>JALGQZ010000020.1:3072500-4272500 GCA_023105745.1 Austropuccinia psidii
GGGGAGGGAATGATGAAGAAGTTTTAATTATCACAATTGCAGAGGGAATGTTGGGTTGAAAGTGTAAACCTTATTAGTAATCAAGGGGATAAGGAATACAGCCTAAGATTGAGTCAGGAATGAGATAAGGGCACTAAATATACAAATTAGTCAAATCTCAACACATACATATCACCTCATCAAATTAAATTTCAGGGATTGAAAACATTATATTTTTTCAACATTTCCAAATTAGGAAGTAATCATCACTTTTCAGATTTCATAATGAAGGTAGTCAAACCCTCTAGAGTAAAGCTCAGGAGTTCCACTTGACAAAATTCAAACCATTTTCAAATTAGGAAAATACCAACAATCTGGATCACATCATCAAATTCAATTTCAGTAAATCCACCCAACAGATTTAAGATTATTTCCAAATTAGGCAACTCTCTACACATACAGATCACATCAGCCAATAATGCTCAGGGATTCCTGAATAAACCATATTTTTGGACTAAAAGCTAGGTTAAAAATCACAAGTGGCCCTCCAAACTTAGGTTTTCCAACCTTAAAGCCACAACTTGGCCTTTGGAAGTTATATTTGGCCGAATTCAAAACACAAAATGGCTATCAGATGAAAAGAAAGAAAAATTCTAAGTCCCTTGTTTTGGCGCCCATCTGGAGGCCCCAAAAGTTGCAAATAGATGCCTTATCTCTCCTTTCCATACCATTCCTCATGTCCACACAGAGAGTCTCATCCCCATAGCAAAATCCTTAGTATCCCCCACTATTTATATCTTATGTATCCCATCTGCTCAGTAGCACAGTCTGAGTCTTTTATAGATAAAAGTAGTTAACAGTTAGTCTGTATCAAACTACAAGATTCATCTCATTGACTATCCTCTATTCCTAATTACTCAGTAGCCAAGCTCAGTAGCACTCTCTGATTCATTTATCTAATAATAGTGGTTAACAGTTGGTGCACATTATTTTATAAATTGATTTCATTGAGTATTCCCTATTTCTGATTTCTCAGTAGCGCTTAGTGATTCATTTATCTAATAATAGTAGTAAAAAGTTAGTCCATATTATTTCATAATTTTATTTGATTGACTATCCCCATATTAGTATAATTCCTAATTTCTCAGTAGCATTGTCTGAAGTTATTTTATAGCTAAAAGCTGTTGAAATTTGGTCTGTATTAGCTTATAATTCTGCTTCATTGACTATCTCACAGCTATAATCATCCTCATAGTAGCTATCATCAACAGTAGGGTAATCCCCATACTATATTATTATGAAATTTTACCATAGTATTAATAAAAAAACTCAACAGTAGTATTACCATTAACAAACATTGGCAATAGCAATTTATCCTACTAGTATTATTATAAATATTCTCAACTTGTTAGTAGTTTAAAATTAAACCAGTGCTCTGGATTTTTTATTATTTTCAAATTAGGTCAAGGTTTCAAGAAATCAGTGTTGTAAAATTAATTAAAGTCTGACTAGAGCCTGTTGAATAGACTTTTCTGATCCAGCCACCATCAAAAATAAATAGATTAATTGTGGAGCTCAATTCAAGATAATTCAGCATTACAGGAAGGGAAGCAGTAATTATTCTGAAACACAATCAGATAAAGGGTTACAGGTCATAAAAGAAATTCCAAACTCTTTCTTGTAATTTCCTCTTCCATGTACTGCCTCATTAATCCCACACAGAGGCTTATCCCACAAGGCCAGTATTGTTTTGAATTGAACTGTTGAATTCTGAATACAGAATTAAATGAGAAAAAAGATTCCTTTTATTGTGTTTTTTTTAAAAAAAAAATTAATTATGTCACAAATTAATTTATGATTCCTTCTTTTTTCATAGAAATTTTATAAAATCAAAATGATAATTCAATTTTATTGATTATTTTGTATGAAAAAATAAAAATAAAAAAATCCTAAATCATCTATATAGAATTTATTTGTTAGATTTTTAGCTTTATTATTTTAAGTAATGAAGTTTTTATTTATCAAAATTTGGAAATCAATTTAATTAGCTCATATATATATATATATATATAGATAGATAGATAGATATATGATTATTGGAGAAATTCAATTTTATATTAATTTTTTTTTCTTCAAATTATTTCTTAAATTTATATAAAGGAATTTTCTCATTAAATTCAAAACATAATGATATAATTTTTCAAATTGTTTTTTTTGTTAATTTTTTTTTTTGATTATTATTATTTATTAGTCATCTATTTAAGATTTTTATGTTTTTTTCAAAAAAAAAAAAAGCAACACTTTCTTTAAAATTGCTTTCAAATAATTTTAAGTTTTTTTCTTTTTTCAAATTTCATTTAATTTTTGAATTTTTAACTATATTCAATCAAAAAAATATTTGTAATTTTAAATTAAATTTTTTATCAAATAAGAATAAAATAAGAAAATTTTGAAAATTTTATGGATACTTTTTTATTAAGTTTTATTTTTTATTGGTATTATATGGAATTTAATTGAATTCAATTTTATTTGACTCACAAAAGGCAAATTAGTAGAATTTTTTTCAAGAATTTTTTTTTCTCTTTTGAGATATTAACTGATTTGAAAATTTTAATTATTTTTATTCACAAATTCAATTTCAAATTGAATCAAGTTTTTTCAAAATTTATTTAAAATTAATTTTGGGATGATTTATTTCAATCATTAAAAAAAACCCTTAAAAAATTCTTTTAATTAATTCTAGTATCATAAAATGTTAAAAAAAAAATCAGATTTATTAATATTTAATATACTATTTCCCTTTTGAATTTGTTGTTATATTTTCATTGCATCATCATTTTAAAATAAAGTTGTACTTTTTCTTGAAAAATACAAATTTTGAAACCCTTTGATATCTTGAATCCAAGAAAAATTTACTACTTGGTAATCCTTTTTTTCGAATAAAATAAATTAGTTGCTTTATGTTTTTTATTAATTAAATTAATAAATATTACGGATTTACAAGTTAAATTGATAATAATACTTATTCATAAAGAAAAACAATAAATAAGATGGGTAATACATAAATTTATTTGATAAAATTTTAAATTTTAAGGAATTTTTCTCAGCTTCTTTCTTTCTTAAAAGCTCTCATAATTCCAATAAAACTCTAGACTAGTCGAGTCGTAGTTTTTAATTGATTATTTACTTTTTACTGGATATTTCTCATGAGTTTCAAAACTGATAAAACATTTCTTGAATGTAAAATGAGTGTGGATAAATTTTATCAGTAGTAATACTTTTGAAAATTGTGCCAAAATGTATCCATGATCATCATTCATGATAAATTTTAATTTTTTGTAGATGATAATCTTCACTTATCTCACCCTGAGTCAAGAATAAGACAAAAAATTAAAATTTCACCCAAAAAATTCATTTGAAAAAAATATCAATCCATGTAAGTCTCTGTAGCCAGGCTCGATTTCATTTGTTTTTCTTTGAAACCAACTGAATATTTTTCATGTAGGCTTTATTTTTAGCAGTTCGTTTGAGGATGATATCGTCCATGTTCTGATTTGAAAATTTTTATTATCATCCTGAATTTAATTGGCTAATCTACCGAATTTAAGCTTTAGAAGGCTATCCTCCAGAGTCCACACAAACAAACACACTAAAGTATGATTTGATAAGTTGGACTCCGTCGCGTTTCCAATCGGACCTGAGTGCTTGTAAATTTTTATTTAGATTCCCTGGTTTGCTTCGGGAGAGTCAAAAGTGAGTAGGCCATAAATCAACTCAGCTGACTGCTCAACTGACTAACAGCCTGAATTGGAATGGTTCAAGTAGAAAGATAAAATAATTCACTCAGTTGGTGATGGATTCAACGAATCGTTTCGAGGTGGAAAGTTCTAGCGTAGACATCTTGATAAGTTCAGACTTTGCTGCTTAACGTAAAGTTATGGGACCTTGGCCACCTCTTTGAGCTGCTACCAGCCATCGCAAGCTTTTTGGCAGTCTGAGCTCTATCTTGAGCTGAGGATTTGGCCTTTAATAAGGAGCCTCTTATCAGGCAAGCATCTCCTCCCTTTCATTAGTTAAATTCGTTGAGGTCTGTTGTCTTTTGATATCTGTTATTTTCTGTCAAATTTGAATATTATCATAAGCTCTCAAGCTTATCCTTGAATAGTTGCTATACCTTCTCGCTCTTGCTTTTTCCACCGTCTGACTCGTCTTATTACCCTTCTTGTCTGATTGCGACCAGCTTAGCCAAAGAGATCAACAAGCAGCTGTAATGTCTGTCAGTGGATCGGACTCCATTTGCTCATTGACCTCGACTTGGTCCACCGCTCCAAGCTCCTCTACCCCTTATGAAGAACCTTCGTTGGCTCTTGCATCGACCCAGGTTCCTTTGGCCCATAGACTCCCAGCTCCTCATGCCATGCCATTATCCCATTCTGACCCTGCACTTACTCATCAGAACTCTAGCCTTGCATCTTTGCCCCGTTTGAAACCTTCGCCATCGATGTCTACCATTCAGAAAAAAGCCGTACAAGTCCAAAAGAGTGATGTAATCTATTTTCTTCCACATGGCCGAAGAAGATCCAATTCCTTATCAAAAGTCCAGCCATCAAGTTCATTACAGTCCAATACGATACCATTGGCCGAGCGTCGTCGCAGTGAGACTTCCCGATATCTAGGTACAGATGACTTCAAATCCGCTTTTGCCAACAACCTTTTTAAGGTCAAGGAACGTGAGCAAGGTGCCAGCGAGGCCTCGCCTAATCTCGCAGATGCTTTTGTATTCAAGACCACCGAAGTAGGTTGTATTAAAAGATCAGATTCACTTTGTTCGCACCCGGAGCTGGTATCACCACCTAACCTCGAGGACATGTTCGCAAGCAATAAGGTACAGTAATACGTTTTAGAGTGAGATCCTTGGTTGAATAATCCTCATACTAAAAAATTGGTTTCTGCTCATAGGTAAATCACAATGACTATGATTTAGAACCAGACTTGGTCGTTTCGCCCTTCAAAAATATCATATCTCAAAAATCTCCAACTTTTCCTGATTCAATAAATCCACCCATTGAGGAGTCTCCAGGAAAGATTGAGAGCCATTTTACCAAACTTAGTTTGAGTCGATTGGAAGAAGATTTGGAAGCCAAAGGCGAAGTTATCTCACTCTTGGCAAACCAACTATCTAATCAAGTGGAAACCAATGACAAATTATTATTTGAATTGGGCTCGTTAAGAGCCGCCTATGCTCGTCTTCAATCATCCTGTGTAGACTATGTTGATGAGTTGGAAATTCTCAAACACCGAGTCTTGCGAGGGCAGCTTGATGAACAGGCTGAGCGCGCTAAACAAGAAGCTGAGCTCAAGGTTCGAGACCTGCGACATTTACTCGAAGAGAGCAAAAAGGCAATCAACAGGCTTCAACTAGAAATGCGTCATCAAGGCCACCGTCGAAGCTCACAAGGCTCCTTGGTCGGACTTGAAATCACCCCTCAAGCCGGTCGCGATGATCGCCAGACCCTTGGCACTAGAAAGCGTTTAAGCCTTTTGGGACTTGGCTCTGAGAATCACACAGAGCACATGATAATCAATAGATCAAATCAGTCCATTGATAATAGGCCCGTGTATGACAAATTGGAGGGGCACTATAGGCAAGAGAGTATAGGACGGATAAGAACAAAAACCACTCCCGAAGTCCGCTTTCCTAGCAACTTTCATGTCAATAGCTTGGCCAAGCCGATCCGTCCTCCAAGAAGCGCGGCACGCTCCAATCCGGCTTCACCTGCGGCAGAAAAAACCCAAAGACTGCCGCATTTATCATCGGTCAATGACCTTCCTGTAGCAATCTCAAATCCCTCAGAAATACCAACAAGCGTCACTATCGAAGCATCTGATGAGCTTGAGAGCTTGAAGGAAAAATGTGCTCGACTCGAAGCACAATTAAGTGAAAGGTAATTACTTTTTATGGTTTCATAATGTCATTCTCGAACGCATAAGCTCATTTTTCAATTGTCAAAATAGTGAGGATAGTAGAATGGCTTCACAAGCCGCTTTGAATAGTTTACGAGCTTTCATCTCAAGTCATTCTTTTGGTGAGATCCCCAGCATCAAACTGCCTCCACTACCGACCGATGTTGAAAGGTCCACAAACGAAGCCACGAGTGGCACTGAAAATGCCAACCGGTGGGCTATACCCAATATTTTAACTCGCTCGTTATCCTCTAAAGGAGGCTGGGTCGCCTCCTCCACCCCGGCGGCAAAGATGAACACAAGTATCGCAGCCCCTAGTTTGGGAGGTGGGTTGGGTGGATTTGGATTATTATGGGGTAGAGGTTCACCATTGAACCCAATCCATCAACCAGCCACAGCCTAAGATAATGTGGAATGGTGATAGATACCCTCGAAAGCTATCGCTGTTTTTGAGTATGCTATATAAACGGTATTTTCTTGTAATTTATACGCCTGATTAGTGCTGGTTGAAACCTCGAGGTTTTTTGAGTAAAATAAATGGCTAAAAGGTTTTGGCGTTTGGACTAGATTAAATGAAGACTTTTTCTGTTACATTTCAATAAGATACACGCCATAATCAAGGTAGTAATGACCCTTGACAATGAACTGAATGACACAAGATATGTTTTGAAATATGAGTTGAGAATGTGGTTCTAAGGAAATGGACCTAAGGGGCTAGGATGTCGATTTAGCTCTTTGTTTAGCTTCTTGTCTCAGTTCACGGACGACCTCCTGATATATTATTCGGGTTCAGACTGATTGAAAAGCTGAATTAAGAAGCAAGTTTCATAGAAAATAAAACCTCACAGCTAAAGCTAAGGGATTCGTGCCTTCTTCAATCATTCCAACGCACAAAGCAAGAGTTTGACGATCTAATTCGGTTCCTAATAATTCACTCATTTCATATAAAACTAAATAAATAAAAAAAGGGAAAAACAATCAAAACTCAAATAAAAGATTTATATATAAATACGATTTAAAACTTGCCATCAATTGCGTCCCTAGCTGATCGAGGTATTTTTGTATCGAAAGAATTTACTGATTTCATTTTTTTTTATCTGAGAAAAAAAAGATTTTAAGAATTTTGATTCTAGATTTCGACTTTAAAGATCGAATATTGTAGTACTGTTGGCTGGCGACACTTTAAAATTATCATGCGCCAGGTGGCGCGCCAAAAAGCTCTCATGGCCTCGCCAATGGCTAGTGGCGCATTTCAGTCATGGAAAACAAAACCATACAAAAAACAATTTATGAAATTATCATAATAATGAAAAAACATCAAAATCCATAGCAGAACTAAAAGGATTAGTCTTTTTGGATGCTTGAGATGACTCTTTATTTCAAGAAGAAATTGATTTTAGAATTTGCCGTTTGATTTTGCTTAGCATATTCAATGTCATTGGTTGCATTGGATTTCAATATTTTGTTTTGACTCCTGCTAACATTGAGAAAAGTTCCTTGACTCCAGCAGCAAGGGGGACTATCTCCCCAATCATTATGGCTAACTTCTTTAAGGCTTGACTTTGGAGGCAATCAGGTATTTGCATCCAATATTAAAGAAATTCCATTTAAGATTTGTTAACTAAAAATATGGAATGAGAATTATGGGGGAAAAATTGTAAAAAGAGAATTAAACTCACCTTTTTTGAAGGTTATCATATGGATAATGTTCATCATAGTACTTCTGAACTTGTGATTAAAACATTTCCGCATCACTTTGTGAAAATATCCAGCCCTTAGAAAGCTGTAGAATCATTGTTGTTATGTAAATCAGATGTAAAAAACAGCTACTATGTATAAATTATTATCAAGATATTTTTCTTTTTCATGTAAAACACTGATGAAATTTTCTTTGAAAGGTTGATATCATGGATAAATTTTGGCAAAATTGATTTCCAGGTAAATGGCTATCAATTCTTTCCAGATATCAGATAGGCATGTTTTGGAATGTTTGAGTCTAGCTATACTATCAGCCATAGGCTTAGGAAGAGAAACAAGTACCTGATTTGATTTGAAATGATATGAATTTTGAATTATTGGTATTACAGTGATTATATAAAGTAATTTTTAAAACTTTTTTTCATGAGATTGTACCCCAAGACACACTTGGGACATTGAATACCCATGAATTTTTCAGAACATTGAGAATCCCTGATAAAGAACATTTAATTTGGCCCATATTTGGATTTTTTCACTCCAAAAACTTAATGATTAAAAAAAATTGACCAGGGATAATTTTTTTTTCAAAGTATAAGACATTGTGAATTTTTTGGAAACAAGGTTAAGCATATGAAAAATGAAAAAAACACTTTTTCAGATGTGGGTATTAATCTTGAATAAGTCCTTAAGTAAATATAATCAGTATAATTTTCATTTTTTTAAAATAAATGAAATGACTTACTTTAAATCCTACCATAAATGAAGGTGAATAAGTAACCATAGCAGTAACTCTATTTAAATTTATGTTTTTTGATAGACAAGACTATGTTTTAAGAGGTAAGCCACATTTGATTAAGGTTTCGAATATCAATGAATTACTTCAAAAATGGCCTTGTAAGAAAAGTATTTCATAGATTCTAGTTCCAGACACATCTGTACATCCATCAAGAAAGTGGGTGAGATTGTTTTTATTGGACAATTCTTGAATTAAGGAGATCTCATGTTTGGAATGAAGTTGTGGTGAGATATTTTATTTTATTTAATGTGTATTAGGAAGGTTTAATTGTGATAGAACTAGTTCTTGCTGTTATTGTTGAAAAAAAGGGATTTTCAACAAATTGGAAGGGAATATTTGAAGTTATCATGGCTTTCAGAAAGAGCTCATAAAGATGCCGAGTGTTGTATTTTAAAATTGGAAGGATATATGCTAATGAAAAAAAATTGAAATCGGATTATTTTTGATGGGTCTTTTGAATTAGTACTAATCACAGTTGAATCAGAATAATTAGCACATTTGATATCCAAGGCTGAATTAAATGGAGGAGTCAAAATTGCCTTTAGGTATTCAGAATTTTGAGCCAGGGGAATTAATTAGCAGGAATTCTTGTTGTGCATCATTATCATATGTGTTTGATCTTTATCAAAGATCTTCCCAAAGTGTGTGAATTCTTCTTTTTGTCTCTGTGAAGAAAAATTTGAGAAATCGTGCAACATTAAGAGCCCAGTCCATTGGGTATCATGGTGAGCTTGTGGCTTAATCCAAAGTGGAATAGATTCATTCATTTATATGATTAAGAATAAAGATAATAATAATAACCAGAAAAAAGAATCAAATCACGTTTTGAAAAAGGAGAAAGGAATAAAAGGAATCAGCGAAATAAAAAAAAGGCTATAACTGAGGATGAGAAGAAAAAAAAGTAACTAAGAAGAAAGGGAAAGTTGTCCTCCCCGAGGTTGATGAAAAACTAGTTCCACTATTGCAAACCCTAGTTTGGTGATATTGCAAAGAAGCCACAGTTGCGACAGGTTGAACGCACAGGTGTGCCTTGACAGCTAGCTACATTATTGGTGACACCTTAAAATTGTGGCTTTCACCAAGTACACAAAAAAAAAACAAAAAAACTCAATATGTTGCAACCAATTTCTGATGGTGACCAATAATAGACATGATTATTGTCATGGAGTTCAAAAGCAAAAAAGTAAGAAACGCAAGAAATCTATATTATTCTAGCATTAAAATGAAACAAATTATATTATTTGAAAATGTCTCTATTTTTAGAAAAACTTGAGCTGGATCCAATTCACCATGACAATGACTGTTATTTTGTAAAAATTCTATTTTTTTCCCGAGAGGATCTAAAGAAAAGCCACAATATATATATTATTTTCAATATATATTACTCATCCATTGAATAAGTTTATGAACTTTTTCTTTGATAGAAAATATCGTGGATAGATATTAAATGAATTAATTTCAAGATTTATATATTCCTATTTATTAATTTCATATATTAAATAGCTAAGTTTTTAAATTTTTTAGCTGATATATACCATAAGATAATGGCCCAATAATAATAAGAAATACCTAACTCAATTCAAAGTGATCCCAATTTTGAATAATGTTCATTTAAATTTGGGTTATCTCTAATATAAAGAAAAAATTAAATCCTTTCTTCATGAGATTGTACAGGACATGATTTTATTATCAAATGCCATTAATTTTGATAGAAAATTAATAATCCCTTCCAAAAAATCAATTTATGGTTCTAATATTTTCAATTTTTAATTTAATAAAATTTATTATTTAAAAAAAATCAATAAGGGGTTCATTATTTTTCGAATTTTTCAAAAAATTAAATAATGAAAAGATTTTATTTTGAAAATAAGTTTGAGAAAATTAAAGAAAAAAAAACAATTTTTTTTTTCAAAAAGGTTTTTCGTAGTTCTTTTTTTTAATAAGTTTTTAATTAAAAATAATCACAATTATTAAACTCTAATTAAAAAAAATAGGTGAAAAGTCTTTGAAATTTCATAATAGATAAAGGGGAATAAGTAACTATATAAGTGATTATATCAATATTTATATAAATCTTTTTTAAAAAATGATGTTTTTGATAGATTAGGATATAATAATTGGAGGTATAATACATTTAATGAAGGTATATTATATAAATAGAAAATTTGAAGAACTGGGCTTTCAGTTAAATAGTGACATAAATTCTTCTTCAAGACACATGCCATCTATCAAAAAAGTTTGTGAGGTTTTTTTCATTAGAAAATTATTAAATGAAGAGGAACTTGTTCTTTGAATGAAGCTTTGATAAGATATTCTAAGTAATTTCATTTCTTTTTGGAAGGTCAAATGGTCATTAAACAAGTTCTTCCCGGTGTTGTTTATAAAAAGATTTTGAGCGAATTGGAAGAAAGATTTTGCATTTAACATAGCTTTGAGAAGAATATCATGAGTATTTTGAATCTTATCTTTAAATATTGGATTAAAATATGATAATTATCAGTTTTGAAGGTGGATTTTTTTTGAGGGATTTTCTTTAATTGATGGTGTTTTGGAAGTAGTACTCATCAAATTTGAACTGAAATCATTACCACATTCAATTCCACAGTCAAAATGAAATGGGGAATTCAAACTTTACTTTGGGAATTTATATTTTTGAGTAAGGGGTACAAATAAGCAGGGATCCTTAATCTGTGCCATTGATATATGTGGTAACGCTTAATAAAAAATCTTGAGAAATTAAGAAACTGATTCATCATGGACCATTGTGAGCATTTATCTTAATGAAAAGGTGATTTATTTTCAGTAATTAAGAGCATAAAAATAATAACTAATAAAAACTAAAACGAAAAGTAATTATTAGAATAATTAACATGAGAATAATGGAGGAAAGACAAGGTTTGAATAGAGGAAGAGATAGGACAAATAAAAACAAATCAAGTTTCAGAACCAACACCACTATTACAAATCCTATTTGGGTTATTTTTGAAAGAAAGAAAAGAAAGATTATACACTTTTCATTGGTGGTATGCACAGGTTTCCCTTTCAAGCCAAGTTACCCAAAGAATATATTTGGAAAGTTTTTTTAAAAAAAAATACAGGGCCATGCAGGCCCTGTATTAAGTTTTACCCAACACAAAATCAAAGTTTAATAAAAACAATATTCACTACAGTACACTAGTTTGTAAGAATTCTTTTACAGATTGTGAAATATTACCAATAACATATAAATATTCTTGAATATACAATACATAAGATGAAATATAGAACTGAAACATAATAAATATATAGCAAAATAAAAATTGGGTGCTATCATAGTTGAGGAGATCCATGATGCTTAATAAGAACCTTCATGTAATTTTGAATTTACTGGATGAGTTTGAAAAGAAAACGAGACCAGAATTAATTCAAGGAGATGAGTATTTTAGCTCACTCCTCATCCATTGTATGGGGGTTGGTATATTTTTTCACATTGGTATTCATATTTTTACTTATGTTCTCAATGGGATTTAGATTAGGTGAGTGCTTCGGAAATGGCAATTTCTCAATTCAATTTTTAGCGAAGAACTGCTTTGAGATTATAGCAGTGTGGATTAGCCCTCTTTTAATAAGTGAAATTAAATTTTAAGCTTGAATTTACGGGAAGTTTACCTTGTGATTTAAAAATGAAAGTAGGTGAGGTTGATAAAACTTCTCAATTGAATTTGAAAATTTCTGGTTAGCTTTTAGAATTAAAAGTGGCCCTTTTGTTTTTTCAACAAAAATTTCCCAAAAAATTACAAAGAATTGACTGGATTGGTGGTTTACTTGTTAGTTTCAAAACAAATAATTTTCCTCATTTTACCATGAATTTACCTGATCTGTTTTTTTTAATTCAAAAGATGACTCATTGGTCGTAAAATTTACAATCCCACTGATAAATTCAGCAGTAATTTACTTTATTGACAAAAATCATATTAAAAAAAATCACACTGGTTGTAAACAGGGCTTCTTTGGAGATATAAATAACCTCTTCCCAGATTCACCATGAGCAAAGTGGCTACACCTGACAGCAGGTGTTGCATTTGGAATTTGACATTGGAGATTAATTGGATACAAGTGGGAGCTAGGACAGAAATTGAATTTCAAAATGGAAGTTTTGGGAGAATTTCAAACCACATATACAAGCCACAAAAGCTTGATTGAGTTTCCTGAATATTATTATTTGGACAGGTTGATCAAAGCTCAGTGGATCAAAAACACATTTTAAAGGATTAATTTGATTCCCTATGAATTTTGATTTCTTTATTTAATGATATCATGTCATTAACAAGAAAACACCAAAATTTATGGTCTGTATTATAGCAATTTACATAAATATTAAAGTTTCACCACCTCAGCTTCACAAAACCATAGCTAAAGAATATTAAAACTTAAAACACTGTATATTAAGCTGTATATGAAGATCATTAATTAATGAGAAAAAGTTCTGTTTCTTATCAAATTCTGTATTGAGTGGAACATAATACACCTATTTCTCTTATCTTCTTATACTAAGATTACTTGTTTCAAATTTGAAAAAGAACCTCAATGTTAATTACACAAATCATATTTGAAGGAGGGATTTGAAAAATAAAGTATACATTAAGGATATATTTCCATTATTTTAGCCTTGAAAACTCTGTAGAGGGTTTTTTTCACTTATAGCTGGAGTATATGATAGTTTTGAGCAGAGTATATTTCCCTTATTTTATTTTTGGTAAATATTTGTATGAGCTCCTCCCAAGGGGGCAATGGAGCATAATTCTTGCTTTCAGGAAAGATCCATGGAATACAAAAATCATGGTTAATTTAATTTTCCTCTAAAAAACAACTCTTTTAGATCTATTTATAATACAATGGTTTTTTCTAATAAAAATTTATCTATCAGTTGGTATATCACTGTTGAAGGATTAATTTTTTATAAATAATAATCTTGATTTAGCTCATTTTAAAACCTTTCAAAGTCAAATTTATTTTTTTACCAATTGTTCATTTCTTGAGATATCATCTTGAGAAATTCAGGGGAGATGCTATATCAAGAGATATGATATAGCTACAACCCCAAATACTTCTATAATTCATATGAATCCAATGCAATTAAATGTGATATATTAAAGTGAGTTTCAAATTAATTTATTGACAGTGCATGGCTATTTGAAAAATTTGATTTTCACTATTTGAAAAATTCGTCTTCGAATTCGAATTTTTGGCTCACCAAATGAAAACCCAAAAATTCGAATAAAAAATTATGAAAAAAGGATCCATTCGAATTTTTCAACCTCCAAACTGAAATTCGAAACGAAAATCTTGAATTTTGGATGAAAAAATGATTTATGAATATAATTCATTAATTAAAAGAAGTGAAATATTTATGGCATCAGCCACAGAATAACCATGCCATAAATGATATTCAACAAATATTTATGGCATCAACAATGGCACTTATCCTATTGCTGGCATAAATCATTCCATTTATGCAATTTATGGAACCAACAATGCCATAAATTGGGCTTTTACCAACTGTTGTATTCTTTAGCTTATCTTCAACTAGAAGACAAACCTTATTTTTGTTACTAAATAATTGCATAATTTTGGCAATTTATGGCAAATCCACATAAGGGATTAAATGTTTTTGCCAAATTACTTACATGGGTTGACCAATAACCCAGATTAATATGAGTATTTAAAAATGATTTCAATTAATTCAAATGAATTTCAATAAATTGAAGGTAATTGAAATGAATTGAAGACAATAAAACTGAATAACCAGGCTTGAAATAATGGTTATTATGTGAAATCAAATGCGTAATGTGAAAGAGGTACAATTATTTGTACAGTGGGTGGTAACCTATGTTATATTGCATAATATATTAGCACAAGTAGGTGACCAATGGAGTGATTTATATGAGGATAATGACCCCCCCCCCCCAGCTCCAAAATATCACACAACAAGATGATGAAAATGGCCATTTGAATATGCATGAAATAGTCAAGCCCTACAATTTAGATTGGTTCAGGAATAAATGATTTATTTTCAAAGAGAATTATCTGAAGACTAATATTTGTAATACATTTTCAATTATCAAATGTGTCAATATATATAATCTAAAATATTTACAATTTCTAATTTTTACGTAATCTTTTGTTATCCTGTTCATTCCGCATGATTTGACCGTTGACTTTTGTTTCAATTTCTTCAGAGCTGAGTTGTTTGAATTTTTGTCCTGTGAGAAATAATTTCTTGTTTATTTGAAAAGAACAACCAAAGTGTGTGATGGATTGATGTTCAAGCAATTCTTTTGCTGGCTTGGTTGTTTGATGAAGAAGTTCAGATGTTTTCCACAGTATTTCAACAATGCCTTCTTTTTTGGAAAAATCAAAAATGAATTTGTGGTTGGGAAATGATAATCCATGCCCAGAGGGTGTGAAATCTGTAGGAATTGGAATGAAATCATTTTTATTGATAAAAGAGAATATACCATATGTCCATGAATTGATGTCCTTATTATCAGTATGTGGTTTATTGTGGAAGCCATTGAAAGTAACTATAACATTTGAATAAGTTTTGAAATTCCTTGATTTGTTGGAATGCCATTCAAGTTGGCTGAAGTTTGGCAAATTGGCTGCATTCATGATTTCTTGATTGTCTTTAAGTGCATTATGTGAAAAACCTTGAATTCGGGAGTGAATGAATTCATCAAATTCTTGAAGTGTTGACCATTGCTCATTATCTTCATCAATTGTTTTTTTAGTCAAGCCTGCTTTCCTTGCATAAACCCCAGCAGATTTTCCAGAATCAGAACCCTGACGAAATCCTATTCCTTTCATAATGCCATCAAGCATATCAGAGTTAGTGGTGATATTTTGACGGTTCTTTGCAAGCTTATTTAATGTTATGATCAATTTTTGAAGTTTATGGAAGACTGGTGTTGGACTGCTGAATGGGTGAATTTGATACATGAAAATAGGTAAATAAGGCTTGCTATGTCTATTGATAAGTACATAGGGTCTGGGCAGAAGTTTGTGTGGAGGAAGCTTTAACCAGGAGGCATTCTCATTGCTCTTCTTGTCTAGTGTAATTACGGAGAAGTTGGGATTGTAAAGGCCAAGCTGGCCTGCTGTTTGGTTCATATAAGAAAGCATTCTTCTTTGTTGTCTGGTATTTGAGTGATTATGATTAAGAGAATTCTCTTCTGTTTTATCATTCTGATTGTGAGGTTGAGTCCCAACAGGCTTCAAATCATGAGTAACTAAAGAGAAATTGGGCACATTGAGCTTATTAACAATCATCTGGTCATTTGGTTGAGTTCCAACAGTCAAATGATCAGATGATTGATAAGAAATGGCTAAAGAAAGGGGGAGTTGGTTGTTTGAAGGTAATGTCATTATTGCAGATATAATACATTACAAAATTATAATTCCTCCCCTAAATTGCCAAAAAAAATAATAATTAGTGATCATATATGTTGTTGCAGCGGTGGAGGAGGTGGTGAGGCCTCACTAATAACAGTTGGGGGTGGAGGTGGCCGGTAGTGGCTGGTCGGCCGTGGTGGTGATGGTGGATGGGTGGAGGGGGAGGCAGTAGTGGTAGTGGCCGGTCGGCGGTGGTGGGGGTGGTTGTAGTGGCCGGTTGATGGTGGTGGTGGTGGTAGTTGGTCAACGGTGGTGGAGGTGGTAGTGGCCGGTCGACGGTGGGGGTGGTGGTGGTGGTGATTTAAGTAAGTTGAAATTTTTGATAGGGTTGGCTACTCTATGAATACTTAAATGATCTGTTGAGATTAATAAAGGGATTTGATGATGAGGATAAAGTTCTAAATGATTTGAATGTAATAAATTTTTTGGAATTGGAGGACTTTGAGGAGGGATATCTAATAAGATCCAAAAATCATAATTAGTAATTTGAATATAATCATGTTTTTTTTGATTAATTAAAATTTAACTTTACGATTTGAATTAAGATTATTAAATGAATTTGAGTCAAGATTATTTGAATAATTTAATGAATTTGATAAAGGTCTGAATCAGTTTGATTGATGATTTGATTCTAAAGTAGGAGATTGATTATTGAAAGATGATCGTTTTGAAGTAAAATTTAAAGAAGTAGGTGAATTTGTTAAAGAATGAAGCTGATTAAGATTTGAATTTGAGTAACGATTTAAAAATTTTTGAATTTGATTTGGATTTAAAGAATTTATTAAGATGAATTTTTTTAAATCATTTTGAATTAAGTAAGCTTTTGAAGTTGAAATGATTTTGATACGTTGAAAAGTTTCATTTAAATTAAAATTTAAAGGAATTAAACGACCAATTGAATTTTTGAAATTTGAATTATTTTCTTGATAATTTTGATAATTTTGATGATAATTTTGATGATCTTGATTTTTTTTTAAAATTTTTGATTTTAATCTTTGCCAACAAAATATGATATTAGATACTTGAGATTGAGTTGAAACTCGTAAGAAGACATGATAACCTGATTTAGCTAAGTTTAAAGCTAATTGAATCAATAAAGAATTTAAATCTGTATTAGAATTTGAATAATTTTCATTAATTATAATTAATATTAAATGTAGAAAATTAATTATAATTAATTAAAATTAATTATAATCAAAATTGAAATTAATTTAAAAGAAGTTATAATTCTAATTAATTATAATTAATTAAAATTAACTATAATTAATTATAATGAATTTTAATTAATTTTATTTAATTATCATTAAATGTCATTGATTAATCAATTTAATGAAAATTAATTATAGCTAAGTTTAATTAATTATCATTAATTTATAATGAAAATTAATTCAAATTAATTATAATTCATGAGATTTAATGATAATTAATTAAAATTAATTATAATTAATTAAAATTAATTATATAATTAATGAAAATTAAACAAAATTAATTATAAAATGCAAATTAATGATAATTAATGAAAATATAATTCATTTTAATTAATTATCATTAAATGTCATTAGTTATAATTAATTTTAATTCATTATCAGTAATTTTAATTAATTTTCATTAATTTTCATTAAGTATATTATAATTAATTCTCATTTTATAATTAATTTTATTTGATTTTTATTAATTATGTTTTAATTAACTATTATTAATTATAATTAATTTTAATTAATTTTAATTAATTTTAATTAATTATTATTATCTTATCATTAAATCAATTTTAATTAATTATCATTAATTGCCATTATTTATAGTTAATTTTAATTAATTTTCATTATTTTTCATTAATTATAAATAATAATTAAAATATAATTAATGAGAATTAATGAAAATTAATTATAATTAATGACCCTTAATGATAATTAATTGAAATTAATTATAATGAATGAAAATTAATGACTGTCATTAATTCATGAAAATTATTTATAATTAATTAAAATTAATTATATAATTAATTAAAGTAAATTATAATTAGAATTAATTATAATTAAAAGTAATTATAATTAAATATAAATAATTAAAATTAACTATAATTTCTTATTAATTAATTATTAATTATAATTAATTGAAACTAATTATAATTATTTATAATTAATTTTGAATAATTTTCATTAATTATAATTAATATTAAATGTAGAAAATTAATTATAATTAATTAAAATTAATTATAATCAAAATTAAAATTAATTTAAAAGAAATTATAATTCTAATTAATTACAATTAGTTTTAATTAATTATAATTAATTATTAATTAATTATTAATTAAAATTAATTATAATTAATTAAAACTAATAATAATTATTATTAATTATAATTAATTATAATGAATTTTAATTAATTTTATTTAATTATCATTAAATGTCATTGATTAATCAATTTAATGAAAATTAATTATAACTAAGTTTAATTAATTATCATTAATTTATAATGAAAATTAATTCAAATTAATTATAATTCATGAGATTTAATGATAATTAATTAAAATTAATTATAATTAATTTAATGATAATTAATTAAAATTAATTATATAATTAATGAAAATTAAACAAAATTAATTATAAAATGCAAATTAATGATAATTAATGAAAATATAATTCATTTTAATTAATTATCATTAAATGTCATTAGTTATAATTAATTTTAATTCATTATCAGTAATTTTAATTAATTTTCATTAATTTTCATTAAGTATATTATAATTAATTCTCATTTTATAATTAATTTTATTTGATTTTTATTAATTATATTTTAATTATAATTAATTTTAATTAACTATTATTATTATCTTATCATTAAATCAATTTTAATTAATTATCATTAATTGCCATTATTTATAGTTAATATTAATTAATTTTCATTGTTTTTCATTAATTATAAATAATAATTAAAATATAATTAATGAGAATTAATGACCATTAGTGATAATGACTTGAAATTAATTATAATGAATGACAATTAATGAAATTCATTATTTTTATGATCTTTTATTTGATTTTTATTCATTTGTTTTGTATTTTTGCTTTATTTATATAAATTAATAAGTAATGAAACAATAAATAATAAACAATGAGTGAATGATTATGAGATTAATCAGGTCTGATAGTGATTTGTTAAATTTCATGCAAATTTATGCATAATGAATATGTTTCCACATTAAATACATCCTAACCGTAATTATTTTATATGGCTTGGGCATGTTGAATCCCTTTTTGATCCACTCTCTTCAAATTAACATTCATTTGACCTAATACATCTTTATCTAATTCTTAATATGAGTCAAATAAGCTCCCTAATAAATCCCAATGAATCAGCCAGTCAAATTTCATGGTCTTGCACAAAAAATCCCTCTTCAAACTCCAAAGTAAACCAAAGTCAGATCGCACAATGTTATTTTTCCCAAGCAAAGAATGGATACCAGTTATGCCTAGTCGATGGATGCTCAAAGAAAATTAAGCGACATGAAGGAACCAAGAAAAACCTAGTATCTCATTTGAAAGCATTTCATAAGGAACTATGGGCTGAAGCAATTGCCAAAAAGAACACCAAAGGACAAAGTAACTTATCAAACTCACATGGAAGAAGCATAATAAAAAGTATGAATGTCCACTTACAGAATAATTTCACTGATAATCTTGTCAGCTTCATAATTCAAGATCAACAATCATATGCATTAGTTAAATCAAAATCATTTCAAAAGCTTATTCACACCCTCAACAAGGACATTAACTTAATTTCTGAAACCACAATTTCCAAACAGATCAAGCATAAGTTTCTGAATGATAAAGAACATATATTTGCCTTTATCAATTCACAAGCACCACGGTTCTCATTTTCTACTGACATTTGGTCTGGTCCAGGTGGAATGTCGTATATTACTCTCACAGCTCATTACATATCATCTGATTGGAAACCAATCACTGCAACCGTTGGATTTTCCAAGTTCACAGAAGCTCATACTGGTAAAAACATATACACAAAAATCGTGGATATGCTTAATGATTTCTTTATTGAACACTCTCAAAAGCCAAGGGGATCAAAGCGTGATGCAATTGAAATAGATACCTCAAGTGATTCATCTTCAGAAACTGAAAGTAGTTTGTCCAATTTGTCAAATGATTTTTATAGTTTGGATATCTCATCCATTGGTAATCGAATCATGGCCATAACATTGGATAATTCTTCCTCAAATACAACATTTATGGACCTTGCTGTTAAAAATAATTTGCTGAAAGGTTTTGACTCACACATTCAATGTTTTGCACATATTCTTAATTTAGCTGCAAAGGATTCTTTAAAGGAGCTTGATGGATCAATTGATAAGGTTAAGAAGGTGGTTCACTTAATACGTCAATCAAACACCTCATGGGAACACTTCAAAAGCATTTGTGAAAAAAATAAAGAGCCACCAAACCGGCCAATGGCTGACAATTCCACCAGATGGAACTCAACATATTCAATGCTTTGTTCAGCATTAAAGCAGAAGAGCTCTTTTGATCATTTTATTTATGAGTACAATAAGTCTCAAACATCAAAGCAAAAAACAAATCACTTTAAAAGTTCAAGCCAAAAAACATTTAGCAGCAAGAAACAGAAAACGATTTCCCAGGCAATAGAAAAAGCAGACATTCATAATGATATACGCCTTGTACGTCTGCCTAGTTGATTATTTTTCTGCATAAAAAATCTCATTTCATTCCTTTCTAGCTATTCAGGATGTAATTTTGGAAGAGGACTGGACATTTTTTCAACAAATATCAGAATTTCTAAAGGTCTTTGCCACTGCAACCGATGAAGTTCAAGGTGATTCTTATCCCTCACTTGGGTTAGTAATGCCTTGGTACCAACTACTCCTTGAAACATGTCAAAAAACAAAAAATGAAGTCTCAAGGGAATCCCAACTTTACAATGCAGCTGATCAAGCATATTCGAAGCTTGAAAGTTATTACAATATTAGATCAAATTCCTGTGCTATGTGCTTGATTCTTGACCCATGATTCAAGCTTACATGGTTTACTCAGCATGATTTGTTGCAAGAAGATGAAAGAAACAGTGATACCAATCCAATAAGATATAAGGATGAAGCACTCAAACATCTCAAAGAAGTATATGCTGAATATTCTTCTGAATACACAAACAACTTTCCACAAGAACCTCAGGTTTCTGAAACAGTTCCGACTAATCTGAAGCAATTGCATCCTTTTGAAGAACGAATGTCCCAACAAAAAAATAAAAGTAATGAAATTCTTGATTATTTACAAACTGATTCACCACATTATTCAATATGTATTCTTGAATGGTGGAAGAGCCACGAAAATAGGTTTCCGGTATTATCCAAAATTGAAAGAGACTACCTTGGAATACCTGCAACCTCAGCACCTAGTGAGCGTGTATTTTCAGAAGCTGGAAACTTGATTACTAACAAACGCACATCACTTTCCTGTGATTCTGTGGAGGCAAATATGTGTTTACGTTCTTGGTTAAATAATGGAATTTATGAAAGTATGTATGCTTGGTATGATAATCTTCAATAATTCCATTTATTATTTTTACTTGTTAAATGAATTTCTCTTGAAATCAAAAAATTTAATAAATCCCAGAATTATGCAAATTAAAATATTTGTTCTTATTATTATAGTGATTTTAGATTCAATCTATTAATCAGAACATTATTATTTAGCAATTGCTCTAATTAAAATTCAAGTGATATAAGTGTTTTCTGACCAAAAATCACAATTCTATTTTTAAAATGAATAATACTTCCTGTTTGAATTCTATTTTTGAAATAAAAAATCCTTTCTGTTTGAATTGTATTTTTGAAATAAATGATCCTTTCTGTTTGAATTCTATTTTTGAAAGAAATAATTGTCATTATTTTTAAAAAATCCATTCAATATTAAGAGTCAAAAACAAGAAGCCTATATTTTTTTGAAACTTCTTGGGTTGAATGATTGTTAAAATGCCATAAATCACATGAATTTCATGAAAAATGCCATAAAAATGGTATGAATAGCATCAGCAATTCCATAAGTAACATGAATAGCCTCAACAATTTCATAAGTAATATTAATGGTATCATCAATAATATAAATGAAATTAATGGAATAAAATATGCATACATAAAATTAATGGCTTGAAGGGAATTAAAAATACCACAAATTGTGTTATGGAATAGGAATTCCATTTATTTCATAAACAAGGAGCCCATAGTGTTTTTTTATGTGTATTTAATAATTTGTGGCAAGAAAACTTAAGGGCCAATGGGTTTTTATGGCTTTACCAAAGGCCCAAAAGGGTTAATTATATATAAATGAAGGTATCCATGAAAATTCAAAATTCACTTCCGAATATTCAAAGGTAGGTGAAATTCGATTCTGAATATTTGGTCATGACAGAAATTTCATATTGAATATTCGATGACCCTTAAAATTCAACGAATTTTCGAAAAGCTATGCATTGTTTATTGATATGTTTAAGCTTAGTTTCAATTATTTTTTATTTTATCCCAACAGCTTCAGAAAATAGTCAAAATTAAATCTCAAATTTATCTGTTTCATTTTTGAGCATTTTATAGGGTATTTACTCAGATTTTGAATGGTCTTGTATAGTAATTTGTTAAGATTTTCCTATAAGAAATACCAAAACTCACAATTGAAATAACTCTCATACACTTAATTTATCATCAAGGTAATTCATTAATCATAATCTTGTGCAAAGGTAAATACAATCAAAATTTGCAAAGTCTATCTTCAAAAATAATAACATTGGTTTGAAGCTTTGAAGAATTATCATAAAGCTCTCAATTTGAGACTTTACTTGATTTAAGCAGAATCAAATTGAAAGAAATTTTATGGAATACTATTTGGATTAATACTGAGACAGGTATATTCAGATATCTCTGAGATATGCAATTATTTGGTCCTCATCTCTTAAGATCCAACATGATATTGAAACTTCAAAGTAAGATGGTAATTAGGGGATTTAATTTATAAATTTCCTATCATTCCTTACCCCATTTTTTTGTTATAAATTAAAAATTTTCTCTCTTTCTTGTTCATAGTAAAATTCCAAAACAAAAAAGTACAAAAAAAGAATGAAAACAATTTTTTATTGAAAATTCAAAATCAGAGGATAAGTTAACCTCAAAAAATGAATGATAAAAGCCAACCATAGCAAATTAGCTGTATTTTTCTATAACTTGAATTGAAATTATTCTTTAATTTTTTTTTAATAAATAACTAGAAAAACTCTTCTTTTTCTAATGTAAAGATTTTTTTATTTATGTTAGTTCACTTTTTTAATTTTATTATCAATTTTTCATGAAGCTTATTTAATTTGATGATACCATTGTTCTTTGTTTTTGGTGTTTTCTGAGTTCTGTGTAGTATTCACAGATTCAAATTCTTTTACATTTTTATATATTTTCGTTTTAAGCTTTAATACTGAGGATTACAGTAGGAGTCCTGTAACACCTGCTACTGTAAAATTGTCGACGATTGTTGACAATTTTACAGTAGCGGGCTCTGTAATGCCTCCTGAATTGAAAATGATTAACATTTTTACAATTTTTCTCCCTTTAATCCTGAATTTTCATTACTAATCAGAATTTTAAATCCTTTTTAAGTTCTAGGATTCACATTTAAGACCCCACTACTTATAATTTTAATGAAAACACAATTCGAAAGAGCCAAAATAAGACATTTTTTCTATTTAAAAAAGAGAGATTTAAGATTTTCTCATAGGAAAAATTTATAAGATTCAGTAATGATAACATAATCTAGAAGCTGAAATGAAAACCATAATAATAATGATATTGAGGAGATCCTGAGAAATGAATGAGGTATTTTTTATTTTTTGTACTTTTTTTCTTTCTGAATAATTCCATTAATGAAGAATGTTTTAAGTCTCTCTTCTATTTATTTTGAATTGCTAGGAAACTGATCATATGAAAAAGGAAAATTATTCTTCTCCTTAAGATGAGAATTTCATTAAGGGGGGGATTTTCTCCAGGACACATTTTGAAGAAAAATATAAATTAATATCACTATATGTCAAAAATATACAGGTATGTAAGGAAAATAAGGGTTTAATTGATTTTTTGAAAGTGAATTTTCCCTATGAAAGCCTTCAAAAGATAATTAAAATTGTTTAAATTAAGAATATATATGTAGGGTAGAATGATTATAGCATGCAATATCTACATGAAGATGAAAATAGAAGGGAAAGCCTTTTCCATAAATCAAAATCTCTGAAGATAACTCATGTAATGAAATATACGTGTACTGTATAGAATCAAAAAATATTTTTTTTTGAATATTCCTTGATATTCTAGTGTCTTGGAAGAACCTGGAATATTAATGAACATTGGAATTCTAGTTACAACCCAATTCAGAGGAGGGATCAAAACTCATTCCATTCTGTGTCAAAGCTAGTTTTCAAATTCAAAACCTGCTGTCATTTGCAGCCAATTTTCTCATGGTGATTGTGTATATAATATCTGATAATTCTGTTAAACAAATACTTTGGAATAATATGTGCTGATCAGGTGAGGATAATACAATTATTATCAATGATAATTTTATCCAAACCTTGGAAGTCCTTGGTGTTCAATTTAATTGGTATTCCTGTTTTTGATTGATTAATTCATATACCTTTTGAAATGAATTATATGATTGAATCATAAACAGATAAGTATATTGAGCTGAAAGGTGATGGCCTATATCAATAATCCTGAATTACTCATCTTGAAAATCTGTTATTGAGACTTAAAATTTTGATACGCTCGTATTTACTATAGTTTCCACAAAATAGAAGACTGTATGAAATTATTATTTAAAATAATAATAAAATAAATTATCAACTAAGAAAGAAAATGTATGACACCAGAAAACACATCAAATATTGAAAATATAAAAGTAAAATATGAAATAAGTAAAAAGGAATTTTTCCCAATTGGAAAAAGAAAATTTTCATTCTTCTTTTTGAGCTATTTAATAATTTATAACAAAAATATTCCAAATGAGTTTGAATTAAAAAAACGTATTTTACTTAACAAATATATGTAATTTGAAGTTATTTTTTCTATGTTTTAATTGAAAAATATTTATCAAAAGTACTCAAATAAGTTTGGAATAGAATTCTTGATAGTTTCAATTTTTTTTGGATCCAGTTTGATCAACTTACAACCTTTTTTATTTCTTTATTTAATATATTTGGATTGGTTGAATATATGATCAATTCTGGAAATGAGCAGTTAGGGAAAAAACAATTCATTAAAAAAGGATGAAAGATGAGAATGTGTATAAACCAGAAATTCAAAAAAATCAAACTCAAAAGAACTACAAAAGAAAAGGTTTAAAAAATAGAGTTTTTTTCAAAAAAGATAGAGACATAAGACAACTATAATAATAATAATTAAAATGCCTCGAAAAAAAAAGAGCAGGCAAAGGCACTTTCTCGAGGGTGTATTTCAAATTGATCAAGAGTTTCTGAATACATTATTTAAGCCAGTCTAGCTTACTTGAATTGATAATTTACATGAAGAGAATCTCCACTAACATGTAGAACCCTGATACCTAAAGACATTTTTGGGATATCTTATTGGTTTTCTTTGATAAAGAATATTGGGTATCTGAATGCACACCACTACTCAATCCTTAATTTCTTGCTATTTCTCATATCAAAAAACCACCCAATTATATTATAAATGAAAGCTTAATAGACTCGATATTTCCAAAGAAGGAGAAAAAAGGTTTCAAATTTTGATCCAATGCTATTTTTCAAGAATTATATCCTCCATAGAATCAGGTAAATCTTTAAATATTGAAAATTTATAAAAAAATCATCGTTTTTATTTAGTTTTTTATTTTTATTCTTTTAATGTATTAAGGAAATTTCTAAGTTCATTAAATATTATGTGTTTCTCTTTGAATTTAATCTTTTTTTTTGTTTTTTTGTACTTTATCTTTTTAATTTTGAAAAATGATGAGGGTCTAAAAGAACTCAAAAAAAAACTTGAGATTTTTTCTATAATGAGTCGGTCCAAAACAAATAAAAATAAAAATAATTCTATTTTGAGAATTTTTAAGAGAAAAAAATATAAAAGAGGCTTTACTGATGTAATATTAATTTCATTGGAATACAAAATTATATTTTTTTAGAAAGAAATGAAAAATTACCTTTTAGTGGGAATTTTTGGTTTTATAACTAATTAAGAATACATATTTGAATATGAATATTTGTATTTAAGTGTTTCACTAGATAGTAGCTCTTTTAATTCCTTCCTGATATCAAGAAATTTTAATAAGGAAACAATTTTAAAATTTAGTAAATAAAATCTCATTTTATAAGTTTCTTCAAGAGCTTGCATATTTGGCCAAAAAAAATTGAAGGTTTTTTTTAAACAGAAGGAAATTGAAAAGGATATTGAATATTGGTAAGGCCTGAAATGGAATAGGAAAACAATAATAAGAGACAGAAATCATACATAATAGTTTGAAAAAAGACTTAAATGAATTCACAAAAATCTTATACAGATTTATCATCTTCTTATTTCAAAATTTGATGAGAAAAAAAGAAAAAAAATACAATTATAATGATTCAAGATTTTTTTCATTTATTTTTCATTTTTATTTTGAGTTTTTTTTGATTCTTTTGATTTATTAATTTAACTAAATAAAGCTTGAGGATTAGTTAAATAAATCAAGTCATCATAAGAAATAATAATAAAATCAAAATTGAATGTTTTTTAGAAGCAAAAAATAGGCATCTTATATTTTTTTCTTCTGAAAAAGGAAGAAATAATTTGGTATTGTCTTAGATAATTTAGATTGAAAATGCTAATGAGAAATCTTTTTAACTTTAACTCCTATTAAGATCAAAATGAAGCCCAACATAAATTTATAAATAGGAGATGAGTTTAGCTTTTTGGCTACAAATTAACTCTGGTTTCCTGTATTTAAAAACTTGCCAGCTCACCAAAAGACACAAAAATAACTGTAAAACTCTTTGTATTTTTCTCTTATCCTGTGTAAATATTATTTTTCACTTTTCTCTTATTTTCAAACCAGTTTTTTAATACTCTGCGTTAAAGTTGGATATTAATGGGGAAAAAACTTTAATTGATGGAGATGAACCCAAATAATCAAATATTGAAATAAATACCAATAAATTTGTTGGAAATTTAGCAAGTATCTTATTACTCTCTAGAATTTCATTGAATAATTAATATTATTTATTTCATTTAATTTTTAGTGGTTAAGATTAATGGAAAACAAATTCAAGTGTGAAAATATAATTATGTGAAGAATATTCGGCTAAGAAAATATTGGATTAAGGTTCTATAAGACAAATTGAATGGAACTGATCAGGAAAAAAAATAATATTTTGGGAATATTAATTTCAAATATATCAGAAGGTCATTGATAATAAAAAAAAAGGTGTCATTAATCCTCCAAAGTGGAACAAATTCCCTTCAACATTCTGTTAACAAGCTCAGTGGCTGTGTTAAGAAAATTGAGCAAATAAACCATATAAATATTGGGATTACTATTCACAAACAAATTGCAAAATAAATTTTGTACCTAATTTTGATGCAGAATGAAATAAGGAGATACCTTAGGGGGAAATCATTGGTGATTATTTTGTGAATTCCAGAATATTCCATGAGTGCTTGAATCCTGGTCTTTCCCTAGAAATATTACTTAATAATAATCCAACAGATAATCAAAAAATGAAATAAGCTTTGTGACTTTAGCAAATAGAAAATAATTATAATTAGTCTCTAAATCAAGCTTATCAATAACTTACAAGTGAGAGGTTACTTCAATACTCTATCTGTGAGCAATATAAAGGCTGATAAACTTATTTCCATAATATATATCCTTCTAAAATATAGCAAAGCTGAAGTTTTTGGGGTCAAACTTCCCAATAATCAGCAGAGATTTTCAATGAGATGAAACACACTTAATGATACTAATAGCATTCTTTCTATTAGTTTCTGCTCTTATATGATAGCTATAATGATTATTTCAATACAACTACCGATAATAAGGCCAATAGACCTACTAGTAAGAGTAACTTTAAATTTTTGTATTTTCCCACTGATTTAATATCACTAATCATATATTAATAATTTCAAGTTACTGAGATTACCAAAACCAAAATACTAATATTTATTTAGCTCTGGGATGGTTATCATCCTTGAGTATGGGAACTTGTTCCATGATGATTGGAAAAAAAAGAAGAAAGTGCCTTTCTTTTTACCTTCTAGATCTCCATAAAAATTTCCAAAAAAGGACTTCAAAAATACAGTGGTGACAAAATTTGGCTAGTCAGTATTATTTTATCATGTAGCAATGTGAAATCTCCACTAATTCTCTTAAGAATGAAGTAAGTCCATAATGAGAAATTATAGTTTTGCTTTTAAAAATTTTTCAGCCTGTGACTCCAGATAAAGTACCAGAATGACATCAAGAAACCGTAAGTAATGGTACAAAATCTGAATAATTACAGGAGAAAACACAGCTCATATAGGAAAAGGATTGAAGAGGAAAGCCTAAAATTCAATAGTACACCATTTTTATCAAAATGAGATAAAATTTAAAAAAGCTATAAAACTTGGAAATTTTGACTAAGTGGACACTAGGAAAAAGCCTCAAGTTAACCTTTTATATCAATTTTAAATACTTAATGAATCTCCTATCAAGTTTTATGATTTTTGTAGCTCTCAGTGAGAGGTTTCTAATGGTACTGTTCATTTCCTGGTAGTACTCCTCCTTCAGAAGTTAGCATTTTCACATTTGCTTTGAAGAATACCCTTCAAGGGTAAATGAGAGATTGTACAGAGCCTGAAAAAGGGACAAAGACTGTAAATATTTCAATTATTGCTTCTATTCTGACCTCTTACCAAAATCGTATCTCAAAAAAGCTTAAATATTTGTATTAGAAGCTGTTAGCCTGAAAATACAGGTTTAACATGCGGAAATCCCCTGTAGCTTTTCTATACTAGATACAGGGTAAAAAATGATTGGTATAAAAATAAAGAAATTATAAATAATTTAAATTCTGCCTCATTTAAATATTTATATCTTTTGAATTGGCAAATATATCTATTCTGAAATATTTTCAAACTTTGACACAGAGTTTCTGAAATTAAGAAAAACTTCCAGACTGAGTAACTTTTGTATAAGAGAAAAAGGAAAGAAATAAGTTATAAAAAATAAAAGGGCTTATGAGAAACTCTAATTCTACATTAGTTTTCCCTCTTTATCTCAAATATAATCTCATATCCCTTGGGCCCAAGATTTCTGAGCCAAATTTGGTTATAAATGTCTGTAACAGTCAGTGTGGGAATTCCTTTTGTGTGGAATAAATGACACAGTACCTGGAAGGAGAAATTACAAGAAAACACTTTGGAATTTCTGTTAAATCTTTTAACTCTTTCTCTTCTTGTATTCCAGAATAATCTGAACTTCCCTTCCTGAAAATTCCAAATTATCTTAATCTTTAATTTCCTTTACTGTCAACAGTAATACCTTAAAGTACTTCCAATATTGATGATAAAATTGATGGTAAGAAATACTACTCCTTTTTCAAGGGCTTAATAATTTTATGATGACAACTTGGGAAAACAGACACTACTATGGTTCAGCTTACTACTGAGCTTGGCTAATGAGTCAAGAAATTTGTTAATGGGATTTATTTATAAGATAATGTAGACCAAATGTTAACTAATATTATTTTATAAAACACCCAGAGAATTATTCTGAGCTTGGCTACTTAGAATGTTAGGAATGAGATAGCAATATCAAGTGGATAGTCAATGAGATGAGTTTATGAATTCAAGTATACCAAACATTAACTACTATCAATTAAGAATCACCCAGACAGTGCTACTGTGCAGAATTTAGGAATGGGGATGGGATAAATTTACTTGTGAGTTTAGCTACTGAGTATTCCTAAACAATAAGGATAATTTGGATGGATGCAGGGGATTTACCTCGCAAAAAATATTAAGAAGTTAAATTATTGTGATGAGCCTCTGTCTAGGACATGAGGAAAAAAGAATTGGATGGGGGGAGAGGGACTCTATTCATAGTTTTTTGGGCTCTCCATGGGAGTGGCAAAAATAGGGGACTTTGAATTTCTCCAGTTCTAATCCAGATTTTGATGAGTGATGTCTCATGAAATGAGTTCTCTTTCTGACCAATCAGATTTCATCATTCCAATATTATGTGTTGGCGTGATGTGATGTTACTACAATTTCTGACCAATAAGATTTCTTCATCTTCAGTTTATTGTTTTATGTGTCGTGATGTGATTAGACCCCTAATTTCTCCATAATCCCTAAAGATTCCCGATTCTTCCTAGTTATTGTTGATTTTTCCTTAAACCTATTTTATTGTGTTTATTTTGCTTTATTTGACTTCTTACTAAAACTTCCCTATTATTCCTGAATGCTCCTGGTCCACCATTACAAATGATTGTTTATCTATGATACTGTAAAATGTACTGTAACTCCTAAGTAAACCTCTGTGAAATTTCATGTAATTATTCATTTAGCCTTCTGTAATAAAACTGTAACACTTCTAATATCTAATTTCTTCTTACTAACACATTTTATTCACCTTTCATACCATATTCCCATATCTCTACCCCCTAACTCATAAGTTTCTTTATTATAAAATCAAAATGACCACCTTATCTTGAAATTTGAAGGTTACCTACACCATCTCTTCAAATGTATATGATCAAAAAAATCCCTCCTAATTGAAATTTTTTATTAAAATACTAATAATGATTTTTTTATTAATCCAAACTGAAAACCTGGTATGGAATACCACACTGGTACACCACTTATCTTTAGGATAGAGGTCTGGAAAGACTCAAAAGAAGCCAAAATTCTCAATAATGCTGATTGAGATATTCCAATTATTGTTTTTGGAATCTAGGATATTTAGAAATGGCGCTGATATGGCCTCTTATGCTATTTTTAGCCCCCAAAACCTAGAAGCATGTTATTCTAAGATTTTAGCAGTCTCCAGGCCAAATTTTTCCTCAAATAAAGATTTTATCGAGTGGGCTACCAGAGGTGTAAATCTTAACTCTCTATTTGTAAAAAAGGGAGAAAAACTTCCCTCAGTCCTCAAAGAGATAAAAGGAGCCCCTCCCAGTAAATATAAAAAGAATAATTTTATTGATTCTTATTACTATATTCTGAAACTGCCTTTAACAGTGGCAAAATAGCAATAATGGTGGTTATGATTATTATATTAACTATTTTACTATTTTTTTTGAGAACCAAATTGAGAATTGATGAACCTAGGTCTCAGAAGAAATCACAACTACTGATATCATTATTAGAGCCCTTTTATTGATATCTTAATCCAGTATAATAACATAACTTTGTGTCAAACTCATAGTTATAGCTTCTATCAACTATCTTTTAGCTATCTCATAGAGTAAATATGAAAGATTGGAGCTGTCTGAATTATGGCCAATCCAGTTGAGTAATAATTTTGAGCTATAATTTTAGGCATGAACTTGAAATTCTCCTAATGCTAAGAACTGAGATGGCGCTTTGGTGAATTTATTATGGCTTGCTAAGAGAATTTTTCTGGTGATGACTTTTATTATAAATTTGAGGGTATTAAATTGGGATAATTTGTCTTGTGAGAGTTGATTTTCATGTAGAAAGTCAAAAAATACATTTTCTTGAAAGTGCACTTATTTTTAATAATAAAATATTACTGAGATAACTAAACTTTTTAGGTTTTTCTTTTCAATGAAAAATTAATACAAAGTACAGGATTTACTGACAGAAATACTTTTTATGCATACCAACTTAATTTTAATCTTAATTCTCCTTTATTAGGAAGTTTAGTTTTCTCTGGATAAGTAAATTATGATGCTTTCTAATGGCTTTGAGTAACTCCTTTCAATTGAATTGAGGTGGAGAAACTTTATGGTCAAATTTCTGATATTATATAAGAAAAGGCTTATTCTGAGTTGTATTTCACTTTATTGTAGCTTTCCTGTACGGTTGACTTTGTATTTTATGTTCTTGTGTATAGATTTTCACTGTAAGCTGTAATATTATGCATGTAATTCCTGTATGATCTAATTGTAATTTCCGCATTTCTATTGTAAATGAAAGATTTGTGATTCTATATTGACTGCATACTTAAAAGTTCTATCTTCGCGTTTTTCATTCTACTAGTATTTTGTAATTTTGAATTTTTGAGGAAATTTGGTATTTGAAAGGTTTTATTTTAACTATTGATGTTATGTGTATAAAATAGCTTTCAGATTTAATTTTATTTTCATTTATTATTATTATTATCATTTTGCATAAAGCTCAAAGAGGTATTGATAATATTTATGCCGGTGGAATGGTATGAAATACGATAAAAATGAGTTTATATTCTGAGATTTTCAAAACTCCCTTCATCAATATGTCAGTGTATACCAAACTATCAAAGTCTACTAAATGGAATAATTGAATGAAACATCTGGGAAAGACCATCTGCAAATGAAAGAAACAGAAAGATAAAATCAAAGATTAATTAGCTTCATGAAGCCCATCTGAATCTCATTCAGAAAGACACATTGGCCAAAAGAAGGTGGGTTCTAATTTAAAAGTACTGTACAAGGGAAAGGATACAATTGATCCCCAAAAGAAAATTTATGAGAAATCAGGAAAAGAAGACTTCAAAACCTAGCTGGGAAAAGTGTGTTAATTAAAAAACCTACAGATATTTTATAATGAGTGAATATATTTAAAAATTCGGGGAAGTAAGGATCAGTTTTACAAGATGAATCAGGAGATAATAGTGAAGCAAACTGGGGAGCATATATACAATGAAAACAAGGGTGAAGAAAAGGGGAATATATATCTTATTTCTCAATAACTATCTGTTTATTGTGATATATTGAATTTCATGAGTAATATTGAAATGAAAGTAAAGCATAATTGAAAGTTCTGTGGACAAACGTTTGGATTTAAATAATATTTTTTTGTAAAAATAAACATATTTTTGGCTTAAGTATTGAGGTTTTTATTGTAATTTCAATAAAAATAATTTTTGAAATGGATAATTTTGAATTCAAAAAGAGATAATTTGAGCTCCAAAAAAGACATCTTTGTCACCAAAAAATCCCTTTTTGAAGTAATTTGAAGTAGATAAATTTTGATATCACACAAAATAATATATAGGTAAGTAGAATTATTTTTAAATGAATAGAAAGTCCGTATTTTTATTTTCTTGATCTATAAAGTATCTCTGTAGATATATTCAAAGTTAATTTCTCCAAATTTTCCCTCGCCAAGGCTTGTATGAACATAATTTATTCTACACAATAAGTCACTCTTACGTTCAGAGAGATAATTTGAATCAATTAAATAAGTTTAAGTAGAAATAATATGATTTAAATAAATGGCTTAGACCTCAGAGAAGCTTGTATAATGCAATAATAAATCACTCTTATATTAATCATTGAAGCCCCATAATACTATAATATTGATAAATATGACAATCGTATGATACAAATAGCAAAATTATTAATTTTTTAGCTCTACTGATAATTTATGAAGTATTAATTAATTATGAAAATTTCATTTTTTTATGATGATACTCTCAATTAATTGATAAGAATTTACTATGGAATATTCGAATATTTCATGAATGATAAATTTGGTGATGAATTAAAGATGGAACTACTATTATCCAAATCATATGCATGGTAGAATCACGATTTTGATATCAGTGTTATTACTATACCTATAGAATATTTCATATCACTATCATATTAAAAATAATAAGAAAAAAAAAGGAACTTCATTATTATCATGATAATGAAAATGGTATTTCGTGACCAATAAGCATAGTAAAAGTGTTATTTTGATAATGAGAGTTTTATTATAATAATTAGACAGGTGCTATGATATTCTTAATAAGAAGATTAGAAATAGTTTATTTCTCGTGATTAAGTTATGCAATTAATATTATAGACACTTTATGAAAAGTACTAATAAGAAGAGATTTCGGGTAATGAAGAATATTGGCTTTATATCATTATGATCAAATAATTCAAATATTATCAGTATTATTTAGAATGACAATGAAACTCTCCATTTTAACGGAATTTGTATGGTAATTGCTATGATTGCAGCTTCTAACTGCTAGTTTTCTATCATCATTGAAAGCTACGATTATAATGAAGATTGATACTTCCTTATTATGATAAAGGCTTATTCTTGTTATGAATAGGAGCTTAGTAGGATTCTATATCTTAATTTATCATATTGCAAAGTAAGATATATATTATTATAAGGGATGTATGATAAGATTCAATCTATTACTCACAGATTCTATTATTCAGTGATAGCTCAAATTAATGATAATATAGATTGATAATAATATTGAAAGTATTGTTATCTTAAGAAGAGAAATTTTGATATTTGAATAAGAGGAAAATTTCGTGATAAGAATAAAGCCATATCATTATTGGAAGATACGCGTCAATTGGTGATACAACATCAATAATTTTGAATATTAATATATATATTTATCTCTAGTAAGATAATTTTTATATTGTTTAAACAGTGGTAGTTTTGAAAATTCAAGCTTTATATAAAGAGAAGGAGTGCTCTAAGCATTTATTTCTTAAACCAATTTCTTTCGCACTAGTTTTTATCATCATGATATTGGGTATCTTATCATGCTATCATAATATTTATAAGAATCATGCTTTAATTACTAATGATATTATTATACAATTATTATAATGAATTTTATCTTAATTAAGCATTTTTATTATAGCCCTACTCTATCAAAAAATTTACAAGAAGAAAAAAATGACAAAAAGGTTATCAATCATATTGACATAATGAAAACGTTTCATTATAAGAGATTCCTGAGCTCTTAAGAGCCTTTATGTTGGGAATATTTTTGAAAAACCACATTACATTTACTCAAATATTATTTCGTTTCAAATAGAAAAGGTTATTATAATGTATACATCTTTAGTCCTCATAGGAAATTGAATTATTCAAATTTCACTCTAATTAGAATATGATGTAACAAGCATTGTAGAAATATAATTTAGCACTCCCATTTAGCTAACAAATACTTGTATTTGTTTATCTTGGGGCTGACCAATGGTATTAAATAGTATTTTATACTCAGGTTAAATTGAACTAGAAGGTAATATTTAATATTTTAGTGGGATCCATTTATGATAGAATTTAATGGTAGATCTTCAAACTTTATAATTTCATAGAAAGGCTACAGTTAATCAAGAAGATTGTAGCTGTTGTAAGAAATTTCAATTTCAAAGAATATGTTACAAAGCCATAAATTTTTGATCAAATGACCTTAAGAATTAATTCTTCAGAAGTTCAAATCAAAAAAAAATAAATGCTGAATAGTAAAAATAGAGAGAAGATAGATCAAAATTTAATATAAAAGTCCTCCTTTAATTTGTTATTCCAAGCCAAGGAATGTTGAAAATTGTTTCACACCAAAGTAATACAACTGAAAGATTCAAGAATACCCAGAAATCCTCACTTCTCACCCATTTTAATAAAAAACTGGATGTACCTTTTGATTTCAAGAGAAAAGGTATTTTAGTCCATGAGATTCAGTTATTACTTAAAATTATTGACTCGAGCTTCTTAACCATTTCTTTTGTAGAAAATTGCAGGTATTCATCCACTTGGTCTTCCAAGAACATTGTAAGAAAGTTGTTGCATGAAAGATTTAATCTTCTGGAGGCTAGTAAGTCCACCTTCTCCAGCTGAATTTTTGATCTTATTGGCTTGAGGATAATTATATTCCAAAGATATCACAATTTGGAGAAATAAATTTCATAAAATACAAGATAACTTCTGGAAAAACAGATTTTAATGTAGGAACTTTTATTAAATCATCCCTGTAAGTGTAAGGTGTGGATATGAAACTTTGATTAAAAATCAAGTACTTTTCCTGTCCTCAAAATTTTTATAAGGTGAAATATGATTAAGAATAGTAAGAAAGAGTATCTTTAAGAGAAAAACCATCAAATTTATTGTTTTCAAATTTATAAGTATAAAAAATAGTGCTATAAAGATTGATTGTTTTACCAACAATAAAAATTTATCCAAAAATACTCTACAAGAGATATTTAAGGCTACAAAAGAAATTTCAATTGGAATTCATTGCACAAAGAACTGCAAGCAATTAATCAAAGAAAAAAGTCTTTAAAAAGATAGTTAAAGAGAAAAGACGCTCAAAAGTCCCCAGAGTGAATTTGAAAACAAGGTGAGAAAGTTAACAGTGATGAAAGATGCTTTAATTCACTTGTGGGGTGGTTCAAGAGGTAAAAATGATTATAAGAGTTACAAGAAATGATTATAGTGATTTTTTAACATGGTTAAAAGCTTCAAAATGATTTAAAAAGGGTGTTTGGAATCTTTTATTGATTGGCTTAACAGTGTTTTAAACTAATTACAAAAGGAAAAGATTCTAACATGAAGAGAAAAGTGGGGCAAAGAAGAAATTCTTTTATAGCCATCAATTTTCTTACTCCAAAAGAAAAAATTTGCTCTTGTCAGTTGTGGAAAACACTCTTACAACAGAAAAGCCAATTATGGCATCATTGAGCTCTGGTTTAGACCAAAAAAGGGCTGGTTTCAGCCATTTTAGACCCTTAAATCATCCATTACTATAGTAATACCTGGTCTAGAGCCTTAAAAATACGTCAGAATGTGTGTAAAAGTCATAGAAACAAGTTAAAACTGTTTTTACTAAGATTGTTGTTACTTAAGGGTAGTTTTACCCTCTTGGCAACAGTTAAAAATGCCCTGGTGGGTATCAAAACCTCATAATCAATTGAGACACAGACCCTGTGACTCAATTCCAGGCCAAAAGTGATGGACGTTTGCATGGATTTTGACATCCCATGCCTTCCAGAAGGGATTTTGGGGGTCTGGCTCTCCCTTAGAGCTAGAGTCCCTTTCCCCCCCAGAATTAATCTTTCCAATTTATTTTTTCTTTAATTCCTCATCATTTAATACACTTGTAATTTACACATACAATTAAATTGAGTTTTTACAGTACACAACTGTAATGATTGATACCTCATATGTAAATTACAGTTCACTTATGTAATACATGCACACATTTTGACATTTCAATTGAAAATACTTCAATTCCTCATAGCTTCTAAACTACACACAACACCTCAATTTTAACACAAAAGTTGATGGTTAACACCAAATTTGGTGTGAATTAAATTAAGGTTTTGAGGATTTTCCAATTTTGTACAGAAAATACTAAATAATCACTTTAATCTTACTTAGAGTTGAGTTACAGTAATTTTACCCAGAGGTGACCCCACCTTATTTTTTATGAGGAATCCAATGGTGAGGTAATTTTCTTAAGTTTATGTATTGGATGAAAATTTATAATATATTTTATGTAACGTTTTACCAAAAATATTTTAATTTCATTGATTTTATTAAAAATTCATTTTTACTTAATTTTTTCAAGTAAAAATGCATTTTAACAATCTCAAAATTGAATGTAATTTTTCTTATTTTAAATTATAATTAAGTTTTCATTTTTATATATAAATTTTTATTTATATTTTAATTATTATTTTGACAATATAAATAAGTTCATTTTATTTATATTTATATCTTATTTTGTTTTTTGTGGTCTTTTGGGTATATGAAAATACCTCTAAGGCTCACATTCCCTCCCCCTAAAAAGCAATATTTCTTTGTAATATTGTTATTTCTAGTGTGTCTGAACCTTCTGAGAAGTTTAGTAGCCTCAGGTATTTCCTTTTCTGCGAACCGTTCATCTTCACAAATTGGGTCACTGTACCTAACAAGGTATTCCCTTACTTTATTGGTTGTCAACTTTCTCTCTTTGAGAACTTTGGCAATCTTCTTAATGCAAGATGATTCAATAGGGGTATAACTTGGGGAACTTTATTCCTCAAAGGAAATATTTCAGCATCACTAAATTTATATGGCTTTATCAAGCTCACTGGAAATGTGGGATGCTTATTGCTAAGTTCTTCAGATAGTTCTACTTCAACAGCATTTTCTCCATGGAGGGCCTTAATGAAAAAAGGTCCTGCAAAGGAATCTTCAAAATTTTTACATCCTTTGAGGTTATTGAAGTTAGTGGTGGATACAAGTACTAAATATCCCACTTTGAAATCTGCAGTGGCATGTGATTTGTCCCATTTGTCCTTAGCATATGCAAAAGAGTCTTTCATGCACCTTACTGCATGCTTTCTAGCTTTTTCTAGAATTTATTTGAAGCTAGCAGCTGTAGGATGTATTTCAATCAATTCTTTCCTCAAGGAATCTTGAGGTATTTTGGGATTCCATCCTTTCTCTAGAATAGCAGGATTTTAATTGGTACTGGCATGAATAGATGTCTTATATGCCAATGATAGTGCTGGTAAAAGAGTACACCAATAATGGGTAAATCCATTACAATATTTAAATTGAAGGCCATATGCACAAAATCTTCTTACCATATCTTCTAAGGTCTGGATCATCCTTTCAGCCAAACCATCAGTTTGTAGGTGGTAGGCTGTAGAGAAGGATAATTTTTTCCCAAATAGTTGGTGAAGATTTGTACATAGTGCTGAGCTGAATTTGGGATCTCTCTCACTAATGATGTTTGTGAATATGCCAGTCCATGATACTACTCTATTTCATATCAGAAGAGCTGTATCTATGGCTGTATCATCCTTGTGACATGGTAGAAAGATTGGAGTCTTACTAAATCTGTCAACAATCACTAGGAAAGCATTATGACTTCTGTCACCCCCTGGTGGCAGACCAGTTACCCAATCCATATGGACAATTTCCCAAGGTCTGCTGGGTTCTTGGATCTTAATCATATTTCCAAGTCTTTTTCCAGTAGATTTATTTGCCTTTTGAAATCTGTCACAGGTTTTGCAATACTCTGCAACATATTTCTGCCACATTGGCCACCATATGCAGGTTTTTGCTTTTTCTCTTGTTCTGTCCTCAGACAGATTCCCAGAGAAAGGGCTGTCATGGAATTCTTTAAGTACAATATTTATTAAGGACCTGTCCACAACTTTCATAAAACATGTATGCTTAGTTCTGTGGTAAATTATACCATCCAGTAAGTGGAATCTTCCTTCATCATATGGTTTTCTCCATATCTCATCTAAGGCATGTATCAAAGAATTGTCTTTACAGTCCTTAGTAAGTAATTGGCATAGAATGCTACAATTTTTTTCCTGAGTATAACTGTTTCTTACCTCCTCAAATAAAGTGGTGTTCAGGTCTGTAACACTGATTACTTTTATGGGGATGTGTGGGTAAGCTTCCTCTGGAGCATAAGCAGGATTATACATATTATTTGGTAATGGCCATCTTCTCAGTCCATCTGCATTTTTATGAATATTCCCATCCTTATGAAAAATGGTCATATTGCCTGTATACTCTTGTATGGCTATCTGCCATCTGAGCATATGCCTGTTAGGAGTCTTCATATTCAAAAGTGACTTAACAGAGGTACAATCTGTTATTGCTTCAAAAACACATCCTTCCAGAAAGTAGTTTAGCTTTTCCAAGGCCCAGACAAGGCATAAGCAATCCATTTGACTGGCTCCATATCTGGCTTCAGTTGGTTTGATTTGCCTGGATATGAAGCATATGGGTCCTTCCACAGGTTTATCATTGATAATCTGGACTTGATTAAGTGCAGCACCAAGCACATCTCCTGATGAATAAATATAAAGCTAAAAAGGCAGCTTAAAGTCTGGAATCAGTAAGAGTGGAGCAGTGGTCAAGGCTTGTCTCAAAGATTAAAAGGCTTTGACTCTGTCAAAAGTCATTTCAAAAACTGTGTCTTTGTTACATAATTTATAGAGAGGTCTTGCTATGGATGCAAAATCTTTAATGTGTTGACTGTAATATCCTGAAAACCCCAGAGATTACTGAGTTTCTTTCTTGTTCTGAGGCATGGGTTTCAGCCATACTTCTGCAACCTTGTTTTTTTGCAATTTCAAGGGATAAACCAGATACTACATGTCCCAGTGCTTTAAGTTCTTTAAATCCAAAATGGCATTTCTTTAAAGAAATGGTCATGTTGACAGATTGTATTTTTGTCAATACTTTGGATAATCTGTACATATTTTATCCCCAAGTTTTGGAACAGACCATAATCTCATCAATGTAAATGATTAACCATCCTTCTGAAAGTTCTTCAGGGAAGATTTAATTAATAATGCTTTGGAAGTGTGAAGGTGCATTCTTGATACCAAAAGGCATCCTCAAATATTCATATACTCCACAATGAGCAATAATTCTCAAGTATTTTCTTGCCCTTGGTATCACCACATTTTGATGAAATCCTTTAAGGGCATCCATAGTGGCTATATACACTGCTTGAGATATCTGGGTAAGGGCAATTTGAATTTTTGTTATTGGGTATCTTTCTGGAACAGTGTAAGTGTTCAGAGCTTCAAAGTACCTAACCATTCTATATTTTCCATTATTCCATGCTACTATGACTGGTGTAGTTATTTCTACTTCCTCCTTACGGCTAACCTTTCTTATTACACCAAGGTCTAGAAGTTCTTTAATATGAATTTCTAGAGCTTCTCTTGATTTGGGACTTGCTGGATATGCAGGTATTCTTAAGAGTTGTGGATAAGGTCTCTCAATATCAAGAATGATGTCAACTTCATGACCAATAATTGCCCCCAAAGGTTCTTTGTCTAATGCAAATGCTTCTTTGTGGTCATATAAAAGGGCAGAAAGTTCATTTTCCTGACTATCAGTTAGATGAAGGCTTATTTCAGCTTCATTCAACTGTTCAGATTTGGATCTTTCCAACTCTAGGTTGACTGGTGCTACTTTACTCACTGTAATTTATCTTTTAAATGGTAAAAAGGCAAATTTTTGACACTTATTGTCTCCAATAGTAAAGTATCTGTCCTTGTTGCTATGTAAGTATATTCCATACATGATCAAATAGTCATTTCCCAATATAAATGGGTACTAGAGCAATTTTCCATAACAACAAACTCAACAGTTATTTTCAAATTTGCATCAATATGTGGAAATATAACATTGATCTCAAAGATTCCCAATGCTTTCATTGGATTACTTGCACTATTGAATTTTATGCCATCAATTGGTAACAATTGGTCTTCAAAATTTGGTACAAAAGTCTTAAGAGAAGATTTTCCAACACAAGAGAAGAAGGCTCCTGGTTCAAGTAAAATTTTAGTGGGTTTTTTGTTCATTACCACTTCTGTTATACAAGAGTTACCAGCTGTATAAACCTTTCCCCTGTTTGGTTTGGTTCTCATAAGTTGTGCATCTTGAATTTTTGACAAATCAAGTTGACCATTGCTTAATTGTGGCAAGTGGGAATAAGATTCCATGATGTCAAAAGTGGCATTGATATTTTCTATATCTTTTGAAGATTCAGAAAATATTGATGAATTATCATCTGAATTTTCCTCCATTATATTATCCTCTTTTTCAACATCAGGTTCTTTATCAATGTCAATTTCATTGATTTTCCCCCTCTTTTGACATTTATTGGCTAAGTGGGTGGTGCTTTGGCAAACATGGCACTTTCTGATTATATCTGCAGATTTATACTTAACATTATTAGAATTTTGTTTGGATTTTTTGTCCACAGAATCTTTCCAAGGTGTATTAAACCTTGTTTTGAGATTCACCCTACTAGAATCAATTCTGGTGCTGGTGGTTACTTCTTCTAATATATTAATAATATCTTCTGCTGAATATTGTTCAGTAGTCCTGCTTTTGACAGCATGCTCTAAGTAACCTCCACATTGTCTCAGAATCTTTCTGTGGATTATAAATTCTGACATGTCAGATACAATGCTGTTAATCTGTCTTTCTGTTGGCAAAACCATGGTAAAGCTTTGTCTTTATCAGAATTAAATCTGGACGATTCAAAGACTGTTTCCACTCTAAACCTCCAAGCATCATTGGCCTATTTGTTGATAATTTGGGTTTTCCACCAAGTCCAACTTTGGTGTCCATGTGCTTGTCTTAATCTGATATACCATCTGTGAGCTGATCTGGTAAACAAGGTTTTAAATATTGCTGTTACCAATCTGTCTTGTAATTAAAAATCTTCTTTAATCATGTAGATACCTCTGATGAATTCCATATGGTCATATTCTCCTTCACCACTGAAGTGAGGCCATTCTTTAAGTTTTGGTACTTCTTTCAGGAGTGCTTGGCCCATTGATGGTTCCAAGTTATGAAAAGAAGTGGAAAATTCATTTTTCAACTGTGAGTTTTCAATCTCCAATACTTGTGTATTTGGAATTCTTGTGCCCTCATTCTGATTCAAAGGTGTAGACATTCTTGGTAAGGTGTGAAGTAATTGTTCAATATCATTAATTTTACCATTGTTACACCTTTGGAGATTTCTGAATTCATGTTGTAAACTTTGTATTGAACTCATTACATAGGTTTCATGATTATCTTCTGTTTGTGTTAACTCTTGCCATAGTTCTGTTTGTCTAGTATTATCAGAAGTGATCTGATTCAACTTCATTGTTAATTTTGATATTTCATCTTTTGAGGTGTCAATACACTTTTTCAAGGCAATTGTATATGTATTTACTTCAGTAAATGATTTTGAAATATTCTCAGAAAGACTTTTATTCTCTTCTTTTATAGTACTTATGGCTTGTTTTATTCTTATTTAAATTATGCCATCAATATTGAATTTAGAATATTTATCTGTCCAGTCTTTAATAATGGAAGATTGTTCATTTAATTTATTTCTAAATGAATTGTCATTATTGGAAGTTTTAATTTTTCTTAAAACTTTCTCAAAACACATAAGTGTCTCATTTATTTGGCTCAGACTTATATTGTTTGTTCTAAGATTGTTACAAATTGATGAATTTTTATCAGAAACATGAGTTTTTACATCATTTATAGCTTCATACAATTCTGGGATAGAATCAAAGATATCAGGAATCATTTCTGATATTTTAATCTGGCTTCCTCCTTTTTCTGTAACTCCATCATTGTTCTGGCCATCTGAAATACATTTTCCATGGCATCCTGCTCACTCTTTGGGATCCTGTAGCCCTGGCTGAAAGGATTTGTGGCTGGTGCCTTGCCTTTGCCCTTTTTTGAGCTTGTGGCTTCTCTTTCACATTGGAATGGCTGCTGCTGGCTATTGAGGCTGTTTTTGGCACTTGCTTGGGTGGTGGAGGGTTGTTTTTCCTCCATTCTGCTGTTAAAAGCCTCATGTTTTTTCTTTTCCATCAATGGATGCCATCCATTGAGTAACTTGCAAGTGCTGGGATGGCCCAGGAATTTTCTCACAGTCAGGTAAGAATTCATGCAGTTTTTCCACAGATCTGCAAGGATCTGCTACTGTTTGTGCTGCATTGCATTGTTGTAAGCCTTCTGGCTGGCTTTGTACTTGTCCACTGAGGCTTCTTGTGGCGGTTTCAGCTCTGTTTGAAGGTAAAATAGTATTATCATCTTCAGAATAAAATAATTTATTGATTTGGAGGTCATCAAATGACCCTTGTCCTTCTGTAACTGATTGGCTCCTTCCATAATCATGTCTATAACCTTTTTGGGAGCTGATTGAGGGGATATAGCTGACTCCTGATCTTGTTAAAGGCATATTTTATGATTAAAAATCTTAAAATAGTAATTATATGTCAAAAAACTTACTATTTGCCAAATTCTTAGCCTTCTGAAGGGTATTACTTATATCCAAGTCAATTACTTCAGAAGAAATTGGTTCTGGTTGATTATTCTGAGTTATAATAACTGTACTATTATGGTCAGAATTCACAGTACTTGCAGGAATAATGCTTGTTACTGTTGAGGCTGTTTCAATATTTTCTTGTCTTACCATGCTGTTAGACACTAAAATTAATGAAAAAGCCAATTGATTAAGTAAAAAAAGATTTTTTCAAAAAGAAAAATGAAAAATAAAGCCTCATTTAAAATATGAAAAAAATTATCTTTTATGGATTTTTTGAATTATAAGTATTCTTTATATGTTTTTAAATTTTTCAATATAAGAAAAAAGATTTAAAAAGAGTAAAAAAAATTATTTAACAGGTAAAATATCATGGCTGGGCCCCCAAATGTAAGGTGTGCATATGAAACTTTGATTAAAAATCAAGTACTTTTCCTGTCCTCAAAATTTGTATAAGGTGAAATATGATTAAAAATAGTAAGAAATAGTATCTTTAAGAGAAAACATGTCAAATGTATTGGCTTTAACTTTATAAGTATAAAGCAACAATGTTAGAAAGATTTATGGTTTTACCAACAATAAAATTTATCCAAAAATACTCTACAAGAGATATTTAAGGCTACAAAAGAAATTTCTTCAAGAGCAATTTCAATTGGAATTAATTGAGCAAAGAACTGCAAGCAATTAATCAAACAGCAAGGTATTTGAAAAGATATTTCAAGAGAAAACACGCCCAAAAGTGACCAGAGTGAATTTGAAAACAAGGTGAGAAAGTTAACAGTGATGATTGATGCCTTAATTCACTTTTGGGGTGGTTCAAGAGGTAAAAATGATTATAAGAGCTACAAATAATGATTATAATGATTTTTTCATGTGGTAAAAGGCTCAAAATTATTTTAAAAGGGTGGTTGGAATTGTTTATTGATTGGTTTAACAGTGTTTTAAACTAATTATAAAAAGAAAAGAGTCTAACATGAAACAAAAAGTGGGGCAAAGAAGACATTCTTTTATAGCCATCAATTTTCTTACTCCAGAAGTAGAATTTGCTCTTGTCATTCGTGGAAAACACTCCGACAACAGAAAAGCCAATTATAGAATAATTGAACTCTGGTTTAGACCAAAAAAGGGCTGGTTTCAGCCATTTTAGACCCTTAAATCAGCCATTACTATAGTAATGCCTAGTCTAGAGCCTTCAAAATGCGTCAGAATGTGTGTAAAAGTCATAGAAACCAGTTAAAACTGTTTTTACTAAGATTTATGTAACTTAAGGGTAGTTTTACCCTCTTGGAAACAGTTAAAACTGCCCTGGTTGGTATCAAAACCTCATCATCAATTGAGACAAAGACCCTGTGACTCAATTCCAGGCCAAAAGTGATGAACGTTTTCATGGTTTTTCATATCCCAGGCCTGTCAGAAAGGATTTTGGGGGTTCGGCTCCCCCTTAGAGCTAGAGTTCCTTTCCCCCCAGCATTAATCTTTCCAATTTATCTTTCTTTAATTCCTCATCATGTAATACACTTGTAATTTACACATACAATTCAATTGAGTTTTCAATTGATACCTCATATGTAAATTACAGCTCACTTATGTAATACATGTGTACCTTTTGACATTTCAATTGGAAATACTTCAATTGCTCATAAACTCTAAACTACACACAAAACCTCAATTTTAACACAAAAATTGATGGTTAACACCACATGTGGTGTGAGTTGAAATAAGGTTTTGAGGATTTTCAAATTTTGTACAGAAAATAGTAAAAACTTAATTAAAGCCTATTTAGAGTTGAGGAATTTTACCCATAGGTGACCCCACCTTATTTTTTATGAGGATTCCAATGGTGAAGTAATTTTCTTAAGTTTATTTATTGGATAAAAAGTTATAATATATTTTATGTAACTTTTTACCAAAAATATTCTAATTACATTGATTTTATTAAAAATTCATTTTTACTTAATTTTTTCAAGTAAAAATGCATTTTCACAATTTCAAAATTTACTGCAATTTTTTTGCTTTTAAATTATAGTTAAATTTTCATTTTTATATGTAAATTTGTATCTTTACTTCAATTTTTATTTTGATAATATGAATTTTTTTTTATTTATATTTATATCTTATTTTGTTTTTTGTGGTCTTTTTGGTATATGAAAATACCTCTAAGGCTCACAGTAAGATTTTGGGAGCAACCAAAATGATCAAAGCAATGGTTACCATTTTTATAGGATAGCATCCTCTATTAATGCATTGATTGTATCCATTAGAATGAGAGGTGAACACCATTTATTGATGAGAAAAACTGTTTCAGTTTTAATAGAGATAGATTTCACTATTTAGAGAGTATAAATTAAAAAATAATTTTTACAAAAGATGTAAAAATGAAAAATAGAATAATTTTAAAAAAAAAAATGAAAATTAAAAACAAGAAAGGTGTCTTTGAAATTAAATTTTTAGTCATGCTGAAAATTGGTTCACAAATATTGGTAGATATTCAATCCTTGAACTCCCTGTGATTTAGAAAAATTGTGGAGTTTCTCTTATATACCATATTAAAGATTTTGAAAGATACTCCATCAATTGAATTGAAAATTTCAGTTGGAAAAAAACCTAATTTCTCAATATTTATGTTTGCTAGCTTTTCCCTAGAATATCAAATGAAACAAAGAAACAGAGATTTATGTGTATTTGTCTATTCTTGTGAGAAATGAACTTACAATCTTATAATGAAAGCTATGTATACAAATATATTATTATCAATTTGTACTATCAAAGGTCAAGCAAATCTTAATAGAAGAAATAGAGAAATATATATATCTTAGGTTGTTTTTTTAACAAGAAAGAGTAGAAAGTTCTCAAAATTATGGATTTATCAATAATTTTATCTTGTATTGAAATTTTTCATGATATAACTTTCCAAAAAAAGTACAGAAAATTGATAATGGATTTTTCCAATAAATAATCTCAAATTAATCACCAAAGAAACAATTAAATTTTCAAAAAAAACTCTATATATAATTAAAGAAATGATAATCATAATTTGTAATGAAAATTGTAACACAAAGAGACCTGAAGATAGTTATTTAATTCATTCCCAAGAATATCATCAAATTGAGAAATTCATAATTAAATATTGCTTCAAATAAAAAAAGAGAATCATATCATAAATTTTCATTTTCAAAAAGATGAAACACAAATTCAAATTAAAATGAAAATTTATTGTATCAAGAAGAGAATCAAGATTTTTGAATATGAAAGGCTTTAATAGATGATAATCTTTTCATAATATATTTATAATTTTATTCAATTAATCTTCATATCTTATTCATTGATCAATTTCCTTTTGGTTTTGCTACTTATTTTATGATTTCTTTTAGTAATATATAGGATATCCTAGTTTTTCTCAACATGATCCATGCATTTCTTTACAAAATATAAAAATAGAAAGGAAAAGAATTAATCAGTTAGTTTTCTATAATCAATTCTATATTTTTCAGAGAATAATACAAGAAAAAAATCAGGTTTTTGATAATAATAGTAGCTTTTATGTAAAAATCCCAACAATGTTTTTCTTAGATTTATTACTAATAATAATCTTGTTTTAGTATTCCAGTGATTTGAAAATGATTTTGAAAAAAAACATAATTAATATTATATTCTTTTTTGAGAATATTATGATTATTTATGGTTTGTTTTTGTCATCCTGTGACTGAAAACAAGGGCATAAGCATGACATCAGAATACCATAAACCAATGGTAGAGAAAATTACCACTAAGAGTTACCTGAGAGAAATTACATCTTAATGGATCTAAGAAGAAAGAGGGAATTCACCTTTTTCAAAATATACAACTCCCATAACCATTGGACAAGGAATGAAAATGTTATTCCAGCTCAGAACAAGAACTGAGCATAAAACTTAATTTTTACCTCTCATATAAAACATAGAGAAAGAGGGAGAAAAAAAACAAATTGGTATTTGATGCATTAAGTAAGGGATATCCAATAGTATCAGCCAAATTGTGATAGAACCAAAACTACAGAGGTTATTGAAAAGTATAAGCTAAGGAAGGGTGAACAAAGTATTCACCTACCATCTAGCTTCTACAGTTTTAGTGTGAAATAACAAAAGTGGGGTCTTTTATTAAAAAGAAGAATCTGATAGTTCTAATGGTATGCTCATTATCCTTGTGTCACCTCTATAACAAAAGGTTTTAAAGATAATACCTTGATACAGGTTTTATCAAAAATTCAAATTACAATTATGGAATTTGAAACCTGTATAGCTTTGCCATACTTAATGCTAGGCATAACAAATGAGTGGTCATTTTGTAGAACTCATACAGGTATATCTTCAAAACTGACAAAGCTATGGCAGTTTTAAGGTCAAAATGCCACAATATGGGAAAAAACCCAATACTGTGGGATACTATCCCATAATTATGAATGTGATGTGTCAAATTCACAAAAAAGCTTTTTTGTAGTTAAATAACAAATAGTGTGACTAGTATGGGAGCTACTGATGTGTGCTTTACAGATTTCTCTGTGCCTAACCTGTCACAACACACCTGTGAGGACCCCAGTTGAAAATCTTCACCCTGTATTTGGGAAAAGCAACCAGATGTGATTTTAACGCCACATATGCTCCCTATAAATGCTATAAAGAGCTTTATAAGCTACAATCCCACCAACTGGAGTGAATGTTCTTCTCACTACCTCTACCTGGTAAGGAACAGAGGTTCTTAACCCTTCCCCAGGATAAAAAGGGACCCTCCTCTTCCTGAAAGAGGAATCCCCATCCTGTACTTATATTCCGACTTAGTAGATTCTTTTTCAAAAAATTATACTCTTGGAAAATAACCAGGTATAATTATAGTATTAATTACTGTAGTAATTATTATAGTTAGTAAATTGGAAATCGCTGTGCCCAGGGCTTTCACAAGTGATCACCACCACTATTTTTGGTAAATCCCCTTATTTTTAAAACCAAAATTCTTATTATAGCTCATTTTTAAATTTACAAGTCAGAACTATAGTCGTGTACATACTATATTATAGAGTAATCCTGAAATATTTAATCTAAATAATCATAGAGTTTAAATAATAATATAAAAAAACAATATTATTAATGTAAGTAGGGTATCAATGTAAATAGGGCTTTGGTAAGCCCATGTAAGACCTTGAATTTCTTTACCATAAATTGGTAAAAACATTTAAGGGGTGGCCTGGGCCCATTTTCAATGAAAATAAAACAAAAGAAACTGTATTGGGAAAAACCTTCCAACCACCCCAAAAAACCCATTTGTTTCATAAATTTTTTCACATCCCCCAAGAAGGACCAAAAACCCAAATAATCCACATTATTCTCCCAAACAAGTTTTTTTTGAAAAACAGAATTAAAAAACTAATTTTCCAAAGCTTTCCAAACTCATTTTTGTTTTGCCCCAAAGACTGCATTTTACTCCAAAAACACCTGCCTCCATGTCTCTACAATTCTATTTCTTTAGCTTCCCTCATCTATTAATCTTACATTTAAGCCACTTTATTTCAATTTTTCTGACTTTTAACACATTTAATCCCCTCTTTTTCATATTTAAAAAGGTTCTTTCTCTATTCTAAATCTCTGAATTCCCCGCTTTTTCCTGAATTTATAAATCCTTTTCCCTAAATGATGCTTCAAACCCCCACTTAAGGTAAATTTCAGAACATTGAGAATCTTTGGAAGCATATGCATAATGTTGCCAGGGCACAGGGATATTCTGTGCCCACCTTGAAGTCCAATATGACCCACAACCAAACTGAAATAGGTTTTGACAGGTTTGAGGCCCAAATTTACCACAAAAACTTCCTGAAATAGTCACTTCAACAAATATTGACTGTTCATTAAACCTTTATGCAAGAAAATATGCCAAGGGTAACAATTGGACTCCTCAAGTCATAAATTCTGGACACAGCCACGATGGCATTGAAAATATCATGGCAAATTCTTATTTCAGAAAACTAAATGAGCAAGAAAAATTCCAAATTGCTCAGATGTCTGAATCACTGCTCACTCCAAGGAAAATTCAGGCCAAATTATACAGCCAGAGGGAGCCTGACAGGGCTTTAATCCTCCAAGAAATTTACAACCAAGTCAAGAAAATAAAGAAAGACAAGCTTGAAGGTAGAAGGTCAATTGATTCTCTTACTTAAAACCTCAAGGAAGAAAATTCTGTGTGGTTCTCTGCAAGGGATACTGGGGTTCACATTAACTCATTGTTTTCACTCAGCCCCTTGCTACAAAACTTCTTAGCTTTCTTAATGTGATTATTATGAGTTGTACTTATAAAACCAATAAGTCCAAAATGCCCCTTTTTATATTGTTGGATTCAGCTCAAAAAATAAGACCTTTTCTGGGGACTTTTGTTTGATAAAGAATGAAACTGACCCCTAATATAATTGGTAATTGAATCAATACATAGAAAACATTTTCAACAACACCAATATTGTTCCCCCTCAAGTTTTTAATACTAAAAAAGAATTAGGCCTTGGAGAATTCTGTTCAGAATCTCTTCCAAGACTCAAAATTAATCTTATGAATATGGAAAATCAATGAAGATTTATCTACCAATTGCATGAAGAAAATTGGTCATGGGACTTATTTTGAAACTTTTTTGGGATTTTTCAATCAAGTAACCCCCTTTTAATTTTCAATTTTATTTGAATTATTGTGTTTATTAATGAATTTGGGATTTGTCTCTCAGTTCATATATTCATCAACTGAAAAGTGTTTCAAAGATAACTGGAAGAAACTTCAAAAGAAAATCAAAAATACAGAGGTGTTTTAAAATTTGGAAGAAACCTGGCTTCCTCTAAAGGAGTATTATATGAAAACCTGGACCAACTATCATTGTCACCTGGTTGTAAGCTCCACCTCAAGAGTTGAAGGTGCCAATGCAATGGTTAAACTTTAGTTAAACATTTTCACTGGAACTCTCCTGGAGGATATGAGGGCCCTTCACTTGGCTTTCAAGAAACAATTAATTGAGATAATCAACAGAATCTCCAAATAAGTGATTTTCCATGTGGAGAATTTCCCTCCTCAAATATGTTCTCTCAAAGGCAGGGTGTCTCATTTTCCCTACAGATGGCCTTTGTAAATTCCAAAAGAAAAAAAATTCCCCCAATGGAAAATGCATCAACAGATACAAAAATTATCAAGGCATAACTTGCAAGCACAAGCCCCAACAGGAATTTTCCAAGTGCTAAAGCCTCCAGATATCAGACTTCCATCCCCAATAGAATTTGAATTTACCTGTGAGTATTTTTACATCCTCAATTACTTAGTTTTATTTTACATTAACTTATTTTCTTTGTCATACTCTTCTCAGACTGGCTATCAATGTGATTATTAAAGTTTTGAGAAAGAAAGAAGCCAAATGAATATTTGAAGATATTCCTGAAGACCTTTTTCAAAGACTGGTGGAAGAAATAACCCAAATTATTCAGAATTTTCAAGATATCTTGACTACACAAGTCCCTTTTGATTGAATTCCCAAGAGTCAAGAGGACCAAAAATATTATCAAGATTCAATAGAATGCAAAAATATCTGAGGAATATATCCAGGAGCCAAAAATAAAAATGAAATAAAAAGAGATCCCAAAGAGTTGATATAATTGAATTCAGCCCTAGAAAAGAGGAAGTCTCCCATCAAAAGTGACCAGAATGACAACTTCAACATCACACTTAATTCCCCCCCTCAAATTATGAAAGTGGATTCAGCCTAAGATTATTAAAATTCTAAGTCAGCACTATCCAAATCAATCACTTTATCAGATTCACCACCTTCAGCAACTGAATTTAATGAATATTGCCAATCAGGAGTCACACTCAGAAGGTCCAGAAGATTGGCCAAGAGTAGCAGAATCTCACAAAGAAAGTCCAAAAATCCTGAAAAAACTTTGAATATTTATGATGCAATTAGCTTAACCTGTGATCATTTCCAAAGCAATTATCACACAAGTGATGGATGCTTCAAGCACTTTGTGAAGTTTCTGGATCATTTTCATGTAGAATTTTGTTGATTTATTTTCATATTTATTAATTTTTTGGACCCATCTTTATGAGGTACCTTTCTCAGAAGAATTTCCAAAATTTATTGTGAAATACACCTTCAAGCCCATCAACTTCCAGGGTTATGGAAACTGTGTCTATGAGAAAGTATCCCAATACATTTATAAGACTCAATATAAATGGCCTGACTTCAGAGGCTACTTGGCTGAAGAAATCCAATTAATAAATAAACTTATGAATCCGTGAACACTTTCATACCCTCAGTATCCTCTTATTTGGAAAGAATTGAGTGGTATGAAGATTTTGGTCAGGATCAAAAGAGAGAGTGAATGTCCATGCCTGATATGGGGGATCCCATTGCAAATAACTATTAAAGACCAATTTCCTTTTATTCCACAGTCTAATCCTTCTCTTTTTGCCCTTATTTCTGTCCTCCAAATGAAAACACACCCATTTTCATCTATTTTTTGGATAGCTGTTCTCATTTTGTTCCATTTTATATCATCATTTCCAAAGTATACCCTGTCCCCCCATTACTGTAAATTGGGAATTTCATGCCCAACCACAAGCCTTGGTGTGAGAAGATAAATTTAAGAGACACAGGATGCTATATTTGTACAATATTCCTCCCCCTCTCAAACAAATCCACCATCTTAGAGGTTGATTAAGATTGAATTTTTTTGTACTTACATTTTATGAAAAATATCTCCCTCTGAAGTAATATTTATTGCTTAAATCACACCCCAGTAGCTTTTTTTATCAAAAATATGCCACTTTTTTTACTTGCAAATATTCATATTAAAAGCATGAAAAAAATATTGGCAAAAGACACAAGTTTTTGGGCCTACACCTGTTCTACCAAATAAAACTCCTAAAATTATGGGCTTCTGAGTTTTAATTCTCATGATTATCTCCTTTATTACAAAAAATCAAATTATTGAAATTCATGAGTGCGAAGGATTCTAATGAATTCTTAAAAGAATTGGCCAATTTGGAGAAATTTGCCAAAAAAAAATGAAAAAATATGGGGATCCCGACATCCCATTTGATGAAAAATGGCAAAAAAACTATAAAAATCCTAAAACCTAAGCCTGAGGAATTTCTCTAAGAAAATAGGTCACTTAAGTGCTTTTACCAGCACCCTATGAATAGTGTTATAATCAAAAATATCTTTGAAATAGTATATCAAGATTATAATAAGTGATTCAATTGAAATTTTATATGATCTTCACTATTAGAAGTGTCAAATTAAAAATAATCCTATTTTATTTTCATAATCATCAATTATGCAAAAGTGATTTTCTTACAATAATTAACAAAAAATTGTTTCAAAAATTTCAATTAAAATCACATTATTTCTTGACACAATGAAAATTATTAATGGTAAAGCTTGATATAGAAAATAATAAAGCTTAAATTATAGCTTGAATAATATATATATCAACATCAATACTTTATAATCACAAATTTGTTTAAAATAGTATATTAAAAGGGTGATAATTGATATAATTTACATTGTATGTGGTTATTATTATCATTAATCTCAAATATACAAAATGACAAATGAAAAAACAAGTGTCATTATTTGACAATCCATCTCAAAAAAAACATGTGGCTTGCACAAGAAAAACCATATTTATTTTCATTTGGTCTAATTTATCTCTTCTTGAATCCAAATTGATTTATTCTCTTTCCAATCAATCAGGTTAGTTAAACTTTCCCAGATATTTGTGTCTTATCAATCTGATTACAATAAAAGTGATAACGGTCGATTCTTATTGGAGCCAGTGACTTCGAGTATTGAGGAAAATAATAAGTAAGGAGCATGGATTGAACATTATGAGAATAGAGGTGATGAAAATTCCTTTTCCAAATTGAGTCTCATTTCTGTCAGTATTTGATACTGATAGCCTAAACAAAACAAGAAAGCTAAAATAGCCATGATATTAGAGAATATAATTGTATTCTTTATAAATGAACAAAATGAATACAGATTTCCCAATATCAAGGCTGAAAATATAGAAGTTATTTTATTTATCAATTAAATGAATTTTCTGTTTTATAATAAGCAGGACTTCACCCTCTAGAGGAAACTCAATCCCAAAGAAAATGAAATGCATGAGAGTAAATATAACAAGCCTAGCCATTAAATAGAGGTAAGAATTTTAGTCATGAATTAAAAGTATATAAGTAAGTAAAAAAAATATTTGAATTAAAACTGATAACGCCAATGAAATTGATCAGAAATACATAATACAAAACGGAAATTCTCAGGAATTTTTCCACAGTTTCCAACTACTCTTTGAAGAAAAACCTTATTTGGAGATAATTAAGCTTCAATTTAAGTAAATTAGTATCTGATTCATTGAAAAAGAGACTCAGTTTTTAAATCTCAAATTTGATCAAAAAGATGGGTCGCAACAAGAAATATTATGTTTCTTTATTAATAATAGCCCCAAATAATAGAATAACCTCAAAAGCATAAGTTGATTTTCTTGGATACTATATTTCTTATTGTATTGAAGCACCTTATTATGGTGTGGGATTCATATTAAGCACCAAATGAAGAGTGAAACCAAGCTCAATGGATGAAAAAAGTGATAATTGGACCTTAAAACAAGCTAATTAGAGTATTCTGTAAGATATATAATTATATGCTTAAAACAAAAAGATGTATATTGAAAGCTTCAGGTTGAATTACAATTACAAAAGGAATTTTACATAAATCAAAAAAAAATTATAACAGGAATTCAAGAAATAAAAGTGAGAGAGGGAGTTCTTTGAATTAAGTAATGGAAATTGAAAACTACTGAAAATTGCGGATATTTTAATTCATATTTTCGAGTTATAAATTTGAATATATTTTTTATTATTTTTTTTTAATTTCATGTAAAAATGAGTTCCCATGTTGAGAATATTTGATACAATTTTTAAGTCTGTTTTCACAATGATACATTTAGTATCAAGGAAAGATTAATATATTGGTATATTTTGAAGTTGAAAGTGTTTGATTTTTATCCATGGTTGGTATGAATTGATAAAAAGAACATAATTTGTTTAGGCGAAATGAGGTGAAAGAGAGTTTTTTTCAATTTTCACATGGAGTGAAAAATGATTACTTATATTTTTTATTCAAATGAAACTTCCAGAGGTTTAAAGAGCTTTTTCTTGTGAAAAGAAATTTATTCTCCATTGGGAAAAAGTGAAATAATTACTTATTAAATTCAATTTGAGAAATTTATAAAAGAATCATATGTCTCAGCTTCCATCAAATTATTATTTTTTAGTGTTTTCCATTAAATATCACTCTATTGTTATCAAGATCATTCATAATTACTAATTAAATAATTTCTAAATAATCAATAGTCAAAGCTGATTGGGATTCTATATCCTATATAAGAATATTGATTCTTATATTTTGGATTGCGTTTGAAATATCTAAATTGATTTTCTTACTTAAAAATAATTTACTATTTCTTTTTTTTTTTTTTTTTTTTTTTTATACAGATCATCTAACAACACCACTTACAGATCATAAGCTTGCTATATAGACAATTTTTAGGAAGTGAATTTGGTAACCAAAAATGGGGGACAGGTTTGATTTAGGAAGTGAATTTGGTAACCAAAAATGGGGGACAGGTTCAATCATAATAGTAATAAGGCCCCTCAACATCATTATTAATGCCATCTTCACCTTAAGGCTTCTCAAAGTCTCTGTATAGTTTTCTGGAAAATAATTGAATTGCTCTTATATGATACTTAATTGATTTGAAATTTAATAGGATTATATTATTCTTCTGTTTTCAATAGATAAAGCCCCTTAAGAAAACTCTCACCTCTTCTTAAAGCTGATTTTATTTTGCAATATATTATATCAGACTTTGAAACTAACAATTTCCTTTTATTTCTATTTACTTATGGGAGCAATACATTAATTCTGAGGATATTTTTTGAAACATATTCAACATTGAAAGCTTCCCTTCCATCAAATTTTCATTTAAGCATAAATATTGATCCAATTGTAAGTAAAACTATCATAATTTTATGAATAAAAGGGATAATGATTTGGATTTTTCAATTAAACAAAGTCAATACCATAATTCTAATATATATAGTATTAAAGAGAGATACTATTAGAGGAAAAAAAGTGTAAGGCTTTTGTATGAAAATGTTAATAATGAGATAATTATTAAAGAGTATATTATTTTCCCATTATGATAATAAAATAAGATAATTTATTCCAACCACAAATATAAATATATTTAATTTTAATATTAATAACTGAATCACTGAAAAAATAAATATATGATAAAGACCAATATTATTTAATATTTCAGTGTTAGAAACTGCAGTAATTATATGAAAAAATGATAGAATTATTCTATTATTATTATAACTCACTGAAAACTATATTAAAAAGGATAGAAAAGCCCTACTAAAAGAAAACTTTATGGGGCTAAAAATAATCCAGGAATTATATATATATTACTATACACTACTGTGTAGTAATAATTGGATGATATAATTCTATAACACAATCATTAGCTAGTAAATATAATATTGGTAAAAAAACCTAACTAGAATCCATTATTCAATAATGAAATTCAAAAATAGGCCATACATATCTATTGAGAACTAATTATGAGTTAAAAAATTTCAAAATAAAGAGGAATGGGATTTTTACATCTTAAAAATACATTGAAACATGACTTGATAGCATGAAAAATATTATTAATTATTATAAACATTTAATAAGATTATTTTAATTTAGCTTTTTACTCAGGAGAATCATGAATAATGAAACAGTGAGTGAGTGTCTATATCAATATAAGAATTTATTCAATGAATAATATATGGTTAAGATCTTGATTGAACAGATTCCTAAGGCTAATAATTATGAAGTTTATCCTTTTAGGTATTAAGAAAGCTCCTTCGTGATAAAAGATAATTTGAGAAATACATATTACATTAGGAATTAAAAGAAAATAATTAAAATTAAGATTAATCTTTAAATTAGTTAATTCTGAATCAAAATTCAGGTTATGTGAGCCTTAGAGGTATTTTTATATACCCAAAAGACCACAAATAACAAAATAAGATACAAATATAAATAAGAATTAAAATATAAATACACATTTATATACAAAAATGAAAATTTAATCATAATTTAAAATAAAAATTGCATTAAATTCTAAAATTATGAAAATACATTTTTACTTGAAAAAATTAATTAAAAATGAATTTTTAATAAAATTAATAAAATCAAAATATTTTTGGTAGAAATTTACATATAATATATTATAGCTTTTTATACAATAAATAAACATAAGAAAATTACTTCACCATTGGATTCTTCATAAAAAATAAGGTGGGGTCACCTCTGGGTAAAACTTCTGTAACTCAACTCTAAATGAGCTTAAATTAAGTTTTTAGTATTTTCTGTACTAAAGTTGAAAATACTCAAAAACCTAATTTAATTCACACCACATGTGGTGTTGACCATCAATTTTTGTGTTAAAATTGAGGTGTTGTGTGTAGTTTAGAAGTTATAAGGAATTGAAGTATTTTCAATTGAAATGTCAAAATGTGTGCATGTGTTACATAAGTGAACTGTAATCTACATATGAGTTATCAATTATTACAGTTGTGTACTGTAAAAACTCAATTTAATTGTATGTCTAAATTACAAATGTATTACATGATGAGGAATTAAAGAAAAAATAAATTGGAAAGATTAATTCTGGGGGGAAAAGGTACTCTAGCTCCAAGGGGGAGCCAGACCCCCAAATTCCTTGCTGACAGGCATGGGATGTCAAAATCCACGCAAATGTCCATCACTTTTGGCCTGGAATTGAGTCACAGGGTCTGTGTCTCAATTGATGAGGTTTTGATACCAACCAGGGCAGTTTTAACTGTTGCCAAGAGGGTAAAACTACCCTCAAGTTGAAGCTATCTTAGTAAAAGCAGTTTTAACTGGTTTCTACATCTCATACACACATTCTGACATTCTTTGAAGGCTCTAGACCAGGTATTACTATAGTAATGGCTGATTTAAGGGTCTAAAATGGCTAAAATCAGCCTTTTTTGGTCTAAACCAGAGTTCAATGATGCCATATTTGGCTTTTCTGTTGTCAGAGGTTTTTCCACGACTGACAACAGTAATTTTTACCTTTGGAGTAAGAAAATTGATGGCTATAAAAGGATGTCTTCTTTGCCCCACTTTTCTCTTCATGTTAGAATCTTTTCCTCTTATAATTAGTTTAAACACTGTTAAAAAAATCAATAAAAGATTCCAACCACCTCTTTTATATCATTCTAAATCTTTCAACCTTGTGAAAGAATCTTTATGATATTTTTTTGTAGCTCTTATAATCATTGTTACCACTTGAACCACCCCATACATGAATCAAAGCTTCTTTCATCACTGTGAACTTTGTCACTTTGTTTCCAAATACACTCTAGTCACTTTTGGGTGTGTTTCCTCTTTAAAAAATCTTTTGAAAGACTTTGTTCTTCAATTAATTGCTTGCAGTTCTTTTCTCAATTAATTCCAATTGAAATTGCTCTTAAAGAAATTTCTTTTGTAGCCTTAAATATCTCTTGTAGAGTATTTTTGGATAAATTTCATTGTTGGTAAAACAATAAATGTTTATAATATTATTGTTTTATACTTATAGAGTTAAAAACAATATAATTGGTGTGTTTTCTCTTAAAAATACTATTTCTTACTACTTTTTAATCATTTTTACCCCATACAAATTTTGAGGACAGGAAAAGTACTTGATTTTTAATCAAAGTTTTATATCCACACCTTACAGGTTACAAGTGTTAATATTAACCTCAAGTGACATTCAGAGTTACTTCAGTATATTTTTTTCCAGAATTTTATGAATAACCTAAAATGAACTTGTCAGCAAAGAATCTCATGACCTTAATTGATAAATAATAATTAAAGTATTCTTAATTTTCTTCAAAAATAACCAATTAGGTTACATTAAAAGCTGAATACAAAATCATTGCCTTGATAAACTAAGAATTATTTCTAGTGTATAGAATTATAAGATTCACTTATTACATGTAAGAAAAAAACTACAGTAAAGCTTAGCTATCAATATGGTTTTGATGAAGTGAGTTTTAATTTAAAGCTTATTTAAGAACTTTAACAATTTTTCAAAAGGTAGGAAGCTGGGATTTACCCTTTGGAAGCTTGTGATTTTGGTTCAAATTGGGTATAAAACAGCTTAAGCTTTAAGATTAAATTCAAGTCTAATATTACAGCTTGAATGCGTTTTAACTTATTCAATCCAGGAAGAAATCTAAATTTGGGTTTTTAAAGATACCAAAGATGGGATACACTGGAGCCTTTTTCCCTTTTACCATTTTAGAATGTATCTTTGAAATTCAATTATTTGAAGCCATGCTAGTTCCCCAAATTCTCTATAATCATTTACACACATGATTTAACACCTGTATGAAACATGATTAGTCAATTGATGTAAGAAACTCAAAAATTCAATTCCAACACAAATCTTTTAGCTTGATATATACATTCCTTAGATTTGAATTAATGTTAAAATGGAGGATTTGAAAAATTTTCTGAAATTTCTTGATTGTCCTGAGAAGTCTTTATCCTTTCTGAAATGTTAAAAATACCCATATTTGGGTATATAGTACCATGGGGTTACTATAGATGATTTGGGGTTTGAAATTAAAACAACATATTAGGGTATGTCAAAGTTACCAAATCCCAAGTTTTTTTTTGCCAAATTCTGCATTAATGTTTTGGGATTTGGGAAATACAACACCTCAAGAGGTGCGGTATTTTGGGGTACAAAATCTCAGGGTTTTTGGTACCAAATCCCGTTTTGGGATACTAGAATCCCTCCCTTAGCTTCACTTAAAGGGACATTTTTATGACACACACCTCAGTAAGGGAATGTTAAATTGCATAAAATTTGAATACACTGGCAATTTATTAAAGTATTTGATTTCAAATTGTATATTCTATAGATATTGTCTTCATTTACAATGCCAAAGGAATTGCAAAGGCTACATTTACTTCAGACATTAAGCTCACTGCAGTTAATTGATGCTTTATGGAAGATATAGCATTATTAGATATGGTAACATCAATCCTCATAGAATATATCCATCAAATTACATGTATACAATGAATGATTTAAAAAAATTATCATCTGGAAAGTTTTGCAAACTTTGTAGGACCACACATGATTCACTTGAACAATTGGCTGCAAAAATTCAAAATGATGAAACATTTCAAAACTAATCACAAAAAATACAATGAAATCCTGCCATACAATTGTCTGTGGCACTATCAAGGTTAGGATAAAATGAAAGTGGGGTGACTTTGGGACAGATTGGAATGTTTTTTGGAATTAGCCATGAGGCTATTGTTTTGTACACTCAAAGAGTGATCTGGATATTAATTAAGCTTAAGAGAAAAATGATTGTGTGGCCAACAATAGAAGAATGCAGAAAGATTTCTCAAGTGATGCAGGCAGAAGGCTTCCCTGGGTTCATTTTATTTATTTATGGGAGTCTCATACCATTATCGCAATGCCCCTCAATTATGGTGAAGCCTATTTTGATTGTAAAAAGGGTTAATATTTTGAATCTTCATACTTGATCTCATTTTTACTTATTGCTCAAAATTAAGGTATTCTATGTCAAAAAAACGGGTTTACAATATAAACAAACATTTCACTTATCTACATGTGGGCTGTACTTTCTCACTTCATAATTCAAATTTATATCAGCACATAAAAATAGCACAACAACCTAAATAATATTATGAAAAAGATCTGTACTCACTATCCAATTGAGCATATTATAGCTCTACTTGGGTTGTTCCAGCCTCTAAGGGAGGTTTAGCACAGAATGAAGAAAAATGTACTTTCAATCACTGTCTAGCAAAATCAAGGGTAAGAATTGAGCATGAAATTGGAATTTTGAAGGGGAAGTGGTTTCCTCTAAGGGAAATTTGATATCAAATGAGGGATAATAATTAAAGCTGATAATTTGTTAGTTGGGTTGTTTCTTGTACAATTTCACATAATTTTTTAGCACATTTAATAATCAATGGCTTATTTGAAAAGAAAATTCAAAATGAGTTATTTAGTAATTATTGAAAATTTCTGGAGGAGGCCTTGTTGTATGATGAACCATTGATGATTTCTTCCAAAGAATTTCTATTAAGCCAGGTTTTTTGAAAAATAAATATCCATTTTCAATTTGGGAAGTGCAAGCCCTATCCAGATGGGGTGAAGACAGCTGGAAGGGGATTGAATCTTTCTTTGGAGACAAGAAAATATACCATACGTCCAGGCATTGAGATCATTTACATCTTGATGTGACTTATTGAAAAATCCATCTTGAGTTACAATAAAATTGGTAAAATATTTGAATTCTTGTTCTGTATTGGCAGAGGTCCATTCAATTTTGCTAAACTTTTGTAATTCTTCAGCTTCCATTAATGATTGATTTTCATTTGCAACTAATTTAGAAAAATGACAAATTATATAGTAAGTGAGTTTGTCATGTTGTTCAAGTTTGGACCATTGAATATTATCTGTTTCAATTTGATGAGGAGTTAAACCAGGTTTTTTAGAGTAAAACCTACAATTTTTTAGATTAATTAGTAAATACTGAAAAAAAGTAAAAACAATGACACACCTGCATATTTGCTAGAATTGGAACCAGGACAAAAGAAAATACCTTTCATAATTCCACCCAGGAAATTTTATTGGTTTTTATTTCTTTCTGATTTTGGGATAAGGTCATTGAGGTCATAATAAGTTCTTTTAAGCTTTGAGAGTGGCCGTAAGAATTGTCAAATGGCGTTATTTCATGAATAATGACAGTTAAGAATGGCTTCTTGGCTTTATCAATGATTACCTAAGGATGGGGTAGAGTGTTTAGTGATGGAAGTTTTAGCCATGTGGCATTGGCTGCTTTCTTGTAAATTGAGATGGTTGAGATGTTTTTATATCCTCTGTTGGAATAGAAAAGCTAGGACATGATATGTCTTTAATCATGGATATGTTGTCTTTGGCTTCAGGTAAGTTCTCTTTTATGATTTGTATCAGTATTATTAGCTTCATGATGTTCTCTATTTGGTTTAGTCCTAACCATGACATCAAGAGGAGTAATAAGAGGTTAATCATCTTTCAAATCATTCTGATGATGTTCTGAATATTGTTTAGCCTTAGCCATGACATCATCATAATAATTTCAGAGTGAGAGAGAGAAAGAGTGTATTTTTGAATTTCAATGATCATGGAAGGGGAGTGAAGTTAAATGACATTTCAAGAGAAACCCTTATAAATAATCCACCCCTATATTAACAAATGATAGAAAAAAGTAAAAAAAATAAAAAAACAATTAATTAAAATAACAAGTATTATCCAATATCATAATTAAAAAAAAGAATAAAAAAAATAGCCATGAACTCATAATTCTACAGAAATAAAAAAAAGAATCATCAGTAATTATAATTATGAATTAGAAAAAATAAAAAACAGTATAAACATGAGTTATGATCATCAGTAAAAATAAATAAGAAAAAAAAATTAATGGTTAGTTATTATTCATAAATGAAAAAAAATATATAAAAAAGTAATGAATAATTGAAAAAAGATCAGTATCAAATTGAAATTGTCAAAAGAAAGGTAAAAAAAGATGAGATTATGAGTTATCATCATTAGAAAAATGAATGAAAGAATAATTAATTGAAAAAAAATAATCCAAGAAAAAAACAATATCAGAGTCAGAAAGCATCATCAAGAAATGATAAAAAAAGAGCTTCATCATCTTTTATTATGAAGTTAATTTAAAAACAAATAACAAAATAAAAAGAATAAGAGAAACTCCAATCAATTCAAAATTGATTTGGGAGGTTTTCTGAATCAATTCCAAATAAATTCAGATTGATTCAAATATTAGAAGCCCTAGAACCTGCCAGTGGCCTGTTTGGGAGCTTCTGGGATGACTGGGGGGTGGATGGCGGGAGGGTGAGTTGATGGGTGATGGGGCGGTGGAGTTGGAAAAGATGGGTGTGATGATTCTGTTGATGAATCTGTTCAAAAAATTAATACAAAAGAACTAACCTAGTTATTTTTTTACTGAAAATTATAAAACCAAAAGAAATATTGAAAAAAAACTTCTTAAAAATCTAAAAAAAAAATAGGTTCAATGAAGGAGTGAAGATTATACCAGGTGTTTTGGAAACATAAGTATTTTTGTGGGAATGAAGCAGTTTTAATTAAAAAAAATCAAAAAGGAAGGGGAAATTCAATTTAATTTGAAAATAAACCAAAAAAAACTGGGAGGGGGCCTTGAAATAATTTGAAAAAACTTGGTCATTGGTCTTTTTCACATAAAATTTCAATGCAAAAGTTGCCCAAATTTTCAATTTTGGAATAAATTTCAGTTCAATTTCAAAGCGTAATATCAATTTAATTTTTTCTGACCCAAATGCAAATAAACATCATTTATATCTGAAAAAGAACCCATTTTGAAATGATCACACATCAAAAACCCCCCTGATGAAAAGTGATCAACACTTTGTCCAGATTAGCCCAACAGTCAATTTGAATTGAAATGTAAACATTTCAAAAACAACTTCCAGTTATGCATTACTCTTTGTTATTTAAATGACACAGGAAATAAGCCCTGGGGAATTCATTCATGTCTTCACCTCACTGTATAAGCGCTTTGATCATTTGTTGGTGCTGAATATTTTATATGATGTATGTATGCATTACCTAATTAAAATGAAATAGTTTATATGTAATAAATTATTTCTTATTTATTAATTTCAGAACGCATTTTAGCTCTAGAATTGGCCTGCTTGATGACAATGCTGTTATAGTGAGATCCATCTGGAATTGCTTACCCTTCAGCTCCAATTCCCCATTCCACTTTTGTTTTTCAAATTCATATTTAATGTTTTGTTGTTTCTTCTCAAATCCATTTGGTTTGGTAACTTCATTTCTTCAAACCATTGATCTTACATATTCCTCACTTTCTCTTCATGCCAAATCTCCTTGTCCCACTCCAAACAAGCATTATTACTGGCCTCACAAACTGAGAACCATATTGTTTGTCATCAGGATAGATCAGAGTAACAATAATACAAATAAATACCATTTTTCTGTGATTCAAGAAAATTGGCATAATTAGGCACAAACATATCAATCAACATTTTCCTAGATCCACTCTTGTCATTCAAGTTGGGGCTCAATGCTTGATTAGGCTTTGGTGTCAAATGCATTATGGATCAACTTAGCTTCTCAAAGAAGAAAAGATTAACATTGGATTGAATAAACATCAGGCTTAAACATACTTACTGGTTCATCATGCAGGTTTTCTGCTTGAACTAAGTCATCATCATTATTAAGCAAAGGATCAATATTGAGAGGTGATTCCAAACAATTATTCTCCTTTAAAATACAAATGAGCTTTAATTATCTCAGGTGAAACTAAAAAGATATTATATTTTACTTTATTAAGATAATTATCATCTTCACCATTTAAACTGTCTTTTTCTTGAAAATCATAGCTTGAAATGGGAGTGATATTGGGGTTGTGGCCAAAGAGTGCATCCATTTTAACATAGCAAGGACACATACTTTCAAGATTTTCACTCATTGATCTGATACATTTAATCTCATCTTCTTTGGTTTTTCCAGCCTCAGTTTAATATTCTATTTTTTGCTGCCATATACTTCTTTTTATATGCTCTTTATTAATCTTGGATGCTGCCTGAGCTAAGGTCTAGGCGATGTCATGATTTTTTGTTGACCTCAATGGCCATAAGCTGAAACCCATTCTTCTTTGACAAAGGAGGCCTTCCAATTGAGGTTGAACCACTAGTACCAAAACATGGCTCAAAATTTGATTTTATTGAAAGCCAATTAATTATGGTTAAATAATAAGTATGGATTAAGTGACCTGAGGTGATCTTCATAGCCGAATTGATGTCTTCTTCTTGGGTACAAGGAATTATTATATGGATGGAGAAATATAAATGGATTATAAGCTTTTTGGTCAGATTTTTGAAAAATGGAGTGTGGAAGAATATGTTGTACAATTGTGAAGTGTGAATACTCATTTGGGTTAGGTTTCAGACTGAAATCCCAGATGCATGGGATTTGATGAAAATACCAGGGGACTCAGTTAAAATGCCATGTGATGTACATATGAAAAACCCAGTGTTTTAAGGTGGGAAGTGGTTACTTTGAAACCTCCTATTATTGATTTTTTTTGTCCAAAATGAAGCTATAATAATATTTCATTAATCCTTTGTTTACATGCATATGATAAGTCAGTTTATTAATAGCTTCACTACTCATAAATATTCTTTTAATTAAGGGTATTATATACATAACTCACAGGTTCACAAGAAGAATTATTAAGAATGAAGGCCAAGATTACCCCAATAAAGAATATCAAGAAATATTATTCTCATAGATTTTTGCTTATTAATATATCAAAAAACTCAAACTTTTACATATACCTATATTAATATATGTGAGATTTCTATAATTATTTACCTATTTTAATATAATAAATTAATGATTACATAATAACATTAACAAGGAGCAAAGTGGCTACAACTGAAAGCATGTGTTGCATTTGGAATTTGACATGGGAGATAGATTGTATTAATTTTTGACATAGGTAAGAAGCTCAATTGGGAAATAAGTGTTTTGGAAGACATTTCAGCCACATATGCAAGGCATAGATTCTCAATTGATTTGACACATTATCATTGTTTGGTCAGCATTTACAAAGGTCAAGAATTTAACAACATATGATTAACAGAATTATCTTTATATCCCCTTTGTATAAGCATTTTTATAAAGCTTTATCATTTCATTCACAAAAACCTCAACCTCTGGATATTTTCTCATAGATTTTTACATATATATTAAGCTTTCAACATGACCTTTATTTCAAGCTATATTATGGGAGCCCATAGATAAATAATACTTAAATTGGAAATAATTAGGTTTGAAAGATGCTTGTCATCAATGATAAAATGTATGGGGACTTTGGGGCTTTCTGAACATATACCCACCTTTAATAATATACCATACCATTTAATTGCTTTACTTTATAAAAGATGTATTTTGTGAGACATTATATAGCTTCTTTTTTCTCTCTTTTTAGATTGTAATTTTGGTTAAGATTGGAACAAGCTATGCATATTTATGGTACAAAGTCATTTTGAGGAGAGGAAAATCAAAATGCATTATATGTTGAAATGACATAACCCCTATTTTCAACCATAAACTGATCTAAAGTACATTTTTCCACTTATAGCTGGATGAAATAAATATTCAAAGTACAAAATTGGCTTTTAGTTTTAGAGTTGGGAGTTTTTGTACTATACTGTTCCATTGTTTGAGCTAAAAGCCATTCTGATCTTCATATAATAGGCAAGGCCTGATAAAATAATTTTAAATATTCATAAAAAGAGAACAATAGTATTCGTAAATTTTGTGAAGCAATGGATTTTTGTTTTCTTAATACCAATTTAGCTTCAGTTTTTGCATTTCTGTGGAGAACTCATTGATTCTAAAATCATCATCTTGATTCAATGTGCTACTGAAATACATGCAAAACTAATATCATTGAAATTGTTATTTTGAGGAAATTAGAAGAAGAGATCTATAGCTAAATTAAATGAAGCTTAAATAATGAAATTCTTTTTCAATATTTTAACAAAGGTAGCCTCCATGTGTCAATATGGCCGACAATTGTTTTCATAAATTATTTGATTATATAAAATAACTTTATTAATAGAGATTTTCAAATCACCTTTTTTTGATTGTGTTCACTATAATCTATAGCTTCTTGAAGTTCAATTTCAATACAATTAATCTGTAAGACATTTGTAATGATTAAGATATATAGAGAGCTCTCCATGCAAGAATAAATCTGAAATTTAATATGAACTTGAGATTTTGATAGCTTTATGAATTTATAAATACTATATAATCAAAAACTCAGATTATCAGGAGTAATTCAGAAAGGAGTTTTTGAATTTCTCTACATTGAAGTTTCCTCAAATTTATGAAGGTCACATTTTCATTCTAATATCAATTATTGACTTGAAACAGCTATATCAATGCAATAGCCAATGGAAAGAATTAAAAACCACATATTTATAAATGAATGAGACAACACATTTAGCTTTTTTTAAAATTATAAGACCCTTAAATAATATTAAATAACAATTAGTTGTATAAATAGGTTATTTTAATGATTCTATTTCTGAAATTTCATCTATAAAGCTCTTGTGAGATTTTTGAATTTATAATTAAATTGATATGCTCATAAAGCTTAAATTAATGATCAATTGAGAATAAGCTTTTCATAGATTGAAGCTAAATAAATTATATATGCATATCTTTAAAGTGCTTTAAAGTATAATATGAGAGCATATGTTGTTTCTCTTTGGTATTTATCCTTGAAAAATAGTTAAATTATTGATTAAAGTTATATTTGAAAGGTTGAGTCCACAGAAATAAGGTGTATCCTCTGGGGAATGGAGCTTGAAGTGCAGAAAGTATCCTGTCAAAGCCATGTCCAATAAGAATCAGAAAATGGTCTGAAGTATCCCTCAAGTGTTGAGTTTTATTATCAAGGATTTCTCAAGAAATTCACCAAGTCAATCTTAATTTTTGATAGAAACTTGTGAAAGGTGTCTTTTCAGGAATTTTCAAAGCCATATTTGAATTTTTTCTACAAATAATTTACTCATTATTGAAACAAATACTGAATCAGATCTTTTGGTCAATGAAGATGGGAAAAAATCGGCAAATATGTCTATTTGAAATTAAGGAAAAAATCCCCTGATCCTCAAAAGCGTAATGCAGTATAAACAATCTGAATCTTGACAATATTTGAAGAGGCTTTCAGGGAAATCAAGATTTCATATTTTTCTTACATAATCCCATGCTATATTGGCAGATAGATTTTATATATTTAGTGAACTGGCCCTTCATTCTTGGAAGAGTTTAAATGATCCCCATTATTTATTAGTTTTATCAGCACTATATTGAATGCACAAACTCTTATTTTTCTTGCCAAACTTTTTTTATAGCATGAATACTGTTAAATTTGATTTTTGGAAGAAAAACATGAACACACAAACAATAAAGAACATCTCAGTAATTCTTTTTTAACAAAATATGTCAAATAGAATGACAGAATCTCCTCAAAAAATGGAGGATTAAATTTTTTATAAAGTGTGTTCCAAATTTGTTGTTATTGTTATTTAAATCAAGCTTTTTTTCTGAATTTTTCAAATAAAGGAAATGAGAAGAACTGTCTTTCTTTGAGTCTAAATAAATATTTATATAAGTATATTGACTTTTTGGGTTCTTTAACCAATTTTTGCTCCTGATGTGTTGTTGTCATTATTTCACAACTGTTTGTTTTTTTATTATTATTTTTTCAATTTTCACAAGTTGCTTTTCTACATTTTTACTTTCCTTCAAATTCAATTTTATCTTTTGGTTTTAAATTGAGATTACAGTGACAGTATATTTAAGGACTTCTACCTTAAACTTTTTTGAAAGTCTTTCATTTTTTTACAGTACAAGCCCTTTAAAAAGTCCTACTGTAAATTCGTTGACAATTGTTGACAAATTTACAGTAGCAGAACTTACAGGCCCTGTACTGTAATTCTCTCTGATTTTGTTTAATTTCTTCCAGTTTCAGATGCTGTAATGCATAAACCCCACTAGTTTCCCTGTTAATTAAGAAATTATACTCTTGAAAAAGCAAGAATGAGGCATTTACTTCTTAAAAAAGAGAAATTTTGGCCTTAATAATAAAAATTGATGAAATTGATTTGGGATAAAAAATAATCATAAGATGAAAAAAAAGCAAAAGAAAACTTAAATTCTAGAAATTCAAATAAAAAAATAAAATATAAAAACATATTATATATTTTTTCAAATGATTGTATTCAAAGGAGTTTCAAAGCCTTCATCTTTTTCTTCTGAGGTTGCAGAAATTCAGCCTTATTTGAAACAAGAATATTTAATAATAAAGTTTCTTTAGAAGAAGCTCCAGCTGAAAGCAGCTGATTTCTATATTTTGAAGCTATTTTTTGAAGGATAAACAAGAATTGATATTGTTATAAAGTAATAATAAGTCATAAATATATGAATATAAAATATGTATTCATTTATAAAACTTGCTTTGAAATCTTTTGGCCTCCAAAAAAACTGTATTATCTAGATTTAAAGTACATTCTTAGATCAAAATCTTTATCAAAGAGAAAACTCTCTTTAATATAGAAATACAAATGGAAAAATTTTTCCTATTATGTGCTGTCTACCTAGTCTATCCAATTAAAAAAGGAAGGAAATCTTTGCAATCCTCTAATATTCCAGTGGCTTGAAATAACTTGGAATACTACCAAAAATTTGAATCCTGGGTTCAACCCAGTTCACAGGAAGGCTCCATGCTCATTCTTGGATGGGTCCAAGCTAATTTCCAAATGCAACACCTGCTGTCAGGTGTAGCCATTTTTCTCATGGTGATTCCATAAATCTCAAGCTTTTATCATTAATGTGGATCGATGTGTTGAATATAGTTTTATTTAATCATTTTAGGTACTTCCTCCAAGATATCTGGACTTTTTTTAAGCAAGTTTGAAGATGAAAAATTATCTAGTAAGCTCTAAAAGATCAATGAATTTATATGATCCGGATTAGATTTTTTTTAAAAATCCATAAAATAAGAACAAGAAGCAATGAAGAAATACCACTCACAAAACTCAAGTCAAGCAATTCAATTTTTTCCAATTTTCTCAAATGATTTATCTCCTAATAATAGATTACATAATCAGCTCAATACAGGAAAAAAATAGCTTCATTCCTGTACCTGTTTCCTTTCATATATTAATAAAAATAACTATCAACCATTTCTTACTACTTCAAAACAATTGCGAAATGAATTTCATATTCCTAAACTACATTTTTGATTTATTCCTCAATCTCAATTATATAATCAAGTCGAATTTTTTAAATCTTATAAAGGGATCATCAAGTAAGAGGACCCACTTCAAATCCTTGTTAAAACAAATGAATGGATCATTTTGGATGTTCTGTTCAGATAAAACAGAAGCTATGAATCTTTGAAAAAATGAAAAATTATTATTTAGACAAGGAAGAAAAAATAATTACAGAGAGAGTTCGAAAACAATAAAATATGAAAACAGATTCTTCAATGATACATGAAAATATTCAAATTAATTAGAAATCCTATTTTTTCAGCTCATAACACGAATATGTGTTGTATTTAAATCAAAGGATTTCTTACAGAATTTATTACTTATAATTAGTTAGTACTTTGGCTCAGCTCTGAATATATACAGTCTTAATTTAATATTCTCGGATATGATGGGTAATTTGTTTCAAGATCATCCGCCCATTGAGCCTATACTAAATCTGTTCAGATGTGTAGCATTTCACAAATGACCCCTCAGATCAACCTCATTACCCCTTATATTTCTCAGCTAAATTTCAAGAAAATAATTGAGCTTTCTACCCTTACGGAGGAGTTGGAAATACATATGTTTTAATGTGAATTTAATTTTAGGTTTAAAGATTCTACTTTTTATTCTGAAGCATTAAAGCTAGTGCATTTACGTTTTGAGTTCAAAATTGTACTGTGAACTTCTAAATACTAATATTTCGTTGAATACAAAATTTGAATGTTTTTATAAAAATTTTAGTCATGAAGAGTTCTTGAAAATCAAGCATTTAGTGAAAGGAGGTCCTGGTGTAAATGACATATCATCACCAAGAACATTTATTAAATATCCTAATCAATAATAAGAAAGATTGGAGCTGAACAATACATAATAGGAAAGCCATAATAATTTTTGTAAAACCAGATCTCTCTACCTCTTGAAGGCCTTAATGATGGAATGAATATTTCATTTATAAATATAATAGATCCTTTAAAAAACCATCGTGTGAGCGCCTCTGAATGTGTGATAAATGGAGAAGTAACTGGAAGGTTGAATAATAGCAGAGAATTTTTGCATTTATTTTTTTAATATTTGAACTATTCTCCTCTTGGGTTATAGAATAATTTAAGCTGAAATTCCGAAAATTCTGCGCTAAATTTATTCATATCCACAATAAATTTGATCTCTTTATAGTGGCTTGATCAGAAAAATTATACTCAAAGATCTGATAAGAATTTTTTCTATTAAAAAAATGTTGATTTTTAAGCCTAACAGCTTCTTTCTCTTCAAAAAGATGAAAAATCTGGTTTTATTTTACGAAATGATGGTAAAAAATCTTACAGGAAATTTGAAAGACTGATAAACAAGAAAAAATGGCAGGAAACACTCTTTATAATGGAAAAACTACAAAAACTCTCTCTTTATTTATAAATTTTTCAGATTCATTAATACTCCAATTATGATACTGACACATCATTCCTATATCAAAGAATATTTCAATATGCGTATAAAGAATTTACAGAAATAATTGAAACGTTTCTGTGGCTCAAGTACTAATCCTAAGAAGAATTCATTTGGTAATTCTTTGGGGTAAAGGTGGTGGAGAAAATCTATGGTTGTTTATGATTATTATGCATACCTTTTGTATTATTTTATTATTACTTAATTTCTATTTATTCCCCTAAAAGGTTCCCACTTACTACTATTTCCTTCTCTAATATGAATAACTAGATAAGACTGATATTTGACTGATCTATAATTATATACCACACTATGTTTTTAAAAGATGCAAAATTTGGTTTTTTGCTATCCTAAATGTTTTAATATAAATACAATTTCAATCTTTCCCAAATATCAATCATTTTAAATTAATGAAAAAAACTCAGTAAAAATGAAACTAAATTGGAGGACTCAAGTGCTTGTATATTGGGTAGTTTGGAAAATTTTTACTTTCCTTAGTCATACATATGTGTCTTTGAGATTATTGTTTTGTTATAGAATAAGTTTTTGAGCTTTTAAATTTATTATTTTGTAAAATAAATGAAGGAATAGCAATATGATATTATATTTTCATATGGACTAACATATTCATATATTATCTTCAATATCTGATTAAGAAAGTTTTTTAGCTGTATGGAAACTCCTTGAAGGATATATATCATTTACTCCAGGTATGCCTAGAAGGGAGTGAGGAGTATCATGAAGCTGGATGTTTTCTTAAACAGAAAAGAGAGAACTTCTGTATCAGAGTAGAAATTTCTTTCATAAGAATGAATTAAAATTTACCTGGTGTGATTTGAGATATATGAATGAAGAATTTTCTTTTTTAATGGTATATCAAAAGAGAAACTTACTTGAATTCCTTTATGGGAAATCAAAATACATATTTCAAGAGCTCAAGTTTAGTATTTGGTACCAAAAATAAATCTTTTTACCTCAGGATATCAAAGCTCCTGAGGGATATTCTTTCAAAAGAATGATTATTTGAAAGGAAAATTTTTCAAAAATTATTTGATATTTCCAATTTGGGATGTCATAGGCTTGAAACTCCCTATCATAAGTATTTTAGTAATAGAATAATTATTAAAAATTGATTCCATATTTAAAACATAAATGAAAAATTACATTCAAATAATTTAAATGAAGAGAGCTATTCATTTTTATCAAAATCTTATTATTCATATGCTAACTTTTCTCTCTCAATTATAAGAAGATCTTTTATATTATTGATGAGAGAATTTGTATCAATAAAACAGTAAATTCAAAAGCTCAAAAAAAAAATTCATTTTTCATTTTTAAAACGATATTAATAGCTAATAGTTCTAGCTTAATTTTTTTAATATTCTCATAGCTTGAAGCGAGAGTTTCTTCATGCATGTCTCCTAATGAATTCAAAAACCTTATTTTTTATGTAATATTCCTCCATCAATAAAAGTGATAGTACTAATTTGATAGGGAATTTAAAGCCTTCCCGACTTCGAGATCAGAAATTTCTATTACTTAAGTCAAATCCCACATTTAACTTCTATTACATCACAAACCCTGCAGTATATAGGATATACAAAAACCTACATTTTTGAGTACAAGATATCTGAATTTCTTCTCCAAAATCCTGAATTTTTTTTTGGATACTAAATTTCACTCAGTGAGAACCTAGTCTAAAATATTTCAATTATAAATTAATCAAATACTCATACTTGCACTGATTTCTTGCAGATATGATTAAAATATGTTGTTTTCTAAGAATAACGGATTCCATCCGACTGAAACATGATCTGGATCTCTCAATTTAATTTAATTTCTCCTTAATTAAAATTTCAAATACTAGAAATTTACTGTTACTCCTTTAGTTTCAAATTAAATCATGAAGAAGGGGAATTAAAAGCTATCAATTTTAAAAACCTAACTACTTTTTTTTCAAGAAATTTATATTTCAAATATAACTGATAAGTCATTCTAATTCTCAAATATATATTGCACCAAAAATTCAATTTTTACTTGAATATTCCAAGTTATTTTTATAAAATCTTTGAGAGCATTCTTCAAGCTATATCAGTATTTTCATTCATTGTAAATATTCATAATTCAAGAATATTACCCAGTAATTCTATGGAAGTTTTTTCAGAAACAAGCTCAAAAATGGTCCTAATTTAAGCTCTTTTCAACCAGGAAATGAGGAGGAGAAAGTCTCATCCTCTTTGTTAATGAAACAAAATAATTAATTTACACTAAAAGTTGGAAGAATTTCTTTTCAGCTCAATGACTATACTTATAAAAAAGCTTTCACATTAAGGGTTAGAGTAAAATAACTCTTCTATAGCTAATTTATGCAGAAAAAAAGAGAAAAACAAAATTCAAAAATTTCACAAAATAGGTGCACAAGCTCAGAGCCGGTTAATTTTTAATTTAAAAGTGAACATAATCATTTCTTACGGATATTTTGAATAAAAAATGAGGGATAAAAGCAGATTGGTTCAAGCTTAAAATAAATCTTGAGGAAGTGAAATTATTTTATTAGTAGGCTGGATATTTGTGGTTAAGTTAGGTATGAGAGGAACAATTGAATTCCAAATTTTGGTGATATTCCAGTTTTCAAAGTTGGAAACCCTCAATGATTTCAATTGATAATCTAGGCTCCTTTGATTCTCTAATTTTTCAAGATCATAAATTAGCTCAATGTGGGATTATTTGTGTTGTAAAACCCTATTATCATACCTATTTATAATTTTCACGTCCATTTTTCAAAAGAGCTATCGATACTTTGAGCTTTTTACGAAACTTCATACCAAAATTATGATAAATCTCAAAATTTGAAATCTCCCTTATCAGCTATATAGCTTATCCTTTGGGATCAGTGACTGATTTTAATCAGAAATACTAATATTTTTAGCTACTGTTTATAATTTAATAACGCTAAAATGTCTTATTGGGGCTAGTGATCAATAATGTGAACTAAAATACTCATGGTATCCTGGAAATATTAATAATTCACTCTATAACTGTCACAGGGGCTCTGTAAAATGGAGATTTTCCTGTATCTCATTATAAAAGACCCATTTTCATGATTTCATAAAAAGAAAAATTAATCATATTAAAGAGTATACTTATTCAACAAGGAAATAAAGAGATACATTTGCTGGATTCCTAAGTAGAATACAAATTTCAGAGGGCTATAAAAGGTTTACCTTTGATTTCTGTTTTGACCTTTCAGAAAGAATGGGGAATTAGCAAGTATTTAATCACTAAATACCCACTGGGTATGAAAATAAAGAAGTTCCAATTACTGACTTAAAACTATCAGTATTTTCTATCAAGATAAAAGAAAATAATAATTAAAACAAACCATAGTAGATTAATCAGCTTGGGGAACTCGCCCAGAGCTGAAAGAGAGGCTGTTATATACATAAACCTTGATTATTAATACACTTCATACTTGTTAACATGATGCATGAATTCCCGATAATATATCTGCCCATATTGAGAAATAACCTAAGTGATTTAATTACCCAAGTTAGTCAATGAACTATGAATTAATGTAAGACTTTATACATTAATTATTTCTGTCATTTCTTGAAATAATTGAGACTTTACCGCCTTCAAACTGAAATTTTCCTATCCAATTGATATCTTTAGAGTCCCTTTTACAGAATACACTCTTTATTACTTTAGGAGTGGCATTGACTATAATAGCTTACTTTAAAGCTTCTGAAATTTGATCTTGATTATTAAGAAATTCAAATATCACCTTAAATAAGTCTATTTGAGCTTTTATAACTTGACCTATGACAAACATTCCATAAATGGAACACTTTAGAAATTTCTGAGAAATGGGGTTAACGTTACTCAGGGGTTTCCTTGATTAACTTTGGCCTTAATTAATGAATTTTACATAGCTATTTCTTCTATTATTTCCCTTTGTAAGCCTGGTTTTCCTCGGTTTAATTTTGCTCCAAGGTTCATTTGGGGAAACATTCAATCTTTATGGTCCTGTCCATTTCATTAAAGGGATCAAAGAAGTACAAAATAATTATCAAGGGGGCAATTTTGGCACCTGATACAGAAGATATTTCATTTTCTTAATTATTATTGATGATGACAAAGGAAGAAAATTTCAATGGAAAAAATTCTGGCTTATTACAAAGGGAAACGGCTCTCAATGGCCACAAAGGTCATTAATGATGATTTCGTTATGTATGAAAATCTTATCATACAATTGCCTCCAAAATTAAATTTTAATGCTTGTAAGTAAACAAAATATAATCCAAAATAATTGATGAATAGTGAATAATATACAATTTCTTGTTGGTTTCATTGATATCTCCTTACCTAACCAGGTGGGAAATTATTACAATCCAACGTAATAAGATACGATTTTCATGATGTCCCCGGAGAGTTTTTCTTCTCTGAAGCTTCCATGAAGGGCTAAAAATGATTTGCGGTTAGTCCAAAAATATCAATTACTTCCCATAAGTATTAATCAAATATTCCCAATATTTGGAAGATATTCATCAATAAGGCTCTTTTAATTTGATATTGGTGGGGAACACGATGATGATTGTAAACTAAATTATGACTAAAAAGATCCATGAATAAGCACTGAGCACCACTTAATTAGCCTTTTTGTGAAAAGATGGTGTTAAAAGTATAAACAAAAATTTTGAGCTTAATGAGTACAGAAAACTGAATTCATTTCATCAATATTGATCAATCATAAATTTCAACTCCTATAGGATTTTTTTCAATAATTTATTGTAAAGTTAAAAAAAGTAATTTAAATTGTTTTATATTAACTTAAGAAATTAAGATCCCAAGATTTCTATCAAGACTTTTATGCAATATATTCTAATAAATGAATATTTTAATGATATATTGGGAATACATGATATGTTAATTCACTTAAAATTAATTTTAATCCCAATAAAATTTGATTTTTCTTTATACACGAACCAAAAAAGCCAATATTTCAATCAAATAACGGTATGAATTTAAAAGAAATTTTTCTGTCTAATTTTGCATATAAAGACTAATCCTTGGTCTAATTCAAGTAGCTATAATTAGTATCTCGAGAATTCATTGTAGATATTTAAAATTTTCAAAATCAAAATTTCTTATCAAGATTATTCAAAATTCAAAATATTCACATCAACAATTTGATAAAATCAGTTTTCCCTAAGCTAAGAGCCAGTTTCTCTTTAAAGTTATTGTATTATAATTCTATCAATCATTACTTATTTCTTTGATTATGAAGTTTACTTACTAAATTCAGGGAGTAATTTTCCCTATCCATGTATCAGGAAGAAATATTCTATATACTGTTCCGTGTTTCTCAATAGAAAAATTGAGGATTATTCAATTAATAAAATACCTCATTAAGTAAAAGGAAAAAATTATATTAATAAGAGTCTTTTAATGTCTTATAGCCCTTTACTGAATTGAATAAGTGAAATTCTTTGCTTAATATTACTTATATATGTGCAGCTGAAGATAATTTACGGTCAATGCTGCAATATTCCTTCCAATTGATAATAATTAGTTGAGAATTGTGATCTAATGTCTCTATTTTCCTTTTAATAGTTTATTTATGAATCAATGCATATTCATTGGCTTTAAATAGCTGATAAATGATATCTCTTTATTTTAGAAATTGGACAAGTTAATATTTTCTTCAAATATATAATACAAGGTATAACTAGAAGAAAGAAAATTTCCACACAATATATTTTTACTCTTATAAGATTGCATATGTTTAAATTAGCTGCTTATTTAACATTATAAACAATTACTTTAAAATACTCACAGATTCAAGTGGATGTTTTCCCTGTAATATTCCAGAGGTCAAAATATCTAATTAAAATATAAATTTAAAAAAATAATCAGGTTTTAGTTATCAGTTTTTTACATTATTAAGATTATTATAAATATTGTTCAAATATGGAAAATATATTCATACTTCATTGATTTTCTTCAATTTTCTACTCCTAATGTGTGTATTTGATACTTTCATTAGAGTTCAAAGAATTTTTCCTGTTTTAAGAGCTACAAAAATTCAAAATAATCCAGCATTCAAGGTATTTGAAATATTTTGAAATTAAAGAATGGTTTTTGTCTTTTTTCTAAGGTATTAAGAAATATTCCCATAGGAATATGATTTCTATCAAAAAGAAATCCTCTAAAAGATATATATTTCTGGATGAAAGAGAATTTCTTCTGAATTTTGAGTTAATCAATAAGTTTAATTGAAATAATTATGACTAGAACAAAGTTTCTAAGGGGGTAAAAATGAAAAATCACTCCTGCAAATTACCATCATCAATATATGGATCAATTTGCATAGCTTATAGCTATGAATCATTCTATTACTGACTGTTTGTTATATTCAAGGGGTTAAAAATGGATTTTCTCTCTAAGTTTTTTATATTATGGTAAGTATTTAATAGGGAGATAAATTGTAATATTTATTTGCTTTATTGCAATATGAACTAAAGCCTTTCATTAAACATTATAAGGTGAAAGAATACCTTCTATTCCCTTAAATCCCTCAAAATTAGAGTGAAAGATTCTTTTTGAAGGACCTTTGGTAAATCTCATTTATTCGATATTAGTTTTCAATCACTAAGGCTCTTTGATAGTCCAGGAATGGCTGGTATTTAGTTATTTTTTCCAACTTCTAACTAAAGTAAAATCTATATCATAATAACAAGGGCTTTTGTAAAATTACAGAGGAAGCTTAAGATACCTTTCAGCCTTTTTATACCACCTTACAATCTGTAATATTGTTGAGATCCAAATTCCTTTTGCGAAAGATTGTTCAATTTCCCTGGTAGTTATTTAAGCCACAGACCCATTTTTCTATTCTTGTACAGGGTGATATGAATTTCTGTGTGGAGCCTGAATTTTAAAGCTCAAAATATAAAATGATGGAAGGCCTTCAAATTGTTTAGCTAAAATTATTTTTCCCCTCGAAAATTAAATGTTACAATTATTTTTACTTAAGCTAATATACTTTCAATATGGCTCAAGACCACATATTAAATTTCATTCAAAACTCACAGCTAAAAAAACATAATTACCAATCACACATTTATGTAGCATAAATCTCAAATTTCAATACACCTTCATGAATAATTTGAGGAGTAATACTTTAATTTCTGATATCTTCAATGATACAAACTCCACCTAATTATGACTAAATAATATAATGGTTGAAGTCACTTTTCATTTTATTGAAATTTATATTTTCTGATTTGATATTTTAATTTCTCACTCATTCTTACTTTAGCTCTTCTATAGATATTTCTTCCATTTGTGAAGAAATATAAATTTGCATAAGGAATAAAATTATAATCTCACTTTGATATTTCTATATATAGAAAAATAACGTGTAACAAAAAAAATTAATTCTTTACTTTTGATGAACAGATTTCAAATGTAGTCTCAATTTTGACAACTTATCTATAGCTCCATGATTTTTTTGAGTGACTAATAGCTCTACTTTTTATAAGTATTTTCTTTTTTTGGATTTATTTGCTTGTATTTTTTGTGAAATAAACCAACTTTAAGAGTGAAAATATCCTTATTCTATCTATCTTATTTTTCTCTCACACTGCATGCCTTGAGGTATATTTTGCATAACCAAATAGGCCACAATTAAATCAAAACCAATTCTGAACTATGTGTAACTCATACGTCATGCATATATCCAAAATGTATCATTTTTTTATTCAAGAAAATATGAATAACTTTCTTGTGGGTAGGTAGATCCATGGCTTTAAGGCCAGATTTGGATTCTGCACAAGACTTCACCTATAGTATATCCATAGAGTATTTAAGCTTAAATTAGCTCTATGAGGTGGTAATATGTAAAGTACTTCAATAACACATCATCAATACAATATAAAAGAATTTTGAAAAATAATTCTCAATTTCATTCCAAAATAATGGGAATTTGAGAAACCCCATGTTACATATACACTAAGAATATTTTCATGCATTTTTGTGGCATTTAATTTTACAGTATTCTTAAATACAGTTTTGATACACTTATGGTGGATATCAGTCTTTAAGCATGAATTACTATTTTTTGACATGAAAATAGCTAAGTGGGACAAAAGACATCAAAGAGAGCCAGGGTACCCAGCTTCTGAGGTTTCTGAGGCATTGATAGCTCTAAATATTGGATGCATGGCTGATAATGGTCAAATTAGTATGCTTGAACCTTTTGGGAACTCAGTTACCAAGTTAAAGTCCCATTAAATCACAATTAAATAGCAAATAAGCTGATATTTTGATGTGACAAGGAGGTAATGAACAGCTCTGACTCCTGTAACCATTTAAATTATTAATTATTTTCCATGGATAAAGCCTACAAGATTAATCAAAACCCTTTTTGTACTAATATCCATGCATTTACCTCATGGCAACAAGCTATTACTGTGTTATTTGCTTTTCTGCATAAAAATAAGTTAAATACTTCAAGAATTCATTCAAAATAGAATTCTTATTTGAAACTTCTAAAGCTTTAAGGAAAATTGAGAAAGGGAAATTAAATATAAAAAACAAAAATAATCATGACTTCATAGTTCAAATTAAAAGTTTTACTTACAGTCTATTTTTGATTATTGCATGTGAAACACTGAATCTTCAAAAATTCACAGAATATACAAGCTGAAATAGAATCCCCAATACAATTTTGAAAATTAAGACATTAAATAATATTGAAAGTTCTTACTCATTTATTTCTTAACCATAAATGGGTTGTTAGTCACATAAAATGACTTAATTAAGTAATTATGATAATGTTACATGACAACAGGTGATGTAAACAATTATCCAAAGGGAAATAAGAGTTTTTCAGTTTTCTCCATGGAACACCTCTTTGAGATTTTGTTGACTTAAAATAGGCCTCCTCTTGCTATTTTCGTTAAATCATCTTATTATTCAATAATACCATTAGTACCCACAAGTAAGTATTAGTTGATACTTTTCATATGTGTTTTAATTCTTGCAGAATTGATCAGAAAGAAATGAGATCATAGAAATATACTATTTAAGCTAGTATTTAACTTTTTCAATCCAATTTTTATCCTTTAAATCTACAATCAATCCATTAAATCACTCTACCAATTATTATAGGGAGTGTTTTCACTTAAATTTCAAAGTTTTCTCTAGTAATCCTTTTCTTCAATAATTATCTTTATAATTTTTCTTGAAAAAGATAATTATACATTAAAATAATTTTATATTATTTCAATATGAAGTTTTATCATTAATACTTCTTGTATTTGATTCTAGTAGACAATTACTGCTTACTATAATGATCACTAGTAGTGTACAACAATTAAAAGAGATTAATTAAGTAATTAATTATTCAATTGTGGTTAGAATAAATTTATTTATTATATTTCATTAGAAAAGCTATATTACTCTTGGTTCATAGTAATATTAACAAGAGTTTCCTAGAAAAATCTTACACACACCTTTTTACTCTGATGATATAGTCTTCTTTTAAATCAATTTTCTTCCTCCTATCCCCTTTTAAGAAGCTCTAATTTCCATTATTTATCCTCTTCTGGGAGTTTCTTCTGCTGACTTAGATCCCCAAGGTAGCTCACCATTTCATTATTAACCTCAAGCTATTTATGATATATTTATTAATTCATCAATTAATCCTCGTTATTCCATTTTAAATTGGCTCAATCTTTTATTTTTTGAGAGAAGCTTTCATTTAGGTTTTTTATTTATGATAGTGGCTTTTCTTTGGATTTTACTATTTCCTTTTTTTAGCAGAAAGCTCAACATTTGTTTTACCAATATTATCTCTTTCGTACTACTCACTTAGAGTTCTATTACTTGATGAATTAAACTAATTTTATTTAATAAAAGTAGCTAGTTGCGGTTTTCTTTATCTTTGCTTTAATTATTTTGAATTACATTTTATTCAGAACTCCACACCTTTCCCACACATAACATCCTTCTTTAAGGATAATTATACTTACAAAATCATACCCATGAGATTAAATAGAATCAGAATAGCTAAAAAGAAATATAATAATATTTTCTCAAGATTTCGACTGATTTCCATTAGCTGAAGAAAGAAAAGTTGAGATATTGTTTGCATCAGGAAATGTATTAAAGCTCAAAAATAAAAGCAATTATCATATTTTTTCCAATCATAAATTTTATTGTAATTCTCTTTTATTAGGAGGAAAATTCTTTATTTATGAGTAATTTGGGTTTAAACATCTTGAAAATTTCCAAAGAATATTCCCATGGTAAATATGATATCAATTCAAGTCTCTTTATTTCACCAAGATCCCAGATATTCTAAAGATAGTTTTAGCTCCTTCATTAAATATCAATGTTCATCATCCTTTTGTTTTCATTTTATCTCCATTCTCTCATGGTAGGTACAGGATTAATACCGAAATTTGTTTTTGGTGATTCTTATTTTCCTTTCTCATGTAAATTTGTATACTAAACCTTTGACTATTTTGAAAATTTTATTTAAAATATAATTAACCTTTAAATATAAATATTTAATATAGTTAAATTTTAGAAGAAGCATTTTTGTTATTCATTTCTTCTGAATATATTATTGAGTATCTAAGATTGAGGAAGGATAATTTTATTGATGAGAAAATATTCATAAGCTTATTATATGATTATGTTTATTCTATAGTTCTTCAAAAAAAATATTTAAATCTCAGAGGTCAAAAGGGATTGTTCTTGTTAATTTTATCTTGGTGTAATGAATTACGCAACAATGAGTAAAATTCAATTCAAATGAATTAAGATATTTGAAGACATGAATTTAATGTCTAATTTATTCTACCATTCCTAATAATGAGGTATGTTTATGAATAAATGGAAGTATTAATTTACAAAGTTCATATTAAAAAATTGAATAGTTTACCACCAGAAATCAGTATTTAAAATGGAGAAATGCTCATGAAAAATAAAAAACCAAAATACATTTCTCTTTTTTTTCAGGTATAGAATTTATATTATCCCAAACTTTGAAAAATTTAAAGATCAATTAGGGCGAGAAAGGTAAATTTCCAAATATCAGAAATTGAACAAAACAATTTTTGAATAAATTTGGGGAAAATCTATAAATTGTTTTTTGAAATTTCTGCGAACAGAAGAACTTTCTTACTGGTTCCATAATCAGAGTTGAGGCATGTTTTCCTACCTAAAAATATAAATTGTTCCCAAATAAAATTAAAATTCACTCAAAAATAAAATGAATTAGTCCATGATTCATGAAAGACATCTCTTATCAAATACCAAAAGGAAGTCTATACCTTTTGTGTGGAAAAAAAACAGTTCAATTTAACTTTTTCTTATAGCTCAACATCAAAGATATGATTAGGACATTTGATATTGTTTTCATTTGAGGTATTATCACATATCCAAAGGGCCAAAAATGTACAAATTAAGTTGATATTCATTTCTTTATGAAAGATATTATTAGCAACTATAATACATGAAAATAATCTCTTTCCTAAAAATCAATGAAATCAGCATTTTTGAACAAAAATTGAAAAATGATAAAGATTTTTTGAAAATTTTGAAAATGTTATATTTTTGGAAGAAAAAGTCTTATATAAGATTTTTACAGCCTTTTCTCTTATCAAATTAAATATAAATCTTGTTGAACCATGGAGCTCTACATTGGGTCACCTCTGAGTTAGAGTTCCGTCACTCAACCTTAAATAAGCTCAAATTAAACTCAAAATATCTACAGTATGGAAATCTGAAAATTCTCCATTTTGAAAAAAAATTCAGACCAAATTTTCTAATATTAATTATTTTTTGTGTTGAAAATTTGTGCTTTGTCTAGTTTAGTATTTATTAGAGATTGAAGTATATTCAATTCAATTGTTCACACATGTTGAAGTATTATCTTTTCACACTTTACAATCACAAAACTCAATCTATTTAAAGCTTTGGTTTTAATTTTGAATTGAAGCTGTAGTATTTAACAGTACGACAAATTTGGGGGTATATAGAATCTAGGCTCAAGCAATGCCTACCTCCCCAAAAATTCTTGACCTTAGTTGTGGAGGTTTAATATTAATTTGAAATATTATTAAATATTTTCTTGTTAAAATTCACAAATTTTCTAATTTACTATAAGGATTTCATTAAAATAAAGTCAGGTTGAACTTTTGAAAAATAGGTAAAACTACCCCCAAGCTAAAAAAACTTCATTAAAGCCATTTGGGATGCTTTTATATGTCTTCAAACACCCTCTTATGTTTTTTAAAGATTTTAAACCAGTAATTAGTATAGAAAAATCTGGATTTCAGGACTAAATTTACTTTAAATAGCAAATAATGGTTAAAACATACCTTTCTTGGTCTGAACAAGAGCTCAATGACCCCCACAGCCTGTGGCTCTAAACAAGAGCACATTCAGGACATCAAAATATACTAAGTCAATGATAAAGCAATATCTTCACCAAATAGTGACATGAGCTAAAATAGCTCATAAAGGCATCCAAGCAGAAGAGGAAAGTCACCTCATTCTCAATACAAAAAATTGCATAAGCATAAGATAAAAAATACCCAATTTATTAAAACTCAAAACCTGAAATGAGAATAAACCTTAATTTTAACGTCTAATCTAACATATGGAAAGAGAGGTAGTGTCAGCCTGTGACTCAAAACCAGAGCACAAGCATGACAGCCAAATACCATAAATCAATGGTATAGCCAAGATACCACCTAAACATGGAGCTGAGCCAAATCAGCTCAAAAGGTATCAAAATGAAGAGGAATCTCACTTATTTTGAAATATACAAGTCCCATCATCATAGGAAAAAGAACAACAAAGTTACTCCTGCTCAAAGTTGTTTCTGAGCATACACCTTAATTTTCACCTCTCATATGAAATACAGAGGAAAAGGCTTAACCCCATCAAATGGGTATTCAAAATAGAGCTCCAAGTCTGGGCTATCTAATGGTACTAGCCAAACTGAGCTAGCACCAGAATTACAGAAGTTATGACTAAAATAAGGTCAAATAAGGGTGATTAAAATATTCACCTCTCATCCAACTTCTACAGTTTTAGTGTGAGATACCTAAAGTGGGGTCTTTTTGGATAGCACATAATCAGGGATATCTAATGATGCCATACATTTCCCCATATCCCCTCTAGAACAAAAGATATGGAGCAAACAAGCTCCATACAGTTTTTGGACAAATCATAAATGTGTACAAGAAAACTTGTACATGGCATAACTTTGCCATATTTAATGATAGCCATAACAAATGAGGTACCATTGTATATAAAGCATCTAGGGCTACACACTGAACCAATTTTGAGGTTGATATCTCAAAAACATACAAAGCTATGGCTGTTTAAAGGTCAAAATCCCACATTTTGGCCAATGCTGCCTTATAGTGGGATAATATCCCATAACCATGATGAGGTGTCAAACAGACAAAGAAGCATGTTTATACTTAAATACCTCATATTCCATTCAATACTGAGGTCCCATACAGGTTCTGTACAGCATTCTACACATAATACACATCAGAATCAAGCTATGTGGTCCCCAGATGAAAGTTCTCACCCTGTATAGGTGAAAACTGCCCAGATCTGGTTTCAAAGCCACATCCAAGCCCAATACAGGCTATACATGCTTTTCAAAGACCACAGGCCAGTACTTGGGAGTGAAAAATCTTCACTTCCTCTATGTGTAAAGGTCTAGAAGCCTTTTCACCCCATTTTAGGATAAAAAGGGGCCTTTTCACGGCCAGAAAAGGTTTCCTCATCCTGCTCTTGAATTCCTACATAGTACAACTGTCAAAAACAGCTATAATCTTGGAAAATAATCAGGTTATACTATAAGCTTTAGTATTGTAGACTTTATTATTGTAACTCAACAGGTAAAGCTGCACCCAGGGCTTTCAACAGTGCTCACCACCACTAATAATCATTAGTAAAGCCCTTTAATTTTGTTAAAAACCAATTTTTTAACATTATTATCCATGTCACAGTCATAGTTTAGGCTTTAAATACTCTTTATTATTACCTCTTCATAGACTCAGCCTGACAGGTAGAGCACCACCATTTGGGGGTTTGAATTGAAATTACCAATGAGGGTTATCCAATTGGGCCAGCACCAATATTACAGAAGTTAGAACCAACCACTGGATAAATAATGTTGAATGAAATATTCACCTCCCATCTAACTTTCACAGTTCTGGGGTGAGATATTTGAAGTTGGGGCTTTTTATGAAGAGTATAATCTGAGCTCTCTAATTTTATTTCTCATGGTCCTGAATGACACGTAGAAAAAAGTTTATTGAGGATAGTAAATCAATACAGGATTCATACAAAATAAAAATTACCATAATTGAATTTAAAGGCTTTATAAATTTTCCATGCTTAATGTTAGGCATACAGTATTAGGTCCATTGTGTAGATATCATAAAAGGCTGAAAAATGGGCTACTTTTGAGCTTTCTGTTTATAAAATTGACAAATTTCAAGCTGTTTTACAAATGAAATCCCACCATATAGGGAAAAAACCAATACTGTGGGATAGTATCCTATGAATTAGAGTTGCTCAAGCCACACCAAAGCTTTTTTTACCTAGAAACCTCATATTATTTATTATAAGAGGTCTGAAGACATGTTATGTATGGAATTCTGTGTGTCTGACACATCAGAACATTTCTGAGAGGTCTCCTGATGAGAATTTTCACATTGTATTGTGGAAGAATGACCATATGTGGCTTCAGAACCACATATGGAATCAATAAAGGCTATAAAGCTTTAACAAAGCCACAACCCCACCTTTTTGAGTGAAAATATATAATCCTTCTACATGCAAGAGTTCAGATTCCCCTTCCTCACCTTTTTCAGGATAAAAGGGGCCTTTTCTCTGCACCAAAGGGGAATCCCCATCTTTATATTTAACTCCTGAATAGTATAATTTCTCTCAGAAAGGATAATATTTGAAATAATCAGGTCAAAATGAAATATAGCTGTTTTAGTACTTAGTATAGTAAGAAGTAGTTCCCGCCCCCACTATTCCAATATAGTAAAGTCCTTTAAATATTACTTGAAACTATTTCTCTATGTGTCACACTCAAATTATTAGCTGTAATTAGCTTCTAAGTAGAGTCATCCTGATAGATTCCATCATCGTTCTAACATTTTTCTCACATATTGTGACATAATTTTACACTTTTTGGTGAAAGAGAAATTGAGACTATATAATAATCTCTTTCTTTCCATATATTTCATTTTCATGGTATAATCCTTTTGATTTTATATTCAGATTAGTTACCATCAAATATTTGAATTAAATATTATACCCACCACTTCTAAGTCATTTAAATCACTTTATCCATATTGGAACACAATTTCAATCATTATCTTTAGCTTTATAGTAATTCTTACCCTTGAGCTGCAATAAAAGCTCATTAAATCATCTTTCATAATTATAAGCCTTGTCAATCAGTTTATATATTCTCTGGTAATTTTTGGGGTTTTTTCTCTTGGAACATACTTTTGAATGTTCTCTTCTGATATTTATTTTTTCCATTCCTTTTCTCAGTTAATACAAAAGCATTAATCTTTAGAGACCCCTTTGTAGCCTCAAATGTCTCTTGTAGAGTATTTTTGGAATAATTTTCATTTCTTGTTAAGAAATAGATCCTCTTGTAAAAGAATATATCCTTATGATAATGTTTTTATAATAATTATCTTGGAAAAATATGTTTTGTTTTCTCATGAAACTATAAAATTTACTCCTTTCAATTAAGTTCTACCTTGGACAAGTCTTGAGGAAAAGCAAATTAATTCATTTTATATAAAGCTTTATATCCACACCTTACCAAATCAAAAATGAAATTTAATTAGAATATCAATTAAAATTCAATTTTTAACAATAAATATGGATTTAGATCATGTATCAGATACCCATACCAATAAACATTTCATAATCTTTATGAAAACAAAACCTTGAACTATCTCAAATTTCTTTAATCATTGCAGTTTTCTTTAAACAAGTATTTCATATCAATTTTTTATTAAAGAAAAATAAAAATCCACTTCAAATGGACTCAAAATACAGCTCCAAAACTAGTGACATATATTTTCAAAGTGAGATACAATATCTTACTAGATAAAAATTAACGTCAACAAAGGGTTCATTTGCTTATGCTGGGGATTGAATTACAGGTTGCAATCAAATAATAGGACAAATATTTCCGATCATGTAGAATGAAAATAACTAAACAGGAATTAATAATGGTGGTTATCATTTATATTCTTCTACTAAATATCAAATTTAAAAGGATATTTTGGAGAAAAGCCCTTAGAATTCCAATTTTTTAAGATTAGGGCTACTTATATTGTAGCTATTATTAAGAATTTAATATTTGATTCTTATCAACTTGATAAGCGTTATAGATACTTTTTCTCCAAAACTCAATTAATATTCAATTATTCCTTTTGAAATTAGAGGCTTAAATTAAATCATTTTCTTTGGAGATTTAGTTCTTTATTTGATTTATGATAGAAATATATCTTTTATTGTTCTAAATGAATGATAGTAAAATGAGTCACTTGATTATAGTTTATTTTTTTGTTCAAACTCAGCTGAAAAAATATCAAGGGATGTCAAATATCCCAGATATAAAATTGATTTGATTCAAGATTTCAAACCATATCCTAAATTGAAAAGCCCTGCTTTTTAAATTCAAAATTTCATAGTTCTTCATCCCATTCACATGGAATTATATCAAAACTTAACAGTTTCAAAATAAATGGGTATTTTATTTTCATTTGTTTCAAAAAAAACTGTCAGGATTATTCTATAATATAGCAATTAAAGAGCTATAGCTATGAGTGTGACACGAAATTGATATTAAACAAGAGGTTACATGGCTCTAATATAGTAATATAGTGGTTATGAGTCTACTGAAATCCCTTTTATTCCCAATTATCTGTTGAGTACAATAATACTTAATATTATAGTTATATCTAATTAATTATAAGATTACTTCTGTTTGTGACATCTTTGTTATGTAAGAATTCAAAGCAAAAACAATATTATTATATATTTTGGTGAGGATAAGCCCTCTTTTTGTCTTACTCAAGAAGATTAGGACTTTTTCAACCTCTTCACACAGCTACAGAGTGAAATGTTTCACTTCTGTGGCTCACTTGTGGTCCCACATTCTCAATACATCCTTGAGTTGAGCTGAAATGCAGTTTTGCGACCACAAGTTGTCATTTTTTCCCCATAAAGGGTCCAAAAAAGTTTCTACAGACCCTTAAGGATCTTCATGACTCTTCTGAAGTGTCAGGAATGTACATTAAATTTTTGGGGGCCGCTGATCGGTCAAGTTATGAGTAATCAAAGCTTAATTATCAATTCAATGGGCTTGAAACCTCATAATTCCTTTGTATGGGTGACTCTCCCACAGTACCACTCAACGCAGGAAAGAGTGAAGCTGCATAGAGCTTATTATTATTAATCAATAGATAAACAGCCTTTTGAAAGCCTTGAAACCGCATAATTCAGTGGCCTTGGACAGTATCCCACAATACCACTTGGTGTGAGATTATAGCCTTAAATCATTGATACCTTTGTAATTTCTGAATATACAGAGTTCAAAAGTGTCTCAAATTGTAGCCATAAGTGTTCTCTAAAATATGGTCAAACTGATTTCCCACTTCTTATTAAGTATGCCAAAGCTATACAGGCCAAAAGTATTTTTTATTTTCTGTAAGATAGTTGATCTCTTATTTTGAAATAAAAGTACCAACAAAAGTTGATTTGTATAAGATTCAGGAAGAAGGGATAAACTTTCATGTGAGAAAGTATGCTTATTTATTAGTCTCTAATCAAAAAAAATGGAAGTTAGATGAGAAGAGAAACATTGGTATTTTTTTCCAGTCTTTTCAAATAGTATTTGCGTGGTATTTTGTGATACTGCAGTGCTACAGTCTTGGAGCTGGTACCATGAGATAGCCCTCATTAAGCCCTTTAACATAACATCCTACTTTGTGGGTCTTTTATCCAAAGTCTTTGGTTTAGATGAGAGGTAAAGGTTATGTTTTACGCCTAGCAAGAGTTTACAACCTCAATAACTTTCCTAAATCCCATCTTTTTTCTCATAAGAACAATACTTTCTGAAATGGGAAGGCCTCTCCCTCCATATTAAAACATATAAATACTCACTTTGCTAGTTTCTGCTTTTCGTGTTTGCTACCTTATTGTACTTTTATTTGGTTCAATAAAGGTTAAGAGTGTGTATTTCACTCCTTCTTCTGTACCATGTTTATGGTACTTTTGAATGACATTCTTTTTCTCTGGTTTTAGTCTCAGGCTGAAGCCAACTCAGTGGAAAAATATTGAATCTTACACAAAGAATTGTTTTTTATTTCAATTTTTTAGCCTTCATCAAGAAAGAAGACAAAATTAAATCAAAATCTAACTCATCTTTTGAATACAAATACATCCAAATAAACCTCTTAAGCCCCTATTTTTACTTCCTTTTACTTTTTTCATCTTATTGATTACTAAAGCTTTTGATTATACCACATTTACCTCCCTTCACTACTTGACTACTAAATTTTCTAATCAATTGATTTTTTCAGATACATATTGATATTTCTCTTGTGTTCTTATTCAAAAATGACAAAAATTGGTTTCAACGTTTTTTTCTGAAACTATATAGCTATCTTCTTTCCATTTTAAGGTTAGAGCTCAGCAAAATTCAGTAAATATAATTCCTTTTCTGAAAATTACTTATTTAAAAAGCGATAATAGATAAGCTTCTTAGGTATTTGTTTATTGACAATTAGTATTCAATGAGAAATATATTGATTTCATTTCATTTTTTATATTTTTTCAAAATAAATTATTTTAATTATGATGTTGTAGTGACTGAAATTCTTTATGATAAAATCACATTGTTTCTTCTCATGAAAACCTTGAGAGATATCACTGAGATTATTTTTATGCATTTTGGCCGAAATGAATTACTTTAGAAAAAGCCATCTTCATAAGGGCAGTATAAAATTACAGAAAAATAAATTGAGTAATTGTCTATTGAGATTTGAGCTATTTGAAATCATTGCTTCCAATTTATTTATTTTTGAAACATAAAATTCTTGATTGAATAGCTGAGAGCTCCAAAAAAAATTTAATTTGAGTATTTGAATTGCATATGTAAGTAATGTTCAATCACACTCAAAGTTTTGATTCATCACTTACAGAAATTGACCTTTATGATTTTAATGAAAGAAATTTGACAGAAGGTTTGTGTAATATTTAGATATTGAATAATATCATACATAGGCTTTAAGTATGATCTTAGATAGTTGTGTTGGAATTGGTATTCATTGTAAGCAAGAAGCTTCTGATTTTAAAGGGAAAGATTCAGGATTTGGTACCAAAGAGGTCTTTTTTGGTATCTGAACTCCAAGAACTCATTAGTTGTGATATTTCAAGGATCTCAAAAATATAATATATTATTTAAGAGTAATCAATTGGTATTTTTGATGCAGTATTTTATATATTTGATCCCCAACAATATGAACTTTAAATTCATTATTAGAAGGATTTTCTCAAAGAATTCTTTTGATGGTTTTCTATTAATTAAGGAACATAATTGGAATAATTATAAATCCAAAAACCCGGATGAGATGGAATATCTGGTCCCCAATTGCATATGGAAATATATAGAGAGAAATGTTGTAGTAATGGGAAATGTGGCTAAATTAATAATCAACTATATCATGATATAAATTGAAATCATCATGAGATATTTTGAGGGGATCTGGATTTCTTTTCTTGAATAAAATAATAAAAGATTTTATTAAAATAGTGTGTCTTACTTTAGTTAAGTTTTCAATGCACAACTAAGAACTAAATGCTGGCTTATCTGGGAATTACTATAAATTATCAAATGTAATTTCAAGTTCAAAAATAAGTGATCAATTTCAATATAATTTAATTTTTCTCTACATAGAAATCAGATATACTTCAGTTAAATCAATCATACTTTCAATTATACGGCAATTCACTTCTTTTTTAACTAAAAAGTCTAGATAAAACTCTTGTCAAAAAATTTGATTTCAATTGCTAATTAGGTACAAGCATGGACCTTCAATAAGTAGAACAAGAGGGGATGCGGGAATCTATCTTATGAGGTAGGAAATAAAAATAATGAAGTATCTTTAAGTGAAAATATATACTAATTAATGAGGAAATTTTAAAATTAGTACTCAGGAGAATTTGGATTGAAACAATCTACAAAAAAGAGTAATTTAATCTTTGAATAGGAAATACTTTGTAAAAACACCTTTGTTCCAAATAGGAAATTCATAAATTAATCTTCCAGAAAGGTTCATATATTATTGCATTACATAACCTTAATATTGAAGAACCTTCTTCATTGAGATAATCTAAAGAATCACATAAATATTTCATTTTAAATATTGATCACATGGATTATTCTCCTGTTATTTGCATACTTAATATTATCATATATTCTACATATAGCTTTCATTTTCTACTTTGAAATCAACAATCACATGCTATCTTCCTCTATAGGCTACCTGACTATGGATGTGTTTCTCAATATCATGTTTTTTAAGTAAAAATAATAATAATTACCCTTAATTAGAAGGGATCTAACCCAAATCTTGTGGTTAAAACCATTTTTTTTCAATATGGAGGATTTGAACAATATTCTATTTAATTATATTCCATCAACAAAGAAGTCTTCATTATTTGAGATATAATATTTCTCGGAAGATTCTATTAATATCTATAGATTTCTTCTCATTATAGTACTGAATTTTTATCCCATATTCAATTAATCATCCATGGCCTAAAACGTTTTTTCCATTTCAAAACCTTTAGCCACTTATAGATATATAGTAGGAATAACTAAGCTAATTTCAGACTTTTTTACTTTCAAGAATCTATCAAGAACTGTAAATTTCAAATGAAAAGATTTTCATTAATCGATAAACTCTAGTATTTATAGCTTCAAGTATTCCATCAGAATTTTATTTCAAACTGTGAATAACACAGGATTCTATAATATAGTATTCCCTTTCAGCTTTGAGCTTATTGAAAAATGGGGATTGTTTTTTCTAAGGATATATTTCCTTAATAAATCCTAAATATAATTAAAAAAACCTAAAAATAAAAACAATATTGAGTTTGAGGTGTTAAATATAATGTTATTTTGAAAGAAGAAAAGAAATTTTAAGCTACTTTATTAACTTTCAGTTTTTTAAAAGAAAGGATTAGAATAAGAATTTCTGATTTATATATTTAACAGCAACTGTCCTTGATGTTTTTTTGTAATATTTGTCTATGAAAATCTTGATAATATTTCTATTTATCAAGAGTCTTACGACTGTTCTTATTAAATATAATAGGTAGATTTATTATAGCAACAAACAAATAAATAATGGCTTGATTATTTCTTTCATTAGATATACACTACTATTTATTATAAGATTAATCATAAATTGTCTACTAGAATCAACTACAAGAAGGTTTAGTAATAAAACTTCTTATTAAAACAATATAAAGTTATTTTACTTGATAATCATCTTTTTCAAGAGTAAATATTATGAATTCTTGAATAATACTACATAATAATAAAAAATCTTGAATAGCTTAACAAAACACTTAATAATACTGAAAAAAAACTTGAAAAAGATGGCTATAGTTATTTGATCAATTATTTGTGGATTTAAAGAATCAAAAGCTGGATTGAACAATAATGTACTAAATAGAATCTATAATATTATTGTAAATAGTAATGTTCTTTTATTTCAAATCTTTTTTGGATGAGCTTAAGTATTTATAATTCTAAGAATTTTCCAATAGTGCAAGGTGTGGATATGAAAATTTTGATTAAAAATAAAGTACTTTTCCTGTCCTCAAAATTTGTATAAGGTGAAAGTTAATTGAAAATAGTAATTTTTAAGAGTTTTAGGAAAAAATTGCCAAATTTATTCTTTTTAACCTTATTAGTATAAGAAAATAATATGATAAAGATTTATTTTTTTACCAAAAATAAAAATTTATCCCAGAAATACTTTACAAGAGATAATAATGGCTACAAAAGAAATTTCTTTAATAGCAATTTTGATTGGAATTAATTGAGCAAATAACTGCAGGGAATAAAGATTAGAGAAGAGTCTCTAAAAAGAATAATAAAGAGAAAACACACCCAACAGTTACCAAATTAAGTTTGGAAATAAATTGACAAAGCTAACAGCGATGAAATATGCTTTAATTCACTTTTTGGGTGGTTCAAGGGTGAAAATCAGTATAAGAGTTACAAACAATGATTATAATTATTTTTTCACTTGTTTATAAGTTTGAAATTGATTATGAAAGGGTGGTTTCAATCTTTCATTGATTCCTTTAACAGTGTTTAACATAATCATAAAAGGAAAATATTTGAACATGGAAAGAAAAGTGGGGCAAAGACATTCTTTTATAGCACCAATTTTCCTACTCCAAAGGTTAAATTTACTCTAATCAGTCATGAAAACACACTTACTCAAGAAAAGCCAATTATTCCATCATTTAACCCTGGTTTAGACCAAAAATGGGCTGGTTTTAGCCATTTTAGTCCCTTAAATAATCCATTGCTATGGCAATACCTGGTTTCAAGCCTCCAAAACAAGTCAGAATGTGTGTAGGAGTCCTCATAATCAGTTCAAAGTGTTTTTACTAGAAGTTTTTGATATAAGGCTATTTTACCCTCTTGGCAACAGTTAAGACTTCCCTGGTTGGTATCAAAACCTCATCATCAATTGAGTCACAGACCCTGTGACTCAATTCCAGGCCAAAAGTGATGAACTTTTGTATTTATTTTGCCATCTCAAGCCTGTCAGAAAGGATTTTGGAGGAGTCTTGCACCCTTGGATCCAAGATTCCTTCCCCCCAAAAAATAAAAATTAATATTTTCAATTTCTTTTTATTTAATTCCTCATCATTTATTATACTAGAAGTCTTACATATGTAATTCAATTAAAATTTACAGTACATGCCTGTAATTAATTATTTCACATATGTAAATCCAAGTTCACATTTTGACATTTCAATTTAAAATACTTCAATTCCTCATAGATTCTAAACTAAACACCACACCTCAATTTTAACACAAAAATTGATAGTTAAAATCACATGTGGTGTGATTTAAGCTAAAGCTTTGAGGACTTTCAAATTTTCATACATAAAATACTATGAACTTTATTTAAGCTTATTTAGAGTTTAGTTACAGACTTTTCACTGAAAGATGACCCCACCTGATTTTTTATGAGGAATCCAATGGTTAAATAATTTTCATAAGTTTATCCATTGGAAAAAAAGCTATAATAATCTGTATTAACTTTTTTTCCAAAAATATTTTAATTATAATATCTTTGGGGAAAATTTAGTTTTGCTGAATTATTTCAAGATGTATCTTCATAATTTTAAATTTTAATGTTAGATTATAATTATAATTTTCTTTTTTTATTAAATTTTTATCTTTATAATTTGAATTTGTTGGTATATTTTAAAATTAGATTTATTATTTTTTAATATAGCTTATTTTTATCATTTGTGGTCCTTTGGGAATATGAAAAATACCTCTAATTCTCACAAATAGCTAATACTTAGTTTGGTGGTACTGATGATGTGATTAATTAACTGAATGATAATAGGATGTCTGGACAAACCAAAAATATTAGGCTTATTTCAAGTCTAAAGCAACTCAAAGAGGCATTCAATGGAGCATACTTAAAAACAAGTTACCTTAATTGTTTTATTGATTATATCACTTTTAGTCATGTAGGGTTATCATAATTACTTAATTAAGTCATTTTACATGGCTACCAACCCATTTATGGTCAAGAAATAAGGGTGTTACTACTCTAAATAATTTTGAGTTCAAAATTCAAATTCTTTTTGCAAATTCATAAATATTCCTAAGAATTTAATCACATGTTTAATTCTCTGTGAATTTTTGAAGATTCAGTGTTTTATATGAAATCATCAAAAATGGACTGTAGGTAAAAATTTTAATTTGAACTATTAAGTAATATATATTTTTGGTTTTAGTGTGGATTATCCCTTTTTCAATTGTTCCAAAAAGTTTTAGAAGAATTCATTAATAATAGTAGCTTTAATGAGCTTTCAAAGTTTTACCTCATTTTCTACATGGTACAGGCAAATAGCATAGTGAAAACTGGTTCCCATGAGATAGCTTCATAGATACTAGTCCCAAAAGAGTTTCAACTACTATTTTTTGATTTATCCATAGAAAATAAATTATCAACTAACATTATTACAGGAATCTGAATTTTTCATTCCCTCTTTGGCATTTCAAAATAGCAGCTTATTTACTATTTTTTCATTGTTTAATTGGATATTAACTTGGTAACAAGGTTCTAAAATTGTTTTAATATACCAATTGGGCTAATATCAGCCATGGATTTAATCTTTTGAGCTGTTCATGTTTCAGGGGCCTCAGAATCTGGGTACCCTGGCCCTCTTTGATTTCTTTTGTCCCCCTTGGCTATTTTCATGTCAAAATAGTACTTCAGGATTAAATACTGATATCCACTCTCATTTTACCAAATCTTTATGTAATAATACAGTTATATTAAGTTCCATAAACATGAATAGGGCTATTCTTAGTATATATGTAACATGTAAAGCTTAATAATCTCATTATTTTGGCCTTAAAATGAAAAAAAAATTCACAATTCCTTTATGTGATATTGATAATGAAGTTTTAATGTATTTTCCATATTAAAGACTCATAGAGTTAATTCAAGATTACTCACTCTATGAAGTTACTATGAATTATACTTTTTGTAGAGTCCAAATCTGACCTTAAATTCATGGACTTAATTACTCATTAAAACATTATTCATATTTTTCAACATGAAAAGTAATGAATTTTGGATATATACATGACTTATTGGTTATGTTTATTCCAAATTTTTTTTATATCATTTGTGGTCTATTTGGGTATGTAATATATACCTCAAGGCTCATATGATTGGAAGTGAAATTTAATTCAAAATATCCATTTTGATTGGTTTAAAAAATCTCCCTTTGATATCAGTAATCTATGGAGAAAGTCCTCATGAATTGGTTAGCTATATTCAAATAGTTCAAATCCTCTTTTCATGATCTTTATCCAATTAATTCAGTATCAAGTCTTGGAGCTACAAGTCTTAATTTACTTCAAATTCTCACAAAATGAAATTCAAAATACTCAAGTTAAAACACAATTCACAGAAATATTCAAATAGTTTAAGATAGATCCATCTATTTTTCAGGAAGACTTATAATCTACCATAGTTAGTACTTGAAATATAATACCCCATTTTTTGCAATTACTTAATACCCGCTTATTTTTGATATATATGGTGGTTTCTTGAAGATTTTAAATTATAAATTGATACCTGGAAGCTCCATTGATAGTCAACAAATTGTGACAGTGATTGAATTAGTAACTACTAAAGATAAATGAACAAAATTCATAAAAAATTGAATATTTTGTGATTATTCAAAAATCTCAATACACATCAAAATAAAAGAAATTTAAATTTTATTATAAAATTAAATCCTGAAAATTTTCCTTGTTCATTGAAATTTCTTTAGTTATTAGCATATGGATCTCACTATTCCATCAAAATATCAATATTGCAATTGTGATAATTTAATAAAATACATTTTTTTTCAAGTAGTCCTCACTTCATAAATTTAGAGATTTAAGATTCCTCCAATTACAATCTTAATGATCAAATGTGAAGAAAATAGGTAGAGATCTTATTCAAATTCTTATTATCAGATCAAAGCATTTTTAGTACCATTTAGAAACAACTATAAGTTTTAAAATAAGCTCTATCATAAATTACATTGAAAACCTTTTTACTCTTCACTTACAATAAGTAAAGTGGTGATCACCTATCTTATTCCTTTTTTCATACAAATAAAACAGAACATGATATTAAGTAATCCCTTTTTTTGAAACTAATCTGCCATTTTCTCATTAATTATCAAAATAAACAATAAAGCATTATATTTAAATTTTCACTTGAAACACCTAAATTTCTTTGTATTGATTATATTCCCATTTATTTGGTAATATATTTATAATCAATCATCTTTCATTATCTATATGCTCAATCCACAAAAAAATCTCAAAGGAAAAAATTCAGAAATAAGAGCATGATCTTTTGCTATGGAATCAATTTTGATTTCATGGAAATATCTTATTTTTTCTTCATCCCAGCCATTGTTTTAAATATATCTTATCTTGAAAGTGGAAAACTATTTCAATTTTGGTTTTTTTCTACTTGTAGAGAATATAAGATATCTTTTTTTATATTTTATTACACAATAATTAATATCCAAGCTCATTATATATACTCAAGGAAGAATTAAAAATGAGATATTTTTCAATGAGAATATCTGAATTAAGTACCCAAGATAGTTTTGTATTTCATTTTTACATGTTTATTAGCAAGCTATTTTAACAATTTCTTTTTATGTAAGATTTTCTCAAGTATAAGTGGATTTATTTCTATTTTTTCAAGAAAAATTTAATAAAATATATTCAAAATAAAAACTATATTTATCTAGGAGCTTGATAAATATCTAATCTTTTGATCTCTGTAAGGTCTTTTTATGATTCAACTTTTGATAAAATTTTAATATTCCTTTCCTTATGGAAAAAGAGTTGAAACTTTATTTTACAAATATTATAAATAATTATTATTAGGAATTTAATTAATTAATTTGAAAGAGTAAAAATTTTAAGCATAATCATTCATTAATTATCTCAATATCCAAACAGAGAACATTGAGATTATGAAGTAATATTTCTCTATCAGATTTTATTTTAAATGGAAAAGGAGTTTTAAATACAAATATTTTCTTAAAACGCAAAGCATTATTTAATAAGAATATCAAGAATAAGGATACTAAGGGAAATTTTCAGGAAAAATTGAAGAGAAATTATTGAAAATAAAATAATAAAGCTTGTACTGCATAAAGGTTTTAGATTGAATTCAAAACTCAGAAATTATGAATTAATATTAAAAGTAGAAGATATTGAAAAATAAATTGGCAAAAATGAAATTCCATTGAGAAAATTTGAAGAATATGTTTTGATAATATTTGAAGGTGTAGTGAGGATATCAAAAATAGCTTTTATAAGAGATTTTTCTTATAAAACATTTCAATTTATTTTACTAAATATTATATTAATTACTATAAGATTCAATCTCTTTAAATGAGCTCAAAAATCCACAAATTATTGAATGGAAATCTTGGTAGCTTTGGAAGTAGCTAAAATTATTAGAAATGATTCATAATTTTCTTAAATTTTGTAAAAAAGTAATAATATAGTACTTTTTTTATCCTTCAAGAAATTAAGAGTGGTATGGATCACTTCATAATATTTGTATCAAGAAATTGTGGACTGAAAACCCACCTTCCTCTTTTAGATGACTTAATAACCTTTTTCAATTATAAATGAAGATAATTATGTGTGACTATAAAACCATTTATAAATTACCATCAAAAAATAATCTAAAACCAAGAATTAATTCAGTTTATACTGATAAATATTTGTAAGATTTATTTATTTTGTGTACTCATTGTGTATTTTTTTGATCTTTGAGTATTTCAATTTCAATACCTCAACATAGCAACATTGTATCTATTTTGTTTGTTGGAGCCTTGAGTTATATTTTACATACCCAAATAGGCCACAATTAATATTAAAATTAATTCTGAACTATTAATAACCCATAAGTCATGCATATATCAAAAATTCATCTTTTGTGATTTAAGAAAAGATGAATACCTTTTTGTGAGTAAGTAAATCCATGGATTTAATACCAGATTTGGATTCTACACTAAATTTCACCTAGGGTCACTCAATAGAGTCAATAAGCTTAAATTAACTCTATGAAGTGGTAATATGGAAAATACTTGAACAGCACATCATCAATACCACATAAAATAATTGGAAAAATATTGTTTTTCTAAATTTCATGCCAAAATAATGGGAATGTGAGGAACCCCATGTTGTAAATACACCAAGATTAGTGTTATTCATTTTTGTGCCACTTAAAAATACAGTATTCTTACATATAGTTTTGGTACACCCATAGTAGATATCAGTATCAAAGCCTGAATTACTATTTTTGACGTGGAAATAGCTAAGGGGGACAAAAGAAATCAAAGAGAGCCAGGGTACCAAACTTCTGAGGCCTTTGAGGCATGTACAGCTCTAAATCCTGGATAAATGGCTGATAATGGCTCAATCAATATACTAAAACCTTTTGGTAACTTGGCAACCAAGTTAAAGTCCCATTAAATCATAAGAAAGATGTGACAGGGAGATAAAGAGAAACTCTGACTCCTGTAACCATGTTAATTCTTAGTTCTTTTCCATGGATAAGCCTTAAAATATTAATTAAAGCCCTTTTTAGACTAGTATCCATTCATTTACATCATGGCAACCAGCTATACTGTGCTATTTGCTATTCTATGTAGAAATTAGGTAAAAACTTTGAAAATTAATTAAAAATACAATTCTTAATTCATCTCTCTGAAACTTTCAGGACCAATGGATAGTTCTGTTATCCATAAATAAATCAAAAATTATCATTATTTCACCATTAAAATCAAAAGCTTTAATTACAGTCCATTTTTGATGATTCCATGTGAAACACTGAATCTTCAAAATTTCACAGAAAATACAACCTGAGATGAAATTTGCAATAACATTTATAGCTTTGAGAAATTGATTTTAATTCTCAAATAAATTAATATTTACAGTTGTTACTCCTTTTATTCTCAACCATAAATGAGTTGATAGTCATGTAAAAGACTCAATTGAGTAATTATCATAATCTTACCTGACAACAGATGATGAAATCAATAATCCAAAGAGAATAACTGGTTTCTCACTCACTGGCTTTTCATTTTGCTCCATGGAATGCCTCTGTGAGCTGTCTTTGACTTAAAAGAGGCTTCCTCTTTTTGTATTTTCCAAATCATCTTATTATCCAATTATATCTTTATTACCAACAATTAAGTATTAGTTAAATCTTCTCTTAAGTGTTTTAAATCTTTAAGAATAGATAAAAAAGGCTTGAAACCATAAAAATAAACTATAATTTGCTTTAATATTGCTATAAATCAATTTTGATCCTTTGAATCCCCAATTTACCTTTCAAATCTCTCTACCAATTCTTTTAAAGGTATTATTGGAGTATTAGTGAGTGATTTTACTTAATTCTAAACATTTTTCTGTATTAGTAGTTTTCTTGAGGAATTATCTTTATAATTATTCTTGCAAAAGATCATTATTTATTCAAATAATTTCATTATTTTAATAAATAAGTTTTTATTATTAAATACTTCTTTTAATTTATTCTTGTAGATAATTACTGATAACTGTTATAATCACTAGTAGTGTATAACAAGTAAAAGAAATAATTGAGTAATTAATTACTTAAATGTGTTTATAATAAATTTATTTATGATATTTCATAAGAAAAGTAATAGTACTGTTGATTAATAGTAATATTATCAACTGTTTCATAGACACATCTTACAGATTGAGTTATAAAACTTGAAAACACTCTAAGCTAATTCAGATTCAGTATTTTCTCCTAAGATTTTTCTGAATTCATATTTACTCTTAGATATGTTCTTTAAAAATTTCTTTTTGAAGCTTTAATCATTTTCTATATCATTTTTTTATATCACAAATAATGTATTTCTTAAAGCATCTTGTTCCACGAAGAATATTAAAATAAGTCCTCCTTGGCACATAGATCTATTTGCCTTATATTATCTGTTGATTATCTAAAGATATCTAACAATTAATTACTTTTACAAAAGAAAGCTTAGATTTATTCTTAAATTAAGCTACTTATGAATAATTCATCCTTTCAAAATTTTAGAAGAATAGTTTGTGATAATTCCGCTCTCTTTACTATTGGTCTTTTTTTTCTACGCTATTTTTACATAAGAATCAAAATTAATAATATTGTTTAGCATTCTTATATGTAATACACTAAGCTATGGTACTATGCACTTATAAAAGAAAAGATGCTTGCTTATTCTTTCCATATTCTCATAATTTCTCTCTAAAAGGATGAGTTTTCCTTCTTTAGTTGTGTAAAAGTAACAGGTATTGACTTTTAGACTGATATTTTATTATATGAAAGGATATTAAATTGAAATTCTATGAATTGAATTGAGAGCTGCTATATATTTTTTGTGTAAAATACATTATCCATTTACAATATATTAATTTGGATGTGGAATTATAATCTCATCAATAAATTCACCTACTCAAACAAATTCACCATCATTTTCTTCATTAAAAATATGAATTTTGCTAAATCCATATTTGAAAAGCCATCCGCAGTTGGCTTTTGGAATCTCTTTGAATAGATAATACTTAGTAAAATTCATAATAAAATGAATAAAAGTCATTTTTAAGCCACAAAACTGGTTCATCATCATAAAAAACAAATATCTAGATAAAATATATTCAAATCTGACTATATTACCATTAATGGCTGTAAGAAAAGTATCCATCTTGGGGAATAATACACATTTATATTTGTAAAAACAAACAAAATGATGAAAAAATATTTTGGGGTGTTGTTTCTTTGAATGAGATTTGGCTATAGACCTCTTCAGTAATGATAATATTTACTTAAAGGAATCCAAAATCTGTAAGTTGAATCCCAAATTGAGTATATTTAACATCTATTAAAATAATAATACTGAAATCTTCTACTTTGAAAATTGAAATTCAATAATTTTTTAAAAATAATCAAGAAAAAATTGAATTCACCTTGGATAACATATTTCATTTTTTGAAACGAGTTGAATCCATTATAAATACTTTTTTGTAAATAAAATCGGAAAAACAAAGCATAAATTGAATATTTGGAGTTATGTTAAATGAAACATGAAGGCCAAATATTTCAAATTGAACTCCATAATAATCAATTTTTCAAAATTTATATATCTGATTAAAATAATTGTATTTTAACCAAAAATGATGCTATAGTATATTTAAATGATAAAATTCTCATATTATATATTGAAAAATTGATTAAATGTAAGAGCTTATCTAAGTTATATCTCAAAATTTCTGATCAAATATAGCTTATCATTTAAAAGATTATACAAGGATAAATCTTACTGAACTTATTCTCATTTCAGAGTTTAATATAAGATATGATATTTTAGTTACACCTTGAGAGTTCAATTATTTCATTATTCATAGTTCTCAAAATAATTTAGTTGACTTTTATAGCTTTTTCTTTAGCTTTAGAACTAATAATCAAAACCTTTCTCATTTTTATGAAAAACTCTTGTTTGTTTCAAAGATCCTATAGGTGAAATTTTTTGGAGGTTAATATAAATTCTGTTGAGGATGCTTACACACCTTCAACTGCTGAACCCATACTTCTTGGTTGACATAAAACCCTATAGGTTACCATAGGTTATGGGCCATGAGGAGTTGACCTTCACTAACCTATATTTTGTGTTTTTTTTTACTTTTTGATATTTCAGTGTGGAAAATTTGTATTTAAATTCGTATTTGAGAAAAATTCATTACACTATTATTAGTGGATACAGTACAATATTCAGTATATACAAAGCCAAAGTAAATAATAAATAATAATAAAACAAACTATAAAAGACGGGGATCCAAAAATTTCAAATTAAATTCTTCTGAGAATTCTTCATCAAATAAAAATCAAGCCCATCTGCATTTGATTCAATTTATTCATTACTACAATAATCTTCACTTAAGCTTCAATTAGATATGTACCTCATTAGGGTTCAGATGTGTTAACATGAAATAATAAATTCCCTATGAACTCAGGATCTTTATCATCTTGAGGCTCTTTAGGATCTTTATTTCTTTTATTTATGAAATTGTTTTATTTGAGGATTTTTTCCAGTGTCCATTGCTCAAAACAACCTTCTTAAGAATTTTCAGGGTGATTTTATGTAGTAGCTTAGAATAGTAAATACAAGCTAGCACTATTACTGTGACTCAGTAAAAAATAATGAAAAATAGGTAATAAGACCCTACTTTTATAAGTAACGGTTCTTATGAATCTACTGAGGTTCTTTGTTGCAGTTGTTGAATATAATCTAACTCTAATAATGAACTAATATAATTATAAATATAATTATATTACTTTAATTCTAACAGTACTACTGGTTATTGACGGCTTTACTATGTAAGAATTCTAATTAATGACAATGTCCTTTTCCAGTGAGAAAAGGCCTTCTTTTATCACTTTGGAGGACTATTGGGGGAAGTTAAGCTCTTCAAATGTCTTTGTGGTTAGACTTTTTACTCTGTATTCTGGATTGTGGTTCTTTACCATCAATCCTGAGGTCAGTATAGTCAGAATTGTGGTTTTGGGACCACAAATGATCATTCTGGTTCAAAAAGGGGTTAAAAGACTCTTCACAGGCTGCTTTATCATTGTTATTAAATTTCAAGAGTTTCTGTAGGACTAATATTAGTCATTCTGGGAAGTTTCAAGCTTCAAAAAACCGTTATTATAAGTATCAAGCCAGTACTGGTTGGTACAGGTTTTGTACAGACCAGTATTGGCCAAAAACCTTTCAATCCAGAGATATCAAGAATCCAAGAGCACAGAACCGAAGGGCTTTATAAGATATTAAATTTTGTATGATTCATATTTACCATTCTTAAAAATAGTAGAAGCTATAAAGGTTTCAAATTTTTTGGTGTATTTTTGTAAATCAGTATGTGGCTTCAGAAGCTTGCAAGTCAGATACCTTTGCCAATTTAGAAGATATAGGTATTCTAATAATACATAATTGTAGGTCTTTATGAGGTCTACAGTTTGGTATACTTTACAGTACAGCTGTATGATTGTATGGAAAAGATACAGGGGGCTTCTTTATTAATAAGATATGGGCAGATGTAGCAAAGCTTGCTTGTCAGTCAGGTCCTTTCTGTCACCTCCAAAAGTAAGAGGTCCGTGCATTACCTAATAAGATATGCGCAGATGTAGCAAAGCTTGCTCATCAGTCAGGTCCTTTCCATCACCTCCAAAAGTAAGAGGTGAGGAGCAAGGTTTGGACCGGACTGCAAGTAGCTTATAAGTTACAACTAGACAACTGCGGCGCATCATACGCGCGCAGTGTGGTTTAGTAATCTACAGGTATATCTTTGTTACAAGAATAACCAGCTGACGCATTGACGCATTAGTCAGGTTTCAACACCCTCCCCCAAAGATTTACCTGTTGCCTGTAATGCCGAGAAAGTGGAGTTCTTGGTTGAGAGATTGCCCCGATAGTCTCTTTTTGAGTGTGTCTGCTTGCATCTCCCAAGTGTTCACCCATCTGACCATGATCCCGTGTTTGCAAATGACGTTGTTTACAAAGAAAAAGGCACGGTCAAGGTACCGCATGCATTTGTGGGATAAGTTGTCAATTGAGACCTGAACCGCTGCTTGATTGTTGCAGAAGATTGTCTTCTTGAAGTCTTGAGCCAGTTGTGCCAGTTGATTTATTGCCTGTACTAGGTGTTGCGTTGAGTCGGATAGCGCAATATATTCAGCCGCGCACGTCGATAGAGCCACCACAGTTTTCCGTTTTGAGGCCCACAAGATGGGTGCGTTGCCAAATTTGAGCATGAAGCCTGATTGAGATTGTTCTAGCTCACCACCCCATCCAGCGTCACTCCATAGGTTGAGAGCACACTCACCCGGGCGTAGGATTACTCCATGGCCCCACGTCTTGAGCAGATATCCTACAAGGTGATCCAAGAGGTCCCAATGAGTCGCCGTTGGAGCCATCGAGTGTCTGGCTAGGTAATTCACGGCAAACGCCAGGTCCGGGCACGACCCACTGACCAGGTAGGCGAGTGATCCAATTACCGCTCTGAAAGGCATGGTGTCAATTACAACCCCTCCTATATTCGACGTTGTTGTCTGGATAGGCGGTAGTGGAGAGTCACACTGGATTATTCTCCTGGGATAGGTGCCAAGTACGTTGTTGGTGAGTCTGGTCTGCGATATGGTTACTTCACCTTCACCAAAAACGCATTCCAGTCCCACTATCCATTTCATATTTTCTGACCACTTGATTTCAAAATTACTACATAGGGCTTCACAGAAACGCTTGATTTCTGTTGGCGAGTTGGAAGCAATCACGCCGTCATTGACGTGTATCCATATTGCGATGATTGTCTAATCCTTACGGAAGACGTAGAGGGACATGTTGACTTTGCATGAGGTGAAGCCTACCTTTTCTACGATACCCAATAGATGCATCCACCAACAGCGGCCCGCCTGCTTCATACCATATAGGGCTTTCTGAATGTGCAGAACTTTTCCTTTGAGGGACGGCATGAAATGGGTGGGCAGTTCCATCAAGACAGTTTCCTCTACTGGGCTGTAGAGGTAAGCTCTGCTCATGTCGAAAGAACATACCTTCCAATGCTGAAGGCATGCGGTGGCTAAGAGAAACCTGAGAGACATCAGCGACGCTGTAGGAGCATACGTCTCCATACAATCTATCCCCGGTCATTGTCGGTAACCGCGAGCCACTAGTCGTGCCTTGAATTTTTCAACATTGCCCAATTCACCAATTTTGGTGTCAAAAACCCAGCAATGTCCAATGGTCTTCATCGCCGGCGTCTTCTTGATTGCCTGCCATACGCTGTGCCTCTTCATTTGTTGAAGCTTGTTGAGACAGGCCTGCTCCCACAGATGCCAATCAGGGATCGAGATGTCCTTTGCTAGCGGTAGAGAGCCAATTGCCTTTTCCTCACGTGCAAAAAAAACTTTGGTTGGGACCTTGTTGAGCGTCATTGCAGTGAGCCCCTGTTCTGGGTCCCCTGTGTTGACTGGGATGTTTGAAAACTTGGGAAGACCGCACTTGCCAAATGTATCATTTGGTTATTTGTCGGATCCCAGAGCAGCCAGCCGCCAGAGGCCAGTAGTGGCTTGAGAAGTCGGCACTCAATGCCCCTTGCATCCAGCTTGTGTGACTGTTGGACCGCCGGCACATGGACAATGGCCCTCTCCCCAAATGGGTATAAGGTAGCGATAGAGGGGGGCTGTCTGTACCGTACCTGGTGTGGCAAGGAATTTGGGCACTGGTTGTGTAGGTGTCTTATTGCATCCAGCACTGCAGCTGGTGCGTCCGATCTTGACTTCAGGGGGTAGACGACGCTGAAGTATGAGACGTGGTTGCATATGGTCAAGAGGTATTGAAAGCCTTGAGGATCTTGATCAAACGACCCCATAATGTCGGAGACCAGCAGATCCAGCGGTTTATCCCTCATAATGTCCACGCGCACCCTCGCAAGTCAATGAGTACTCTTGGACTTGGCACACACCTCGCAGTAGAAGGACTGCCAAGTTTTCATATCAAAAGGACAGTACATGCTGCTTCAAGAAGGATCTAACCACCCTGTTGCTAGCATGTCCGAGTCTCACATGCCATTCTTGGCAGCTCAGTTTTGAAGTAGATGGGAAAGACAGCAGATTCATTTCAATCAAATGCAGGGAAGTGGTCTCAGCCTCCGACTCAATGGTCCCTTCCCGGAGCTTAACATCCATCCACAAACAGTCGTTATGGAAGGTGGTGGTGATCAGACGGTTGCACACAACTAAGGAGAGGATCAGGCCACTAAACAAAGGAAAAACACCCGCTTTGCACAACCTCCCCACTGAGAGTATTGTGCCCAATACCTTATTGGAAAACGGGACATTGCTGATAATGACGACGCCTCCTTCAACTGGGATTTTAAGCGTCGCAATCTTTGTGATTGTAATTGACAAGTTTGAGTCTGCAAAGAAAATGCAAGAGGGATGGATGGTGCATAAGTTGGTAGCAAATTTTTTAGACCTAGACAAGTGTATGGACGCACTGCTGTCAATAAGAACTTTATCCGCGGCGTGACGTTCCACGAATTGTACCTGATAGACCCATTTACATTGGTACTGGGAGCCCGAGGCAGAGGGTGGTCTCTCCTCTGGTGTTTTTGGCCTGGGTGGACAAGGGTTTGGATTTGCAACCCCCTTGGTGACTGGGCAGTCGGCACGCCAATGACCGGCCCATCCACAGTGAAAAAAGGCGGCACCAAATTTGTCAACAAGGTGATCAGGTGGACGTCTGACCTCCGTTGCCTGACTCCAAGGCTGAGTTGGACCCGGTGAGCGTGGCCTTTGCGGGTACATTGGGGTAGCAGGAGGGTCTGCTACGTGATAGACACAAGGAGATAGCTGGCAACTGTCCTTGTCGGTCTTTGTTGACGCATTGAGGATAATTTTTCCCACGAAAGTTGAGGTAGGCTTTTTGTCTCCTTTTGCCAAGATGACGGTGGTGACTAGCTGATCAAAAGCCGTTTGGTCAAGAGTTGCGGGAGCGTGGCAGGCAGCCTGGGCTAGGAGACCTTCAAGCTTGTCGGCCTCAACGCCCAATTTTTTGAGCAAGACAAATGTGCGACGTAGCCAGAGGATGATCACATTGTTTGGTTGAGGAGTGCCAGATCCATTTTTGATCAGCATGGTGAGCATGCTGCAAACAAGCCGAAGTTTTTCAAAACGGCTTCCAGGGGAGCAGCAAGCCTTTATAGCAAGGAAGAAGGCTTTCACTGTTGGTCGCGAGGGGGTGATACCAACACACAATGCAAATTTGTGTGGTATAGACATGTTGATGAAGTGGCAGATAGCTCTGTTCTCCTCAGGTGATTGATTATCAAGAGAAGATGGGGAATTGTTGACCAACATTTCAGTGTTGAAAGCCACAGAGATGACCCAGTCGGGACAAGCTAACCACTCAGCAAAGTTGGAACCGTCGCTCTTGAGTGGAGCAAAGCAATTGGCAGCGCGGTAAGGCTCCTGCATAAAACAATCATAGGCGGACGTTGTATGTCATGGCATCGGCGCCCAAGGTCAAGACAGTGCCATTTGTAGGGACTGAATTTTGGCAGCATCAGAGCTGCAGGCTGATTTTAGTGTCATCACCTTGTTCTTCAGTGAGTTCAACATTGAGTACATGTCATCATTTGATAATGGTTTAGGTTCTGCATTGTTGTTGGCTGCTTTCTTTGCACGGGTAGAAGCTTACATCTTGAAGACGGCCTATCGCTGGAGCTCGGTAGAATCCAGGCTTTTAACCTAATAAGATATGGGCAGATGTAGTGAAGCTTGCTTGTCAGTGAGGTCCTTTCCATCACCTCCAAAAGTAAGAGGTGAGGAGCAAGGTTTGGACCGGACCGCGAGTAGCTTATAAGTTACAACTAGACAACTGCAGCGCATCATACGCGTGCAGTGTGGTTTAGTAATCTACAGGTATATCTTTGTTACAAGAATAACCAGCTGACACGCTGACGCATCAGTCAGGTTTCAACATTTATATTGCTATTTTCAGAAATCCTGTATTTTGAGTAATAGACCTTTGAGAAAAGATCCCTCTTCCAATTTTGGGTATACAGAGGTCTAAGGTATCTCAAATTTAAGTTATCATTTGGATCCTTGATTTTTATATACTTTTGTACAGTTTTTTGCAAGTCCTCTTGGAATTTTGAGGGATTTCTTTGGTAAAAACAGGGTTATAATGGTATTTCCTGAAGTAAAGGTGCTACAGGAAGATGGATAATACCATTAGATATCTCTCATTGATATCTTAAAAGATAATACCGTTTTTCTTCTGGTTTCATTAAATATTAATAAGCTAGATGAGACGTGAAAATAACAGTTTTTACTTATTTTGTCTTATCTTTGAGTTGTTGTTTCTTATCATATTCAGGGATCTTCCCTCTTTATATTTATACCTTTATTGGCTATTTTTTTCCAATACTTGCTATACCATTACTTATTGTATTTGGATGTCAATATGGTTCTCTTTTTGGAGTCACGGGCTGACAGTGAGGGATTGATAAATCTTCCAATCTCATCATTTTCTTGGAATTGATTATCCTTAAATTTAGTAAATAGTTGGCTTCAAGTGCAACATCTTTTTCCGAATATGCTAAAGCTTCTTGATTATATTATCCATTTTTTTCTTTTCCCTCTTGAGTATTTTTTGGAAGAATTCTTGTATTTTTCTGGAAATCAGAAGCTGGTGATACTAATATAGAGGACCAGACAAGCCTTTAAATATGTATTTCTTATAATTGATTTACTTCATAAATTCTCAAGACTGGTGTTTTTTCATGGAAGTTCATGATATCATATGATAGAAACCTCTGATAACAGTGATCCTTCAATTTACAGATAATGCCTGAATCTATTATTCTTAATTGAGAGCTTAAGTTTGGCTCAAAAAAAATTGATTTGATTTTTTGTGAGGCCTTGAGGAACTGCATGGTCTTTGAATTTATAAAGAAGGAATATTATTTATTTCTTTTTCCCATGCAACTGTTAATCCCATATCAACAGCCATTTCTGGGGAATTTTCTGAGTAATCCAGGTATTTTAATTGTGAAAGTATTGATACTCAAGCTGGTATGAATACTTTTTATTTAAGCAATGAGTAAATCTGTAATGTCCAATTAAAAGTGGTGGAAGCTTCTCACATCCAAAAGCCTTAAAAGTGAAGTTTATGGTCACTTTCTCTTTGTTTTCTTTGAATCCACATTTTGGTAAGACTAAAAATCATTTTTCAGGGGGTATACTGCTGTATAATAGAATTTAGTTATTTTTTGAAACAGATAATAATAAGAAAAAAATATGTATGAGTAAAAGAGTCAAGTTTTTTCCATATTGAAAATATCTTTTGCATCAAATACCAAAAGTAATTCTTGTGATTTTTCAGTTTATTTTTTAACAGTATTTGGATTACATTCTTCTTCTTTCCCATCAAAAACCATCTGTGACAGATTGATGTGTGTCTTTAGCAACACCAGCCACCCATTACCTAAGGTAAGCCATTCTTCACAAAGGTATTCCTGAATGGAAAGAAAACCAACTCTATTTTTCACATAGAACATTATTGGTGACCTTAATGTTGGACAGGAGCTCTTGCAAAGTCCAGTCCTAAAGCATTTTTTTACATGAGAGTGCTTCATTGTATTTAAGCATTTTGAGCCAACTAAAGAGCTTGAATCTTGTTTTCAATTTCTTCTCAATCCTTGATCCATGCTGTGATTCTGGGTTGCTTGAGTCCATTTGTTGGTTATTTTTTTCTTTTCTGTATTTTTTCTCTCTTGCAGTGGGTGCCTTGTATTGATTTCTGTGTTTGTATTTAAATGTAGGCTTTGGTGGAGAATTCTCAACTTCTTTTTCCTTATTACCTCCCTGTTTCTTCTGCTTAACCGATTGACTTTCACATGCCAAAATAGCAAAATCCTCCTACAATATCTCAAATATGTCATCTTTATTGAAAAATCCTATGTTGATTCCTCATAAAAGAAGAGTATCTTCAGTTTTATTGCCTTTAATCTCAATTCAGTTTTCCTCCCCTTGTATCACTGGCTCACCCATTTGAAGTCAGTCTCCAGCGAGAAATGTTTTCTTTTTTGGATTTATCTTTTTTTACGATGTTAGTTATGAAAAAATCGATTTCATTCATAGACACTTCATAAAGAATAGATTAGGGAGCTTAGTGATTAAATTTAGAAAGAAAGACTTTGTTTTCAAACACTGATGCTAAAAGGGTCCTTGTGGGTGATATTGAAATGCAGTCTGAGTGTGGAGTTGGGGTATGGAAATTGGTTGTTGAGTTAGAATCCCTCATTATTAATGGATTATATTTGTATAAGACTGTAGAAAAGTAGAAAAAGGAGGAATATTAATGAAAAAGAAATGTAAATTTCTGAAATCCGTCTATAGTTTTTATATTGTTGGTGGACAGAAAATGTATGGGTTATGGAAGAGGACAGGATCATGGGTTTTTGACCCAATTTTTGTGCCCACCAAATTGCATGGGTTAGGTGGGTGTTTACTGTAATTATTTTAATCAATTGAATAATTCCATGTTGAAGTCATGTTTTTAGTAAGTGAACCTAATTGAATCTTTATTCAATATAGCCCTTCCAATGGAAACGAAAAATAATTCTTTTGGGAAAGGATGATTTAACACAAGACCCAGAAGGATATTTCAAATTATTTTAGATGGACAAGGTCAGAATTACTTTTATCGATACAATGATAGGTTGGGAATTGATATAATGACAAATTGATAGATTTAGCCTTTGTACTTTTTATTGCAGAATTGAAAGTTATTGTTTTTTTTTTTATATCAAATCTTTGAGTTGAGCCGTTCCGCTGAGTATTCATTGAGAGTCTCAATGGTAGAAGTAACAGGAGCAAAGAATTGATTGTAATTTGCTGTTAAAATAATTGGTAGCTTAAGATAACTACAAACCCTACATGTGCTAGGATGTCAAAGCTGAATCAGAAAAAACCACATGCTTGCTAGATTAAAAATTTCACCATACAGTATAGGTGGGCTTTATTTGTTCATGATCAAAATTTCGACATTTATCTCATTTGTTAGAACCATAGGTGCTACAACCTCGAATTCAGTATGCCCTTCTGGCGGCAGAAAAGTTTGAAATAATACTGCAGTTACCATTGTCGCCAATCTTGATTCGGGGTAAAAAACCAGTAGGTAGCAGGCAAAACTGACATAACACCACGTTGTGGCACTCAAAATTTGGAAAACATCATTTGCCTGGGAACATTCAGGCGTGCTCCATTGTATGGTTAAGATTGTGGGTTGAAAGCCATCAGAACCCAAACAATTTAGACATTGCCTGAAGTAATATTGGGCCGCTTGTGTTCGGCTTGTTTTCCTCGCTCGAGAAGGTAAAAAACCAAATTCAGTGCCCAACAAGACAGCGGCACGCTCTCACTGATAACTTCTTTGGCCAAATATCAACTACATCTGAGAACGTTTCACAAGCAACATTGCAAGCTTTACTCTTTAAATTACAATGATCCTTGTAGCAGTTTCTGAGCTGCCTTATCGCGTAGATTGGAAAATGCTTGCATGATTGTTTGTTCGTTAATGGTAATGTCCGATAGATTTACGCCTACTCCAACATCAGCTTTCGGTCTTGAAACTCTGGATGCAATAGCCACTGGATCCGTTTCCAAGATAATCCTAATTTTCCCCAACCCAGGCGATCATTACCTAAGAGTCACAAAAATTTAAAAAAACAAGATTGAAAGAAAATGACGAACCCGTCGTCTACCATCTCATCTAAACACAGGCTAACGAGGTCAAGGTTTTCAATCACTGCTCGTTTTTCGATTTGATTTCTTAGTAATATCGACATGGCGTCAATGAATGCACTTAGCAAATTTTGCAGCATTAATTCATTCTCCCCTTCATGTCCAATCACATACACTGTCATATCAATGATAGATTTATAAAGTATCAGGTGGTTCTGAATTAGCAATATGTCACCTGCATTTATTGATTACACAGAGCGAGTAGTCAGCCAAAATGAATAGGTCTCTACTGCCAAAGCAGGGTATTTTTATCTCAGCCAAGTAGAATTTTTTTGTTTTAAAGGTTTAATTGAATGATACCAGTACCATTTGACTTTCGCGTTTTATCCCAAATGAGATGTTCAAAGGCCCTTTGATCCTTCACAGAACGCAGTTGCGACCCAAACCCAGAGAACCCTAATTGCTGTACTGCAGAAAGCGGGTTCAGCCTTCTTGCTGGCTCTTGTGTAGCGCCATCCTGACCGATGTGAGGCGGATCAAAGTATTTTGCAAGCAGTCGATGGCCATCGGCGTCTAGTATCACCACTGCTGTTGTCGTGTAGAGGGAAAGGTTGGACTAGGATAATAATCGGGCACCCAAAAAATCCAGTCAGCTAAGAAGACCATACTATGTAGCGAAGGGAGACTCGTCACTGGAGACGTACCATGATCCTTGTGGTCTTGTCGATGAGGCAAGCTGAAGAAAATTTCCAGGTAGATCTTGCGCAGGCCAAGGCGAAGAACTCAGACTGAGAAAAGTTGAGGCAACCTGCCGCCAATGGCTCGTGGCGGCCGCGGCGCATGCGGCAACAACTCACAGGGAAGTTAAGTAAAAATCAGAAAAAAATTGTGCTTTTGAAATGCTTCATGGATGAGATTTAAATGTAAAATACAAAAATAAAGAATTAAATTTGCAGTCAAAGACACCCTTAGAAAATTTCCTTGTTTTCAAAAAAAACTTGTGCTGGATCCCATCTACCAACATGAATAGAGTTGATGGCCAGTGCCAGTGCATTTTGTCCCACAAACTGAAGTCAAACAAGATCTCGATGAAAATGTCTCACCTTGGCACAATACTGTCGTATTCCAGTTCAAAGGACCCTTCTTCAAAGGCTTCTAGCTCACTTGGTGATGCAAAATATTCATATCCTATCATTTGATTGAATTCAGAAGCAAAACTAAAAGCATCTAATTTTTTGATGTTTGAGTTGGATGTTTGTTGTGGGGGGTCTTTAACTCAAAATATTCCTTATTGATTTAAGTTGAAATCTTCAAATCATTGGATTAATAGGTTTATTTGATGGTGTTTTTAATGACTGCCATTATTTTACAGTTTCCCTTGACTACAGCAGCATGAGGAACAAGCTCCCAAATCATGATGGCCAACTTCTTTAAGGCCCAAGTTTGGATGCCTCCTGGTGTATGCATCCAATAGTCAAGAAATTTAATTTGGAATTTTTTAACTAGACAGTTGGATTAATCGTAATAATAATTGAAGCTCAAAACTTAAAATTATTCTCACCTTTTGGTAGGCTATTGCATATACAGTGTCCATTAGAGTACTGCAGGACCTGTGGTAAAATAATCTCAGCATTACCTCTTGCAAATCCCAGATCCTTAACAGCCTATATTATCTTTATTATTAATCAATTGGAGTAGTTACCTATTTGAACAGATAATTTTAACTATAATTGATAAAGAAAAAAATAATAGAATGTAAAAAAACCTGTTGATACATTTTCCTAATGTATATTGTCAATTAAATTAGGCTTTAATGGCTGATATCTTGGATATATCTAAATTTTTATTAAATCCAGGTATATTTCTGAGAGCTCCTGCCGTATATATTATAGCTAGGCTTTTTCATATTCAATCTGAAAAACAGGATTAAAAATTTTCTTAATGAGAGAAAAAGAATACCGTATCTGAACTAAAAAAATCCCAATTTTTACCACTCACCTTGAAATTGTGGGATTATAACTAATAAATACACAAATCTTGAATCTTTCTTAATACTTTGGCACACAAATACATTATTTGGAAAATTTGATACCATCATTTTTTGTGGAAGGCTAAATATTCATTATAAAGTTTCTCTTATTGGGTCCAAGCTTATGGTTTCTCAAGAAACTAGAAGACTAAGAGAAGTTGGCAAATGATTTATTTTATTTAGGATTTTCGAACATTTAAGGATGAGATTCAAGATCTTTTAAAATTTGATAAAAAAAAATCAGCATTAAAAATTTCTTTTTATTGCAATATTATTTCTTTCTTAAAAGCTCTTATGTAAAAAACTCGGCAATATTATATATATAGATCCATCCACTTGAGATTTTCTCATGAAAAATAAGGAGTCTCTATCACTATTTTTTTATTATAGGGGTTTTTCTAATAGAAAAAGATATTTTTCAAAAATTTGTTCAAGAGTTTATTGAAATTTTAAATTTAAAATCATGGCTTGAAGTACTTTAATAATAAAATGGATTAAATTGCATTTCTAGAAAAATAGCTCAAACCATCCAAGCAGAGGGTAAGTTTATCTCATTGGCCAATTATTTCTCAAAGTGGGAGCTCATTATCTCTATGTGTCCATGGTAGTAGATTACCTGATATCTTGTCCCCTTTAGGAAGAATGAATCTTTATCAAATAATCTCTTCTTGATTTGGATGAAAAACTGGATTTTAGACAGAACTAAATGAAACTTTATTGTCTATGAGGACCTTGATGAGGAGGTTATTAATTTTATGGGTCTTTTTTGGAGATTGGTCAAAAGTGAGGTTCTCAAAAGATAAGATTTGGAATACTTCTTGAATTAAGTTTCAGTTTCAGATAGAATTCTTTTATAAATTAAATATATTAATTATTTAGGATTTTTAGCAAGTTGGATTTACCAGGAGAAATATTCAATTTGATAAATGAGATTATTGGGTTATTCTTTCTAAAAATTGAAGGAAATTAGGCAAACTTTTCATTCCTTCAAAAAAAGATGAGATTCTTAAAAAGATTTTATAAATTGATAAAAAAGTTTATTCTAGAGCATGGTAAAATGAAGGTTCCACCCAAACTTCATCTATATTCTAAAGAAAATAATTGGATTAAAAAAATGATATGAATTTATATTTAGAATTAGAGAAACTGTTTATAGAAAAAAACCAATTATGGAGTTGATCAATAATGAGGAGTTTTCAATTTGAAAAAAATTGTTCTCAAGGAACTTTTCATAATTCTATTTAATGAATTATTTTTAAGATGTGTCTATGAAACTGTTGATAATATTACTATTAAGCAACAGTACTATGACTGTTCTCATGAAATATAATAATAAAAATTATTATAACCACAATTAAATAATTCAAGAATTATTTCTTTTACTTGTTATACACTACTAGTGAATATAACAGTAAGCAGTAATTGTCTACAAGAATCAATTACAAGAAGAATTTAATAATAAAAACCTCTTTTATTGAAAAAATAAAATTACTTTAATATATAATTATCTTTTACAAGAATAATTACAAAGATAATTCTTGAAGAAAACTATTACTAGAAATAAATATTGAGAATTAAGATAAATCACTCACTAATACTTCAAAGAGCTTATTGAAAGATAATAGTAGAGAAATTTGACATGGAATTGTGGATTTAATGGATCAAAATTCATTTATAACAGTATTACAACAAAATATAAGTGATTTCTATCATTTCATGTCTTTCTGATTGATTTCTGAACAAATAAAAAAACTTAAGAAATAGTTTTAACTAATACTTACTTGTTTGGCAATAAAGGTATAATATAATAATGTGATGATCTGGAAAAAACAGCAAGAGGAGGCCTCTTTTAAGTCTAAGACAGCTCACAGAGGCATGCCATGGAGCAAACTGAAAAAACAGTGAGTGAGAAAACAATAAACCTTTTTGGATTATTGATTGCATCATCTGTTGTCATGTGAAATTATCATAATTATGTAATTGAGGCTTTTACATGACTACCAACCCATTTATGGTTAAGAATAAAAGGAGTAACAACTGTAAATATTCTTTTATTCCAAAATGATCATTTATTTCTCAAATTTTTTGATGTTATTGGAAATTTCATCACAGAATGTATCTTCTGTAAATTTTTAAAGATTCTGTGTTTCACATGGAATCATCAAAAATGGACTGTAAGTAAAGCTTTTAATTTTACATATAAAAGTATGATTATTTTTAGTTTTTATATGAATTATACAGTTCTTAATTGGTCCTTAAAGCTTCATAAATATTAATTAAGAATTGTATTTCTAATGAAGTTTTGAAGTTTTTACCTCATTTCTACGTAGAATTGCAAATAGCAGTATATGGCTGGTTGCTATGAGGTAAATCAATGAATACTAGTCTAAAAAGGGTTTTGATTACTATTTTGGGGTTTATCCATGGTAAGTCATTAAGAATTGACATGGTTACAGGAGTCTAAGTTGTTCTTTACCTCCTTGACACGTCAAAATAGCAGGTTATTTGCTATTTTCTTATGATTTACTGAAGTTGTAACATGGTAACCAAGTTCCCAAAAGGTTTTAGTTTAATAATTGGGCCAAGATCAGCCATGGATCCAAGCTTTGGAGCTGTCCACACCTCAGAGGCCTCAGAAGTTGGGTACCCTGGCTCTCTTTGATGTCTTTTGTCCCCCTTGCCTATTTTTTACCTCAAAATAGAATTTTCAGCTTCGTGAGATATCCACTATGAGTGTACCAAAAGTGCATTCATAAATACCATAATATTAAGTGCCCAAAACATGCATAACACTATTCCTAGTGTATGTGTAACATTGTATTTCTCACATTCCCATTATTTTGGCATGAAATAGAGAAAAAAAAATTTTCACAGATGTTTTATGTGGTATTGATGATGTGGTATTGAAGTATTTTCCATATTACCACCTCAAAGAGTTGATTTGAGCTTATTCACTCTATGGAGCTACCCTAGGTGAATTTTTGTGTAGAATCCAAATATGGCCTTAAATCCATGGATTTACTTAATCAAAAGTTATTAATCTTTTCTGAAATCAAAAATGATGAATTTTGAATATATGCATGATTTATGGGTTATGCATAGTTCAGAATTTGTTTTTAAGATAATTGTGTCCTATTTGGGTATGTAAAGTATACCTCAAGGCTCACATTATTTGATAGGATACTCAGAAAAATTCTCAATAATGGGTGAAATTTGTACCCTTTTAGAAGAGATTTTCATATAAATAGCTGGATAATTGATGATAAGATATTTAGATAAGAATAATAATGAGATAAAAATCAGATAAAAATGGGATATATATTGAATTAATCTCTTATATGTATGTTGATAAAGCATGTATATGAATTTTAATATTACTGATATAGAGGCTGAGATTTATTTAGTGATCTGTATTCAGGTTCCAAGTATTTTTTGTGGTTATCTAGTCTGTATGTTGAGTATATAGGATTCATTATTTAATTCAATCAGTTGGGTTATATACTAAGTATTCTCTAAGCTATTTTCATATTTAAATATAAATTTAATCCAGATATCATATTCATAAATAGATATAGTAAGAAAATGAGGCAATAGCACCGTTGAAAATGAAAATTGGGCAAAAGGAATTCATTAAAAAAAGAAAAGGAGCTTGATTTATTTATATCAAGAGCTGTAAAAAGGCACAAAAAATATTCAAGTAATCAAGGGTTGGGGTAGTTTACAACCATTTAGCACTCCATTAAATGTTTGAAGAACATCAGGAATTTCCAATTATTGATCTGAAGTATTCAAGCAAGGTCCCACTGAACACGGCTTACTCAGTAGGTACTTGGTATTTTTCCAAATATATCTATGCAGATACAAATGGGCCTATTTGGAATGTCAGGATCTCTCCATGAACTACTTTGCAAAGACTGTGGTTAGTATTAAATAGAACAACAACTACCAAATATACTACTAATTTTAAAAAATGGCTTGAATTTTCACTTGAAAATTGATACTATGGGAATTAATATCCCCCATTTTACCCTTCAATCCATATTATGAAAGAAACTTTTAATTTTTTTAAAAAAAGATGTGTGTTTTGAAATAACGAATTAATCAAATATATTTGTAGATGGGTTTTTAATATCCTCAAAAAAATCTATGAGATAAAGCTCTTTATTTACTAAATTAATTAAAAGAATTAGTTCTCACTTCTTAAAAAGTTTTCAAATAGAATTAAACTTACTCTCTCCTTTAATTTTTCAACCTGCCTTTCTGAAAATTGAATTTATGCCATTTTATTCTTATTCGGAGGTACTTCCACTGATGCATTCAAATTTTGAACTTAAAAAATTTAGCAAATCTCTGAAATTATAGTCAATTCTTTCTAACAAAATTACAAAATAAAAAACATTAATCCTTAGAAAACAATTGATATAGCTATAGATATTCCTAAATTTACAAGGTTAAATTACAATTGAATGGCTCTTATATACATAATATTGCTGAATATATCACATAGGCACTTTTTCAAAAGGAATAAAATCACTTCTAAAAGACATTTTGAATCCTTAGATTTGTCAGTTCATTTTCCAAAATTCCTGAATATTACCCTTAAATTTTGAAAAATATTAAGTGTACTGAAAAACTTGTTAGCTTATTTTTGGTACTACAGTTTATTGAGTGCAAAAACATAAGCTTGGACCCGAGAAGATAAAATTCATGATAAATAATTCACTTTATACAAAATATTATGGTATAAAAATTTCAAATTGCGCCTTTGGGGGAAAAGTATTAAGAAAGATTAAAAATTTGTGTATCTATTAGTGATAATCCCAAAATTTCAAAGTGAGTGGTAAGAATCGTGAATTTGTTTGAGTAAAATCGGGTTCTTTTTACTCTAATTGAGAATTTTTTTATTTCTTTTTGCAGCTTTAATATGAAAGTCCTAGTTTGAACAAGTATACCTGGTGTGATAGAAATCCATACATATCCACGATATCAGCCATTAAAGCACAATTGCGTTAAAATAATTAAGTATAAGGAGATATTTCTTGATAAAAATTTGTATATTTCAGTGTTTTTTATTTATCTATCATAGCTATTGATGGCTATCTAAATTAAGAGCCACTCAATAATATATTGATAATTATACGCTATCTTTCTGGTAATCTAATATTTTCAAGGGTTACTTCTGAGACTATCTCACCAAGTTTCCTGAATTAAAATACTGGAAACTGTAAATTCAATATCCAACCAAAAGGGGGATTTTATTTTCATGAGTTAACTTCAATGATTCTTATTTATTCAATAAATTCAAGAAAAATAAAAATCCTCACCTAGAAAAATTTTAAATTCAACAAGACTTTTCCAATTTTTTTTGTGCTTTCAAAAATTTGTACAATGCCATAGGAATTTTATGATTATTTTTATATTCTCTGTCAAACTAACTAATATTACCCTTATCTTATTTGTATCTCTTTATCTTTAAAGACTTATTCTTTCTAAATTTATAATTACAATTATTTTTTCCCCTGGTTGAATTTAAATTAAACCAGGATAACACCTTATTGGGTCACACCTCTTTTATTATTCTATTCAATATATGTTTTTCTTTACAATTTAGTTTAATTATCAACTTAAACTATTATGAATCCTTTTCTTAAGCCATACCTGGTAGAACCCTGATCATTCCCCTTCAGTGAGTCTCATTTAATATAAAAATATTTTTTATCATTCTTTCAATTGTATGGATTGAATGTGAAAAGTGTTTTTTCTATAGGTATCCTATTAGTACTGTATTGGAGTATTATATCTTTTTAAAAATCTTAAATTCCATATAATATTTGCTATTAGGTAATTTAAATTTCAGATATTGATCAAAAAGTATATTGAGAATAAATATTCAATTATTAGTTTGAATAACTCATTTTTATAAATTCAAAATACAAATAAAAATTAAATTAAAACAATTATTAATTATTCATCAAGGATGCAAAAAATTGCTTTAATGGAAATAATTATCAAGCTTATATATTTAAAGTTACTTTGATCATATTTCACAAAGAACTAAAAATATTCATTATTTGTAAATATTTGAATGAACTATAAGAAATAATTTTTTTAAAAAAAGAGCTGTATCTTTTATTATTCCAAAGAATAACACTATTAATAGCTTTCTTATTGTTTCAAAAAAATTAGAAATAGAAAATGATAAATATCATAAAGTTTTTCAACAATTATATTTAGATAAAATAGGAATAATAATCAGTTAATAAAAAACCAGGATTAGTTTTACCAAAATACTTCTGAAAATTTGGATTTTAAAAATAAAATAAATAAGAGGACTTTATATTTACTCAACAGATAAATACTTTCTGTATTATAAAGCCATACTTATATAGTTTTCAAATCTGATAATGCTTATCAAGTTGATTCTTCTCAATATAGATGAGCTAGCTTATTTCATTTATTATTTAATTTATGAATTAACTCATATTCTATCAAAAAAGATAGGGAATTGGAAAATTAATGTAATATGTTCTGTTTATTCCTAAATTATGGCCAAAAAACAGGATTGGAGACTTTTTTTGAACTATTCCGCTCCCACCTATCTACCCAAAAGTCTTAAATACCCAAAAGAGAGGTTTATTTGGTGCATACTCAACAAAAATTAATTTTCTTATGGATAAATGTTCCAATTTGGTCAATATATCCAGAATCGTTGTACACGAAAATTAATAAAATTGGTTTTTACTTATGTATATTTATGAATTTTATATTTAAAAATCATTTTTCTTAATATTTAAAACAATCTTTCATTATCGCTCAAATAATTTCCAGAATTTCGAAGTAAAATTTTAAATTCAATTGCTGAGGTCCAAGATGGTTTTGTCGGACCAATAGCACAAAATTAATCTCAATTTCCTTTTTTTATACCATTTTTAGTTACTAAGATAAAGATATTTGTCTTTTTCACTCTAAAATACCTTTATATTCACAAATATTATCATATTATATGGTGGAAGCTATATTTTAAAAAGTTTAAAATTGGTTGAAATTTTTAAAATTTTAGGCCTAATCAAAATAAAAAGGAAATTTTACTATAAAAAGTTCTTATATTTTTAGACAAATAAATATTTCATAGCTCTATAGGAACCTATATAAAATATTAATAAACAATTGATTTAGGGGATTGTTTCTTTTATTTTTATAGAAGGGAATATCAAATTCAATATTTATAGCATGAGTGAAAATATCTTTGGCCTTTAGTATTATGTAATTGAAATCCTATAAGAGGAAATTTATTCATGAAATATTATTTCAGAAGATATAGCTAGTTGTGATATAAGATTGGAATAAAATCTTAATCCAAAAAAAATCCATGAAAGAATCAAAGTAAAATGTAAATTGAATACATCTCATTATTAGATTTATGGAATTTGGATAATTTATTATAAAATTATATAGCATAAGTTATTAATTTTCTTTCAAAAACAGCCTCTCATTTTTTTAAAAAAATATATAAAGATGTGTCTTGAGTATTTTACTTATTCATTTGGAAGAATCTATCTGTGAAATAAATTGAATAAGATCAAGGTATTGATATTCTCATCCTTTTTTATCTGTGAGATATACTGTAAAACTCCTCTCTCATCTTCAATTAAGCTAAAGGTATATTTCAATGAAATTGAAAACCAAAATCTTCAATGAGGAATATTTCATATAGTTTCAGATTATAAGATACTCAATGATTATTAGAGGATATTATTAATAAGATAATTAATTCCTAAAAGAATTGAAGTCAAAAAAAAGATAAATGTTCTCATAAATATTCCCCTAAATTTACAAAATAAAACCTATAGCTATATTCAATGCAAACTAAATAGAGAAAAAGATAACTATATCCATAGTAATCAAGCATGCAAAATCTTAAATGTGAAAATTAAATTATTTTTTTGAATACTAAACTTACTTGTTTGGATTTACAAAATCCAAGCTTCAAATTTTCTAGCTTATGAGAGACGAAAGACTGGTTATCAATATTATACAGCTTTTTATAACTCAAAAGATCCTTTTGAAGAACTTTATTTGAATTAAACATGGTTTTATTTATCATTAATAGAATTATTACATGTATATCCCCAAGAAAAAAAACTGCAATCACTACTATATATCCAGGGTGACATTATCAAACAGTAATGAATGTAATAGACCAATGATTTTGGCTTAGTAAGGAGGTCCAAAATTAAGAATTTAAGCCTTTAATATTTATAATTAGTGATGGGCTGTACTATTTGGAGGGTAGAGCTAAATATTTCTCAATTTAACTATTATACTTTATACTAAAATGATTATTATTATAATTAAAGCTATTTTTCTCAGTTGTTACTCCTTTATGAGAAATTTTTACCACTTGATGATAAGATAGGAAGATTATTTGAATCCCTTCAGGTAATTAAAAAGATCACTTCATCCCTTCTTGAAGCTTAAGGAGTTCTTATGTGCTCCACATGCTGCTTTCAGGGAAAGTTTTTCCAAAAAAGCAACAGCCAACTATTCTTATGAGCCCTATCAATGGTCCTTTTTGACCTATCTTGTGGTCTTAAGAAAACAGAAACATCATTTTGAGCTATTAAGGGTGAAAAACTGCACTAGAGGCCAAGTCAGTAGTCTTGGTACTTGTATTACATTTTGAAATAGATACAGAAGATTCTTTTAAGGTAATTATAATATATATTAGATATGTTTCAGATAATCTGGACCTTCAATTTTCTTATAAGGGGTGTAAAACCTGATTCAGAAACTTTACAATAAATTAGTCATTGGAAATTTCCAAATTCAGATATTTCAGATAAATCTCCTTCCTGAGTGAATACCTGGGCCTTCTAGCCATACCAATCCCTTCCTTGGACAGAAAGCCAGGTCCTTTTCTCTATTTTCAAGCACTGAGCCCATCCTGGAGGGGCTAATGGGAAAATATCTGTCAAAATAATTGAAAAATGATAAATTACTTTTTAATTTCCATAATTTATAGAATATTACACTTTATCAATAGAGAATTATACCAATTCTTTCCAAAAACAAAATAAAGTGAGAAATAATCAAAAAAAGACGGAAAATGAAAGAGTATTATTAATTTTTTCAAATTATGGGGTCCCTGTTTTCTCTTGAAGCTTTTACCAACCCTTTCTTGGTTGGGAATCAAACTTTTTTTTCATAGGATACCCTGTGTCCTGGACCCAAAGGCCTCCAATAAAAATTCCTTGAGCTCTTTGGTTTAGGTGTAAATATTTTGGATACTTGAAAAAAAACATCATTATAGTTAGTTATAATATTTTTATTTCTAAAGTCTGTATGACTAATGGATATTCTAATACAGAAACCATAAGGTCTGAAAGGCTTTGATATCTCCATGAACTCTGTATTGTAAGTAAAATGGCTTGCAGCCCACATATATTGGTAAGTTTTGTGGATATCAAAATTTTGATAAGAAAAAGTAACAGTGCTTTTTGAGTGGTTCATTTTGTTATCCTCAATTGTAACCTTTGCGTAAAGTACAGAAAAGAGTATGAGTTTTGTGACCTTGGAAAGCCTGTATTCTTAGATGAAAAACTTCCATGCAATATATCTCATTCATCTTTTGAGATAAAAAGATGAAACTTGAGTAGATTGTTAATTTGATACTTTGATATATTACCACATACCCAAAAAGGTAACAAAATAACTCTACAATGATTCTTCTAATTATAAGAATTAAAAACATTATCTTGAAATAAGTGAAAATTTCATAAACAGGCATAAGTTCTTGATTAACTCAGAATCCAATTGATAAAAATGTGAAATAAATTGCAATATTAGCTTCCCCATTGTAAAATACACATATAAAATTTTCATTTCATATCTGTAAAGATAATACTTACTTTGTAATAAGTGGAAATGCCATAAAAAGGCATAACTTATTGTTTACCTCAGAAACCAATGAAACAAAGTGTAAAATGAATTGCAAAATTTGATTCCCCATGAAAAACTACACATGTAAAATTTTTATGTCATATCTGTAAAGTCAATACTCAAGGAAATAACCTGAATATATGCAGGTTTATGATCAGCGCATATATTCATGGTTTTTAGCTCATATCTCTTGAGATATACATGATAGATAGTTAAATCAAAAATAAATTTCCCACGTAATTACTGTAAGGATAAAGATATAAGCTTTATTTGAAAAGGTTGTAAATTTTAGGGGTTTATTGAACAAAATTGTTATAGCTGTTCACCACTTTGTTGTGAAAGTGGTAGAAAATTGTGAAGAAATGATATTCACATTCTGCTAGTTCATGCATTAGAAATTATGTACTTTATATCATTATATTCAAGGTATAGCCCCTTGAAATCATGGTTTGAAGCTTAAAATAGTAAATTTTGACAGAGAAGATGAGTTACAAGAAAAATTATCAAAAATAGAGTTTTGATTATGTAATGAAATTGTCTTGGAAGTTTGATAATGAAATTCCAAGCTATCAGAATTCACTCCCTTAATAGTTGTAGTGGGTATAACTCAAGATTTATTAATGATCAAAGTTTAAGCTTAAAATTTATCATTTATGATCACTCACTGTACTCTTAACTTGAGTATAACAGTGATATAAGTGATAAAAGTGGTTAATAATAGTTTATTATGATTAAAAATAATAAAATCCACAGAGTCTTGTCCATTTCCCAGCCTATTATATCAGAGAGCTTAGAGGTACAGTGATAATTCTAAAAAATGGTGTAATAATGAGATAAGATGGTTTAATTATGATGTAATCATCACTAAACCTCAAAATACTTATCAATTCCAGTGTATACCATCATTAAATGTCTACTAGAAGCCTTCTGGACTTTAGGAATGAGGATTTTCCTATATATAGAGCTCTTTTGACCTTTATTTTCCCCTCAGACACAACAAAAACATTAAATTGTTTAAAGGTAAAATGCTCTATTCTTTTTATATAAAACTATTATATATTGAAAGAATCAATTTTATCTTTATTTTAATAATCATTTTTGATGTGATTAAATCAATTTTTAATTTTTTTTGTTAAATTTATCTCTAAAATCTCTTATTCCATGCAAAATAAGAATATTTGTAATTTCTTCTATTTTTTATTGTAAATAAGATTTAAATGAGTTTTATTTACATTTTTTAGGCATAATTTTATTCAAAATTATTATATTAAGTGTCAAAATCAGGTTATTTTCATCTTATATAATAATTTTCTCTTTATTATTACTTTAATAATTCCTTCATTAATATAAATAGTATTTGTATTAATACATAACTTTAATATTGGTGATATTATTGTTATGAATTTTTTTTTAGTATTAGATAAAAAAATTTATGGCTTTATTATTTCTTTGTAATAATAATAAATTTCCATAATTATATTAATTATTATATATTAATATATTTATTTTTATTATATTATTTTGTTAATATAATTTATATTATTCTATTTATTTTGATAATATAAATATTATATGCCATAATTATAATAATTCTTTACTATTATACTCATATTTTGTCTTATTATTTAACTTAATAAGGACATTCATAGTTCAATAAGTAAAATATTGGTAATATCTACTTATTGCTTCATAATCAAACCTTACAGCTAAAAACTTGTGAGAACTTTTAAAAAATCATTTTATGGGTTCTTTATAAGTCCTCATATATTTTTTTAGGGGTTTATTAAGCTTAGAGGTTAAAATCACCAGCATCTTACATAGATATTCCAAAAAAGAATGGTTGTCACAATTTGAAATATCTCACTGAAAAATAGAAGAATATTAGCCATTTCTTAGGATTTTTATCAAAAATTAAAAATCTAGGTGAGAGGTGAAATTTTTTTTCTTCTTATTGAATACTCAGTCAAAACTAAAGAAATTTCTAGCTTGGAAAATTTTAACCAGGAAATGTTTGTGTGACTGTCTGGCCAGTAATACAATATTCCCTGAAAACAAACACATTGTTTCTAATTAGTACATGAGGCGTGAGAAAGAGGACCTTATCATATTCCTTCAGTATAGCTTTTTTATGACAGAGAAAACTGTCTTATGATTCAAAAATAGTTATTTTGACACTAGTTCCTGTTAGAGTAGATGTCAAATAGTGAGAATTATTGAGATTAAATCATTCTAATATAAACATACTATAGCATTTGAAACTGTTTCATAGCAATCAGAGGGATAAGAATTTATCCCTAATTTCTAGAATCATTTGATTTTTTTTACATTGCATCATTTTATGAAATTTAATAATGTAATTTTAATAAAGAACATATAAATTAGGGAAATTCATTACAAATATAGAAAGAGGTCTCTTTGGATTGCTAAAAGGGATAAGTAATTGGGTAATTTCCTTAAATGATAAATACTTAAGGATGTATTAGTATAATGAAGAATAAATTATTCAATATTTCAATAATATCATAATTATGCAATGCATTAAGAACTCTGGAATATCTACTCCTCAATTGTAGATAATAACCTTTTGTGGTGGATAAGGCTTTATTTTGGTGATTAACTGTTTCCTGAAGATCTGAGCATCCTCAATGATTTAAAAGGAGAGATGTATCACATGACCTTATTTCAACATGCATTTATCTGTAATTTTTTAAAAGAAAAATGCCAAAGAATTCTGTAGAGATAATTTAGTATTTTTCAGTTACATATACCTCCAAAATTCTAGTTTTTGGATCAGATTTTTTCATTTTACAGAGTTTTTAATGAGTTTTCAACAGTAAACGCTACTTAATGAAGTCTCCCACAGGTCCAGAAGGATTTTTGAAGTAGCCTCAGGGCACAAGAAGAGAAATTTTTGGCCATTTTTAGGGCTTTCAAATATCTGGCCATAATTAACACCTACAAAGAATTCCTGAGTTTTTATTAAAAATATTCCAAACAATACTATATTTTACAGCCATATATACCCCAAAAACCCATACTTTTTGCACCAATTTAGCCATTTTATGGGGTTTTCACTAATTTTTCCATTTGAAATACCCCTAAATTTATTCTTCAATAGATCCATAGTTCCTTTGAAAGTATTTGGAGTGGAAAAATCCTGAAACTAATTGTAGTATAGAACAGGAAAACTTCCTAGAGCCCAAAAATATCCATTTTTAGGTAGTGTAAGAGATTGGGCCATAGTCCCCCCCATAAATAATGCCTAATTTTTTTAAAGAAAAGAGATAAAAATACTTCAGAAATGATTTTAGAATTTGAAAACTATGCAGATCCCCAGAACCCACTTTATGGCACAGATTTGGCCATTATACAGGGTTTTTCAATAAGATCTTCATGGTAAACCCCCATAATTAAAGTCTCCCATGGGTATGAGGAGCTTCAGAAAACAACCCTCAAAGGCCAAAACTAGCCAATTTTGGTCAGTTTCAGGGGTTTTTAAATTACTTGCCATTGTTTACACCAGGAAAAATTCAAAAAATAATTCAGAGCAAATTTTGATTGTGAAATCTTGTGAGCCTGTGAGGTATGTATAACATACCCAGAAGGCCACAAATGACTTTATAAACAGTTAAATTTGTCTTTAACAGAATTTTTAATTGAATTTAAAATAAAAAATAACAAAAAATAAGTATAACTTTTTTTTGGATAAACAAAGCTATAAAAATTATGTCATTTTTGGATTCTACACCAAAAATAACCTAGGGTACACCCATAAGGTGTCATACCAAAAACACTTATTTCTTATGTTTTCAAAAGATTTAAGAATCTCACAGTACTAATGTAACTTTTTAACATTTTTTTTAAATTGTTAAATTTAAGCTTAAATAAGCTTAAATTTAAAGTTGCATAAGGTTTATGCAAACTTACCAAAATTTTAGTTAAAATTGAGGTGTTGTGTATATTTACTGAATTGGCTAAGGATTTGCCATACAGAATGTAAATCCTGCGTGAGATCAATTTAAAAGGGTTGAAGGCCATAGTATGGCTTTAAATAAATAAAAGGGCTAAAACCACGCAGAAAGGTGGGACAAAGGAAAAAGACCAAATAGAGCTGGGGTACCCAACTTTTTGAATCTTCAAGGATTCAATTAAGGTTTTCCACCTGTATTGGAGGATTTTCAACCTTATTTAAACTTTAAGATTAGACTTTGATGCAACATTAAAGTTTAAACTGGTTTTATCCCAATTTAGACAGGAATTTCAAGCTGCCAAAGGGTAAATCCCAATATGCAGGCTTGAATTTAAGGTTTTAAGAACTGTCAACACTTAACCAAGCTTAAAGCTTTAAGGTTACAAGAATTGAAACCTTATCAAAAGTTAAGGTTTGGTGTGTATTGCTATTTTATGTGGAAAAATAGCAATAACTTCAAAAATTCATTAAAAATCCAATTCTTAATGGATTTGCTTGAAAATTTCACACAGCTTGAAATTTAATATTATGTACATATAAATTAATTTTTTAGTATCTTTTATAAATAAATTTTCTGGGTAATTAGCCTGGAAATTTACTTTTTTATTTAAGTTCAAAGAAAATTATAATTTCTTTAAAAATTAATTAAAAATTGAGTTTAAGAGATTTCTGCTTGAAACTCTATTTTTAAGTTTTCAATGTGATTAAATTTAATATAAATAAGCTTGTTTTATATTAAAACTTAAAATCATTAGTTTAAATGAGGATTAAAGTTACTTGGAGTTAAGAATAACACTGGTAACTTTGAATTGGAATTAGAAATAAGCTACCTTAAGCTAAGAACTTTATTTTTAAACATGTTTTTTCAGTTTTGGTTTGAGCACGCCCTCTATATTCATTAAGAATCATGAGAGCTGCTCTGAAGACATAGAAAGAGTCTTTTCATCACTGTTTTTGTCCATCATTCATAATCAATCCAATCATATTAGAAATTTAAACAGGTAGTGTTTTATTAAATATAAAATCTTGTTATTAGAGAAATTCTTAAGTTACTTTATAATTTATCAATTAAAATTAAAGGATTGAGATCAAAGAATTTAGATTATTGCTTTAATAACCAATAATATATTTTATTATATAAAATTATCATCTTAAATATCTTCTAAAAATCCACAAATTCCTCTTAAAAACTCTTTAATAATAATTTTTATTATAATAAGTTGTTTTATCTTTAAAAATATTGATTTTTGGCGTGTTTACAACTTATAATTATTATTTGATATAATAACTGTTGTTGTTTAACTTGTTGTATTAAATAAATATTATAAGTAAGTTTTCTCTAAAGTTCTATATCTTTTTTATATAGAATTCTTTTCTATAAGAATTATTTCTGAACAGTGTGAGCTTTAATTCTTTTATAAATAGTATCTGTATTCTTTTTAAGTGGTTAATATTCATATTTCCCACATGTAATTGTCTCATTAAGAGCTTTACACTTCTTATTGTTATAATTGTCAGTGACTATAACAATAATAGAACAATTATAATTTATTATAATTATTATATTTTTTATTATTATATTTTTATAATAATAATTAAATTTATTTTTTTTATAATTATCTTTAATAATTATATTTAAATTTGTGGTTATAATATTTTGTTATATTATATATTTCTACTGAGGAAAGTCATAGTACTCTTGATATTGCTACTATTATCAAGAGTTTCATAGACAAACCTTACATTTGGGGGCCTGGCCATGATTTTAACCAATTTTTGGGACATAAATCATATTCTAGACCTTATTTTACTATTTTTTGACGTAAAATTGCCATATTTATCTTAATATTGGCTTTTCTGGGGCTTATCCCTTATAAATAATCTTCATAATATTAATAAAGTTATTTTCTTAAGAATATTGTTTGAAACAATATACTATTGAGTGACTTGGAATAAATTTCTTTTGTCTAACTAGTGGCTTTTTCACATCACAGAATTGAACTTTATTCTTTGAGTTATTCTAGTATAAAGTGAATAATAATACAATTTTGATTAATAACTTGTTAATTGCATAATTATTATTTCTTTAAAGAAAATATAAAATCAAATAAAAAATTAAAAAATTAAAAATCCTTACTAAAAATATTTTTTCTTTAATCTTAGACATTTTTCTTTATTTTTGACCTAATTTGCCATAAATTACATTAAAACAACTTTATTCAATAAGTTTAGTTTATAAGTTATTTTTATTGTTTGATAAAATAAATTATATTTTTATTTTTTTCTCTAGTGTCATCAATTAGAGACAGCTCTTCAGACTCTGAAGCCTCAGAGTCTAGTATTGAAATTCAAACTAGCCCAGCACCAAGGGGTTCAATAACCAAAGAATCCTTCAAAGGTCCAGCAGGTGAATTCAATCCATTCTTAGTCTATTTTTTCTTGAAATTGATGTGAAATGACTCCTACTAGAAGTGGAAGTAATTACTCCATCCAATCAAATGGATCTAGACCAGGAAATTCCAGTCGCAAATCAAAAAGACAAGAATGTCAGCCCAGAGGAGAGGCACAAATGGAGGATGCCAGAACTTCCACCAGTACCTTTGAAACTCTCATTGAGAGTCCAGAAGCTGACATAACTGCTATTGCTGTTAGACCTGAATCATTTCCAACAGGCAGCAGTGGAGATTTACCAGTCTCAGTACAAGAACTGGTTTATGGCTGCAAAGCAGAAAGAGTGGGAACTTCTCCCAAGTCTTTGGATAGGCACCATGAACTCTTATCTTCAAGTGAAGAAGTTCATGGGGTCAGAAAAGACAGAAGAACTTCTGAAGGGTTGGACACCAATGTCTTGCAAAGGACAATTCCAACAGATAAAAGTTTGGTTGAAAAACCAAAGTATGTTATCAGAGGATCAGAAGAAGTTGGCTGTCAGCCTGTGACTCAAAACCAGAGCACAAGCATGACAGCCAAAATACCATAAACCAATGGTATAGCCAAGATACCACCAAAACATGGAGCTGAGCCAAATCAGCTCAAAAGGTATCAAAAGAAAGAGGAAACTCACCCCTTTCTGAAAATATAAGTCCCATCACCATAGGACAAGAAATAACAAAGTTATTCCTGCTCAAAGTTATTGCTGAGCATAAACCTTAATTTTCACCTCTCATCTAAAATCTAGAAGGAGAGGCTTAACCCCATCAAATTGGGATTCAAAATGAAGCTATAAGCCAGGGCTATCCAATGGTACCAGCAAAACTGAGCTAACACCAATATTACTGGAGCTATGGTCAATTTCAGGCCAAATGAGGGTGAACAAAACATTCACCTCTCATCTAACTTCCACAGTTTTAGTGTGGGATACTTGAAGTGGGATCTTTTTGGAAAGAGCACAATCAGGGCTATCTGATGGTGCCATCCACTCCCTCATATCTCAACTATAACAGAAGCTATGAGGCAAACAAGCTCAATACAGCTTTTTTGCCCAATCCACACCTATTTACAAAAACCTTGTACATGGGATAACTTTGTCATATTCAATGATAGCCATACCAAATTGGGTACCATTGTGTAGGGTTCATACAGGGCTATCCAATGAACCAACTTTGAGCATGATATCTCAAAAACTGACAGAGTTATGGCCATTTGAAAGCTATAATCCCACAATATTGCCAATACAGCTGTATTATGACAGGATACAGTTGTCCTCTGATTATGAGGTGTCAAACAGACAAAGAAGCATGTTAATACTTCAATACCTCATACGTCAGTCAATACTGGGGTCCCGTACAGTTTCTGTACAGCATTCTACGCGTCATACACGTCAGAATCAGGCTGTGAGGTCCCCAGATGAAAATTTTCACCCTGTATTAGTGAAAACTGCCCAGATGTGGTTTCAAAGCCACATCTTGGCCCAATACAGGCTATACAGGCTGTTTGAAAACCACCAGCCAGTCCTAGAGAGTTAAAAATCTTCACTTCCTCTACGTGGAAAGGTCTAGCACCCTTTCCACCCCATTTCAGGATAAAAAGGAGGCTTTTTCACAGCCAGAATTGTCTCCTCATCCTGCTCTTAAATAACCTACGTAGTAAACTGCCAAAATAGTTTTACTCTTGGTTAAATTATCAGGTATAATTATAATCTTTAATTATTGTAGTCTTTTATTATTGTAACCCAACAGATAAAGCTGCACCCAGGGCTTGCAATAGCGCTCACCACCACTATACCCAGTATAGTAAAGCCCTTTAATTTCATTTTAAACCATCTTGAACCTTTATAAATATTTGTAAAATCATTTTTACTGTGTCGCAAACATAGTCAAAGTTGTAATTAGCCTACTTACATCTTTATCATATTTTCATCCTGACATTTTGGGGGCCTGGCCATGTTTTAAAACCTTTTGGACTTATTACAAGTAAGTTTTTCTCTTTTTATCATTTATTGACACTTGTTTTACCTTTTTAGGCATCATTTCTTCATAAAAATATATTTTATATATTTTTTTTACCTTTTATTTAAAATACTCATATTTTAATAAGAGTATCTGTCATGTGGCTAATAACCACAAAACCAGTATTTTTGGCATGTTTTGTATATAAAAACACTTTTAAGCCACTAATACAGTCTTAATTCTTAATTGAATCAAGACAGCTCTTACTGATAAACCAACAGTTGAGGCGTGTTTGGGCACATTGTCAACTCAATTGCCCTGTAATACACCATCTTTGACTGATTATACTTGCTAACTACAAGTATTCTGTAAGATATTGGTATAAAAACAGTATACCACATATCAATAAGCTGTATTTTTGACAGGGAATTGTTAATTCAATTACACTGTCATCATACAAGGGCATAATGTAGTAATATACAAGCCCAGAGGCCATTCTTAGAAGTGCAAAACCAGCCTTTTAAGAAGTCTTAACTGACATAAGCCCTCTTTTCCTGTTTGATTCAGTGGAAGAAAATTTCATACCACTTGAGACCCAGTCACAGGCCAACACACCAGTGACACCCTCAGAACCAGAGGGCAGAAAGGGCAAAGGAAAAAGACTTAGTGAAGGCCTCATTACAGCCAAAAAGTGGACACCAATAGCCACTCAGAGGAGTAGAAAACCACGAAACTCTGCTTCAATACAAGGTAAACCAACCTTAACCACTTTTACAGGAAAGATTACAATTATTAACCCAGTTGTAACCTCCAAAGGCAAACTGCCCAAATCAGCAGATAACAAATTTGTACAAGGCACAGTCAAAGGTAAATACCCTAAGAACATAAAGTTTTTGACTTCTTGCAAACACTGATATGTCCCCTGCATACCTCAGAGACCTTGGCTTCCAAAGGAACCAGCCAGAGGAAAGAGAAGGCTTTTCCAGAACCAGAAGACCTGGAAGAGGACACCTTGGACACAGTGGTGGATGGCAAAACAATGAGGGAGATAATATCAACCTTTCCATTCACACTCCAATTCAACAGGAACCTCAAACCAGAGGACTGGAAGGTTATGGATCAAGTTCTTCAGCTCCACCAACTCCTCAAAGATTTATTTCAATAGAGCATGGACAACAAAAGGTTCAACCTGGCAAGTCACTGGGCAGAACTTGGAGCAAGTTGCCAGAAGATCTGTCTCAAAGAGATAGAATTCAAAGACCTGATGGTAATCACCAAAGGTTGGAATCCTACCAGGCAGTTCAGACTCCTGGAGGCAAGGGCACAGAGGATAAGGGAGAATCAAGCCACTATCCAAGCTATAGAAGAACAGTTAACCCAGACAGGGCCTACTCAGATTCCTTCAGGCTCACATGGAGCAGGCCAAATCAGCTCTCCAGTGGCTTCACACCATTCATAAACCAGCAGATCAGTGGCCAAGAGTCACCATTCTTCACAATTCCAGGAAGTTTCCAGGAGAAGACAAGGAAACAAGGGCAAGAACAAAACCTCCTTCAACCAGAGGAGGAAAGAGTCAGACCCCATGATCCAGAAGCTGTCAGATTTGGTAAAAGAAGTACACAAGAACCAGAAGTAGTTGTGAGCCACTCTAGAATCAGTAGTCCTAGTAATAGAAATATTACCCCCACTCAGACTGAACATAACATTGTCACATCTGAGAGTAACATCAACAGTGATACACTGTGGTTACAAATGTCCCAATATTCTGAGCAATCTGAAAAACAGTTTGCAGAAATTGAAGCTGGCCAAGAGAGGATGAGAAAGACTCAAGCCTCCTTGGAACAGATAGCTAAGAACCTTCAGGAAGGATATGCTCAACTGAGCAAAGCCTCTGAAGAAACCAACAAAAGACTGAATCAAGTCTTTGAAGAACAACACCACAGCACAAGGGACAGGGAGTGTCTGGATCAAGACATTAACAAATTGCTTAATGCCTATCATAGCTTGAAGCCCCAACCACAAGGCCAAGTTATGGATAATCCATATCACCCAGATGACATCAAACCAGATTCCATGTTGATGAATAAGGCAAGATCCCCATCACAATACCAAGATGGAGATGGCATGTCTTATTCAGAGAAGGAAGCCTTAAAACAGCTTCCTGAGGCCTCAAGTTGGCCCAAATTCTCTGGATCAGGAGAATATGATCATATGGAGCTCATAGATTATATTTATGGACTCTTCATTGATGTACCAAGTGTACCAGATTACTGGATTACTGCTAGATTGAATACAGCATTTAAAGGTCATGCTAGTATATGGTACACAGAAATGAAAGAAATCCATGGCAGAAGAAACTTGCCATGGTGGAAGAGTCAAATCATCCAAAAGTACAGTAATGGAACTTGGATATGCCAAAAGACCATGTCATTTGAAAATGACAAATACTCTGTGGACAAAGATCCATATGAGTGGTGTCTTAGACAGTCCAAGAGACTGAAAGCCATTGATCCTCAGATGAACATCCAAATGAGGAACCATAAGCTTCTGACACAACTGCCAGGAGAGCTAGAGCATGCAGTAAAATGCAGATGAAACCAAAATTGCACTCTAGATGACATTGCCAACACCTTACAAGACATAAGGAAGAGGACTAATATAGGGAAATTCACCTCATATAGGAGCAGTAGTTTCAAAGAGAAACAACCTCTCAGGGTAGAGTTTAAAGACAAACCTAGAGAGAGAGTGGCAGAAGTGGAAAAGAAGAAAAGCTTTTGTCACAATTGTGGTTCAACAGACCACTATGCCAACAACTGTCCAAAGGCAAAGAAAAAAGTCTATGCCATTGAGAAAGTCCCAGAGGAGGAATCCCCAACAGAGGATTCTGAATCAGACTCTATGGGTGATGCCATCAGAGAACCATCTGATGATGACCCAGACCAAAGAGAAGAATTTCTAGTGGAATACCAAGAGGAAACCCCATTAGAAATTCAGGACATACAGTTGGAAGCAGGCATGCCACAGGACACTGCCAACAAGAACTTGTGCAAACACACACAAGATGCACAAACATTCCTGGTTACACCAACCAAAGGAATGGCATACATACATAGAACAGCCACAAAGATGACTTTATTTATTGACAATGCTCAACATCCATTGATCATTGAAAGTGGAGCACACTGCTCCATAGTGGCCAGAGATTATCTGGATAACCAATTCTCAAAATGGGAAATACAGCTCTTGCCCACTAAGGCAAAGAACTTTAAAAGTGCATCAGGGAAGATGACTTCCATTGGGACAATTATCAAAGAGATAATTATACCCCACAGGAAGGGTAAGATCAGACTCAACCCAGAGTTTGTAGTGCTTGATGATGCCCACATCCAAGGGTTTTTACTGGGAACAGATTACCAGAGGATGTATGGCATAGACATTTACAACAGTAAAAATAGGCACATCACCATTGGTACTAACAAGGAAAAGAAATTTTCACTTTATATATACCAGATATCTTCTCAAGATCCACTAGAAGAACTTCTGAAGGAATTCAGAGAGGGACAGTTTAGCACTACCCTCACCAGTAAACAAAAACTAAGTTTATTGAAGATGCTGAGAAAGAACAGACCAGCATTTGCCATTGGTAAAGAACCATTAGGCAAGATCAAAGGCCATGATATAGAACTATATCTGGATGTGGAAAGGCCTTATCCACCCATGCTTAGGAGACCTCCTTATCCAGAGATCCTGGAAACCAGGAAAGAAATTGAGAAACATATCAATGAACTCCTGGATATGGATGTCATCAGGAAGATTGGACATAATGAAATAGTGGAAATCACCACCCCTGTCCTAATCACCTGGCATTATGGCAAGTCTAGACTGTGTGGAGATTTCAGAGGTCTGAATAACTACACAAAAGCAGACAGGTACCCTATACCCAGGATACCTCATGCCTTGGATAAACTGGCAAAAGCCAAATACATAACCAAAATGGATTGTATGAAAGGCTTACACCAAAATGGAGTTAAACCAAACTCCATGAAATTACTCAGAATAATATGCCATATGGGCATATATGAGTATACCAGGATGCCATTTGCCATCAAAAATGCACCAGCCCATTTCCAAAGGATGATGGACACAATATTTCAAGAAGAAATACTGGAAGGGTGGATGGTAGTATATATTGATGATATCATTCTATACTCAGAGACATGGGAAGACCATGTGCAATAAATAGACAGAAAACTAAGTAAATGCACACCCATAAATCTAAAAATTTCACTTAAAAAGTGCAATTTCGGCCAACAAGAGCTACTGGCTCTAGGACATAAAGTCTCAGGTCTTAGTCTGGCAATTGACCAGAATAAAGTAGCAGCAGTACTGAAAAAACCAGTACCAAAGAGCATCAAAGAGATGCAATCGTTCCTTGGGTTTGCTAGCTACTATAGAAACCACATCAAAAACTTTTCACACATAACTAGTAGTTTATACAAGTTATGTTCAAAAGATGTAGTTTTTGAAATAACTAAGGGAAGGAGGGATGCATATGAGAGGATAAAATATGAACTCACAAATGCACCTGTGCTCATCTTACCAGACTTTGAACTACCATTCAAGTTATATATAGATGCAGCATGCAGCCAAGGCTTGGGAGCAGCCCTTCACCAAAGACAAATTGTGGAGGGTGAACCAAGAGAAGGTGTAATATGTTACATCTCTAGGCAACTGAAAGATTCAAAAGCCAGGTATGGGGAAACCCAGACTGAATGTCTATGTCTAGTCTGGGCTCTAGAAAAACTCCATTATTATTTGGAGGGTGCAGTCTTTGAAGTCTACACAGACTGCACAGCCTTGAAGTCTTTACTAAAAATGAAGACTACAAACAGACATATGCTGAGATGGCAAATAGCCATCCAGGAGTATAGAGGGAACATGACCATCATATACAAGGAAGGTAAAAGCCATACCAATGCAGATGGCCTCAGCAGATGGCCACTGGACAATGTCAAAAGCAATCCAGCTTATGACCCTGAAGTTTCAGCTAAAATCCCCATCCATTCCATGGAAATAGATAGGAGGGAAAACTTCAGATTCTCTGAATGGACATCAGAAAGTGGTACCCTTGACAGTGGAAACACTGATTCAGAAGGAACAGAAACCCCCATACTGGGAATAAGTTCCTCAGAACTGCACAATGAATTCTTTAGTGCAGTACAGAAGTCTTATGCCAAACACAAACAGTGTAGCATACTACTACAACTCCTTCAAAAACATACAGGAGTCCAGAACTGGAATCCCAGCTGGAAGAACCCTGGTTGAGGGCCTATAAGGACAAAAGATTTTTCCTTATAGATGGCCTGCTCTGCCACAGAGAAAAACACACAAGTGCACTCACAGTGGTAGACAGAGACCACATCTCATTGATTCTGCAGGAATGCCACGGCTGCCCCTATATGGGACACATGAGTGAGGACAGGACCAAAGCGAGGGTAGCAAGCACAGCTTGGTGGACCAAGTGGGAACAAGAGTTGAGTTAATACATCAACACTTGTGAAAGATGCCAAAAGGAAAATAGGAAACATGGGAAGAAGTATGGGTTACTTCAACATAAAGAAGAACCCAAACACCCATGGGAAACCATCAACATGGACTTGGTTTCAGGACTTGTCCCAGGAGGCAAAGAAAGCTACAATGCCTGCTTGATCATAGTTGATAGGTTCAGCAAGAGCATGAGGTGTCTACCATGCCACAAAGAGGACACAGCCATGGATACTGCCCTGTTGTTTTGGAATAACATCATATCCACCTGTGGAGTCCCTAAAATCATCATTAGTGATAGGGACCCAAAATTCACATCTGAATTTTGGACCAATTTGTATGACATGCTTGGCACCAAACTTGCTTTTTCCACAGCTTACCATCCCCAAACAGATGGCCTAGCTGAGAGGATGATCCAGACTATGGAAGACATCCTTAGAAGGTTCTGTGCCTATGGCATGGAGTATAAGGACCATGAGGGATATACCCATGACTGGGTTACCCTTCTACCAGCCGTCCAACTGGCTTATAATACAAGTCAGCACTCTACCACAGGAAAAACACCTGCACTGGTAGAGAAAGGGTGGAATCCCTTGTTGCCTGTGGATAATTTGAAGAAGAATCTTCTAACCATCCACCCCACAGCCAAAGACTTCCATGATATGTGGAAGTGGGATTGTGATACAGCTGCTAAATGCATAGCTGAAGCAAAAGATTATAATAAGCAGAGGTGGGACAAGACACACATGGAACCTGACTTTAAGGAAGGGGACCAGGTGCTAGTTTCTACACTGAACTTTAATAATCTTAAAGGACCCAAGAAGATGAGGGACTCATTTGTAGGGCCTTTCACTATCATTAAGTTGATAGGAAAGAATGCAGTGGAAGTCAAACTTACAGAGGAATTTTCCAGGAAGCACCCCGTCTTCCCAGTGAGTTTAGTCAAACCATACTTCCAAACAGAGGAGGATAAATTCCCCTCCAGGGAAAAGAACCCCACACCACCTGATATAGTGGAAGTGGAGGATTCCCCAGGACCTTTGAGTAAAATCATCAGGGCCAGAAAGATCAGACTTAATGGAAGGGATCAAAGACAATACTTAGTCAGATTCAAACACCAAACAGCTGATAAAGACAAATGGTTGGCCAAAGATGCCATACCATATGGGAACCTTCATCCAAGATAATTCAGGGCCTCTAGGAGGACTGAACAGTCTCATCAATGATGACCCTTTTTTAGAGGGAGGGTATGTCAGCCTGTGACTCAAAAAATACCATAAACCAATGGTATAGCCAAGATACCACCAAAACATGGAGCTGAGCCAAATCAGCTCAAAAGGTATCAAAAGAAAGATGAAACTCACCCCTTTCTGAAAATATAAGTCCCATCACCATAGGACAAGAAATAACAAAGTTATTCCTGCTCAAAGTTATTGCTGAGCATAAACCTTAAGTTTCACCTCTCATCTAAGATCTAGAAGGAGAGACTTAACCCCATCAAATGGGTATTCAAAATGAGGCTCTAAACCAGGGCTATCCAATGGTACCAGCTAAACTGAGCTAACACCAATATTACTGGAGTTATGGTCAATTTCAGGCCAAATAAGGGTGAACAAAACATTCACCTCTCATCTAACTTCTACAGTTTTAGTGTGGGATACTTTAAGTGGAATCTTTTTGGAAAGAGAACAATCAGGGCTATATTATGGTGCCATCCGCTTCTTCATATCTCAACTATAACAGAAGCTATGAGGCAAACAAGCTCAATACAGCTTTTTACCCAAACCACGCCTATGTACAAAAACCTTCTACATGGGATAACTTTGTCATATTTAATGATAACCATACCAAATTGGGTATAGTTGTGTAGAGCTCATACAGGGCTATCCAATGAACTAACCTTGAGCATGATATCTCAAAAACTGACAGATTTATGGCCATTTCAAAGTTATAATCCTACAATATGTCCAATACAGCTGTATTATGACAGGATACAGTTGTACTCTGATTATGAGGTGTCAAACAGACAAAGAAGCATGTTAATACTTTAATTCCTCATAAGTAAGTCAATACTGGGGTCCCATACAGTTTCTGTACAGCATTCTACGCGTCATACACGTCAGAATCAGGCTGTGAGGTCCCCAGATGAAAATTTTCACCCTGTATTAGTGAAAAATGCCCAGATGTGGTTTCAAAGCCACATCTTGGCCCAATACAGGCTATACAGGCTGTTTGCAAACCACAAGCCAGTCCTAGAGAGTGAAAAATCTTCACTTCCTCTATGTGGAAAGGTCTAGCACCCTTTCCACCCCATTTCAGGATAAAAAGGAGGCTTTTTCACAGCCAGAATTGTCTCCTCATCCTGCTCTTAAATAACCTACGTAGTAAACTGTCAAAAACAGTTTTACTCTTGGTTAAATAATCAGGTATAACTATAATCTTTTATTATTGTAACCCAACAGATAAAGCTGCACCCAGGGCTTTCGATAGCACTCACCACCACTATACCCAGTATAGTAAAGCCCTTTAATTTCATTTTAAACCATCTTAAACCTTTATAAATCTTTTTAAAATCATTTTCACCATGTCACAAACTGGTCAAAGTTGTACTTAGCCTACTTACATCTTTGTCATAGTTTCATCCTGACATTGGCCCAAGGCAAGGAGAACAGCCCAGTGGAAGCTCTCCAAGCATCCACCAGCAAAAATCTGCCTCAACAAGTGCCAGACAAGCCCAAGCAAGCCCCAAAGACCAATCAGAAGGGAAAGCAAAAGGCAAAGCCCAAATGGAACAAGCCTTACCCACAGAACTACAGAATCCCAAAGAAAGAAAAGACAGCCATGGACAATGTGTTCAATATGGCAAGAACTCTGATGGAATTCAAAAACTAGGGGGAGGAAATATTGAACCAATCTTTCCCAAAGAAATAGATCTTGTTAAGCTTGTAACTCAATTTGAATCTTGTAATAAAGAAATTATGACAAAGTTTGAAACATTTGAGTATATCCAACAAAAGTTGGGTAATGAGATATTACAAGTGAAAGACCAACAAAAAACCATTATTGGCCTTGAAAATGTTAATAAAGACAATATTGTGTCTTTGAAGCAAATTTGTGCAAGAATTGAGTCTAAAGTTACTTTGCTCAATCAACCAGATGACAATTCAATTTCTTTTATAACTGGACAGCTAAGAGAATTGAAATTACAAGTTCAAAACTTGGAAAATTCAACTGGTCACAATGCAGCTGTTTTCCAAGAAAAATTGGAAAAAAGTGATAAAGCAAGACTTGAATTGAAAGAAGACATTCAATCAATTATTAATAATATATCACTAAAAAATGAATTGCCAAGGCAATCCACACCAATACTTGACAGGAATGTGCTTAACTTGAATAATGATTTACATCATACCATTTCAAGTAATGATGTGGAAACTGCTTGCAATTTCAAAGACATTCCAAAATTAAAGGAATGGCCAACCTTCAGTGGTGAAGGAGAATATAATCATATGGAATTTATGAAAACAATTGATATGCTTAAAGAAGACTTTAACATACCAGATGAATACATAAGTGCCAGATTACACTCATTATTTACCAAATCAGAAAAGAAATGGTATTACAAAATGAGGCAAGACCATGGTAAACATTCTTGGCCTTGGTGGAAAGAACAAAATATTTCCAAATGGGCAAATTATTCCTGGAGATTTAGAATGGAAAATTCTTTTGAAGAAGCCATTTTTAATATTGAGAGGGACAAGCCCATGTCTTGGTTTCTTAAACAGAAGGATAAATTAACTGCCCTTCATCCTGATATGTCTGAAACAATGATACATAAAAGGATATTAAGAAAGTGTGGTGGTGACCTTGAGCATGCTATAAGAAGCAGATGTATTGAGCCTTGCTCTACAGAAGATTATTTCAATGCTATGGAGGACATCACTACCAGAACAAAAATTTGAAGAAATTGGTCCAAATCCCCAATAGACAACAAGACTAATGGGAAACCAATTTCAAAGCCAAATAAGCCACAAGACAGACTTCCTTTGAAATGTCACAAATGTGGAAGTAAATCTCATTTAGCAAAAACTTGCCCAAAAAAGACAAGAATCAATGAGATAAATGTTAAAAAAGTGGAAGACACAAAAGAAACAACTGATGTATCTTTACATGAAAGTGATTCTGAGCCTCCAGAAGAAGGAGAAGTACCAGAAGAGCTTAGTATAGAAAACATTGATGTTTTTTTTGAAGTCACTGAGGTACACACTCATTTACCACAGTATAGTGATGAATGTATGGATCTCATACATGTGCAAGATGCTAAAATGCAGAAAACCAAACCTTCCAGAGGTAAAGGTTATACAGCTGGTTCATCTTGTATCACTAATATTGTGATAAACAACATAGAAGCCAAGATACACCTTGACTCAGGTGCTTTTTGCACTTGTGTTGGAAAAGATTATCTTGAAAAGTTTTATACCAATTGGCAAGACAAATTCATGCCAATTGAAGGTATAAAATTCATCAGTGCTAGCCAAAATATGCACCCCTTGGGTATATTTGAAGCAGAAATAGTATTTCCTCATCCTACAGGAAGTATAAGATTGAAAGTTGAAATTTTTGTCATGAATAATTGTACTTCACAGCACTTTATACTTGGGAATGATTATCTCAATATTTATGGTATTGATATTGATAATCATAAAGACAGGTATTTCACTATAGGGGAGAATAAAAGACAAAAATTTGCTTTTCCTCTAGAAAAAAGAGAGATTACTGTCATTAAACAAGTAAAAAATGTTAATAAGGAAAAATTTGTGTCAGATCAATTGATTGAAGCACAAATAAGTCCTGAATTAACACTAGAAATGAAGGAAGAGCTTATTGAAATTTTATTTCAATACAGGGAGGCCTTTGCTTCAGATAATGAACCCCTTGGAGCTATAAAAGGCCATGAAGTGGACATTATGCTTAATGTGGAAAGGCCTTATCCCCCACCATTAAGAAGACCAGCTTACCCAGCTAGCCCTAGGGCTAGAGAAGCATTAGAAAGTAATATTAATGAATTAATGAAACTGGGAGTCCTTAGAAAAGCTGGACACAATGAGGAGGTAGAAGTCACAGCTCCAGTAATCCTTACTTGGCATAATGATAAGTCAAGGATGGTTGGTTATTTTAGAGAACTGAATACCTATACTCTTCCAGACAGGTATCCAATCCCTGGAATTCATGATACTTTGAATTAATTATCCAAAGCAAGATTCATTACTTCCATGGATTCTCTTAAAGTCTTTCATCATAATGTTTTGACACCTCATGCTAGTAAATTATTGAGAATAATTTCTCATTGTGGGATTTATGAATATTTGAGAATGCCTTTTGGTATTACAAATGCACCCTCTCATTATCAGAGAATGATGAATACCATCTTCCCACATGAATTATCAGAAGGATTGTTAATCATTTATATTGATGACATTATCATTTGTTCAGAAACCTGGCAATTACATTTAGAGATACTTTCATTAGTACTTAAGAAAATTCTTCAAGTGAACATGAAAATATCTCTTAAGAAATGTAATTTTGGGTTTCATGAGTTAAAAGCTCTAGGACATGTAGTCTCAGGACTGAGCCTTGGTGTTGACAAAAACAAAGTGGCTTCAGTTTTACTGAAACAAATGCCCCAGAACAAAAAAGAAATGATGTCTTTTTGGGAGTTTTCCAGTTATTACAGGCAACACCTTAAATATTTTTCAATCCATGCCAGATCATTATACAGAATTTGTGATCAACAAACTGTTTTTGAAATGACACAGGAGAGGATTCAAGCATATGATAAAATCAAGTATGCCTTGACCAATGCACCATTATTATTGATTCCAGACTGGAAACTTCCTTTCAAGCTGTATATTGATGCATGTGGTGAAGGTCTAGGAGCTGCTCTTCATCAAGTTCAAATTGTCAATGACAAACCTTATGAAGGTCCAATTTGTTTCATTTCAAGACAAATTAAACCTACTGAGGCCAGATATGGAGCTAGCCAAATGGAATGCCTTTTCCTTGTTTGGGCTTTGGAAAAACTTCATTACTATCTTGATGGTAGTGTGTTTGAAGTAATTACTGATTGTAATGCAGTAAAATCACTTAACATGAAAACTCCAAACAGACACATGTTAAGATGGCAGATTGCTATACAGGAGTATAGAGGCAATATGACCATGGTACATAAAGCTGGAAACATTCATAAGAATTCTTATGGCTTAAGTAGATGGGCATTACCAAATACACCTGACAACCCTGCCTATGTTCCTACAAGTGCAGAACCTCAAATTCCAGTTGAAGGAATCAATATCACAGATGTTGGAACAGAATTCTTTGAAGAAGTTAGAGAAAGCTATAAGCAAGATAAGAATTGTCATATTCTTACTGCTCTACTTGACAAAGATTGCAAATATGTAGCCTTGGCTGATTCTCTGGATGATATTTGGAAAACATCTTATGATAATGGAAATGTCCATTTATTTGATGGTATACTATATCATAGATCTAAACACACAGGTGTCATGGTCCTATGTAGTAGAATGTTAATTAACACAATACTACTAGAATGCCATGATAACATATATTCTGGACATCTGTCTGAAGACAGAACTATGGAAAGAATTAAGACATGTGCCTGGTGGCCATCTTGGAGAAGAGATGTCATTGAGTACTGTCACAGTTGTGATAGATGCCAGAAAGCCAATAAAGCTACTGGTAAAAGATTTGGTTTAATGATCCATATTCAAGAACCAAGTACACCATGGGAAGTGGTTCACATGGATTGGGTAACTGCCTTACCACCTTGAGGTGATAAAAGTTACAATGCATGTCTTTTTATTGTAGACAGATATAGCAAAACACCAATATTTTTACCATGTCATAAAGATGACACAGCTATGGATACATCTCTTCTAATCTGGAATAGAGTCATATCCCATACTGGCCTCTTTGAAAATATTATCATTGATAGAGACCCAAAATTCACATCAGCCTTATGGACTGATTTACATAAGCTTTTGGGTACAAAACTATCATTCTCAACAGAATACCATCCACAGACAGATGGGTTAGCAGAAAGAATGATTCAAACCCTTGAAGACATGATCAGAAGATTTTGTGCTTATGGTCTGGAGTTTAAAGATTCTGATGGATTTACCCATGATTGGTGTACTCTTATACCAGCATTGGAATTATCCTACAAGACCTCCATCCATGCTTCAACAGGCAAAACTCCTGCAATGTTGGAAAAAAGATAGAACCCCAAACTTCCAATTGATACTTTGAAGAAAGATCTGGTTGATATTCATCCAAATTCTTCAAGCTTTAAGTTATTGCTTGATAAAGTAAGATATCATGCAAATAAAAGCATGAATGATGCCTTTGAATATGCTCAACAGAAATGGGATAAAAGTCATAAGACCCCAGAATTCAAAGTAGGGGACTTAATAGTAGCTTCAACCTTTAACTTTCATAATATTAAAGGCCTGAAGAAATTAAAAGATTCCTTTTCAGGACCATTTATTATTAAATCCCTTCATGGGACAAATTAAGTACAAGTAGAACTGTAAGGAGAACTGGAAAATAAAAATCCAACTTTCCCTGTCAGTCTAGTAAAGCATTACACTTCAAGTTATAAGGAATTATTTCCTTTGAGAAATGAAACACCCTTAGAAGTACCCCCACTAGATCAAAGTGAGGATAAAAAGGTACTAAAAGTCTTGAAAGAAAGAAGACTTAGGGGAAAAATGAAAGAGAATACTTAGTCAGGTATAAAAGTCCACAACATGAAGATGAATGGATTGTAGAAAGCAAAATACCTGATTCCCAAAAGTTTCTCAGAATATTCAGACATGAGAGAAGACCAATTGCTCAATGAAAAGTTTGAATTGTGTGCTTTACATACTTAGAAAAGTATAAGTAGAGAGGCTGGACAGTGGATTATACCCCCCCAAATAACTTGGGGGTATACTACAAAAGAAAAATTGTGGTACAATTTTTTTTTGGTGGTAGGGAATGTGAGCCTGTGAGGTATGTATAACATACCCATAAGGCCACAAATGACTTTATACACAGTTAAATTGGTCTTTAACAGAATTTTTAATTGAATTCAAAATAAAAAATAACAAAAAATAAGTATAACTTTTTTTTGGATAAACAAAGTTATAAATATTATGCCATTTTTGGATTCTACACCCAAAATAACCTAGGGTACACCCATAAGGTTTTATACCCAAAAGCACTTATTTCTTATGTTATTAGAATATTTAAGAATCTCACAGTACTAATGTAACTTTTTAACATTTTTTTTTAATTGTTAAATTTAAGCTTAAATAAGCTTAAATTTAAAGTTGCATAAGGTTTATGCAAACTTACCAAAATTTTAGTTAAAATTGAGGTGTTGTGTATATTTACTGAATTGGCTAAGTTTCTGCCATACAGAATTTAAATCCTGCGTGAGCTCAATTTAAAAGGGTTTAAGGCCATAGTATGGCTTTAAATAAATAAAAGGGCAAAATCCATGCAGAAAGGTGGGACAAAGGAAAAAGACCAAATAGAGCTGGGGTACCCAACTTTCTGGATCTGCAAGGATTCAATTAAGGTTGTCCACCTGTATTGGAGGATGTTCAACCTTATTTAAACTTTAATATTAGACTTTGATCCGACATTAAAGTTTAAACTGGGTTTATCCCAAATTAGACAGGAATTTCAAGCTGCCAAAGGGTAAATCCCAATATGCAGGCTTGAATTTAAGGTTTTAAGAACTGTCAAAACTTAAATAAGCTTAAAGCTTTAAGGTTCAAAGCATTAAAACCTTATCAAAAGTTAAGGTTTGGTGTGTATTGCTATTTTACGTGGAAAAATAGCAATAACTTCAAAAATTCATTAAAATTCCAATTCTCAATGAATTTGCTTGAAATTTCACACAGCTTACAATTTGATATTATCTAGATATAAATTAAATTTTTAGTATCTTTTATAAATAAATTTCCTGGGTAATTAGCCTGGAAATTTACTCTTTGAATTAAGTTCAAAGAAACTTATAATTTCTTTAAAAATTAATTAAAAATTGAGTTTAAGAGATTTCTGCTTGAAGCTCTATTTTCAAGTTCTTCATGTGATGAACTTTCATATAAATAAGCTTATTTCATATTAAAACTTGAAATATTTAGCTTAAATGAGGATTAAAGTTACTTGGAGTTGAGAATAACACTGGTAACTTTAAATTGGAATTAAAAATAAGCTACCTTAAGTTAAGAACTTTATTTTTAAGCATCGTTTTCAGTTTTGGTTTGAGCACGCCCTCTATACTCATTAAGAATCATTAGAGCTTCTCTGAAGACATAAAAAGAGTCTTTTCATCACTGTTTTTGTCCATCATTCATAATCAATCCAATCATATTATCAATTTAAACAGGTAAAGTTTTATTAAATATAAAATCTTATTATTAGAGTAATTCTTGAGTTATTTTATTATTTATTAATTAAAATTAAAGAATTGAAATCATAGAATTTAGATTATTGTTGTAATCACCAATAATATATTTTATTTTATAAAATTATCATCTTAAATATCTTCTAAAAATCCACAAATTCCCCTTAAAAACTCTTTAATAATAATTTTTATTATAAAAAGTTGTTTTATCTTTAAAAATATTGATTTTTGGTGTGTTTTCAACTTAAAATTATTTTTTAATATAATAACTGTTGTTGTTTAACTTGTTGTATTAAATAAATATTATAAGTAAGTTTTCTCTAAAGTTCTATATCTTTTTTATTTATGATTAGTTTTTTTTATATAGAACTTTTTTCTATAAGAATTATTTCTGCACAGTGTGTGTTTTAATTTTTTTATAAATGATATTTGTATTATTGATAAGTGGTTAATATTCATATTTTCCATGTGTAATTGTCTCATCAAGAGCTTTACACTTCTTATCGTTATAATTGTCAGTGACTATAACAATAATAGAATAATTACAGGGTATTGGTAAAAACACGTAAGCAAATTGGTAAAAACACGTAAGAGCTTACGTGTTTTGGCCATAATTTGGTAAAAACACGTAAGGGGTGCCCTGGGCCCATTTTTAATTAAAAATGAAACACAACAATTCCTGTATTGGGCCAAAACATGCCCAAAAGAGGTTTTTTCCCCACAAAACCTCTCTAACTCCAAATTGTTTCAGATTTTTTTGCCCAGCCCCCCCCCCCAAAAAAAAAAAGCCCAAACACCCCAACAATTCACATTATCCCCACCCCAAACCATTGTTTTTTTTTTGGAAAAACAGCATTACCAAAGCCATTTTGCAAAGCTTTTCACACTTTTTTTTCTTTTTGTCCGCCAAAGACTGCATTTTCCACCACAACAACCTGCTTTCAAGCCTCCAAATTTCCAATTTTTTACCTTCCCTCATCCATTAATCCCATATTTAAACCACTTTCTTTCACTCTTAACCCCTTCTGTTCATTTTTCACGCCTTTTTTCACCTCTTTTTCACATTTCGAAAGGTTCTTACCCCATTCCAAATCCCCAAATCCCCCCTTTTTTTCACTTTTACACATATTTTTCATTCAAAAATGCTCCAACCCCCCACTGAAGGTGAATTTCAGACCCTTGAGCTTCTTTGGCAACATGTGCATAATGTTGCCAGGGCTCAGGGGTATGCTGTGTCCACCTTGAGGTCCAATATGACCCACAACCAAATTGAAATATGTTGTGATAGGTCTGGCACCCCAAATCCCAACAAAAGCCCCTCCAAAACAGTCACCTCAAGAAAGCTTGACTGTCCTGTTAGACTTTATGCCAGCAAATATGCCAAGAGTACCACTTGGACTTTCAAAGTCAAAAATCCTGAACATAGCCATGATGCCACTGAAAATATCATGGCACATCCTGCTTTCAGGAAATTCAATGAGCAAGAAACATCCCAAATTGCTCAAATGTCTGAATCACTCCTCATGCCAAGGCAAATTCAGGCCCAATTATGCAGCCAGAGGGAGTCTGACAGGCCCGTAATCCTTCAAGACATTTACAACCAAGTCAAGAAAATCAAGAAAGACAAACTGCAAGGCAGAAGGCCCATTGATGCTCTTATTGACACTCTCAAAGAAGAAAATTTTGTTTGGTCCTCTGCAAGGGATTCTGAGGGACACATTACCTCCTTGTTTTTTACTCACCCCCTGGCCATAAAACTTCTTCATGGCTTTCCTCATGTCATTCTTATGGATTGTACTTATAAAACCAATAAGTACAAAATGCCTCTTTTTCATATTGTTGGATTCAGCTCAACAAATAAGACCTTTTCTGGGGCTTTTTGTTTGATGAATAATGAAAATTAAACTTCATATACTTGGGCATTAAATCAATACATTGAAAAGGTCCTCAACAACACCAATCTTGTTCCCCCCCAGTTATTGTTATTGACAGGGATCTGGCCTTGAAAAACTCTATTAAGAAGCTCTTCCCAGACTCCAAAGTCATGCTATGCATTTGGCACATCAACAAGGATGTATCTGCTCATTGCATGAAGAAAATTGGTCATGGAACTGATTTTGAAAATTTTATGGGCCTTTGGAATCAAGTAATATACTTCTTCATTTTATTTCATTTTATTTCACTTTTTTTCTTATTATTGTCTTTATTAATGACTTTGGGATTCTTTTCTCAGCTTATGTATTCACCCACTGAAAAGTCTTTCAAAGACAACTGGAAGAAGCTTCAAAAGCAAGTTAAAAATGCTGAGGTCTTGCAGTATTTGGAAAATACTTGGCTTCCTCTAAAGGAGTATTATGTGCCAGCCTGGACAAACCAACATTGCCACCTGGGTGTGGGCTCCACCTCCAGAGTTGAAGGTGCCCATGCCATGGTTAAACTTTGGCTACAAAAGTCCACTGGTACTCTCCTGGAGGTAGTCAGGGCACTCCACATGGCATTCAGAAAACAATTTATTGAAATTATCAACAGAATCTCCAAAGAAATGATTGTCCATGTCAAGAATTTTCCTCCACACATCTGTGCCCTCAATGGCAAGGTGTCTTATTATGCTCTTCAGATTGCCTTTGAAAATTTCAAAACAAAATTTCCTCCAAATGAAAAATGCACCAACAAATACAACAATTATAAAGGCATTCCTTGCAAGCATAAGACCCAAAAGGCATTTTCCAAGCGCCAAAGGCTTGAATTATCAGACTTCCATCCTCAGTGGCATTTGAATTTGCCTGTGAGGGTTTTTTAATTTCTTATTATTATTTTTTTCTTATTAACTGATTTTACTTGTCATATTCTTCTCAGACTGGTTTTCAAGGTGATGATCAAAGTGTTGAAAAAGAAAGAAATAATGAAGCCAAGAAAATATTTGAAGACATTGGGGAAGACCTGTTTCAAAGACCAATGGCAGAAATCACCCCAATACTCCAACATTTTCAAGATGTTTTGACTGGAAAAGTCCCATTTGATCAAATTCCCAAGAGTCAAGAGGATGATCAATATTATGAAGACCCTCTAGAATGCAAGAATATCCGTGGAAGACCCCAAGGAGCCAAGAATAAAAACAAAAGAGAACCTTCAAGATTTGAAATCATTGAGCGTCAAACCAAGAGAAGAGGAAGACCCCCATCAAAAGTGACCAGCACAACAACTTCAAGATCCCAGTCAAATGTCCCCTCTTCAATTATGGAAGTGGACTCATCTGAAGATTCTGAAGATTCTGAGGACTCATTATCTAAATCCATCAGTTCATCAGATTCACTACCCTCAGCAACTGAATTAAATAAATCAGAAGTAACCCTTAGAAGGTCCGGAAGATTGGCAATTGGAAGCAAAACATCACAAAGAAAATTACACAAGCCTGCCACCAGTTTGAATATCTATGATGCAATTGACCTGACCTGTGAGCATTGTCAAAGCAACTATCACACAAGTGATGAATGCTCCAAGCTGTTTGTGAGTTTCTGATTCTTTTTAATGTAATTTTATGTTGTTTATTTTGATATTTATTCATTTTTTGAACTTATGTTATCAGATAACTGGCTCAGAAGACTTGCCCAAGTTTATATTGAAATACACCTTCAAGGCCATCAATGTCCAAGGTGATGGAAACTGTGGCTACAGAACAGTATCCCACTTCATTTACAAGACTCAAGATCAATGGGCTGATGTCAGAGGTGACTTGGCTGAAGAAATTCACCAAAATCAAGACCTTTATGAAGCCATGAACACCTTAATTCCCTCAGTATCCTCTTATTTGGAAAGAATTGAATGGTATGAAGATGTTGGCCAGACTCCAAAAAGCAAGTGGATGTCCATGCCTGACATGGGGGATCCAATTTCAAATAAGTATAAAAGACCAGTTTTCTTTTATTCCACAGCCCAATCTTTTTCCTTTTTCCCTTATTTCTGTCCTCCAAATGATAATCCCCCCATTTTCCTCTGCTTCTTGAATAGTTGTGCTCATTTTGTTCCATTGGACATCATCATTTCTAAAGTTTATCCAGTCCCCCCCATTACTGTGAATTGGGAGATTCATGCCCAAAAACAAGCCCTGGGGTGGGCTGATAAATTTAAGAAACACAGAATGTTGTATTTGTCCAATCTTCCTCCCCCCTCTCAGAAAAAACCCACTATTTTGGAGGTTGATTCTGATTGAATGATTTTTGTATATACAATTTATGCCAATTATCCCCCTCCTCAGTCATATTTATTGCTTAAATCCCACCTCAGTCTCCTTTTTTATCAAACATGTGGAACTTTTGTACTTGAAAATAGTCATATTACACACAAGAAAAAAAACAGTTAAAAAAACACTCATTGTGCCTTCACTTGTGGTCCCACCCAAAAAAATTTCCCAATTCATGAGCTTCTGGTTCTTTATTGTCCAGATTGAACCCTTTAATTTGAAAAAAAAAGGAGGAAATTCATAAGTGGGAAGTTATTAAATTCACTTTTTAAAAATAGGCATATCACAATGACGGGAAAAAACATTTGAAAAAAAAACCCTTTTTGTGCCTTCACTTGTCCCACCCAAAAAAATTCCCAAAATTATGGGATTCTGGTGCTTTATTCTTCACATTGAACCCTTTATTTTAAAAAAAAAATGAAGGAAATTCATAAGTGGGAAGATTTTAAATGAATTTTTGAAAAAAATATGCCATTTTGGCATATTGGCCAAATTTGTGAAATTTGGCAAAAAAAAAATTTGAAAAAATTTGTGCTTATTGACATGCCAAGTCGGGAAAAATATGGCAAAAAAAAATAAAAAAAACCTCAAAACTGAGCCTGAGGAATTTTTTTGAAAATTAAGGTCACTTACGTGTTTTTACCATAAATTGGTAAAAACACGTAAGCTTTTAGTAAAAACACGTAAGGGCTTACGTGTGTTTACCAACACCCTAATTATAATGTATTATAATTATTATATTTTTTTGTTATTATATTTTTATAATAATAATTAAATTTATTTTTTTTATAATTATTTTTAATAATTATATTTAAATTTGTGGCTATAATATTTTATTATATTATATATTTTTACTGAGGACAGTCATAGTACTCTTGATATTGCTACTATTATCAAGAGTTTCATAGACAAACCTTACAAATCTCCATGAGCATCAAAAACCCATTTAATGTCACCAATTTGTCTATTCAAGAGATTTTCACTGATATTAATACCAAATTTCTGTAAATATATTCTATAATGAGCTTGGGGGATATTCTCAGGATCCTGAGAAAGCAACAACCCAAACCCATGGGATAATACACCAGTGGGATGTCCCAAGGGGAAAAAACATTCATTATTGGCTATTTTTCAGGTGTTTTCACTCAATTGGTAATAGTAAACCCCACAATGAAAATGCTTAAATTTTAACCAAAAAAAAGTTATGCTGTATAAAAATCCTATATTTTGCAGCTATAGAGACCCCCAAACCCCCTGTATGGTAAAAGGTTTGCCATATCATAGGGTGTTTACTGAGTTTCCCAGAGTAAAACACTCAAACTGAAGTATTCAATGGGTCTGGGTGGTTTTTTTATTATTCTGAGTATTTTATTCTCCATCATTCAAAAATATTATTTTTTCAAACCAATATTTTACAAGTGATTTGATCCTCTGAGTCAACTTAACCTGTGTTAACTTCCCAACTAGGAACCAATTTTTAAATCTCAAACATAAGAAGACTTTTGATAATAGTAAGTGAATGTCCTGTGATGTTTTTTTAATATGAGAGGTATTGAGAAAATATAGATGAATAGTTTCTAAGTAAATCATATTATTATTTTGCATCTTTGATTAAATTACGTTAACAACCTTTTTAGAAATTGGCTTCAAAGCTAAAATATGAGAGCTAAAAGCTAGTTTGACATATTGAAGAAGTATGTTCATAAATAAAAAAATTCATCCCCATTAATGGTTTTAATATGTCTTTTTCCATGTTCTTGAATTTTTTCTTCAATAAACTATCTACGGTGTATCTTCTGAATAATCACCTAGCTTGTTTTTTATATCTACATGCACCTAAGTTTTTTTGGTGAGGTATACAAATAATTTTAACCTGCTTCAGAAAAATCAAGCATAAATTCATAACAGAAGTACTTTAAAATAATGTTCTCACTTGTCATAGAAGCTCCTGCAAGAAAAAAGCAAAGTGAAATCTTTCTTAAAAGGCTATTAAACCAGGTGAAATCCTGGTTACTACTGGAAGGTTGTATATAACATTCCACCAATGTGACATCAATATTGTTTTAGAATATCTATAAAAATACAAAAGTATACTATAGGCTAGCTCCAAGGAAGAATATATTACTGGCTTTAAATTTACACAAGAGATTCCTTAGTTTCTTATTTAATCTGGATAAGAAGAGTATAATATGAAATTAGACGCTTTTCTCCCCAAGACTGTGCTTATATAATCTGTATTTTCTCATAATAGGGCTTCAGGGTTAATTTAATTATTCATGGTAGATATATTTAATCCTTTTTCTCTATCTTTAGTGAAAGTCTGGAGCATATGAACATTACTCTAAACATTATTCATACTTTTTGGAGCTTGAAGAAAATAATTATCTTCAATAATAGACTATAACAATTTATCATTTCTTCCAAAATAAATATTTTAATCATTCAATAATTATCATTCCACAATCTTTTTGTTAATAGATTTATTTATAAAACAGACAAGAATTCAATTTAGGTAAATCATGTCACAAAATATGAATAATTTTAAGGTCTTCTAAAAGTCAATTCAAATGATGAATCTTTCAAAAATAAGGAAAGATTCAAACCAAGATATTTTTTCACTCCATATTTTTTATAAGCTTTTAACATTTGAGCTAACAAAAATTCTGTTTTGAATTACTTTGTCTTCAGCTATACTATGTATTTGAAGAGTCATAAAATCACTTTAAAAATATAATTCTTCTTATATTACCTGTCCAGGTGAATGTCAATATTGACTGAAACTATAAAAATAATAAGAGGAAGGATTAAAATGATGAGCTGTATTTATTTAATTTAAATTAGATTAATTATAATATTTCAGGATTTAAAATGATAGTGAGTTAAATTCTGATTATAAAGACAATTTTATGAATTTTTCTTGAAAAGTTTTTTTTTTTAATAATACAAAGTGATTTCTCCTCATTTTTTGATTCTTTCAAGTACTTTTCAAATTGGTTGCCTTTAAATAAATGTAGTATTACCTGGATCAATTCATGATTCAGGTTTATAAAAAACGATTAAGTTATGATAAATCATGGAACGACTTTTTTCTTCCGCCTAATATTTTCTGGTTTACTCATCTTATGGAGGTTTAAATAATTTAATGATCTTTCAAAGAGACTTTAAAAATTGAAATAAATAATCCAAGTAAAATCGAATTTTCTTCCTATTCAGTCAACAATAAGGATTCATGTTAAAGGGTAAATTTTCATCCTCACAAGAAATTTTGAATCCAATGGAAGATGATTATTATGTTCAAATTGTTTCTTATTGGCTTCTTTCAAGTATCATATTTAAAAGTTTACTGGGAAAAATTTGCAATCAAAAATTTGAAATATTTAATTAAAAGAACTTGAAAAAGCTTCAATATGTTACTTAGTGAAACATTACTGATTATCAGGACAATACGAATTAATTTATTATTCCCCCTTTTTTAATTCTAATGACTAATTTTTTTTATTTTTAAATCAAACTATTCAAAAACAAAAGTAAAAAAAAGCTTAATCTGAATATATTTTTCATTTTTTATTTTATTTCGTCAAAAAAATTTTAAATAAAAAGACCTTGTGACTCAGAAAACTATTTTCTTGTTATATTTTTAAAGCAATTGTAGCAGTATATACTAAAAGAAAAAAAATACCGCATTACTACATATTATTTTTTTTAGGATCTGTGGCCACTTTTTTTCAAACGCATCACAGCTACTGCACTGAAGTAACGATGGTCTTGAAGACTCCTAGGCCACAGGTCCAAGGCACCTTCACTATTTTGAGAGGTTATACACCTAGTCCACAGGCCCAGGTATTTTTTGAAGCCCTAATCAAGTCTGAAATATAAAAAAAAAATCATAAATATTTTAGCTTTTTGTATTTTATTTTTTTTATTATTAGGCTATAAGGGTTTTGAACAAATAACCTTCTTTATATATTCTTATTTTTGATTCGATTTATTAGAAAAGAAGAAAACAGAAAGTTTACGCTCTTTTTATTTACTTTTGATCGTTCTGAGTTTATATAAACCCCGAATTACCTGAAAAAAAAAGTTTTTCACTTCTGTTAATCTACTTAAACCAAAAAAAAATAGACTATGATTTTTTATTTTCATTTTTTTTTCCATTTTCATTTAAAAAAAAAAGATAAGCTTTACATTTTATCTTTCTAGGCTAAGATTAATCTTTACTGAGATTATCATTTCTAAATTTTTCTATTTTCAAATTGATTTATTTTAATAAACAAATAAATAAAAATTAGATCTCTTATTTTTTTATATTCTTAAACCAAAAAGATTATTTGATAAAGTTATTTCTTAATTTTTTTGTATTTTTAATCAATTTTTTGGAACTTTTTTAGATTTAATTAAAGCTCCTTTCAATAGAAGAACTTTCACATCTACCTTATTAAGATTACTTATTAAAAAATGAAACATAATTCACATTTGGAAGCAACAATATAAATTAAACAAGGAATTTTCCATTTTTTGAAAATCATTTTTAATAAAAATAAAAATAAAAAGATAAAAATATGTAACATTAATAATTCTTCATATGTAAAGTTTTCAATTACAATAATACATATATAGCTTCAATACTTGTTTCAAAATATTTATTTATATTCTATTTTATTATTCATAATTAACTTTTCATTTTGAAGGCTTTCATTTTTTATAAAATATTTAAGATTCAAATATTTCTATGGATATCTCCAATGATGATAGTTGTAATCAAACTCAATGAATATTAACTTGAAAAGAATAAAATGAAGAATTTTCCAATTTATCATATTTAAATAATTTTCATTTTCAATATTCTTATAATCGGAGGAAGTGACTTACTTGATATGTTATATCACCTGTTACCAAGTCCTGAAAAATTTATAATAGAATCCTTTTTAATTACTACAAAACTATTTTCAATAAGATAAACTTCAAAAAAGATTTTTGGTATTCATTTACTCAGTTATCACTATTTATGAGATTATAACAGTGTTTTTTAATTAAGGTAATATTCTAGTTGAAATAATTAATTTTTTCAGGTTCAAGGAATTTATAAAGATATTTAAAGCAGGAATTATATTTTGAAATTTTGATTTCAATAGTGAGCTTATATAAAACCTTTTACAAGAAACAAGAAAATTCTCTCAAGAATATTGTGGCCTATTTGTTTGAGAAAATTAATGAGAAAGAGAGAATCTGTTGGATTATATGGCGCTACCGATAAGATCCACAAGAAATTGGATATTGTATCAAAAGCACACCAAAAACACAAAGGGTTTTTCAAAATATCACTTAATAATATTTAAGAAAACTAAAATGGCATTTCATAAGATGAAGTAAATATCAAAAGAAAACAATCACCATCACTTAGTCAAACTCATGTAGTACTGATCTTATGAAAAACTATTTTACTTCCTCTATGAAATCTACAGAAGGTGTGTTTTTCAATAGAACCCAGAAATATACCAATCATTCCAAAGTATCCACTAGATTGCGTATGCATGTTAATAAAAATTAGGAAGAAGTTTTTTCAAAACTTAAATTTCATTTTTCCTGGATTTAAATATGCCAGTAATTTTACTCAATTAAATCATTTCTTCAAACTCATTTTGAGGTAAAATTATTGTACTGATTATATTGAACTATAAATTAATACTAATAATGATACATAACTTAGATTATCTCCTAAGTTTTCATCTATATTTGAAAATCTCTGTTAAAAGAAGTAAGACTTATATAATTATATTTGTGATGAAAAATTTCTTTCTACTGAAATTTCAAAATAAAGTTTTTTTTTGTTAAAATTATTACTTAAATTTCGAAAATTTCTTCTATTTTTGTTTTTAATATAATAATCTTAAGATATGTATATATTGACATAACTTACTACATATATAGAATTTTTAAATCATAAATTGAAATAAACTCATGAAGATTTTTTAATTTTAATTCAAAATAAAAACATTGAAGAGCTAACTCAACAATAAGTCCTAAAACATAATCTTTATTAAGTAATATTTATAATAATTTTCAGCTAATTAATTTATATATTTCATTTTAATATTTAAATTTTTGAATCTATTGCTTCATTTCTCTTTTGAAATTCTATTTCTACATTAAGCTTCTTTCCTTCAAAGTTATGTTATGATTAAATTTTTTCCTCTTAAAACTCAATATCCTTATTTCTCTTATCCCTTTGAAATGATATTTTAATCTTGTTAATTAAGTAACTTTGTCTGATTATACTCATTAAAACTTCTTTTTTCACCCCGCTTTCTCTTTTCCCCTTCAAATTTGGCATTTTGACTACCATCATGCTCTGAAATGAGGTACCTCAGCTAATTTTCCCTATCTATCAAGAAAATTGTGAATTATTATATTGATATTAATTAATAAATTAATTAAGAGATGATAATGGATACTATTAAGGTTTCAAGCCCCACTTTTGGGTGTTATGATTTTGAGCTGATATGAATTTTTTGACTTTATATGATTATTTTATTGAAATAATCTGAGGTGTATTTTAATAAAACAAATTATCATCTTCAAAATGTAATAAATATTATTATATTTTAATTGCTGTTTTATGAGATTTTAAATTTTTCTTATCTCATTCAACATTGAAAATTCTCCAGAAAATCATTCTTTCCTCCGTTTTTAAATATAAAATATTCAAAATAAATATCAAATTACAAGTATTTGATTGGGTTGTGCGTCATCACTATATTTATTATTCCATATTATAACTTGTAATGTAATAAAAGCTGAGTCCGTATTTATTTCCGAAAAAAAAATAGAAAATTAGATTCTAATCGTCATTAAAATTATATATCCTTAGTTGAAGATCCCATATTATGTTTTTATAGATGGGTCTTGGAAATCAAAAATGTCCAAAGTTTTGATATTGGGCTTGATTTGGAATAATTAATCCATCTTTAGATAAAGAGGGGACATTAGGGGGTGTAAAATCTGAAATTCTTAAATTTAAAATTACATTTTTTTTACCAAAATAAGAAATTTGTTTTATATTTTTTGGTTCAAAAAATTGTAAAAACCCTCACTCTGTGCTAAAATGAAAAGTTCAAAGAAATATCAAAGATGAAAGAAGAAAATTCAAGATTTTTAACCCCGTATTTCATGCTTTCACACCCCCTATTGATAACAGAATTTTCTCTATTTCTCTTATACCTGTTTATAAATACCTCTCATTCACCCCTCAGACATTTGAGTTTTTTATGATATTCCTTGAGAATATAATTCCTGATATTATTCCTTTGGTTTTTACACAAGCTATTTTACATAAGTTTAACATTGTTTTTTTATTTCTTATAGACCTCATTTTTGAGAAGTTTAAAGTCTTTCTGTTTTAATGAGGGTGGTTACCCTACATATCTTCTTCTATTTACTAAAAAACAAGACCAAAAGTTCTCTTCAATGTTTATCCACTTTATTATTTCTGATTAAGCGTAATTTTTTAAGTGGTGTTATAGTTTTGTTTCAATTTCTTTGAATTTATTTGGATTATTGGATGTAATTTACGGCTGTTTGTGTTCCATTAGGTATTAGTTTTTTTAAATCAAGATTAATAAAAGACCATAGTGTATTGTAATCCATAGGAAGTAAACCTTAGCTTGAAGATGATACTAATATGAAATTCTAATTAAATAAATATTTTTTTTCTGAATAAAATAACATAATTTAGATTTAAATAGATATGAAATTCCAATTAAAAATAGGTTTTTGTCTCTAGTGTTTGGAATGAAATCTTGAGTTTTTTTTTTATGATTTTTTTCCAACTTTGATAATTACTATTTTGATTAATGCACTCCAAAAAATATTTCTGATTCAATTCCTGTGATAATGAACTGGAAAAATATTATCATCAATCTGTTTTCTCACAAGGGGATCAGACATTCCAAAAAAAACATTATTTATTTGAAAAAAAAAGTAAAACAAGAGGGGTTATATTTTAGTTATTAATTTTTTTCAATAAAGAGGAGGAAAGAACCCCAAAAATTATATCCTATTCATGATTATTATCAGGAATAATAATTAAAAGATTTACTAAAATAGCACCCTCATTCAAAAACCTCAGTAAAACCAGAAATTCAATTTATTTAAAAATCCTTATATGTCATCAATGAAATATTGGAATAAAAGAAAAGAAAAATTAAAAAAAAATATTTAACAAATTCACCAAAGAAAAATGACATAATTATTCATCAAAATAAACTCTTTTGAGTTAAGTAAATATTTTTCCTCAGAAAGAGCAAATAAAATATTATTATAAAAGGTTTGTCAGCCACTGTTTTCCATATGCTACTATATTTGGAGATTGAGAAATCTTCAGAGACTTCTACGCATAGTAGAGTCAATATTCATATAGCTTTCAAGGTCCATGAGATATAGATTTGGTCAAGTTTGCTTGCTTTGGTGACACTGTAGGCCTTCCCCCATGGGAATACCACATCAAATTGCCTATCCCACACCCCGGACTGTTTTTTCTTTGCAAAACTATACTGGTCAACAACTGGCCAGTATAGCCAGTATCAGGAGGGGGGAGCGGTGATGTGAACCTTTGAGATATGACCACATACCCAAAAAGGTCACAAGAAATATTCAATATAATTATACAGTAAAAATAAGTACCTTAAAACTACAAAAATACCATAAATTGGTATAAAACTTGGTTTAACTTTAAAGCCAATGAATCAACATGTGAAATAAATTACACCATTAGATTCCCCATGGTAAAATACACATATACCATTTTTATGGCATATCTGTAAAGTCAATATTTAATAAGTTATAAGTAATAATACCTTATAAAAGACACAAATCCTTATTTATTTCAAAACCCAATGAAACAGAATGTGAAATAAATAGTACCATTGGATTCTCCATAAAGGTCCACACATAAAACAATTAATAAGCTAAGCTTCAAAATCAATACTTAAGGAATTAACCTGAATATATGCACTTTTTTGGTCAATGCATATATTCAAGGATTTTAGCTAATATCTCTTAAATTATGCATGATAGAGTGATGAACCAAAAATAAAGTCATCACGTAATTACTTTAAAAATACAGATATGAAGTTTATTTCACAAGCTATAAACAAGGCTAAAACCTGTAAGGAATTATTGATTAAAATCAACAGAGCTGTTGACCACTTTGTTGTGAAAGTGGTCCAAGCTTAAAAAGGAATAGACAGTTGGATTCTACTAGTTCATTTGTGAAGAATTATGTATTTTGTATTATAACATTCAAGGTATAACCCCTTGAAATCATAGTTTGAAGTTTAAAATATTAAATTTCAACAGAAAAGATGAGTTACAAGAAAAATCATCAAAAATAGAGTTTTGATGATGTAATAAAATGCTCTTGGAAGCATAATAAGGTTATGCCAAGCTATTAGAATTCACTCTCTGAAGTGCTTTAGCGTGTAAATCTTAAAAGTTATCAAAGATCAAAGTTTGAGCTTAATTTGATCATTTATGATCACTCACTGTAACCTTAAATTAAGTTTAACAGTTATATAAGTGATACAATTGGTAAATACTATTAGTTTATGATTAAAACTAATAAAATCCACGAAATTTGGGGTTCTTCCAAGCATTTGACGTCATCAAACTTAGAGTTATAGTGATAACTCTAAATAATGGTGTAATAATGATGTAATGAGGTTTGATCATGATGTAATCATCACCAAACCTTGAAATATTGATCAATTCCAGTGGATATTATCAGTACACGTCTAATAGAAACCTTTTGGACTCTAGGAGGGAGGTATTTACTATAAATCGAGCTCTTTTTACTCTGTTTTCCCCTCAGACGCATCAAAAACATTAAATCAATACAATAAAAAGGTAATTTCTTTATTCTTTATATATAAAGCTTTTATACTATTAAAGAACAAAGATCATCTCATTATAATCATCAATTTTGACATGATTAAATCATTTATTTAATTGTTTTTGTTAAAAATCTCTCTAAAAACTCATTTCCACGTAAAAATCAAGAATATTTGTAATTTTCTCTATTTTTATTGTAAATACAATTTATATAAGTTGTATTTACATTATTTGGCGTAAAATATCTCAAAATTATTATATTAAATATTAAAAGTAAGTTATTTTCTCTTTATTATTATTCTAATAATTCTTTAATTAATATAAATAGTATTTATATTAATTTATAACTTTAATATTGGTAATATTATTGTTATTAATTGTTTCTTATTAATAAAAACAATTTTTTACGCCTTTATTATTTGTTTGTAACAATAATAAAGTGCTTTTGAATATATTAATTATTTTATATTAATATATTTATTATATTATATTATATTTTATAATATAAATTATATTATCATATTTTATTAATAATATAATTATTTTTATGCCATAATTATAATAATTCTTTATTATTATAATTATTTTTATCTTATTTATTTCATTTATAAGGACATTCATAGTACAATAAGTAAAATCTTAGTAATTTTTACTTATTGTTTCATAGTCAAACCTTACAGGTGAGGCAAAAATATTCCAGTACCAACTCCCTTCAGCCCCTTTGCTTTTATTTTTCTCACTTGTCATCTACTTTTTTTCTTTTTTTCTGGCTCTTGTCTCAAAGTTTTTTTATCTTTAACCACCTTTCTTTATTTTTTTTAATTAATCTCACAAAAATGACTTCAGCAATTTTGGCCACTACATCTCAGCTCATCACCCATAGTGAGATGGACAAACCAACTCAACTATCCAACAGTAACCCACCCACCAAGAAGCAATGATGGGTATGGGTCTACTTTGTGGATATTGATGGATCATTTATTGAATGTCAGGTGTTGGACAACAGTGGAAAACCATGCCAAAGAAAATCAAACATGATTGACTGGGTAGTAAGAAAGCCATGGCAGATCATCTAATGGGTGTTCATCAATTGGAGAATCCAAATAAGAAACAAGTAAAACCCTCCTCAATGCTGGATCAAGTTTTTAAAAATGGGTTTCCCAAAAAAGGTATGTACTCATACTTTTTGGGTACATGCAACAATGCTAACATTTTTTTTTGAAAACTCCTAGCCTTTGTGTCCAGAGTTGTTGAGAACTTCCCTTGTGTATTTTATTTCCCAAAGTTATCTCCCACTATCAATGACCAAATCAGCCTTGTTTCAAGCTCTATTTGAGCCTTGCCATCCAGGGATTCTCAAGAAATTAGCTTGGCAAAATTCATTGATGGCACATTTTTCCAATGTGTTTTTCTGCCATCAACAACACATTGGCAATATTTTGGCTTCCAATGTGAATGGAGTATCCTTCACAATGGATGTGTGGACTAGTCCACATGCAATTTCCTTCATGGGTGTTACTGCACATTTCCTGGACCACAAATTCCAGCTTATCTCATTCAAATTGAAGGTAAGTCACATTCTTTGAATATAAATTTTGAAAAATTCTTTATTGCAATAATGATTAGTGGCTTTGATTCCCACCTCAAGGTGATCATTCAGGTGCTTCACTTGCCAAACTCTTCCTGAGTATCTTACAGAAATACAACATGGAGTCAACAGTTCTCTTCATTACAACTGATAATGCTTTGTTCAACACTCAAATGACTCAGGAGATTGGAAAAAAAACTCCTTTGTTTGATCCAAATCAGCAAGCCATTGGCTGCATGGCTTACACAATACATCTTACAGCCTGTGATGGTCTCAATGCTCTAGGATCTCAACCCAATTCAATTTCTGAAGAGCCTACTGAAGTGGCAGGCCCTATGTCAATTTCCAACCTAGTTGATCCCCCAGATGGACTGAACCCTAATTATCACTCCATTGTCTCTTGAATAGCATGGCTTGCCTCATACATCAATCAAAGCCCTCAACAATGAGAAAAGTTCCTTACAACTTTTCAACTGGTATATGACAAATCCAAACCCACTCATGCAACTACCCTCCTCAGTCATGTTGTGACAAAATGGAATTCCACTTTGGACATGCTCACAAGAGCATTTGCACTTAAAGATTCTTACCATCACTTTTGTACCACACTGAACCTCAAGTCTTATCAATTGTTGCTGATTGAATGGGATAAGGTCAAGGTGATGATTGTATTTCTCTGTCCTCTCTATGAAGATACCATAATTATATGGGTGCCTCAATACCCAAAAATCAATCATTAATTGTCACCATATATTCTCTTTATTAAACACATCCAACAGGTACGTTTTTTTTCTCTTTAGAATAAGTGATTCTAATTACTCTCTTACAGGCTTGTGAACAGTATGACATGGTACAAATAAAGCCAGCAACAATTGCAATGACCACCAAGCTCTCCAAATACCTCAAAATCCTCCTTCACAAGACCCCAGTTATATGCGCAACAATATTGGATCCTTGATTCAAGATTCAATTCTTTACATTGCATGAATCAACTTTGGAAGAATTTGGTACATGTGCAAAAGATTTACAAGGATGATTCAAAGGGGAAGCAAGGAAACATTTCATTGATCAGGAAACTATACCCAGAAGAACAAATGCTGAGAATGTTATGCCAGGCTTATTTGATGAGATGTACTCATCTTCTTCTCCTGAAGCAGGTTCCTTGGAAAATGAGCTCAATAGATTCTTTGTTGAGCCTATTGAGCCAAAATCAACTGATGTTCTCATTTGTTGGAAGGCCCGATCAGAAATTTTTCTGACTTTTGGAAAAATGGAACAGAAGTATCTCTCTATCCCAGCAACTAGTGCTCCATCTGAGTGGATTTTCTCTATTGGGAGAAAACTCCTAACTTATCAGCAAGCTTCTCTCTCTTCCATGCATATTGAGTGGTTAGCTTGTATAAAAGATTGGGCTCATACCTTTGGTTATCTGTACTCTAATAGTGATAAATAAAAAACAATTATTTTAATTTTTTTTCTTATTTTCTGGTTTTTATGCAATGATTTAGGCCTTATTGACCACCGGCCCCCTTTGGGATTTTAGCCACGTACCGTACCCCTTCCCAACCGGGGATGGGGAAAAATTCTTGTCAATAAGTTTCCCCCGAGTCCTTTTCCCTGACACGACGGGGAGCCGGGGATTCCTCGAAGCTCTAGAATCGGGGGGCAGGCTTAGGTGACAGTTTGCATTCTGATCTGTCATTGACAATCTTCCACCTTTCTGAATAATCTTGAGCCGTCTGAGGGGTCTCTGGCTGAGAAAGCCTAGGTAGAGATCACAAACTTTGTTGATACCTTGGAGTTGAATCTTGGCTGAAGAAATCATTCATCCTGCTTCAGGCTTCAGCATTTATAAGTTTGCAGTGTGCTTGGCAGCTTGTACTGTAAATTAATCATTGAGGTCTGACATTGGCTGACTTATTCTGCACATCCGTACAGTACAGCCTCAAATTTAAAGCATCATGGCCGATGATCGACCAGACCTTAGTCATCCTCAGATCTCACTCAGCACCACCCATCTCAAGCCTATTGACTCTTCGAAACTTAAAAGTCCAGCTCTGCATTCTTCTAAGCAAACTTTTCACGTTCAATCGAATCAAGATCGTCATCTTCCATCGATTGGCTTAGCTTCGACCTCGTCATCCAATTCTAATCCGTCAAACTCAATCAATCCAGCCTCTCATCCAAATCTGTCAGTAGCAGACAATCGGCTGACTAATTTATCACCTCATTCAATCAGGAGAGCCACCGAATCTCATGCCAGCCGTCATGATCTGAAATTGAATTCTGTCTTTTCAGACAAGCCTTCACTTCCGCCATCGTCGGCGTTGGCCTATGAGCCGATTGACTATCATTCTTCGTCTATTCGCCTCCATCGATCTAACAATTCTCGTCCCACCCCTTTAATCGCTCGCAAGATCCATTGGTTGAGCTCTGCTATAACATCTTCACTCTGGGTTTCTGAGCCAGGTTCGATTAGGCGTCCTCATGCTGATTCTATAGATCGGATTCCTCGCTTCAAGCGGTTTTTGGCCCTCTTGACCCATCAGACCGGGCTTGGTTCTCTGACTGTCTGTCTGATGATCACGCTTATTGTAATGGGAATCATTGAGGTCTTCAAGGTCAATGACCCTCAGATTGGACTTGATACTCAAGACTGGGGACCAACCAGGCTTCGGGTCGGCCAATGGACCCATGCCAAGACAAACAGCTTGAAGGTAAAGATGCGTGAAAGACCGTTCGAGATCCTGTCCGAATTGGGCGCTTTGCCCAACCAACTGCCATCTTTTTCTCAGCAAACCTTTGGTCTGGCCAATCGCTGGCTCAGGCCTTTGCCTGGCAACGATGCACCCCTTGCTAGCCGTGGCTCCATCACAGCTGACGTCACAGCGGTGGTCCTTAATTGGCATCGATTGGAAAACATGATTGTCATTGTTGCTCACCTCTGTCGGTATGATTTCTTTGAGGCAATCATCATTTGGAACAATGACCCACTGCAGAGACTTACCAGAGAGGTAAGTCACAATGAGTCTTGCCTTCTCACCTTTTTTGAATTCAGAGGTTTATCTCCTCAAAGCAATGTTACATAATAATAATTTGGTGTTCTCGTTATGTATTCCAGGATTTTAAACATACGCATTGTCCAGCCCATAAGCTATCAATTTACAATGCTCCATCGAACATGTTTTTCTTTGCTAGATTTCTGGCGTGCTTGCAATCCAAAACAAAATATTGCTATTTTCAGGATGATGATTGCATTGTAAATTCGATTAGATCAATGTACTTTCAATTTCAGGCACTCCAACCTGATGATCGAGCGATTGTCGTCCAAGCTGACCCAATTTATTCAGTAATGTATGGATGGGAGTGGTGCTTTAATGGTCTGTCAGCATCCTTCATATTTAATTCATCCTATCAGTCATCTTTACTTAATACGTTCTTGATGGGCTTCATGGATCTTGCAATCTTTAGATCGACTAGGGTGGCTTCATACTTGTTTTGCTTGGCTTGGTCATGGTTCTTTTGTCTCAAAGACTTCAGTATTGGGATTTTTGAACTTGATCTCTGAACAAGCTTTGCCATCAGACTCAATTGCACTGGCTGATAATTTCTTCGCGACTGCCTTGAACCATCAACCTACTGTTATTGTATCAAGCAAAATCTTAAGTTTGCCTTTTTCCAGTAAAGGTTTCAGTGATGGCACTGCCGGTTTGGAGCAAAACCGACTCTATATTGTAAGTCTAAATGCAATTTTGTCTGCTTCTATGTTTACAAGCTATACATGGATTGAAAAGACACAATTTACATTTCTTCAAGTGGGCTTGATGTCCACATATTCAACTCTCAAGTCTAATTTTTTTGGTGCCTCTCCTGTTTTCAGCAACGAGGCGTGGAGAAATTGATGAGTTTACTGTATTCAGATAAAATGCCAAGGATGTCCCAGAACGTAAGCAGTATTCAAAAGGGAATTGTGAGAGCAGCAGAACGAGGTGATCGAGCTTTTCTGGTGACCAACGTAGAGGCCTTCCCAGGTCGAAGACCAGCATTTGAACATTTCAAAGACGGCTTAGCAGGATGGGAGGACCAGGTAGGAACTACTGGTTATAGCCTTGGCAGGGCTAAGGCGCCAGTTGGCTTACGTCGAACCCGGGCCGATTGGGTAGAGAGAGAGCGTGGAGTCACTGAAGCTGGATATGCAGCCGCAATGGATGATGATATGCAAACAGCTTGGATATCTGCCGGTTGTAAGCCGTTTACCTTTTCCTTCACAGAATCCAACTCTTTTCAAACGCAAGTTAATCACCTGGTTTTCAATCAGCCATCCAGAAAGGTGACTGGGTTGGCTTAGCATGGATTGATAAGATCACTCAACCAATCATTAAGGTTCATTTTATAGTATCTGAGCCTGAGGGCTTAAAAGAAAATCGGGTGGTTGAAAGGCTCATCCAGAAAAATGTATGGGAAGTTGTAGATAGCCTAGAGGAAAAGCTGGAGTGTCTACCAATAGAAAAGGGGGAAAAGTCCGATTGCGTACTATCAATTTTGGCAAACCCAAAGGGATGCTTTGGCGTTCGAATCCGTAAACTTGAAGCAGCTAGCTCAAGATGGTGTTTATGGGAAACATCGGTGGCTGAATTGTAAATTGGAATATTACTGAAATAATTCTTTTTTCATTGTTAGCGAAATTGTGGTGTAATGGACCTTTCATGTCATTATTCATTTCATATTTTTATTGTATTGACCAGGTTGGAGTTGCGTCAATCAATCTTTCAAAAATCAAGTCATGACACTTTTTTCTGTGAGGCTCATATGCAAAGCCAACAAGCTAGTTTTTCGTCATTATTCTTTTATGGTTTCCCTTTCGCCTTTGTAAAATTGAGGAGCGCAATTAATTTTAGCCAGACCTTACACCAATTGAATGATACTTTTGTCTTTGATTCAATGATGATGACTGGAACTTGAGCAAAATTGAGAATTATTGCCTGAACTTCAATCCAAGGTTATCTATCCGAAACACAGGTCCTTGAAGTGAATTAATTGAACACGGTCTAACTTTTTCCAGCTTAAAATTTGTTTGATTGTGAGTGTGCAAACTCCAAATTAAGACGCGCAAATGACGCGCGCCTGGCAAATTTAATGAGGCATTGATTTTTGCGCCAGTTGATCGAAAGGCCAAAGTCAGTTAGACACATTTAGGCTCATTTGAACACCCCATCCACGTTGAAAGATTCCTACTCCTCCTGAAATGGGCGATTCTTTTCTGTCAAATCATTCGTTTGGATCTGAAGAAGTTTATCGGGTCAAATGGTGTTGGACCTTGCCTAATCTGGTTGCAGTTGGTAAGCTGCCTAAAGACCCTTTATCATATTTTGAAAATTCCAAAAAACTCGACAGAGATAATTGGGTCTTTCCGCTTGAAGTATTAAAGATAAAACTAAATTTGAGTCGAAATAGGTACATCGAACTCTCTCCAGGTTTTACAATTGGATCAATCATACGCTTCAACGGTTGTTGTAAATTTTAGACTTGGGACTAGAGTCACGCAGATTAATTGGGGGCCTACAATGTCATCGGACGATGGCTCGAATGTGAAATTACATATCGAGTGCGCAGCCGATGTGGGCGTTTGTATCTCTCATCTTTTAATTTGGCAGTCTTGCCAACCTAAAAGCGCTCGAATAATGCTGATCTCCTTTTTCATTTGTCTCCAACTTAACAGGCTGTTAGTGGCTTGTGCCGATCAAAAGTTGCGACTGCTTTCATATCAGGCTTCGCAAGGTGATACGCCGGCAAAGTCTACCAGTCGAATCTTTGGCCAAGGTCACTCTGGACATTCTGGTCGTATTACATCCATCGCGTGGTGCTCCGTCCCAGGATACGCTAATGTCGTAGCTTCTGCCGCTACTGACAAATGTGTTTTGATTTGGAACCTTGACACTACGGACAGTACTGCACAAAACGCGGAATTAACACCACCAGCTCCAACACTCATAGGTCCATTTAAACTCACCCCGCTTACAATCAGTTTTCATCCCACATCCTCTAGTCGTTTGATGATGCATGATACCAGTGGCACAATTAAACTCATTGACTGGACTAAGCCTAATCATCCCATTCTAATTTATTTGATTGAACCACGAACTTTGATCAACAAGCTTCACAGTCACAATGCTGGTGGTGAACGTATAGGTATGGCGGAATGGAAGATCAACGAGGCTGATGTGTTTGGCGCACTCACTGGAAATAGATGGGCGATTTGGGATTTGCGCTCTATGCGAGCTGGAACTCCAATGGCAGTCGGTGATGCATGGGGGCCAGGGGTAGTAGCTGATGTCTTTCGGTGAGTGATAAGCGCTGACTTGAGTGAAAAATATTAATATCTATTCAGGCCGCGTAAATTTCTGACCCTGAGTTTCATGCCAAAGTTGGTGCCCGACCAATCCACGTTTGTTTGCTCTTTCTACATCTTCGCCAAATGCTTCAACCTCTGGGATTGGGGCAGTACAAGTGTACTCCACATCTTTCCTTCATTGTAAGTCTTTCAATTTCATCGTTGCCTATTAATCAGAGATTAATGAACTAAATGTATTCACAATGGCCAAATTTGTATAGCACCGCGAGCAACTCAATTGCCCGCCTATCTTGTTCCATCGCGCTCAAGAGTTCACGACATCGAATGGCAGCCAATGAACTCCGACGCGGATGTGCTTTGTATTGCTGTTGGCCGTCAACTTATATGGATGAGATTAGGTATGAGGGAAATGTAATATGGTAAGTGAGAAAAACTTGAACAAAATCATCCCCTTACAGACGTAAGGTGACTAGCCGATGTTTTTTTTCTTGGGAATATCAGGAGTTTGAAAGTCATAACTCAGGAATACAGCAGCAGCGTCGGGTATAACTTGGTGTTTGTTGGATGAAGTTACTATTAGCCAATGTTTGACCTGTTTGGGCTCTGCAGGGGACAGAATTCATAGTTTGGCTTTTATCGGTTAAATAAGCTAGCAATGCAACCCCAAGCCATCCACTTGTCCTCCATTCACATGTCATGAGTTGTCTCCACCAAACCAACGCTCCTCACCCGACTGCTAACCATCTTGAAAACTTACAATATTATATTCCTTTTTTTTGTCAAATGTAGTGAAGTCCAAAGATTTGCTTTTTTTGTCAAAAGCAAAGTTTATTATAGCGTGAAATATTCCCTTGAAATACACCAAAAATAATTCAATTGCTATAAGATAAAATACAGGGCTGAATTCACTGGAAAACTTTTGACAACATCACATCTCCACCTTGAGATTGCTGTAAAAATTGAAGTTGACATTCCAAAAAATAAAGATTAGAGATCCCCATATACACTCATACTTTGAACACGGTTTTGCATTGTCAGTCTTTTCTGATGAATAATTCATGTAAGATATGTCTTTACATATATTTTAAGTAAAAGCATTTTCTCAAATTCTAAATAAATAATTTTGACACGAAACAACTTTTGAAAGGTTCAGTGGCTCATGATAGCTTTCAAAAAAGTCTTCAGTATGAATTTGGATATATGCAAAGCCACATCAGATACATAGCAGTGCGGCTTGATGAGCTTCCCAAAATGCAGAGCATTCAAGGGGATAATGCTGAAGATGAAGCCTTGCTGCTTCCCCAACTAATCTATCAGATTGAGGATGGCTGAGACTCCTGATCTTAAAACAAAAATCCAGACAATTTGATTATAAATTATCTAATTTCATTTATTGTATCATCATCATATTAAAATTGAGTAAATTATATTTTATATAATCTTAAGATTTTAGATTAAATGTAACATTTATTTTATCAATTCACCTATAATCATTTTTTTCTTCAATTAACATACAGAAGAAATTCAATAAACTTAATAACAATAATAGGAGGTTTCTAAAGGGATGCTGGAAAATTGCTGAATTGATACTGGGTCCCAAAGTATACCCTATGCTTAGCATCAATTTAACCAAAAATTGACATTGATTTAGTATAACTTATTGCTGAATAAATACAAAAATGGTGTAGTTTTTCATTTTTATAAGTAATTTGGCACCCTGAAGCTCAAATAAGATTCAATTTTTAAAGGACATAATGAACCAAAGGGGACAGATCACCATAAAAATTCCTATCCACAAAAAAATTATTGAATGGGATTGGTCAAGAAAAGACCTCATAAAAATACAACTATGTCATAGGGGTCCATTCATTTGATTGGCCCTATTTTTTTCAAGCCTCACAAAAAATTCTTTTTGAAGGTGTATTATGATCACCAAAAAAGGCCAGTGAATTTCCCAAAATGACCCATTATGTCCTCTTGTGGCCCATTTAAAGCCAATTTTAGACAATAAAGAGGTTGATATGCTTCTATCACCAAGGCAGTTCTTGTGTGGCTGGACAGCCAGGAATATCTCATTACTTGGACCTAGATTATGATACACTTTTTTAGCTCTATAATCATTCTCAAAGAATGATTAGAGAATTCTTTTTAAATATTCCTGGTATAAAATATCTTCTTGATTATGTGAAACTGGTTAAAACATTCTGTATAGCTCACTTGAAAAGCTTGAGGGAATTTGTCTATAAAAGATAATGTACTGTTTCACAAAATAAACCATAGTTACATTCAAACAAAAGTAATCTAAGAACATGGGAGAAAACGAATGAAAACCATGGATTGATCTTAATTTTTTTTATTTCTGAACATATTTATTCAATGTTTCAAAATATCTTTTAATTCTAATAATTTCACTATGGAGGTAATCTTCTACAATATTTTCAAATGAAACTTCTTCAAAAATGGAATGGAATAATATTATAGAATCAGAAAGCTATTAATATATGATTTTTCTCAATACCTATTGTATTAAGACAACAGCTCAGGATATATATTTCTTATTATTAAAAATATTTTTCTTTTTAAGATAACAAACTTAGATTTCCCATGGGAAAGAACCACTGGTTAAGATCACTCAGAGGAAAAAATAACTTGTAAAGTATTAGCCTAAAAAACCATGATATTTTTGAAGATTGGAAAATGTAACACTCAGTATACTGAAAACAATTACCTGGATTCATTGGAAAGTTCATTTGGGGCGTTTTACTTCAAAACCTTAGTAAAATCTTTATGGCATGGCCAAATTTTTGTCATAAAGGGGGTTTTGGGGCTTGTTATAGCTTTAAAGTACAGAATCTTTCTACTGTATAGATTTCCTTTTTTTTGTGAAAATTTATGCATTTTTATTAGCGTTAGCCATTTACTATGTAAAACTTGTCAAAACCTGTCACAACCATGGAAATACACCCTCTTGGACTTCAATATGGCAATTTGGCCATATCCATAATCATTGGCCAAATTGGCCATTGTCATGTCTTATGGCATTAATGGTCATTTTATCATCTGGGGCCAACCTGGCTCCTTCACCATCATCAAGCCATTCTAGGCTGTCTCTTTGCTTTTGGGAATCTTGGGTATTTTCCATACAACAGGAGAAATACAGCCCAAAAGCCTGTATTTGGCTTTTTAAGCTTTAAATACAGTTTGCGCACTTTGACACATTTGGCTGTATTAAGCCATTTAGGCCATATTTCTCATGTATTATGTGAAATATGCCCAAAAGGCCATATCAGGCCTTTTGGAGCTTAACTGCCAGATTTGTGCATTTTGTGCACTTTTGCGCACTTTGAAGCGATACAGCTTTAAAGCTGTATTAGCTGTATTCAGCCAAAAACCCAAAAATGGCCAAATACCCCAAAAGACACTTTATCACCTCTGAAGCCTCCAAAAACCAAGTTTCACTCTTATCCTCCTGGCATCATTCCAAAAGACCCTTGGACACATTCAACCTTTGGTAACCAAAAGTGCCATATATGGTGTTATACACCATTATGCCTCTTTTTTCAGCAGCAATCCAATGGCGGCAATTTCAAATGGTTATTTAAACTTTTCAACAGGTCATCAAGGCACACCTTCAAGAGGATTCATCAAGGCTCAAGGGCAAGTGTCATAATCTCAAATACCAATGATGCCATCAAGCAATCAATGGTTATTCTCACTCACAGTATTCCTCCAAGGGAATACTGGCTGTTCATTCTCAAGGGATATTCAAGAGGCAGCTCCAAAACAAGTTTTCAAGTGTAAATGATCCATCAATCCAACTTGGAAACCACATTCATTTCAATACAGTCTGGATTCATCAATACCTGTATTTCAATCATACATAATGGTAAAATCATTCAACACAGTTCATTTCCCAATCTGGCAAGGTATGCACTCCATCAGACAATCAATACAGGACCACTGCTAGCCTGAAGGAGTCAAGCTCTCAACGTTTCACATATACCAGCCTCCTTTGACCCTGGGGGGTTTTTCCCCCAGTTAATTAATATATTTTGATTTTATTTTATCTTTATTTATCTTACCATTTTTGTTAAGTGAATACTGATATTATCAAGTCAGTCATTCAAAACCCTTTTTCTTTTCTTTCTTTGACTTTCAATGGATATTTGGTGGTCATATACTTACTAATTCCATTGTTTATTTTGGCAGGTTGAAACAGTGATTAAGGACTTACTTGGTTGGATCTTTGGCCATGTGGCTTCTCATTTCTCTTATTGCATCTCATCCTTGTACTTGCATTCTTAGAGAAATTCAATTCTTTATTTTTATTTTTCTTTATTCTTTTGGAGTCTTCCAAGTGAGTTCCATGATTGCTGAGTGCCAGGCCACTCTTGTTTTTCTGTCCAAGAGCCCCTGTGACAAAACCCTTGAAAATGGCCAAAAATGGATGTTTTTGAACCCTGGGATATTTTCCTGATGTATTATCCAATTGGTTTTGGTTGTTTCTTTCTCCAACTAGCAGAATGAACTCCAAATCCCATGAGAGACTGTATTTACAGGTGTTTACTATGAAAATCTCAGTTAAAACCCCATTAAATGGAAATATCTATCCCATTCATTGGCTTTTGAGTTTATATATAGGATTAAAAATCAAATTTGGCTCTAAATTATTGTTTGGTTCCTTTTAAAAAGAATTAGACATTTTCTTCTTGGGTAAACAATGGAAAAATGTGTGAAAAAACTCTAAAACTGTCCAAAAATGGCTTGTTTTGGCTTCTGGGACATCCCATAGGCTTGAAGGGTTGTTTTTATAAGTTCCCCATATTTATGGGAGACTTAAATTGGCAATCTTTAAAATTAAGATCTTGGTAAGAATCCTGTATAATGGCCCAATTTGTGTCATAAAGTGTATTCTGGGGAGCTATACAGCTTTAAAATATAGAATTGACTCTAAAGTATTTCTCAAAATAATTCTTCTAGAAGCTTAGGCAGATTTGTAGGGGTTAAGCTATGACCAAAGGTGTGATAATCCCTGAAAATGGCCAAGAGGGGCTATTTTTTGTTCCTGAAACATTCCCCTAGCCTCTTATCCCACAGTTTTAGAAAGTTTCTTTTTCCATCCACTTTAAAGAAAACCCAGACCCATGGGAGAGCTCCATTGGGGTGTTTTCATATTGAAATTTTGGGAAAAACTTGTTTGATGGCCAAATTTGTGCAATCAAATAGGTTTTTGGGGTTCATATAGCTTTTAAATATATAGTTGCTTCTAAAGTTGTTTTTAATATTTTTTTAGAAAATTGGGAATCTTCAGGAAGTGATTTGTCTTGAATACTGAAAACAGACTCCTAAGAAGCATTATGGACTTTAGCTGAGAGTTTTCACTAGGGTAAGCTTAGTAAAAGCCATGGGAAATAGAAAAATATTTCTTATGAAGTGGACTTTGGGTGTGACTCTTAGAGGTAATTTTATTTAACCAAAAGGTAACAAAATATAATAAAAAAGTTGAAAATTATAATTCTTAAGCAATACTTTTATGAAATAAAATTAAAATAAATCTTAAAACTTACATTAAAATAATAAATTTAATTTATGAATTTTTATAAAAATTACTTAAGAATTTTTTTTTTATTTCCACAATTTTACTTATAAAAATTAGGAAAATTGAAAAAAATATTTATTAAATTAGATATATAAATTTATTAATTAAATACACAAATTTTTTTTTATTGTCATTTTATTCCTCATGAAAAATTACCTTGGGTCTTCTTTGGTTAAAACTTGATTATTTTAAGCTTAAAAGTGAAAAAAATAGAATTTCACTGGAAATTTTTATATTAAATTTAAAATGATATAAGTCATACAAAATTTATTTCTGACCATTGATTTCTGTGTTAAAGCTTTTGTATACTTTCAAGTTTAGAAGCTATGAGAAATTGAAGTATTTTAAATTGATGTCAAAATTTGCACATGTATTGAATAAGTGAACTTGAATTTGGATATGAGGAATTAAGAATTGAAGTTTTGTATTGTATTTTCTCAACTGAACTATATATTTAAATATTTTATTATAATACATAATGAGGAGCTAAAGAAAGAATAAGTTTTGGGGGAAAAGGTATCTTGGTTCCAAGGATGCCAGACTACCCCAAATTCCTTTCTGACAGGCATGGGATGTCCAAATAATTGCAAAAGCTCATTAATTTTGGCCTTGAATTTAATTACAGGGTGTGTGAGACAATTAATTATGAGGTTTTTATACCAACCAGGGAAGTTTTAACTAGTTCCAAGAGTGTAAAACAGCCCTTAATTCAGAACAAAACTCACCAAGATAAGGTTCAACTCTTTTAAATTTTCCTTACACAGATTTTTACATGTTTTTGAAAGAATTTAACCAACTATTGATATATTAATGGCTGATTTTCAGGACTTAAATGTCTAGAAACATATCATTTTTTGGTGTAAAACAAGAGTAAATGATTCCACAATTGGCTTTTTTGTTTCTAATATCTTTCTTAAGGCTGGAAATAGAAAATCTTACTGCTTTTGAGGAAGAAAAATGGTGGCTATTAAAGAATGTCTTCCCTTCCCCATCTTTTCTTTTCATATTAGAAGATTTTCCTTTAATTAATATTTTAATAACCATTAAGCCAGCCAATAAAAAATACAACTAGCCATTTTAAAATAAGTACAGCCATCATAATAAAATGGAAATATTACTATGATAATGGTTTGTGACTTTTATAATAATGTCATCCCTTATACACTTGCAAAATTGAATTAAATCCTCTTTCATTTCCTTAAAACTTTTCACACCTTTCCAAATTGACTATGGTTAGCTTTGGGTGTGTTCTTAATTTAAAATATCATATATTTTATGCTTTAATCAATAAGTTTATTTAAAATTTTTTATAGATAAATCCCAAGGGAATTATTCATGTAAAAAATCTTTTGAAGCCTTAAATATTTCTTGGAGAGAATTTTTGGATGAATTTTTCTTATTTATATAAAAATAAATATCTATGATATTATTGTATTGAATCTCACAAAGTATAAAAAGTAATTTCAGCAGTTTTTTCCCTTTATATATATTTCTTATACTATTTTTGAATATTTTTACCTGATATAAATTTTGAGAACAGGAAAATTACTCCAAATCAATTAAAGCTTCATAATACACATCTTAAATTAGGGATTTAGAGCTATAAAATACAGAAATATTTTTAAAGAAGTTTTTGGAACATTAAATTCAAAAGAATTTCTGTTTTTTTGGTGTGTGAAATATGGCCAACTATGTTAAAACCCTTGAAAATGGTCAAAAATGGATCTTTTTGGGCCCTGGGTGTAATATTTGTCTATAAAACTCTTGATAATAGTACTATTAACATTTTTATGAGATATAATGAGTAAATTCATTATAAAATAAAATAAATAATTAGCTTTTTAATTGTTATACATTACTGGTGATAATAATAGTTAGCAGCTATTTCATACTAGAAAAAATTACAAGAATATATAATAAAAACTTGTAAAAAATAATATAAAAATATTTCAAATTTTCAGATATAGCTAAACACTAGAGAATTTTTTTTAAGAATTTAAAGAATAAATAACCAATACTAAAAATATACCTTCAAAAAGATTTGTAGAGTGATTTTACAGATTATTTGTGGATTTAAAGAATTCAAAGCTTAATTAAAGTAACAATATACCAGATTATAGCTATAAAACTATTGAAAATAGTAATATTCTATGATTTCATGCCTTATTGGTGTATTTGAAAGAGCTAAAATACTTAAGAATAATTTAATAGCTAATAAGTAGTCGTAATGATCATATAATGTTATAACTAAATGATTATTAGAATTCTGGAAAAAACAAAACTGATAGGCTTATTTCAAGTCTACGAATGATCACAGAGGGATTTTATGAAAAAAAACAAAAAACCAGTTAATTAATTTGGATTATTGATTACAGCAGTTTTTGTCATGTAATATTATTATAATTACCTAATTAAGTCATTTTATTTGGCTGCAAACCCATTTATGGTTGATAAATTAAGGAGTTGCTACTGCAAATATAATTTTATTTAAAAATAAGAATTTTTTTTATCAAAGTTTTAAATTTTATTGGAAATTATATCACAGATTGTATTTTCTGTGAATTTTTGAATATTAAGTATTTCACATGGAATCATCAAAAATGGACTATAAGTAAAACTTTTGATTTGAATTATGAAGTAATAATTATTTCTTTAGTATGAATTATACCTTTCTCCATTGGTCCTGAAATTTTGGAAAGATTCATTAATAATTTCAGCTCTAATTTTTTTTGGAGTTTTACCTCATTTTATATTTAGAATAAGCAAATAAAATAGTGACTGTAAGGTTTTTCTATGAAACTCTTGATAATATTAATAAGACTCAAGAGTTCTATGATTTTCCTCAGTATAAAAGATGACAAAATTAATCATTAAAACCAAAAATTGATATGATTATTGAAAAAAATTAACAAAAATAGAAGAACTAATTATCACTAAATAATTTAATAATAATGAAGTTCATAATAAATATAATAAATTATTATTATTTTTCTTATGATTACAGTTACTGACAGTTATAATAATAAGAAATATAAAAACCCTTAATGAGACAATTATCTGTGGAAAATGATAATATTTAACCACTTATAAATAATAAGAATATCATTTATGAAATACGTTATCACCCAAACTTTGAAGATAGAATTTTCATAGAGAAATTCTATAAAAAAATACCAAATAAAAAAGATATAGAAATTCAGAGAAAAACTTACTTATACAACTTATTTAATACAACAATTCAAATACAAGAGTTATAGTATTAAAGAATTTTTAGAAGCTAAAAAAACACCAAAAAATAAATATTTTAAAGAAATAAAACAAGTTTAAATGATAAAATATTATTCAAGCGTTTTTAGACAAAATGTGTGTATTTAAATGGAATATCAAGACAACAGTATAATCTAGATTCTATGATCCAAATTCTTTATTTAAGATTTATAAAGAATAAAGGAACTTAAGAATCACTTTTAATAATATAAAATTTCATATTCAATAAAATAATATCTGATTAAAAATGTATAGCTGATTGATTTTGATGATAATGAATAAAAACAGTGATGGAAAGGCTTCTTTTACTTCTTCATAGAAACTACAATGATCCATAATGTATATAGAGGGATTTCTCAGATAAAAACTGAAAAACCATACTTAAAAAAAGGCTCTTAAAATAAGTTCACTTATTTTCAATATTATATTGTATTTACCAATGTTCCTCTTAGCTCCCAGAAGCTTGAATCCTAATTTATGAATATTGATTATAGTTTTATTCCTTATAAATTAATATTTAAATCATAGCTCTTTTATATAGAATACTAAAATAAAGTTTTCACCAAAAATCTCTTGAAATAAGAATCGTAATTGATTCTTGAAGAAATATTAATTTTGATGTAGAATAATTAAAGGAGGTATTTTAAAGGGTATATACCAAAAATATTGCTTATAAGAGATATTTGAAATTTGATGTATACACAGATAAAATCAATTGCAAGGTTTGATAAATCTTCAAGACAATACATCAAGAAGTGGATTTTCAATTGATTTTTGAGGTTATTGATATTTTTCCACATAAATTAGCAATAAAAACTAAAACATAACTTCTGATAAGGTCTTAAACCTTATTTAAGCTTTTGAAGTTCTTAAAACCTTGATTACAAGCCTGAATATGGGGATTTACCCTTTGGTAGCTTTTAATTCCTGTTCAAATGAAGAATAAACCTCTTTAAACTTTAATATTCAATTGAAATATAATCTTCAAGCTTAAATAAGTTTCTAGATAATTTAACAAAAGAGCAAAGCCTTATTTGGGATTTTTCAGATCCCAAAATTTGGGTACCCTGGAAACTTTTGCCATTTTTCACTTTCACACACCTTTTTTTGTGAATTTTGCCCAATTATGTTTTTAAAGCCATACCATAGTCTCAAACAAATTGAAATTTAGATCACACATGAATTAAATAATTTATGGAAAATACTTAGCCAATTAAGTAAATAAACACCACACCTTCATTCAAACATATTTTTTGTAAGTTTACATAAACATTATGTAGCTTAAAATATATGCTAGGTTTTATTTGATGTAGAATCCAATAATGAAATCATAACTATAAATTTTTTCATCCAAAATAAAAATATAGCAATTTTTGATTATATTTTATTTATAAACCATTTAAGAAGTGGACTTTTGACTGAATAAAATGTATAAAATACTATTTGTGGCCTTATGGGTATTTCATACATACATCACAAGCTCACAGTGACAGCTGGTTTCCATGAGTTAGTTTCATGGATACTAGTCCCAAAATTATTTTAAGTACTCTTTTTGAGCTTAGCAATTGAAGATAATTAAGAATGAAAATGGTTACACAAATAATAGTTTCTCATTACCTCTTTGTCACATCAAAATATCAGCATATTTGCTATTTTCTCATGAATTAATGGGATTTTAACTGGGTAGAAAGGTTCCCAAAAGGTCTAAATAGACCAATAAATCTAAGATCAGCCATGTATAAAGGCTTTGAAGCTGTTCACATCTCAGAGGCCTCAGAATTGGGGTACCCTGGCTCTCTTTGATTGAATTTTCACCCCTTAGCTGCTTTCACATCAAAAATAGTAATTTAAGCTTTATGACTGATATCCAATATGGGTTTACCAAAAATATATCTTGAAAAAAATTGTTTTTAAACTCCATAAAAGCGTGTAACACTAATCTTAGTGTATATATAACATGGAAATTTTAAGAATCCCATTATTTTGGTATGAAAATGCAAAAAAAAAGATTTTAAAAATTATTTTATATAATGTGGATGATGAAGTGTTCAAGTATTTTTAATATCTCCACCTCATAATGTTATTCAAATATTATTAATTATGTGAGGTTACCCTAGGTAAATGTTTGTGTGGAATCCAAATCTGGCCATAAATCCATGGATTTACTTACTCACAAAAACATTATTCATATTTTCTTATATGAAACAGAATTAATTTTGGATATATAAATGACTTATGTGTTCTGTGTATTTCAGAATTCATTTTTAAAATCTTTGTGGCCTATTCAAAATGAGTAAAGCTGCTACACCTGACAGCAGGTGTTTCATTTGGAAAATGACATGGCAGATAGATTGGATACGTTGGAAGACAGAAAATGAATGAAATTAGAAATTAGAAGTTTTGGAAGAAACTAAAGCCACATATGCAAGCCACAAAAATTTCTATTAAATTCCCTGAATATTAGTTTTTGTAAAAGTGCTCAAACCTTCATCCCTCAAGAAGAAAAGGAACTTTCCATTTATTATGTAAGTTACTTTTTATCTTACTATATATTATTTACCAAAAAATAATAGTATTTCATGGTGCTCGAAACTTAAAAACATCACATTAATTTAATTTATGGGGAAATAATTAGTAACCTATATTGATATTAGAGCTTTGTTATTGAAAAGTAAATTTACTTGAAGAAAAAATATCTCAAAATTCCAAGCCTTTCTCAAAGCTTTCAAAAAATCACAAATCAATATGTAATTGAAATTGTGTCTTTTAAAGGTATTTATTGACCGTCAAGCTATATATTTCACTTTTTTCCTCTAATTAAGAAAAGATAATTCATTTTCAAATGAAACATAAATTCCTTATAGGTTAATTAAGAAATATCAAATTGATAGAGAGCTTATTCAAACATAATATAATCTGGCTAGATTTTGCCAAGAATTTCATCTGAGAAATTCTGAAGAGTAGCTTTGGTGTATTATTTAGAAAAAAATTAAAGTAAAAAAATAATGTGTTTTCATTTCCAAAGGAAGGAATCTGATTGTCTTATAATCTCAACCTATAGAATTATTATACTTCTTATTTTGAAAGTTTGAATATTTGGAAATATTAGATTAGCTCTGAATGATAATAATAGAGAAGATCTTTATCTGAATATTTTCCCTCATGAATAGGATTCCTTTCCAAAAAGCTATTAATATGACTCTTTTCTATCTCTTTGGCCTGTAAAAATGATCTGCCAGCTTAATTTGTTGTATTTTTGTAGGAAATTGTTTAATTATAAGGTAGGAAAAAAAACTGCGATTTGATTAGATTCATTCTTTTTGGATAAAATTGGAAGAAGAGGAGGAGAGAAAGCTCATAACTGGGTCTTTTTTAGCCCCTTTAACCTAAGATTGGTATTATCTTTTAAGCCAATTGAATTCTACATTTTAAGTTTGATAAAATCTACTTTGGATTTCTCAATAGGCTCACTATCACCCTTTCTCAAATCATCTTATAAGCTAAATATTATTCATCAAATTTTTGGGATACATATTTATTTTCACAAATATTGCATTTCATATTCTATGATTTGTTTTCTACTTCTTGGAGTAAATCCTCCAGTTAAATATTAGGATGAATTAAAATTCACCTATGTTCTTAAGCTAAAAAACTAGATAATTTTGTGATGACTTGGGGAAGTCAATTCAAAAAATGATAATATCACTTTAGAAATATGGAAAAATGAATAAGCACAATACAATACTAGGAATCAGGGAAATATTATGAAAATTTCTCTCTCAGTAGCCTTTCTGAAAAAGAAGATGAAATTCATCTATATACATACAAAGCATAAAGAAGCTTGAATCTTGGTTAGAAATTAGGAAAAAAATAAAAAATCTCTTATTATTCAATGCATGATAGAATTCATCTTATTGAATATTTAACAATTGAATTTTGGATTTTACTTCATGAATATAAATGGAAAAATTATGTAGTTAGATTATATTTTTTCTTTCACAACTTATTTATCATACCAATTTCCAGTTTTGTTAATATAAAAGGTAATTTAACCTATAGATACTAAGAAAAGAGAAATTTAATTGATATTATAAGCTTTCCATGATATTTAAGTGATTGAAATGTGCCTGAACACTATCAATCTACCCTCAAATAATAGTGAAGGGAAATTCTTTTACAGTATTTTTGTATGAATTCTAAAAAAAGGCTTAGAGTACCAATTTTAGTCAGAATCTTCCAGGAGAAGAGGTAATATTTGAGTTATGCACATATAACCTCTAAGAGAGATCTATACACTTTCAAAAAAAATCTAAAGTATTTAATAAAGCCTTTTCAATACCTATTAAAAAAAACACAAGGTATATAGCAAATTTGGTTTTCTACTTAAAGTCATATTTATCAATATTTTGTTTTGGAAAATATCTCAAGTTACCACAGAAACCTCTTCAAATAAAATCAATTTTCTGGTATTTAAAAAGAATATTTGTGTGCTAGATTAAATAACAGAGAGTTAGTTTTTTTAAGGATATTATGTTGATAGTTTTCATATTTTCTTTAAACCTTTGGAGAGTAATTGATTGGTTTTCAATATTCTTTTATCTCCCCTTCAAAATAACTACAGAAAAATAATTTTTGCATCATTTTTGGCCCAGCTCATGTAGGCTTGGTTTGATATCTTCCATAATATGAATAATTTTATCTTCACATCTTGTATTAAAGTATAGAATTGAAGCTCATAGACTTAAGAGTGAGGGAGATATAACGCTTAATTGTACCATAGCCCTCCTAACAGCTTTGAGGTTTGTATCCTAATAGTTTTTAAATATTTTCAGAAGAAAATTAAAGTAAAAAAGCTCAAAAGGAGGAATATAATGAAGTGAGAAAAGTCTTTTTGTACTAAAACTACTCAAAAAAGAGCTTAAATGCATTTTTAAATAAATGATATGAGATTCAGCCAAAGAATTATGAAAAAAGATCTTAATATGATTATCATTGAATTTATCCTGTATTCAAATTTTTGTTTGAAATAATTCTTCTTGTGCATTGTTCTTTTTGGTGAATATTGGCTTCTTTGTCTTAAACACAGTAGTAATATACAATAGCTGGCTATTCCAGAAAATGACAATGCTTTAAAAATACTGTTTTTACAAAAATCATCATCATTTTTATGATTGATCTTAGTTTTCCCCATTTTAAATATAAGATTTGTTTTTCAATTGTAATATAATTTTTGAATTATATTAAATGAAATTAAATTTATTCATTTTTTATTTTCAAAATTACAATAGCAGGAACTATGTAGATCCTGCTACTGTCAATTTGTCAATTATCATTGACAAATTGACAGTACCAGCCCTTACAGTATTTGATACTGTAATTAAATAAAATAAATTATATGAAAATAATTTAGATTTCAAAATACATTCAACAAGTAAAACTAATGATAATAATAAGTTAAATAAAATAAAAAATAAAAAGCAGAAATGAAGCAAACGACATGATAATAATAATGGGGATAAGAATAAGAATCATACCACTTGTAATACCAAATGATGAGTTTTAAAACAAATTGAAATAGTTTTTATTTGAAAAATATAATTCAATATGAAAACAATTTTTTTTTAAAATTTATGAATTAATTTTTTAGAGAAAGAACATTTTGTGAATTTGTTTTTTCTTCAATATAAAAAATTCCAAATAAAAAAAAGGGAAAAAATGAAATTATATTTAAAGCAAGCTAAGAGGGTCACCAGTTATAGTTCTATTTTGATAAAACCTTTATTAAGTATAAAGATCTTAAAACAGCCTTTTATTGATGATTTATTATTAGAATTCAATAAAGATATTGGATGATATAAATAATAGATTTGTTTTATGGAGGGTGTTCAAAAAATGAGTAATTTTTTCAATTCAAAATATAGCTCTGATCTTCTAAATTAAATGGGATTGTGATTTTGATTAATATTCTGAAACAATTTGGAGTAATATTTCCTACATCCCAAATTCTTAGTAGAATAAGAACAAGGTGAAATTTATCTAACTTAATTGAATACGAAAAGAATAAAGGAAATTAGAAGTTCTGTAATGTTTCAGTGGCTGATAATGTCTTGGAATATCACAAAAAAATAAACTTATGGTGACAAATCAGTTCAGAGCAAAATACAAATCTCAGACTAAGCTGGGTCCAAGCCATTTTCCAAATGGAGTACCTGCTATCAGGTGTAGCCACTTTGCTCATGGTGAATGGATTATGCAAAATATACCTCAAGGCCCACACTGGGAATGTTCCCTGGGATATTATCCAGTGGGCTTCAGTATTTGGAGTAAGAACATACCACTAAAAAATCTGAATTTGTGGAAGACTTACTTTAGGAAGTTTCACTATGGAAGCAATAGTGAAAAATAGACAAAATGGCCAAAGTAATCTAGAAAAGAAGGATTTTGGGGGTCTATATAGCTGGAAATGACCATATTGTTTTGCCCATTTTTTGTAAAAAAATAAGGAATTCTTCTGGGTGGTTGATTATGGCCAATTTTGTGGAAAACACCTCAAATAGATTTTCGTTCACCCTGGATGTCAGGCTGAATCTATGATGAAGTAGTAATGATAGTATATACAAATCTAAATATGACTGTGAAATGGATGTTTATGATTAAAAAAGGTTTTCAATGATAATATAAGGGCTTTAATATTGTTAAATGGTGGTGGTGAGCGCTGCTGAAAGCATTGGGTGCAGTCTTACCAGTTGGGTTACTATAATAAGAGCTACAATACACCAAGATTTAAGGTATAACGGCTTATTTTCCAAGAATATAACTGCTTTTGACAGTTTTACTATGTAGGAATTCAAGAGCAGGATGGGGATTCCTTTTCTGGAAGAGAAAAGACCTCCTTTTATTCTGAAAGGGGGTGAACAGGTCCTCTACACCATCCACTTAGAGGAAGTGGAGATTTTTCACTTCTGAGTGCTGGCTTGTGGGTTGCACAAGGCCTGTATACTCTGTATTGTGCTCAGATGTGGCTTTTAAACCACATCTGGGAAGTTTTCTCCAATTCAGGGTGAGCATTTTCATCTGGGGCCCACACAACCCTCTTCTGATGTGTATGATGTGTAGAAGGCTGTACAGAAGCTTTATAGGACCCCAGTATTGAATGAAATATTAGGTATTGAATTATAAAAAAGATTCTTCATCTATTTGACACCTCATAGTAATAGTCATGGGATAGTATCCCACAGTAAAGGTTTTTTGGCCAATCTGTGGGATTTTAACCGTAAAACTGCTATAAATTTGTCAGTTTTGTAGATATTGAGCTCCAAGTTGGTTCATTGTGTAGCCCTCAATGACATATACACAATGGTAATTTATTTTGTATAGTTAAAATTAGATATGGAAAGGTTATGCCATGTTCAACTTTTGTTATCCAGATATATGATTCTCTCAAAATCTGTATGGAACTTGTTTGCCCCATAACCTTTGTTATAGATGAGATATAGGGAAACGGATGGCACCATCAGATAGCCCTGTTTTTTTTCTTTCCAAAATTACCCAAATTTAGGTATTCTAAACTAAAAATGTAGAACTTAGATGAGAGGTGAATATTTTATTCACTCTGATTTGAACTTATTTTGGATATAACCTCTGTAGGTTTGGTGCTAGCTTAATTTGGCTAGTACCATTGGATAGCGCTTACTTAGAGCTTCAATTTGAATACCCATTTTCTGGGGTTAAGCCTCTTTTTCTGGATTTCAGATGAGAGGTGAAAATTGAGTTTTATGCTCAGAAACCTATTTGAGCAGGAATAACTTTATTGTTTTTTGTCCTATAATGATGGGACTTGTATTTTTGGAAACAGGCAAGTTTCTTATTTTGTTTGATACCTTATGAGCTGGTTTGGCTCAGCTCCATCTTTTAGTGGTATTTTGCTCTACCATTGGTTTATGGTGTTTGGCTGTCGTGATTGTTGTCTGGTTATGAGTTGCAGGCTGACATATCCTCCCTTCAAAAAAAGGCTCATCATTGATGAGAATTTCCAACCCTCCTAGAGGATCTGAATATTCTAAGGTGAAGGTTACCATCTGGTATGGCATCTTCTACAAACCATGTATCCTTATCTGCTGTTTTGTTTTTTGGATCTGATCAGATATTGTCTCTGGTCTTTACGATTCAGTATGATCTTCCTGGACTTAATGATCTTTTTCACAGGGCCAGGGGAGTCTTCCACCTCCACTATTTCTTGTGGGGTGTAGGTCTTGTTCCTGGAGGGGAACTTGTCCTCTCCTGTCTGAAAGAAGGGTTTGTCTATACTCACTGGGAATACTGGGTGTTTCCTAGAGAATTCCTCTGTAAGTGTAACCTCCACTGAATTTTTCCCTATCAATTTGATAATAGTGAAGGGTCCCACAAATGAGTCTCTCATTCTCTTAGGTCCCTTGAGATTATTAAAGTTGAGTGTAGATACTAAGACTTGGTCCCCTTCTTTGAAGTCTGGTTCCATGTGTGTTTTGTCATACCTCTTTTTTTGTACTCTTTAGCCTCAGCTATGCACTTAGCAGCTGTATCACATGCTCTCTTCTACATGTCACAGAAGTCTTTGGCTGTGGGGTGGATAGTCAGAAGCTTTTTCTTCAAGTGATCTACAGGCAATAGGGGGTTCCACCCTTTTTCTAGCAGTGAGGGTGATTTCCCTGTGGTAGAGTGCTGTATGGTGTTATAAGACAGTTGGACTGCTGGTAGGAGTGTGAAACAGTCATGGGTGTATCCTTCATGGTATTTATATTCCATTCCATATGCACAGAATCTTCTGATGATGTCCTCCATTGTCTGGATCATCCTTTCAGCTAAACCATCTGTCTGTGGATGATATGCTGTAGAAAATTCAAGTTTTGTTCCAAGTATGTCATAGAGGTTGGTAAAAAATTCTTATGTGAATTTTGGGTCTCTATCACTAATGATGATTTTAGGAATTCCACATGTGGACATGATTTTATGCCAGAGTAACAAGGCTGTATGCATAGCTGTGTCTTCCTTGTTACATGGTAGGCACCTTACACTTTTACTATACCTATCAACTATGACTAGGAAAGAATTGAAGTTTTCCTTTCCTCCTGAGACATGTCCTGTGACCCAGTCCATGTTGATGGTTTCCCACGGGTGTTTGGGTTCTTCTATATGTTGAAGCAGCCCATATCTCTTCCTATGTTTTCTGTTTTCCTTGTGGCATCTGTCATAAGTGTTGAGGTATTCACTCAACTATTTTTCCCATTGGGGTCACCAAGCTATGCTTGCTACCCTCTCTTTAATCCTGTCTTCACTCATGTGTCCCATATAGGGGCAGTCATAGCATTCTTGAAGGATCAGGGATATGTGGTCTCTATCTATCACTGTGAGGGCACTATTATGCTTCTCTCTGTGATATTGTAGTCCATATATAAGGAAAAAAATTATTATTCTTATAGTCCCCCAACCAGGGATCCTCTAACTGGGATTCCAGTTCTGGGCTCCTGTACTTCTTTTGAAGGAGTTGTAGCAATATGCTACACTGTTTGTGCTTGGCATAAGTTTTGGTGAATGAACTGAAAAATTCATTATGAAGTTCTGAGAAGCTTATTACCAATATGAGAGTTTCTGTCCCTTCCGGTTAAGTGTTATCATTGTCTGAGGTACCAAATTCTGGTACCCATTCAGAAAATTTGGAGTTATTTATCTTGTCTATTTCCATGAAATGGATAGGAATTTTGGAAGCTACTTCAGGGTCATAAGATGGGTTGCTTTTTACATTTTCCAGTGGCCATCTGCATTGGTGTAGATTTTGCATTCTTTTTATATGATGGTCATGTTACCTCTATACTCTTGGATGGCTATTTGCCATCTAAACATGTGTCTTTTTGTAGTCTTCATATTAAGTAAAGACTTCAAGGCTGTGCAGTCTGCGTAGACTTCAAAGACTGCACCCTCCAAGTAATAATGGAGTCTTTATAGAGCCCAGACTAAACATAAGCATTCAGTCTGAGTGGCTGCATACCTTGCCTCTGAATCTTTCAATTTCCTGGAGATTTAGCATATTACTCCCTCCCTTAGTTCACCATCCACAATTTGTCTTTGATTGCTGCTCCTAGGACTTAACTAAAATCTGCATCTATATAAAACATAAACTGTAGTTCAAAGTCAGGTAATATGAAGAAAGGTGCATTAGTGAGCTTATATTTGATACTCTCATATGCATCCCTCCTTTCCTTGGTAATTTCAAAAACTAAATCTTTTGAACATAACCTGTATAGACTACTAGTTATGTGGGAAAATTTTTTAATGTGACTTCTGTAGTAGCTAGCAAAACCAAGGAAATATTGAATCTCTTTGATGCTCTTTGGTACTGGTTTTTGCAGTACTGCTGCTACTTTGTTCTGCTTCATGGCCAGGCTAAGGCCTGAGACTTTATGTCCTAGTCCCAATAGCTCTTGTTGCCCAAAATCCCACTTCTTAAGTGAAATTTTCATATTGATGGGTGTGCATTTACTAAGGACTCTGTCTATGTACTGCACATGTTCTTCCCATGTCGCTGAGTATATAATGATATCATCAATATATACCACAATCCAGCCTGCCAATATTTCCTCTTGAAATATTGTGTCCATCATCCTTTGGAAATGGGCTGGTGCATTTTTGATTCCAAAAGGCATTCTGGTGTACTAATATATGCCCATATGACATATAATCCTGAGTAACTTCATGGAGTTTGGCTTAAATCCATTCTGGTGAAAGCCTTTCATACAATCCATATTGGTTATGTATTTGGCTTTTGCCACCTTGTCTAGGGAATGAGGTATCCTTGGTATATGGTACCTATCAGCTTTTGTGTAGTTATTCAGGGCTCTGAAATCCCCACACAACCTAGATTTTCCATCATGCCAAGTGATAAGGACAGGAGTGGTGATTTCCACTATTTCATTGTGTCTTATCTTCCTGATGAAGTCCATATATAGGAGTTCATTGATGTGTTTTTCAATTTATTTCCTAGTTTCCAGGATCTCTTGATATGGAGGTCTTCTGAGAATGGGTGGATAAGGTCTTTTCACATCTAGATATAGTTCTATATCATGGCCTCTGATCTTTCGCAAGGGTTCTTTACCAATGGCAAAAGCTGATCTATTTTTCCTCAGTATTTTTAGTAAGATACCTTTTTGTTTTCCTGGTGAGGTTAGTAATGAATTGGCCCTCTTTGAATTAATTCAGCAATTCTTCTAGAGGGTCTTGGTTGGACATATGGTATATATCAAGTGAAAATTTTGTTTCCTTGTTTGTACCTATGGTAATGTGCCTGTTTTTACTATTGTATATGTTAATGCCATTAATCCTTTGGTAGTCTGTTCCCAGTAAGAATCCCTGGATGTCAGAATCTTTAATAACTAAAGACTCTGGGTTGAGTCTGATATTAACTTTCCTATGGGGTATGATTATCTCTTTGATAATGGTCCCAATGAATGTAATCTTCCATGATGCAATTTTAAAGTTCTTTTCCTTGGTTGGAAAGAGTTGCTTCTCCAAATTTGGGAAGCGGTTGTCCAATTATTCTCTGGCCACTATTGAGAAATGTGCACAATTATAAATGATCAATGGGTGCTGAGCATTGTAAATAAAAACAGTCATCTTTGCGGCTGTCCTGTTTATATATGCCATTACTCTAGTTGGTGTGACTAGAAAGGTCTGTGCATCTTGTGTGTGTTTACACAAGTTTCTGTTTTCATTATCTTGTGGAATTCCTGCTTTCAACTATACATCCTGAATTTCTAGCTGTGTTTCCTCTTGGTACTCTAAAACAAATCCCTCTTTTGGGTCTTGGTCATCATCAGAGTGTTCTATGATGGCATCAACCATAGAGTCTGATTCAGAATCCTCTGGGACTTGTTCAATGGCATAGACTTTTTTCCTTTCCTTTGGAAAGTTGCTAGCATAGTGGTCTGTTGACCCACAAGTGTGAAAAGAGTTTTTCTTCTTGGTCACTTCTGCCATTCTTTCTTTGGGGTTGTCTTTGATGTCCACCCTGGAAGGTTGTTTCTCTTTGAAACTATGTCTTTTGTATGGGGAATATTTCCCTATATTTGTCCTTTTCCTTACATCTTGTAAGGTATTGGAAATGTCATCTAGAGTTAAACTCTGGTTACATCTGCATTTTATTGCATGCTCTAGTTCTCCTTAAATCTGTGTCAAGAGCTTGTTATTCCTGATTTGGGGATCAATGGATTTAAGCCTTTTGGACTGTATAAGACACCACTCACATGGATCTTTGTCCACAGAGTACTTATCATTTTCAAATGACATTGCCGTTTGCCATATCCAAGTAACATTGCTGTACTTCTGGATTATTTGACTCTTCCACAATGGCCGGCTTCTTCTGACATGAATTTCTTCAATTTCTGTGTACCAAATACTAGCATTTACTTTGAATGCTGTATTTAAGTTGGCAGTAATCCAGTAAGCTGGTATGCTTGGTACAACAATGAAGAGTCCAGCAATATAATGAATGAGTTCAATGTGATCATATCCTCCTGAAGCAGAGAATTTAGGAAAGCTTGAGGCCACTGGAAGCTGTTTCTGTTCTTCCTTATCTGAATACGTCATGTTATCTCCTACTTGGTATTGTGATGGATATCTTGGCTTATCATCCAACAAGACATCTGGTTTGATGTCCACTTGGTATGTATTATGCAAAGTATAGCCTTGTGATTGAGGCTTCATGTTTTGTAAGATATTAAGCAATTTGTTTATGTCTTGATCAAGATATTCCCTGTCCCTCTTGAAGTGGTATTGCTCTTCAGAGACTTTAGTTAGTCTTTTTTTGGTTTCTTCAGACAACTTGCTTAATTTAGCACAGATTTCTTGGATGGATTTCATTGTTTCTTCTTGTAAGGTTTTCAATTCTTGCAACCTTAAATTTCTCCTATGGAGTTCATCAAACTTCTCTTGAGTTTGCACTTCAAATCAGGACATTTGTAACCACAGTTGAGCACTGTTTAAGTTACTCTCAGGTGTAACAAAATTGTGTTCATTTTAGTGGGAGTAATCTTTCTATCAATAGGGCTACTGATTATAGAAGTATTTACAACTATTTCTGGCTCTTGTTTACTTCTTTCACCAATTCCCACAGCTTCTGGATCATTGGGTCTGACTCTTTCTGGCTGTGGCTGAAGGAAGTCTTGTTTTCCCTTTTAATCCTTTTTTCTCCTGGAAACTACCTGGGATTGTGAAGAATGGTGACTCTTGGCCACTGATATTCTGTTTCCTGAATGGTGTGAAGCCACTGGGTAGTTGGGTTGGTCTACTCCTTGTGAGCCTGAAGGAATCAGAGTAGGATCTTTCTGGCTCAGTTTTTCTTCTATAGCTTGGCTAGTGGCTTGATTTTCCCTTATCCTGGTTGCCATCTCCTCCAGGAGTTTGAACTTCCTGTTGGGATTCCATCCTTTGGTGATTACTATAAGATCTTTGAAGGGTATCTATTTGAGAAATATCTTCTGGAAACTTGATCCAATTTCTTCCCAGTGTGATGCTAGGTTGAACCTCTTGTTGTTCATGCTCCATTGGAATAAGTCTTTGGGGAGTTGATGGAGCTGAAGAGCTTGATGCATATCCTTCCCGTCCTCTGTTTTGAGGTTTCTGTTGAATTGGAAGGTGAATTGCAGAGTGGGTATAGTTTCCCTCAGTGTATTGCCATTCAATATTGTTTCCAAGGTCTCCAGTCCCTGTTCTTCTGGTTCTGAACAGTACTTGTCTGTCCTCTGGCTGGTTCCTTGGGATTCCAAGATTCCTGAGGTGTACAGGGGACATATTAGTATTTGAAAGCAGCAAACACTTTATGTTATTTGGCGATTTACCTTTGACTTTTCATGGTAAAAATTTATTTTCTACTTCTTTGGGCAATTTGCCTTTAAAAGTTACAACTGGGTTAATTACTGTAATTTTCCCTGTAAAAGTTAGCAAGGCTGGGTTACCTTGTATAGAAGCAGAGTTTGTGATTTTCTAGTCCTCTTAGTGGCTATTGCTGTCCACCTTTTTGTGGTTATGAGGACTTCACTGTGCCTTTTTCCTTTGCCTTTAGTTCCTTCTATTTCTGAAAGTGCAACTGGTGTATTGCCTTGTGACTTGGTCTCAAGTTGGATGAAATTTTCTTCCACTGAATCAAAGGAAATAAGGACTTATTTCAGTTAAGGCTTCTTAAAATGCAATTTTCACATCTAAGAATGGCCTCTGGGCAATATATTACTATATTTTGCCCTTGTATTATGAGTTATAATTAAAATTATGAATTATATGTCAAAAATACTGTATTGTGAATATATGGTATACAGTTTGTATCCAATATCTCACAGATTAACTTGTAATTAACAAGTGTAATATCATAAGTGGTTCTGTAATGGACAATTGAAATTATCAATATGTCCAACAACACCTTTGAAGCTTTTATTCACAGTAAAGAGGTTTCCTTTTATTTCAAAAAGAGATATATTAAGGGTTTTAAAGTGCTTTGATATCAAAAACACACCCAAAATAGTTTTCTGGTGATTGAATTATAATCAAACCATGTAAAAAAATAATAAAACCGCAGTGGTGTATGATTATATACCACTCAAAGAGTCAATAATATAGAATATATTGTTTATTTTTTAAAAATTTATACACCTAAAAATAAAAGTAAAGAAAAAATCACTTTTTATGCCAAAATGGTCCAAAAAAGCTCAAAAAACATGGCCAGGCCCCCAAATTGCTGGGCTAATTCTATGATGAAGCGGTAATAAATGTATTTAAAGCTTTAAATATGACTGTGAAACAGATTATTAAGATTAAAAAGGCTTTAATTGATAGTATAAGGGCTTTACTATGAGGAATAGTGGTGGTGAGCACTTTTGAAAGCCCTGGGTTCAGTCTTACCAGCTGGATTACTATGATCAGAGCTAAAATACTTACAATTTAAAGTATAACTGATTATTTTCCAAAATTATAACTCTTTTTGAAAGCTGTACTACATAGGAATTCCTTTTCTGGAAGAGAAAAGGCCTCCTTTTATCCTTCATTGAGGTGGAAAGGTCCTCTAGACCATCCACATAGAGGAAGTGAAATTCTTCACTTCAAAGTGCTGGATTGTGGTTTTAAAAAGGCCTTTATTCTCCGTATTGGGCTCAGATGTGGTTTTAAAACCACATCTGGGCAGTTTTCCCCAATACAGGGTGAAGATTTTCATCTGGGGACCACACAGCCCTCTTTTGACATGTATGACACATAGAAAGCTGTACAGAACCTTTATGGGACCCCAGTATTGAATGGGATATGAGGTATTCAAGTATAAACAAGCTTATTTTTCTATTTGACACCTCATAATCATAGTTATGGGATAATAGCCCACAGTAAAGGTGTATTGGCCAAACTGTGGGAATTTAACCTTAAAGCTGCTATAGCTTTGTCAGTTTGTAAGATATTGAGCTCAAAGTTTCCTCATTGCTTAGCCTGGGATGAGATCTACACAATAATACCTCATTTGATATGGGGAACCTTAAATACGCCAAAGTTATGCCATGTTTAATTTTTGTTATCCAGATATATGGTTTTCTCAAGATCTGTATGTAACTTGTTTTCCCCATAGCTTTTGTTCTAGATGAGATATGGGAAAGTGGATGGCACCATCAGATAGCCATGATTGTTCTCTTTCAAAAATGACCCCCTTTAGGTATCTCACACTAAAACTGTAGAAGTTAGATTAGAGGTGGATATTTTATTCACCCTTATTTGACCCTATTTTGGCTATACCCTATGTAGTTTTGGTGCTAGCTTAACTTGGATAGTACCATTGAATAGCTCTGACTGAGAGCTTCAATTCAAATACCCATTTTATGGGCTTAAGACTCTTCCTCTGGATTTCAGATGATAGGTGAAAATTAAGGTTTATGCTCAGCAACTTCTTTGAGCAGGAATAACTTTGCTATTCTTTGTCCTATGGTTATGGGACTTGTATATTTGGGAAAAGGTGCATTTCCTATTTCTTTTGATACCTTTTGAGCTGGTCTGGCTCAGATCCATGTTTTGGTGGTATGTTACTCTAGCATTGGTTTATGGTATTTGGCTGTCATGCTTGTGCTCTGGTTTTGAGTCACAGGCTGAAAAGAAAACTAATTTAAAATTTAAATGTTTAGATATTTGCTTGTAAGCCTTTCTTTTATTTTTTGAATGAAGAAATGGAAACAAAATACTAGTTTATATAAATAAATGAGGATTGAAGTTCCTTGGAGTTACAAATAGCACTAGTAACCTCAAAACTTAATCAAAAATAAGTGTTTTATGCTAAAAGCTCTATTTTTAGGTATTGGGTTTCAGTTTTTATCCAAAGACACCCTAAATATATATCATAAATCATGAGGGACACTTTTTTGGGAATAAAATAAGTGTTTCATCACTGTTTTTTTGTCCATCATCATGAATTTCAAATATGAAATATTCTATTAAAGATATAATATTATTCCATTCAGAATGATGATTTGATTACTTTGCTACATATAATTTGTAAATAAGGAATCAAAATAAGAAAAGTTAGATTACACTTTTTATAAAGACCAATAGTTTGTTCTCTTATATAAAAATGTTGTCTTAAAATTCCCCCAAAATCCACAAAATTTCTCAAAAATTCCTGAATAATGTTTTATAGTAAGATAATTGTTTTATTATTTGAATTATTTTCTTTTAGAGATATTTTTAGCTTAGAAGAATTATCCAATACTAAAAATGTTGTTTGACTTATTGTATCAAATAAGTACTGTAAGAAAGTTTTTTTTGTGAATTTCTATATTTTGTGTGTGATGAATTCTTTCATAAATAATAGTAATACTATTCACTAGTGGATAAATATTATAGTTTCCCACAAATAGTTTTCTCATAAAGATCTTTTGGTTTTCTTATTCTTATAGATGTCAGTGACTAAAGCAATAATAGAGTAATTATATTTGACTCTAATAATTGAAATTATTCATAATAAAATTCCTTAATAATATTAATTTGTGGGTATAATAATTAGATCAGCTATATTTATACTGAAGAAATTCATAGTTCTCTTGATAATTATCAATATTATCAAGAGTTAAATAGACAAACCTTACAGTGTTTGTGATCTCGAGACTGGTCAAAAATAGTATGGAAACAAATAAAAAACCCAAAAGGAGTGAAAAAATATAATTAAAACTTATTCAAGAATGAAATTAAATTAAAAAAGTAGATAGAGAAAATTCCAAAATATTATCTCGACTTTAGAATAGTAAAAAACCTTCAAGATACAAAGTTAAGATGAAACTTGAAGAATTAACTTTACTCAATAGGAGGCTTAGAAATTGACCTTTGAATAGCTTAAATGCGATTTTGAAGCCTCATTAGCTTTATTTGATCAGGTGTAATTTATGGCTATTATGCAGTAAAAAAACACTAACTTTTGATATGCACATCCTTATGATCCTTGTTAATAGAAAAACCTTCAAATTGAACACTTTAGGAATTTTAGATCCAATAAAGAGATAAAAAATACTGGTTCACTACAAAAACTCCTCTAACACAAATTACAGAAGCGGAATGATAAATAGCAATATTACATGCCCTTGGCCCAGATTAATATAGACAGCAATGATGTAGCCTTAATGTATTAATTAATGGATGTAATTTAACAAAATAATTTAGTTTAACCATAATAGAGGTAATGTAACAAAAACTGAGGTCTATGCACATTAAGTTCTGCATCAAAGCCACAGTCACATGAAATAATTAAAGAAACCTATGACCAGAGTTAGTCACTAAAGGCTGCACAAGCTTACTAATAAAGTAAATTGATTAGCTTTAATGACCCATTATAGTACAATACACAACAGTATAAATATATAAACCAAAATAAAGACTTCTTATGTAAAAAAGGCTTATTATATGGAGAACAAAATCATAACTCCAAAAATATGAGAAAGTCCCTCTCTGTGATTTCAACTTTAATTTACTCAGGGTAGCTTATATTATCATTTAAGAAAAATGGTCCAGGAAATAAATTCTTGAATATAACAGGTAGCTTAGTTATTCTTAAGTTATTGTATACTAAGTACCAAAGCTTGCTAGCCACAAATTAAGTCAACATCTCATTATCATTATCCCTATTAAAAGATGATACTATCAGTAGTAATCACTATATTGTACCAAAATTATTATCACAATCTTTTTATCAATTTACTTAATTAGACAAATTTTTCAAATAAATACTACATACTATCTCTTGGTAATTGTTACTATCATAACGTATCATTCACAAACCAAAATTCAATACATTTCATGAAAGTTGATTTCAGTATTTGAAATTGAAATTTAATAAATTTGGATACTTGATAAATTTAATCACCACTGAAATATAATTATACTTTATCCCAGATAATTCATATCTACTATATTGAAAATACAAACGGGAATAATAGCCATCATGGTCTCATTATATTCTAAATCAAAGGGGGCTCGACTTAGAATCTATCAAAATTATTTATTATCTTATATTTAAGTATAAAGGATCTTGTGACTCATAAAAGTCTGAGCCTTATAGAGACTTATAAACTATTGATTTACAGCTTTCAAGAAACTCTCTCAATAAAATATTCATTAATAATCTCAAGAGGATGATTAATGTTGTTATATTAGTATGAGAATATCAGAAACCATTAGGACTATTGGCTACAATATAATTATAGAGATCAAAAGATGTTAAAAAGTGCTTTCAACCTCAAGAAATTCCTCACCAAATATAATTTTAAAAAGAAGCTCCATAGAAGGTATGAAATCTTGGGAAGGAGGTATTTTTTATGGACTTTGATATTGTTATATATATCAATTATGTTAGCTCAGGTATTTTTGAACAATTATTTATGAAGATTTACATGCTTGGAGATTATATTCAAAATTAATATAGTGTTTTTATTTGTGAAAGATTGGCCCCACTAAACTCAAAATCCATGTAAATATTAGTTAAAAATTGATCAATATCTCATGAGAGCAACACTAAGATCACTGATTTCTTATGGATACCACCCAAATTCTTTCTCATTATTTACTCATGGGAAATTCAAATGGATTGAGTCTTTGGATATTTGTTAATGAGTATCAGAATAATTCCAAAATTCTGGTTTTGAAGGCTCTTGATATTCTATTAATGGGAAAAATAATTTACCAAGAAGCATTTTGATGGAACCCATTCTATTTGTTTGCTTTAAAAATCCTAAAAATATTTCTTTATAGAATCAAAAAATAATTATTATTAGTTATATTTATAGTTCAATTAGTAATCATGAGAACAACCCAATGTCACAGCAATTCCTGACTGACTGACATAAAGTGAACTCCTTCCAAGAATTCTATTAATCCAGGTGAAATTCTTGTTAATACTGGCAGGTTCTAAATCAAACACCATCAATTTGAAACGCGAAAATCATTTCAAATTCAAGTAATGCAGCTTATTATCTGATGAATCAAGGGTTATATAATTAGGAATTTTATTTAACTCTGCAGTCACAAAATTTTTCCTTGAAATATTTCTATACTATTCCACAAGAGAAACACAAGCTATTACAGTCAGCCTTCTAAGCTACTGAGTCAGTTTCTAGAGAGGGAAGTTGGGTTTTGCATCAATTTATACAATTTTCATTTGGGATGGTCTTTGTATGACCCTAGCAATTTCTTATTTTGGATTTTATGATGGATTTTCCAAGAATCTAGAAAATATCTTATTAAACTAGACTGAGAAATATTATGAATATTCTTTGCTCTTAAGTCTTCTTTAAAACAGAAAATGGTCATTGAAATGGAATTAGTCTTATATTTTCGCTTTAAGTAAACAAATAATGTATGAATCCATGTTTTGAGAATGCAGAATCATAATACGGGTGAAAAATTTACTGGTGTTTCTATTCCACCTTTAGGCCCTTAATTTCCTTTGTGGTTGATAATAAATATTTATTAATTGAGAAATATATAGATAACAAAGATGAAGTTCATATTCCTTGTCAAGAACACTTTGAACTTCTGTAATTTCCGACTGAGAAAGAGGCAGAAAATTCAGGAACTTGAGAATTTAAGATGATTAGAATTTTAACTCACATATTTTGGAATATAGGAAAACCAATTTTATGGGGAAATTCAAGAACATAAGCATGGAATTTGATCAAAAATCATCTTTATGATATGAAAAGCTCTTAAAAATAACAAATACTAATTTTTCAGCTTGAGATCTGGTTTTTGAATAAAACTCTGGTAGGAAAGTAATGAGTTAGGGCATATCATGAATCAATTGGGTGACGCTTGTTGACTTTGACTCTAGATACTGCATATAATTATGAAGCTTTTTTCATTTTTGAATGCTTCAAGTCATTGATTTAAAAGTGGATGTGAGCAAATGAGATATAATGACATACAAGAATAATCTCAAGATTACTTCAACTAAGATAAAATGATATTTAAAAATATTCTTAACATCAAATTAATTATTTAAAAGGAACTTTGAATAATATAAACGTATTAAAATGATAAATTTTGGGGTTTCTCAAAATTGAAGATTCCCGGAGTGATTTTATTTAATATTTTGAGAGAATTCAAAAAGCACCAAGCCCTGGTTTATTTCTACATTATCTCAAAATCTCTTTTAACCTAAATTGTTGTTTTTCTATGCCCCATTTTTTTCCAAATAAAAAACACCAAAATTAATAATATATCTTCTCAAATGCAACAGCCATAAAAACTGATCTTGCAAGAATACTTTTTGAAATCATTAGGTTTCTCTCAGATTATATATATATATATATATATATATATATTATCTAGAGGAGGTGCTTATTTATCTACCCTTTTATATCCCGAATTCCTGATACTTACAGTCATTTAATTTAAATTCAATTTTTTCACTGTGTAGTTAAAATTTATCATGCATTTACAGCTTTCAGATTATTAGAATTAATCCTCCTGAAGTAATAGCTACAGCAAAACCAAATTAAGATAAATTTAGTTTTGATTTTGGAGAACAAAAAAAACTATCGGATTGGCTTTTTATGATGCTTTTACTCAAAAATGTGAATGAAAATTAAAATATAATTCAAAGAAAGGTTTCTAGGAGGATATTTTTTGGTCCTTTTCATTAAAAAATCACTTTCTATTAAAAATTATAGCTCAATATCTATGAATAAAACCTTTCAATATAATATTTCATAGTACCTTGATAAATTTAAGTTTATATAATTAGGAGTTTGAGTCAATTAGTAGTTATTTTTTGAATATAAAAAAAAGAGGAAAATTTTCTCTTAATCCTTTGAGCTCATAGGTCCCAATTTATTTTCTTATGGATCATAAAATTGGAAAATGACAGTAGCTATTTTGAATTAAGAGATTCTATGAAGGATAGATTCAATTTTTTCAGAAACTCTAATTATCTTTAAGTAAAATTTAGCTAACGTTTATAACTGAAGAAAAGTTAAATAAAATATGCAAGCAATGGGTATTTTTCTGATTCAGAATACATATACTATGACGGAGCTGTGTGCAAGGAAAGAATTGTTATGAGGGAATAAAGTATGGTATCTGGTACTGAAGGATATAGGCTTTCTTCAGCTCAAGTACAATGGAAAATTCTATGTGGGAATTCTCAAATACTAGAAAGTAAATTTGGTATTTATGAAATCAAATATAATAAATTTGGGCTTTCACTAAGAATTATTCAAGTATTTGGAATTTGAAAGGCTTGAGAAATCATATTATATGAATCATTATAGATTATATTAGCTTAATATTTGTTCTTAGGAGTATATTTATTTATATAAAATTATAAAATACACTTCCATAAGCTTCAAGAACTTAATCATAATTGATGTAGTAGTAATTAATAACTGAAACTTGATAATGATAAAATATCTTTGAAGATATTGAGGAATCACATGGGTGAAATTGTTAAAAGAGATAAATAGTTCAATAAGGAGGGAGATTTGGAATGTATTTAAATATTTCAACATATCTGTAACATTCATGATTACTGAGAAACCTGGGAATATTCATTTTTGACCATTTTCTATGTAAAAAGAGTTGTCCCATTATTCTTATTTGCTTTTGAACCATCTATCCTTAATTTTCACTAATTAACTTAATATTAGGTCAATCAATATATAAATCAAGTTTGATTTACAAAGCTTCAAGCCTATTGTTGAGTTTTGAACCCCAAAATATATGAGAAATGTTATTTTTAATTATTAAGCTGGCCATCTTATTAAGAAATTGGTAACAGATTATAATAAGCTTCAAAAAATGGCTCTTATATTTCAAAAATCATTCATGATTCAGAATTAATAATAAAAATCTGGAACAACTATTTTCAAAGAAGTTTTGAAGTTCAAAATAGTAGAACTTGAAGAAAAGGAGCTATTGGAAGAGAAATTATTAAGACAAGAGTTTTTATTAGGAAATGAAGCTTTATTAGTATTTAATTGAAAGATTACTGATAGTAAAAAGCCAATCTCAAGTTAGTTTTCATTGGAAAAATTGTAAGGTGTGGATATGAAACTTTAATAAAATATCAATTACTTTTTGTATTGTCAAAATTTTTATAAGATAATATTTGATTAAGAATATGGAATTTCAATATTTTTAAGGGGAAACATTCCTGAATCATTGATTTTAATTTTTATATTATGAAAAATTAATATTATGAAGATTAATTGTTTTAGCAACAATACTCTACAAGAGATATTTATGGCTACAAGAGAAATTTGTTCAAGAGTAATTTCAATTGGAATTGATTGAGAAAAGGACTTCAAGGGTTTAACATGAGAAAAAGGTCTCTGAAGCAAATATTAAATAGAAAAACCATCCAAAAATGACCTAAGTAAATTTGGAACAAAAGTCAAAAAGCTAACAGTGATGAAAGATGCTTTGATTAACTTTTGGGGTGGTTCAAGGGTAAAAATTATCATAATGATATCTTCCTGTTGTGGTATTCAATACCATTAGTATGAGTTTCAAGCTTACCAACAAAACAGAAAAACATTATAATAAAAAAATGATGCAAAAAATATTTAAATATTACAACTACAGGTTTCAAACAGAAATATACAATACACGGCCACAAAATCTTATCAAAACAGTATAGTATCACAAAGTTTCTACACCTTATTGCATCGTCAATAACAAATTATGCAATTAAAAGGAGTTAATCTAAATACAGATATATAAAGATGGACCACAGCATCAGAGCTGTATTTTCCCTAACTTGATTCAATTGAGAGAAGAAATAACTCAAGGCTATGCAGAAAATTACAATATATTTTCCAAGAAAAAATGTTTTCTTACTAATATCAACACACATCAAACTTGATAGTAATGCTGCAATCTCCTTATGAAATGATAAAATACAAAAATAAAACCACCAGAATATTTTCTCAAGACTGCATATCAAAGTTAAACTTAGTACTCAATTGAATACAGGAAAATAGAAAAACAAATACTTTCCCCACCTCCAAGAAAAACTCACCAGCCAAATTATCTCAAATATATCATATGACTAGAAGAAGTTTCAATTGTCAGAAGCTGTATTTTATGCACTTTCTTGGAAAAAAATGAAATCTCACCAGCTAAATTATCTCAAAGACATCACATGATCTTGATAAGAAACAGAACCACCAGCATAATTCTCTCAGAAAATACATAACAAAGTCACCAAAAAAGAAAAATATCACCAGCCAAATTCTCTCAAATATATCATATGACTAGAAAAAATTTGAATTGTCAGAAGATGTATTTTCTCCACTTCCTTGGCAAAAAAACCTCAAAAGATAAATTATTGCAAAGAAATCACATGATCTCCATAAGAAAAAGAACCACCAGCATGATTGTCTCAGAAAACACGTTGCTACACCAAAACTACATGTCTCACCAGCTAAAAACTCTGAATAATGATTTTTTCTAACTAACCTGTTTTGGGAAGCTCTATGAATGCCCAAAAGGTATAAATAGAGGTCTTAACTCCCTCATTTTCCCATGATCCAGGGTCACCACCACCCCTGAACTAGCAGGATATCTAGAGTAGTTGTAGTGTTTTAGTCATGAAAAGCTCAGTAGCTTGGTATTGTTGAATAATATTAGTATAGCCATAGTGAAAAAGCTCAGTGGCATTTCTCAGTAGCTTAACATTATTCAAAAAATAGTAGTATAACCTTATTTAAAAGCTTAGTAGCCTTGCTCAGTAGCTTAATATTGCTGAAGAATAGTAGTATAGCCATAGTGAAAGGCTTAGTAGCTTTTCTCAGAAGCCTAGTATGATTAAAAGAAAAGAAGAAGTGATGTAAACTCAATATTAAAAATATCAAAAGAATCAAATACCATAGTTTTATCATTATTAATATAAAAAAATCATTATAATAAACATAAAACCAAATAAATATTATTATTAGTTTCATAAAAATGGAAGAAAAAAAGAAAAAAAGAAAACATTATCATTACTTTTGATAAAATAACAAAACAATATTAGTCTTTATTTTGTCAGAAATTTTAGTTTTAAATCAGAGTTTTTACTGTAGTGTTATTGATAGGTCTTATTTAAAGACTGCTGATAAGTCTTCTCTATTTGTTAAAGCCATAAATAATTATTGTATTTTGTGATTTTCTGTAGGCTGACTATTCAGTATTATTTAGAAGGAGAGCTAATACACCTTAGCACCCATGGTTATTGGACAATTGTGAAATTCAAAAAAGACTTACCAATAATTTCCCCTCAAGGTACTGCCTTATTTAATCACACACCAAAAGGGAGTTCCCAAATCTGGTGTCCCAACAATGGCCAACAGCTTCAACCATCAACAATCAGGAAATTATCAAAAAAAAACATTCAAATTTAATCAATAAAAAACCTTTTATAAATCCAAAATTTCAAAAGCATATCAATTCAATATGGAATTAGAGAACCAAAAAAACTTCCAAATAATCATCACCATCAAGTTCTCAAACAAAATCATTTAATGATTATATCCAAAAAGAGGAGAAACACTAACTGGAGAAGAATCACATATAGATTATAGTATACCAGTTGGTACACCCAGAACCAAGAAGAAAGATCAAAAGATAGCTACAGATTATTTTAAAAAATTACTTAAGGAACTATTTGAAATTAAGAAGAAAAGTGAAAAACAGAAAATCAACAAAGAAGATCTCAATATACATTCAGAATCATCATCAAAGATACCACATAACCCTGATGAATCCAAAGAAGAAATTCTAAATGAAGACACCATGCAAGGACAAGAAGATATTTCTGATCTAGAAAAACTTCATCAAAGAATGTTGGAAATGCAACAAGAAATAATTGAACTCCTTAAAATAGAAGGGAAAAGAAAAGAGTCAAGTTTTACCACATGAAACATCCCAATGGAAGAAACTACAAACATGCCAAGAAGGATCAACATCACCATTTTCAAAGCCCATGGCCTCATCAGCACCATTCATTTCACAAAGACCAAATACTCTACCAAAGAGGGTTAATATTCATGTGCATTATTCAAGCCTATTACAACAGGAAATCCCAAGAAATAATGCACCTATTTTCAAGATTAGACCAAAGGATTGTAGTTTATGGTTTGATAGAAAGGAGGTAGAAAGATTTATTAAAAAAGTGGAAAATATAGTGGAAATTGAAGGAGAAAGTGGAAAGGATATAGCAAGACAAATATCCTTTCGGACTAAAGATTAAGATATCAGTTCCTATATTTAAGGAATGCCCAGATATGAAACTGGAAATTGGGAGAAATTAAAATTGGATATGAAGAGAAGATGGGGAACAGTATCACCTGAAGGAAGATGAAAGCTGTCCTCAATTACTGAACTATTCACAAAGATTAAACAAGAAAGAGGAACTAGGAATATGACACAATATAAAATGCTCATTGGGGAATATGAATCCATTATGAATTATCTCAAGAGGTATCAATATATACAAGGAGATATTAGTCACAATCAAGAAATTTTGCCTATTATTTTCTCAAGTGTTCAAGAGTCTATTTATAAAGAAATGATGTAAGATTTGTCTATTAAACTGTTGATAATATTACCATTAATCAACAGTACTATGACTGTTCTTATGAAATATAATAATAAAAATTTTTATAACCACAATTAAATAATTCATTACTTAATTATTTCTTTCACTTGTTATACACTACTAGTGATTATAATAGTAAGCAGTAATTTTCTACAAGAATCAATTACAAGAAGAATTTAATAATAAAAAACTTCTTTATTAAAATAATGAAATTATTTTCATATATCATCATCTTTTACAAGAATATTTATAAAGATAACTCTTGAAGAAAACTATTACTAGAAAAAAAACTTAAGAATTAAGATAAATCACTCACTAATACTCCAAAGAGCTTATTGAAAGATAATAGTAGAGAAATTTGATGGGTAATTGTGGATTTAAAAGGATCAAAATTGATTTATAACAAGATTAAGAAAATATATAATGGATATTTATCATTCCACATCTTTCTGATTGATTATGAAAGAATAAAACACTTAAGAAAATATTAACTAATACGTACTTGTTGGTAATAGTGGTATAACTGAATAATGTGATGATTTGGAAAAAACAGCAAGAGAAGGCCTCTTTTAAGTCAACAACAGCTCACAGAGGCGTTCCATGGAGAAAACTAAAAAACCAGTGAGTGAGAAAACAAGAAACATTTTTGGATTATTGATTGCATCATCTGTTGTCATGTAAGATTATCAAAATAATTTAATTGATGCTTTCACGTCACTACCAACCCAATCATAGTTAAAAATAAAAAGATTAACAATTGTAAATCTTCTTTTATCCAATAATAGTCATTTATTTCTCAAAGTTATCAAGTTTATTGGAAGTTTCATCACATATTGTATTTTCTGTGAATTTTTAAAGAGTCAGTGTTTCACGTGGAATCTTCAAAAATGGACTGTAGGTAAACCTTTGAATTTTACTTAGAAAGGTATGATTATTTTTGGTTTCTTTATGGAGAATACTGTTATTAATTGGTCCTGAAAGTTTCAGAAAGATTCATTAAGAAATGTATTTTGAATGAATTTTTTGAATTTTTTACCTCAATTCTATGTAGAATTGCAAATGACACTATATTAGTGGTTTCTATGAGGTAAATCTATAGATACTAGTCCAAAAAGGGTTTTAATTACTATTGCAGGGTTTATCCATGGAAAATAACTAAGAATTTTTATGGTTACAGGAGTCTAAGTTGCTCTTTACCTTGTTGGCACGTCAAAATAGCAGCTTATTTGCAATTTTCTTATGATTTAATGAGATTTAACCTTGGTAACCAAGTTCCCAAAAGGCTTTAGTATACTAATTTGGCCACCATCAGCCATGGATTCAAGCTTTAGAGATATCCATGCCTCAGAGGCCTCAGAATTTGGGTACCCTGACTCTCTTTGATGTCTTTTGTCTCCCTTGACTATTTTTCACATCAAAGTAGAAATTCAGGATTAGACTGATATCCACTATGGGTGTACCAAATGTGTATGTAAGAATGCCACAATATTAAGTGCCACAAACATGCATAACTCTATTCTTAGTGTATTTGTAACATGGTATTTCTCACATTCCCATTATTTTGGTGTGAAATTTGGAAAAACAAACATTTTAACAATTCTTTTATGTGGTATTGAAGTATTTTCCATATTACCACCTCATAGAGTTAATTTGAGTTTATTTACTCTATGGAGCTACCCTAGGTGACGTTTTGTGTAGAATCCAAATCTGGCCTTAAATCCATGCATTTGCTGACTGTCACAGGGGCTCTTCTAAGTGAAGAGGGCCTGGCACTGAGTAAACTGGGACTCACTTATGGAGGGCTCAGGATATGGTAAGAAAGAATACACCTAAGAGTGTTAGGAGATGAATTACTAATAAAGGAAATATAAGAAAGCAGCAACGAAAGAATAAGAGTAAGAAATAGAAGAGCCAACCGCAAACAAGTCCAAGTCCACTGTTTTAACCTGTCAGAATGAAAAGAGAAGGGTTAATAAGGATATGGACACCCAACTCATACTGTACAGGCGAAGAAAGAAAAAATGAAAAGACCAACTTAATATTAAATAAATATAATACCCAAAATAAGGATAAGAATATTCATAAAATAATAAATAAACTAACTTAATTAACTGGGAAAAGTCCCCAGGGGGGAGAAAGAGGGGCTGGTATATGTGAGAATCACCAGCCCTGATCCAGAGAGAAAATTTTCATGAGAGGATTGAATGATTGAATTGAGTCTGGCCATTACAGGTACTCTACAGCTGTACAGAACCTGTACAAGAGGTGTGGTGGAGTTGAGTGATCATACAGTTTCATAATGGTGTATCCAACCTGTAAAGATGTTGACAGGCTGTATTGAAGTACCGAGCTGTATGAATGTTTCAGCAAGGAAGATTTCTGAAACTGAATGCTGATGCAAATAGTGGATTGTCTGATTTGAGGTGTTTGAGTGGGTGTATTAATGAATACCCTTACCCCTGGTGAGTGGTTGTTACACTGACTCACAAAAAGGTTATTCACCTATTATGAAATCAAAAATGATGAATTTTGAATATATGCATGACTTATGGGTTATGAATAGCTTGAAAAGTATTTTTAAATGTAATTGTAGCCTATTTGGGTATGTAAAATATACCTCAAGGCTCACATTCCCTCCCACCAAAAAATAGAATTGTATTACAATTCTATTCATGATAAAAGAATAAGGCCCCAAAGGGGGTTAATGTCCACTGTCCAACCTCTTTTCATTACTTAGATCAAGTAATTCAAAGCATATTTATAGACATATTAAGGCTTGTGGCCTTCTTTCATGTCTAAATCTTCTCAGAAAACTTATCTGAGTCAGGTATCTCTCATTTTGCCAGCCATTCATCTTCATGTACTGAATTTCTATATCTGACAAGATATTCTCTTTGACTTTTACCCCTAACTCTCCTTTCTTTGATGACTTTCTTTATCTTTTTGTCTTCATTGTGTTCCACTGGTGGTATAGTTAAAGGAGTTGGGTTCCTTAAAGGAAACAATTCTTTATCAGCTGGTTGATACTATTTTATCAAGCTGACTGGAAAGGTTGGGTGTTTACTTTCCAATTCACCAATCAATTTCACTTGAACTGAATTAATTCCATGTAAGGCAAAAATAAAAATGGTCCTACATAGGAATCTTTGTGTTTCTTTGGGCCTTTGATATTATTAAAATTCAAGGCTGAAGCTAGAGCTAAGTCCCTTACTTTCAAGTCTGCTACTTTATGACTCTTTTCCCACTTCTGTTTTGCATAGTAAAAAGCATCATTAATACTTTGCTTTGAATGATGTTTTACTTTATCAAGCATTATTTTGATGCTGGAAGCTGTAGGATGGATGTATATTAAGGCATTCCTCAGTGTGTCTGCTGGGAGTCATGGATTCCATCCTTTTTCTAACATAGCAGGAGTTTTACCTGTGGAAGAATGGACTGATGTCTTATATGCCAATTCTAATGCAGGTATTAGAGTGCACCAGTCATTAGTAAAGCCATCTGAGTCTTTGAATTCCAATCCATAAGAACAGAATCTCCTGATGATTTCCTCTAAATTTTGAATCATTCTTTCTGCTAGCCCATCTGTTTGAGGGTGATATGTTGTATAAAATGATAACTTAGTCCCAAACAGTCTATGAAGATTGGTCCAAAGTGCATATGTGAACTTGGGATCTCTGTAACTTATGATTTTCTTAAAAAATCCTGTATGAGAAATAACTCTATTCCATATAGGAAGAGCTGTATCCATAGCATTGTCATCCTTGTGACATGGTAAGAATATCAGAGTCTTGCTGTATTTGTCTACAATGAATAAACATGCATTATAACTCTTGTCACCATTTGGAGGAAGTTCTCTGACCAAGTCCATATGAACAACCTCCCACGGGAATTTTGGCTCTTGAATATGAATCATAAGTCCAAATTTCTTGCCTGTACTCCTGTTTGCTTTTTGGCATCTGTCACAGGTATGACAATATTCAATGGTCTCTTTTGTCCAAGATGGCCACCATGCACAATTTTTCACTTTTTCAAGTGTTCTGTCTTCTGAAAGGTTTTTAGAATAGACACTATCATGACATTCATGAAGAATGGTATTGATAAGTGATCTTCTGAAAAATGTCATTACACAAGAATGTTTGGTTCTGTGCTAAATTGTTCCATCACACAACTGAAATATTCCTTCAAAATAGGAAGTATTCCAAGCTTCATCCAGTGAATTGACCAGAGCTGTGTCTTGACAGTATTTGTCTAGCAATGATGTCAAGATATGGCAATTATTGTCTTGCTTATAAGACTCTCTGACCTCTTCAAATAATTCATTAACAATATCAGTCATATTAATGCCTTAAATTGAAATCTGTGGTTCTGCTTCCAAAGGTACATAAGCTGGATTATCAGGAGTATTAGCTAATTCCCACCTACTGAGTCCATCAGAATTGTTATGAATGTCTCCTGATTTATGAGCTATAGTCATGTTGCCTCTATATTATTGAATGGCTATCTGCCATCTCAACATATGTCTGTTGGGAGTCTTCATGTTAAGAAGTGATTTCACAGAATTACAGTCAGGTATCACTTCAAAAACACTGCCATCAAGATAACAGTGTAATTTCACAAGCGCCCATACCAAACATAAGAACTGCATTTGGCTTGCACCATATCTGGCTTCTTTGGGTTTGACTTGTCTTGAGATATAACAAACTGGTCCTTCTGTAGGTTTGTCATCAATTATTTGGACTTGATGTAGGGCTGCCCCTAATCCATCTCCACTTGCATCAATTTACAATTTAAAGGGTATATTCCAGTCTGGCATGATGTGACCCTTGAGGAATATTTTACATACCCAAAAAGGCCAAAATTATCTTTAAAAATAAATTTTGAACTATGCATAACCCATAAGTCATGCATATATTCAAAATTCATTATTTGGTATTTGAGAAAAGATGAATAACTTTTTTGTAAGTATGTAAATCAATGGATTTAAGGCCAGATTTGGATTCTACACAAAGATTCACCTAGGGTAACTCCATAGAGTGAATAAGCTTGAATAAACTCTATGAGGTGGTAATATGGAAAATACTTCAATACCACATCATCAATACCACATAAAAGAATTGTGAAAATTTTTGCTTGTCTCAATTTCACACCAAAATAATGGGAATGTGAGAAATCCCATGTTAAAAATACACTAAAAATAGTGTTATGCAAGTTTGTGGCACTTAATATTATGGTATTCTTACATAAACTTTTGCTACACCCATAGTGGATATCAGTCTTGAAGGCTAAATTTCTATTTTTGATGTGAAAATAGTCAAGGGCAACAAGAGACATCAAAGAGAGCCAGGGTACCCAACTTCTGAGGCCTCTGAGGCATAGACAGTTCTCAAGTTTGAATCCATGGCTGATCTTGGCCCAATTAGTATACTAAAACCTTTTGAAAACTTGGTTACCAATTTAAAATCTCATTAAATTATAAGAAAATAGCAAATAAGCTGCTATTTTGATGTGCCAAGGAGGTAAAGAGAAGCTTAGACTCCTGTAACCATGTCAACTCTTAATTATTTTCCATGGGTAAACCCTAAAAGAGTAATTGAAACCCTTTTTGGACTAGTATCCATTGATTTACCTCATAGCAACCAGCAATATAGTGCTATTTGCAATTCTACATAGAAATGAGGTAAAAACTTCAAAAATTCATTAAAAAGACAATTCTGAATTAATCTTTCTGAATTGTTCACGACAAATTAAGGACAGTATATTTCATATAAGAACAAGAAAAGAATCATACCTCTATAAGTAAAATTAAGTTTTTTACTTACAGTCCATGCTTGATGATTCCATGTGAAACACTGAATCTTCAAAAATTCACAGAAAGTAAACTATGTGATTTATTTTCCAATAACATTGATAACTTCGAGACATTAATGTTTTTTTTGAAATAGAAGAACATCTATAGTTTTTACTCCTTTTATTCTTAACCATATTTTGGTTGGTAGTCAGATAAAAGCTTCAATTAAGTAATGATGATAATCTTACATGACAACATAGGATGAAATCATTAATCCAAAAGGGATTATTGTTTTCTCACTCACCAGCTTTCCAGTTTGCTCCATGGCACCCCTCTGTGAGCTGTGGTATACTTCAAAGAGGCCTCCTTTTGCTGTTTTTCCCAAATCATCCCATTATTACCAACAAGTAAGTATTAGTTAATATTTTTCTTAGATGTTTTATTCTTTCAAGAATCAATCAGAAAGACGTGAAATCATAGAAATCAACTATATATTGTTTTAATATTGTTATAAATTCATTTTGATCAATTAAATCCACAGTTATATGTCAAATTTCTCTGCTATTATTTTTAATAAGTTCTTTGGAGTATTAGTGAGTGTTTTTGTCTTAATTCTTAAATTTTTTCTCTAGTAATTGTTTTCTTCAAGAATTATATTTATAATTATTCTTGCAAAAGATAATTATTTATTAAAATACTTTTATTATTTTAATAAAGAAGTTTTATTGTTAAATACTTCTTGTAATTGATTCTAGTAGACAATTACTGCTTACTGATATAACCACTAGTAGTGTATAACAATTAAAAGAAATAATTAATTAGTTAATTATGTAATTGTGGTTAAAATAATTATTATTATTATATTTCATAAGAACAGTCATAGTAATGTTGATTAATAGTAATATTGGCATCAGTTTCATAGACTAATCTTACATTTGGGGGACTGGCCATGATTTTATCCATATAATTGGCTTTAATCATATTATAGACTTCAGCGTTTTGTGCTACAAAACCACCATACCTACCAAAGTCTTATATTTGGGGTCCTGGCCATGTTTTTTGAACCTTGTTCCCTTAATTAATGTATTTTTAAGTCCTCAAGAATATTAATTTATTTTTTTCCTCTAATTTAAAATTAAAATTATTTTTATTTTTGAAATTGTTTTTAAAATCTTTTTCATTGAGGAATTTGGTTTAATTCTATATTGTTTTACACGTGGCTTTTTCACATCCAAAAGGTTATAAAATTATTCTTTGAGTTACTCTGAATTAATTTCAAAATCAAAATCTTAAATTTTAATTTTTTCTTTAAAAAGAATAATTTTCTTTATATATAAAAAATAGAAACTTATAAAAAATCTTTTTTAAAATATTTTAAGTATAAAAAATAAGTTTTCTCTCTAGTGTCTTTAATCTAATACTGTGCAGCTGGTAAAAGACTCAGTAAAGGATATATTACCAGTCCAGAATCTTCAAAAGCAGAATATGAAGAAATTATTGAAGTTTAAATTGCTAAAAGAAGCACTTTGTTTCAAACAGCAAAAGCAAAAAAACCACCAAAAGCAGTGTATTTTTGAATTTATTCTTAATTCTTTTTTCTTAAATTGATGTAAAAATGGTGAATAACAGAAATGGAAGCAGATATTCAGTCCAACAAGATGGATTTGGAAAAAGAACAGGAAAGAACAAGTCCAGCAGTGGAAAGTCTTCCTCAAGAAAGACACATCTGGAGGATGCCAGAGTTTCCCCCCATTCCCCAACGTCTGCACCCGCAAACTTTGATGTGAACTCTGAATATGAACCAGTTCATGATAATATTTAAAGGGCTGAACCATTTTCAAGTGGCAGAAGTAGAGATTTATCAATTCCAATACAAGAATTGGTACAGAGCAGCCAAAGAGGAGGAGTGGGAAATATGCCCAAGAATTTGACAGGGGGCCATGAGCTCCTACTTACACATCAAGAGATTTCTGGGTCAGGAGAAGACCATAGAACTCTTAGGAGGAGGGAGCCCACTTTCTTGCAAAGACAAGGTAAAAAAGATAAAGAACTGATTGAGAAATCAAAGTCTTTTATCCATAGAACAGAAGAAGGAGCTGGGAATGACTCCAACTTTGGAGAAAGAAGGCCCAGTGGCATCTACCAGCACCAAACCAGTTCCAGAAGTGTCCAAAGACAAGCCCAAAGGACCTCAGAAGAACAGAAAGGTCCCAAGAGCCACCAAGGAAAGGGAAAAGGCAAAGCAAATTGGTACAGACCTTACCAACAGGGGTACAGGATCACCAAATTGGAGCCTTCAGCCATGGACATTGTCTCCAATATGGCCAGAACTCTCATGGAATTCACAGCCAAAGAGTAGAAATGGATGAGCAGGACCTTTTCACGCAAATGATACAAGAAATACAATTTGTTAAATCTAGTATTGATGTAGAACTTGGCAAAGTTAATGCAAAGTTAAATAAAATAACATCTGATATAAGTGAGTTAAAAAGGAATGACAAAGCTTCTACTAGCAGTATAACTTGACAAATGTCAGATGTGATTCAATTACCAATACATGTGAAAGAGCTGAAATTAAATGTAAAGTTCAAGAGGATGAGATGGTAGATATTTCCATTTCACACATCAATAAACAACTTGAAATTCTGAGAAGTCAAGTTTTGGAAATAATTAATAATACTAATCAGTTTGCCACACATTTGGAAAAAAGTGACAGTGAGAGGCAGAAATTAAAGAATGAAATCATTGCAGATGTGGAGCAAATTCATAAGAATTATGAACCACATATGCCAAGACATTCTACAGCTTTGACTGAAGAGAAACCTTCTTTAAAAGGGAGTTTGACCCCCTTTTTAGGAGAAAATCCCATCTGTGAAAAAGATATTCCCAAACGGGAAGAATGGCCAAAATTTTCTGGTGAAGGAGAATATAATCATATTGATTTCATCGGAACAATTAATATGTTGTGAGAGGATTTTAACATACCTGATGAAATTATAGTGGGCAAGCTGCACTCCTTGTTTACCAGAACTGCAAAGAAATGGTATTACAAGATCAGACAAGATAATGGTAAACCTTATTGGCCTTGGTGGAAATCCAAAATAATAACCAGATAGGCTAACAATTATTGGAGATTCAAAATGGAAAATACTTTTGAAAGTGCAATTTTTAGCTCAGAAAAGGACAAAACACTTACTTGGTTCCTCAAACAGAAAGACAGATTATCTGCCTTACACCCAGATATGTCTGACTCTATGATTAATATGAAAATATTAAGAAAATGTGGAGGGGAACTAGAACATGCTATCAAGTGCAGATGTGTATAGCCCTTTTAAACAGAAGACTACATCAATTCCATGGAAGATATAATTAATAGGACAAGAATTGGTAAAACCTGTACTAGAGTCCCTATGGAATCCAAAATGGTCTCCAAAACTTCCAGAGAAGATAAGAGGCCTGAAAGACCTGTCTTAAAGTGTCATAAATGTGAAAGCACCTCAAATTTAGCCAACACTTGCACCAAAAATACAAAAATTAATGAAGCTCAAGTCATTAAAGTAGTTCAGTATACCAAATAGAAAGAGAAGTCTGACCTAGATTCTGCGGTCTCTGAGGATACACCAGTAAAAGACTATCCCATTGAAAACATTACAGCTTTCTTTGAGGTAACAGAAACCCATACTCACTTGCCACAGTACAGTGAGGATTGTCATAACCTGACCAATATCCAGGATGCCAGAATGTGTGAAACCAAACCTGCTAGAGGTAAAGGATACACTGCTGGGGCATCTTGTATCACATCAATCCTGATGAATGATACTGAAGCCAGAGTAAATTTGGAAACAGGGGCATTTTGTACTTGTGTAGGCAAAGATTATCTTCAAGCCATACTCCCTGGATAGAAGAACCATCTATTACCAATAGAGGGTGTAAAATTTAGTAGTGCCACAAATAATATGTACCCTTTGGGCATATTGGACACTAATCTTGTATTTCCACATCCAGAAGGAAGTGTGTGAACCTTGAGGTATATTTTACATACCCAAATAGGCCACAATTATCTTAAAAATAGATTCTTAACTATGCATAACCCATAAGCCATACATATATGCAAAAGGCATCATTTTTTATTTCAGAAAAGATGAATAACTTTTTATTGAGTAAGCAAATCCATGGATTATACACAGAAATTCACCTAGGGTAGCTCCATAGAGTGAAGAAGCTCAAATCAACTCTTTGAGGTGGTAATATGGAAAATACTTCAATACCACATCATCAATAACACATAAAAGATCTGTGAAAAGTTTTGTTTTTCTCTATTTCACACCAAAATAATGGGAATGTGAGAAATCCCATGTTACATACACACTAAAAATAATTTCATGCATTTTTTGAGCACTTAATAATATGGTATTCTTACATGCACTTTTGGTACACCCATAGTGGATATCTCACTAAGCTTAAAATTCTATTTTGACGTAAAAAATAGGCAAGGGGGACAAAAGACATCAAAGAGAGCAAGGGTACCCAGCTTCTGAGGCCTCTGAGGCATGGAAAGCTCCAAAGCTTGGATCCATCGCTGATCTTGGAGCAATTAGTAAACTAAAACCTTTTGGGAACTTGGTTAACATGTCACAACTTCAGTAAATTATAAGAAAATAGCAAATAACCTGCTATTTTGACGTGCCAAGGATGTAAAGAACAGTTTAGACTCCTGTAGCCATTTCAGTTCTTAATGAATTACCATGGATAAACCTCAAAAGAGAAATTAAAACCCTTTTTGGACTAGTATCCATTGATTTACCTCATAGCAACCAGCCATACACTGCTATTTGCAATTCTATGTAGAATTGAGGTAAAAACTTCAAAACTTCATTAAAAATACAATTCTTAATTAATCTTTATGAAGATTTCAGGACCAATTGAGAACTGTATAATTCATATAAAAACCAAAAAGAATTATACTTTTAAATGTAAAATTAAACGTTTTACTTACAGTCCATTTTTGATGATTCCACCTGAAACACAGAATCCTTAAAAATTTACAGAAAATACATTCTGTGATGAGATTTACAATAAAATTGATAAATTTGAGAAATAAATTATTATTTTGGAATAAAAGAAGATTTACAGTTGTTACTCCTTTTATTCTTAACCATAAATGGGTTGGCAGTCACGTAAAAGCCTCAATTAAGTAATTATGATAATCTTACATGACAACAAATGTTGCAATCAATAATCCAAAAAGGTTTACTGCTTTCTCACTCACTGGGTTTTCAGTTTTCTCCATGGCACACCTCTGTGAGCTGTTTTAGACTCAAAAGAGGCCTCCTCTTGCTGTTTTTTCCACATCACCACATTATTATAGGGTATTGGTAAAAACATGTAAGAGCTTACATGTTTTTACTAAAAACGTACGTGTTTTTACCATCAATTGGTAAAAACACGTAAGGGATGGTTTTTAAATGAAATATGGCTATTTATGGCATTTATGATGCCAATAATGCCATTTGTGGCATTAAAAATTCCATTTATGGCATTAACAGTGCCATTAATGGCATTAACAGTGCCATAAATGACATTAACAGTGCCATAAATGACATTAACAGTGCCATAAATGGCATTAACAATTCCATTTATGGCATTAACAGTGCCATAAATGGAATTAACAGTGCCATAAATGGCATTAACAGTGTCATAAATGGCATTAACAGTGCCATTAATGGCATTATCAATGAGATATTATTGATGCCATTAATTCCATTTATGGCATCAACAATTCAATTTGTGGCATCAAAAATGCAACATTGCTGATGCCATTAATGCCATAAATGGCATTACTAATACCATGAATGGCATTATCAATGCAATAAATGGCATAATGCCATTTATGTAACACCATAAATGTAATTGTTAATTCCATTTATTTAATGCCACAAATGGAATTTTGGATTCCATAAATGGCATTTTTGATGCCATTTATGTTATAGTTAAGGCCATTAGATCCATTTTTAAGGCCAATGTTAAGGCCATTGATGCCATTTTTAAGGCCATTTATGGCATTTTTAAATGCATAAATGGCATTGTCAAGGCCATTAAATTCAATTTATGGCATTGCTGTAATGCCATTTATGCCAATTTTCTGGCCATAAATGGTATCTGTATGTCATTCTTGATGCCATTTATGGTATTATTATGTCATTAATGATGCCATTTATGGCACTTTTGATGTGATAAATGGCACTGTTAATGCCAAAAATCAAATTTTAACTTCCACTCATCATAAATTACATTTTGAATTCAATTTATGTCATAAATGGCATTTTCAATTTAATTACAAACATGGACAAAAAAATATAAAAAAACATGGACTTTTTGGGCCTACAAATGTTCTTGCAAAAAAAATACCAAAATGTTGGGCTTCTGGTTTATTATTCTCAACATTCTCACCTTCATTTTAAAAAAAAATATTGAAACTCATAAGTGGGAACATTTTGAATGAATTTTTTCAAAAAAATGGGCCATTTTACCAAATTGCCCAAAATAGAAAAATTGGGCAAAAAAAAAAAAATTTGAAAAAATTTGCAGACCTTGATCGCATCCCATGTCAGAAAAAATATGGCAAAAAAAAATGTTAAAAATTCTCAAAAATGAGCCTGAGGAATTTTTATAAAAAAATTAGGTTACTTGCGTGTTTTTACTAAAAGCTTACGTGTGTTTACCAACACCCTTATTATATTATACCATTATTACCAAACAAGTAAGTATTAGTTAAGACTATTTCTTAAGTGTCTTATTCTTTCAGAAATAAATAAGAAAGATGTGAAATCATAGAAATCAACTATAATTTGTTGTAATACTGTTATAAATGAATTTTGATCCATTAAATCCACAATTCCATGTCAAATCTCTCTACCATTATCATCTAAAAGGTTCATTGGATTAATAATGAGTAATGTATCTCAATTCTTAAAGTTTTTCTCTAGTAATAGTTTTCTTCAAGAATTATCTTTATGATTATCATTATAAAAGATAATTCTATATTAAATCAATTTTATTCTTTTAATAAAAGAAGCTTTTATTATTAGATTCTTTTAGTAATTGATTCTTGTAGACAATTACTGCTTACTGTTATATTCACTAGTAGTGTATAACACATAAAAGAAATAATTCTCTAATTATTCAATTGTGGTTATAATAATAATTATTATTCTATTTCATAAGAACAGCCATAGTACTGTTAATTAATAGTAATATTATCAACAGTTTCATAGACAAATCTTACAAAGTGTGAGAATGAAGACAGAGATAGTAGTAATTGACAATTTCACATCTCAGCACATCATTCTTGGAAGTCATTACTTGAATATTTATGGTATTGACATCAATAACCATAAAGACAGATATCTCACAATCGGAGAAAAAAAAAACAAAAATTTGCTTTGCCAATATGCCAAAGAAAATATCTATAATATCTTCAGTTAAAGATAATTATAAGGAAGAATTTGTGGATGATCAGCTTGTTGAAGCACAAATTAATCCATCATCATCACCTAAAATGAGGCATGATCTTATTGATGTATTATACACATATAAGAATTCCTTTGCTTCTGATAAAGAACCATTAGGCACTATTAAAGGGAATGAAGTGAATATTACTCTTAATATTGACAGACCATACCCTCCAGTACTTAGAATACCAGCTTATCCAGCCAGTCCCAGACCTAGAGAAGCCTTGGAAAAACATATCCAAAAGTTGATCCAACTTGGTGTACTAAGAAAGGTAGGCCATAATGAGGAAGTTGAAGTGACCATACCTGTTATTATTGCTTGGAATAATGATAAATCAAGGATGGTTGGAGATTTTAGATCATTGAATACCTACACAGTTCCAAATAGGTATCCAATTACTAGAATTCAAGAAACCTTGACTCAATCGTCTAAAGCCAAGTATATAACATCTATGGATGCATTGAAAGGCTTTCATCAAAGGTTTTGATTCCCAAAACTAGGAAAGTACTTAGAATTATCACTCACTGTGGTATTTATGAGTATCTTAGAATGCCATTTGGTCTTAAAAATGCACCATCCCATTATCATAGAATGATGAATACCATCTTCCTCACAGAATTATCTGAAGGATGGCTTATAATCTATATTGATGATATTATCATATGTTCTAACTCATGCTCTTTGCACCTTGAAAGACTTGCAAGAGTACTTGACAAAGCTATGTGAGTGAATATGAAGATTTTACTCAAGAAATGTAAATTTGGCTTTCAAGAAATTAAAAGCTTTAGGACATGTCATTTCTGGTTTAAGCTTGGGTATTGACAAAAAAACAGTAGCAGAAGTGTTACTTCAGCCAATACCCCAGAATGAAAAAGAAATGATGTCTTCTCTTGGATTTTCCAGCTATTAAAGGAAAAATCTGAAAGACTTTGCAATTCTGGCCAAATCACTCTATAGAATCTGTGATCAACAGACAGTATTTGAGATGAAACAGGAAAGAATTAAAGCTTATGAGAAGATAAGGCAAGCTGTTACAGAAGCACATTTACTCCTCATTCATTACTGGAATATACCTTTTAAATTTTACATTGATGCATGTGGAGATGGATTAGGGGTAGCCCTTAATCAAGTCCAAATTACTGATGACAAACCTACAGAGGGACCAGTTTGTTACATCTCAAAACAAATAAAACCAACAGAAGCCAGATATGGTGCAAGCCAGATGCAGTGCTTATGTTTGGTATGGGCACTTGAGAAATTACACTATTATCTTGATGGCAGTGTTTTTGAAGTGATAACTGACTGTAATGCTGTGAAATCACTTCTCACTGCAAAGATTAACTGTTTTACCATGCAGTATATCAGTTATTTTGCACAGTATTAAATGTTTTACCATGAGGTATATTGGTTAGCAGTTAGCTTGTGAATGGGGTTTCTTGCGCATTCTCACCACACCTACACACAGTGCCCTCCAGTCCACCTCTGAGCTTCTCAAGTAAGTACTTCTTCATATCAATTTATAAATACTTTGTTGACATTTGTCATTATTTTAGCATGGTATGAGAAATTTTTATAAATTGATTAATTTTTGTAGTGTCTTAACATGAAGACTCCCAACAGACATATGTTGAGACAGCAAATAGCCATTCAAGAATATACAGGTAACATGACTATAGTTCATAAAGCAGGAATCATTCACAAGAATGCTGATAGACTTAGCAGATGGGAATTAGACAATACTACTGATAACCCAGCTTATGTACCTTTGGAAGAAGAACCACAGATTCAAATTGGAGGAATTAACATAACTGATATTGGGACTGAATTCTTTGAAGAAGTCAGAGAATCTTATAAGCAAGACAAGTACTGCCATATATTGACTTCCTTCTTAGATAAAGACTGCAAATATACATCTTTAGTCAATGGACTGGATGAAGTTTGGAAGAATTCCTATTATAAAGGAAGATTTCACTTGTTTGATGGAATAACTTACCACAGAACCAAAAATTCTTGGGTAATGACATTGTGTAGCATATTTCTTATCAATACCATTCTTCATGAATTCCATGATAGAATCTACTCTGGACACCTGTCAGAAGACAGAACACTTGAAAAAGTGAAAAACTGTGCATGGTGGCCATCTTGGAGAAAAGAAACCATTGAATATTTCCATACCTGTGACAGATGCCAAAAAGCAAATAGGAATACAGGAAAGATGTTTGGACTGATTATTCATATTCAGGAACCAAAATCCCCTTGGGAAGTTGTTCATATGAATTGGGTCACAGAACTTCCTCCAAGTGGTGATAAAGGTTATAATGCTTGTTTAGTCATTGTAGAAAAATATAGCAAACTCCCATATTCTTACCATGTCATAAAGATGAAATTGCTATGGATCAACCTCTTCTTCTATGGAGTAGAGTTATTTCCCATACAGGATTATTTAGCAATATAATAAGTGACAGAGACCCTAAGTTCACATCTGCACTTTGGACCAATCTTCCCTGATTTTTTGGGACTAAATTATCATTCTAAACAGCATATAACCCTCAAACAGATGCACTAGCAGAGAGAATGATTTAAAATTTGGAAGATATGATCAGGAGATTATGAGCTTATGAATTAGAATTAAAAGACTAAGATGGCTTTACCCATGACTGGTGCACTTCAATACCTGCATTAGAGCTGGAATATAAGACATCAGTCCATTCTTCTACAGGCTGAACTCCTGCTATGTTAGAAAAAGGATGGCATGCAGAGCTCCCAGCAGACACACCGAGGAAAGACTTGATTGAAATTCATCCTACAGCTTCCAGGTTCAAGATAATGCTTGATAAAGTGAAACATCAAAAAAAACAGAGTATGAATTACACTTTTGACTATGCAAAACAGAAGTGGAAAACAAGTCACAAAGTACCAGACTTAAGAGTGGGGGACCTAGTTCTAGTTTCAACCTTGAGTTTTAATAATATGAAAGGCCCAAAGAAACTTAAATACTCTTATGTAGGACCTTTTTTTATTGTTGCCTTACATGGAACCAATGCAGTTCAAGGGGAATTGAGTGTTGAATTAGAAAATAAATACCCCACCTTTCCAATCAGCCTGATAAAGCCTTATCAACCAGATGACAAAGAATTGTTTTCTTTAAGGAACCCAACTCCTTTGACTGTACCACCACTAGAACAGAGTGAAGACAAAAGAATAAAGAAATTCATTAAAGAAAGGAGACTTAGGGGTAAAAATCAAAGAGAATATCTTTTCAAATATAGAAATCCAGTGCATGAAGATGAATGGCTGGCAGAATCAGAAATACCTGACTCAGATAAGCTCTTAAGAAGATTTATACATGAAAGAAGGCCAAAAGCCTGAATATGTCTATAAATGTGCTTTAAATTACTTGAACTGAGTAATTTAAAGAATTTGGACGGTGGAAATTAACCCCTTTTGGGGCCTTTTTCTTCTTGACACCATTGATTAAAGTGTAGTAAAATTTTATTTTTTGGTGGGAAGGAATGTGAGCCTTGAGGTATAGTTAACATACCAAAGAAGGCTCCAAATATCTTTAAAAATAATTTTTGAGCTATGCATAACCCATAAGTCATGAATATATACAAAATTAATTATTCTTTATTTCAGAAAAGATGAATCAATTTCTTGTGAGTAGGTAGAGCCATGGAGTTAAGGACAGATTTGGATTCTACACAAAAATTTTCCTAGGGTAACTCAATAGGGTGAATAAGCTTAAATTAACTCCATGAGGTGGTAATATGGAAAATACTTCAATACCACATTGTAAATATCACATAAAAGAATTGTAAATATTTTTGTTTTTCTCAATTTCACACCCAAATAATGGGAATGTGAGAAATCCCATGTTACAAATACACTAAGAATAGAGTTATGCATGTTTGTTGCAGTTAATGTTATGGTATTCTCAAATACATTTTTTGGTACAGCCATAGTGTATATCAGTCTTGAAGCCTTATTTCTATTTTTGACGTGAAAATAATCAAGGGGGACAAAAGACATCAAAGAGAGCCAGGGTACCCAACTTCTGAGGCCTCTGAGGTGTGGTCAGCTTTAAAGCTTGCATCTATGGCTGATCTTGACCAAAATGGTATACTAAAGCCTTTTGGGAACTTGGTGACAAAGTTAAAATCTCATTAAATCATAAGAAAATAGCAAATAAGCTGCTATTTTGATGTGCCAAGGAGGTAAAAACCAACTTAGACTCCTGTAAACATGTCAATTATTAATTATTTTCCACGGATAAAACCTGAAGGAGTAATTGAAACACTTTTTAGACTAGTATCCATTGAAATACCTCATAGAAACCAGCAATATAGTGCTATTTGAAATTCTATGTAGAAATGAGGTAAAAACTTCAAAAATTCCTTAAAAGTACAATTCTCAATGTATCTTTCTGACACTTTCAGGACCAATTACGAGAAGTATAATAAATATCAAAACAAAAAACAATCATACTTTTATAAGTAAAATTAAATGTTTTACTTACAGTCCATTTTTGATGATTCCATGTGAAACACTGAATCTTCAAAAATTCACAGAAAATACACTCTGTGATGAAATTTGAAATAAAATTTCTAACTTTGAGAAATTAATGTTCATTTTGAAATAAAAGAAGATTTACAGCTTTTACTACTTTTATTCTTAACCATATTTGGGTTGGTAGTCACGTAAAAGTTTCAATTAAGTAATTATGATAATCTTACATGACAACAGATGATGCAATCATTAATACAAAAATGATTACTGTTTTCTCACTGGTTTTTTAGTTTTATCCATGGCACAACTCTGTGAGCTTTATTAGACTTCAAAGAGGTGTCCTCTTGCTGTTTTTTCCAAATCATCACCTTATTCAGTTATACCATTATTACCAAGAAGTAACTATCAGTTAGTATTTTTCTTAAGTGTTTTATTCTTTTGAGAATCAATCAGAAATATGTGAAATCATGGAAATCAACTAAAAATTGTTTCAATATTGTTATAAATCCATTTTTATCCATTGAATCCACAATTATACATCAAATTTCTCTACTATTATCTTTAATAAGTTCTTTGGTGTATTAGTGAGTGTATTTGTCTTAATTCTTAAAGTTTTCCTTTATTAATTGTTTTCTTCAAGAATTATATTTGTAATTATTCTTGCAAAAGATAATTATATATTGAAATAATTTTATCATTTTGATAAAGAAGTTTTATCATTAAATACTTCTTGTAATTGATTCTAGTAGACAATTACTGCTTACTCATATAATCACTAGTAGTGTATAGCAAGTAAAAGAAATAATTAATTAATTAATTATTTAATTGTGGTTATAATAATTTTCATTTTCCGATTTTGTAAGATAAGTCATAGTACTGTTGATTAATAGTAATATTGTCATCAGCTTCATACATAAATCTTACACATGAGGAGTAAAGGTGCTTCTGTAAGAGCTTTCGTTATCTTGTCATAAGCTCTAATCCTTTCCCCTTTCATCTCAAATACTGTCTGTTGATCACAGATTCTATAGAGTGACTTGGCTAGAATTTCAAAGTCTTTCAGATGTTGCCTTTAATAGCTGGAAAATCCAAGAAAAGACATCATTTATTTTTTATTCTGGGGTATTGGCTCAAGTAACACTGCTGCTACTTTGTTTTTGTCAATACCCAAGCTTCAACCAGAAACAACATGTTATAAAGCTGTAATTTCTTCAAAGCCAAATTTACATTTATTGAGTGAAATCTTCATATTCACTACTGCAACTTTGTCAAGTACTCTTGCAAGTATTTCAAGGTGCAAAGACCATGAATAAGAACATATGATAATATCATCAACATAAATGATAAGCCATCCTTCAGATAATTCTGTAGGGAAGATGGTATTAATCATACTTTGATCAGGAGATGGAGAATTTATAATACCAAATGGTATTCTAAGATACTCATAAATACCACAGCAAGTGATAATTCTAATTAATTTCTTAGCTTTTGGAGTCAAAAAGTTTTGATGAAAGCCTTTAATGCATACATGGATGTTATGTACTTGGATTTAGACAAATGTGTCAAGTTTTCTTGGATTCTAGGAGTTGGATACCTATCTGGAACTGTTTAGGTATTAAGTGCTCTGAAAGCCATCCTTGATTTATCATTATGGCAAACAATAATAACAGGTGTTGGCACTTCCACTTCCTCATTATGGCCTAGTTTCCTTAGTACACCTAGTTGGATCAACTCTTGGATATGTTTCACCAAGGCTTATCTTGCTCTGGGACTGGCTGGATAAGCTGGTCTTCTAAGTACTGGAGGGTATGGTCTATCAATATTAAGGCTAATATCAACTTCATGCTCTTTAATAGTGCCTAATTGTTCATCATAAGAAACAAATGAATTCCTATAACAATGGATTAATTTGTGCCTCAACAAGTTGATTAGGCACAAGTTCTTCCTTATAAGTATCTTCATTGGAAGATATTAATGATATTTGTTTGGGAATATTGAAAAAAGGAAATTTTTGTCTTTTATTTTCTCCAATTTTAAAATATCTGTCATTATGGTTATTGATGTCAATACCATAAATATTCAGGTAATAATTTCCAACAATGATATCTTGAGATGTACACTTGTCCATTACTACTATCTCAGCCTTCATTCTCAGACTTCCTGCAGGGTGTGGAAATACAATATTAGTATCCAATACGCCCAATGGGTGCATATTATCACTGGAACTACTAAATTGCACACCTTCTATAGGTAACTGATGGTTTTTCCATTCAGGGAGTATGACTTGAATGTAGTATTTGCCTATACAAGTGCAAAATGCTCCTGTATGAAAATTGACCTTAGCCCCAACATCATTTATCAAGATTGATGTAATACAAGGTGCTCCATCAGTGTATCCTTTTCCTCTAGCAGTTTAGTCTTACACATTCTGGCATCTTAGATATTGATCAGGTTATAGTGATTCTTACTATACTGTGGTAAGTGAATATAGACTTCTGTGACCTAAAAAAAGCTGTAATGTGTTAAATGGGAAAATCATCTACTGGTGTATCTTCAGAGATTGAAGAATCATGGTAAGATTCTTCTTTCTCTTAAGTATACTGAACCTCTTCAATGACTTGATTTTTGTTGATTTTAACCTTTTTTGTATAGGTGTTGGCTAAATGTGATGTACTTCCAAATTTATGACACTTTAATACAGGTCTCTCACATTTATTGTCCTCTTTGGAAACCCTTTGGGTCATTCTGGACTCCATAGGATTTTTAGTACAGGCTTCACCAATCCTTGTCCTTGTAATGATATCTTCCATGAAATCAGTTTAGTACTCTGTTGAAAAGGGTTCTACACATCTGCACTTGATAGAATGTTCTAGTTCTCCTCCACATTTTCTTAATATTTTCATATTAATAATAGAGTCAGAAATATCTGGGTGTAAGGCAGATAATCTGTCTTTCTGTTTGAGGAACCAAGTAAGTGGTTTATCCTTTACTGAATTAAAAATGGCACTTTTGAAAGCATTTTATATTTTAAATCTCCAATAATTGTTAGCCCATTTGGTTAATATTTCAGATTTCCACCAAGGCCAATCATGTTTACCATGATCTTGTCTCATCTTGGAATACCATTTCTTTGCAGTTCTGGTGAACAAAGAGTATAATTTGCTCACTATAATTTCATCAGGTATATGAAAATTGTCTTGCAACATATCAATAGTTCTGATGAACTCAACATGATTGTATTCACCTTCACCAGAGAATGTTGGCCACACTTCCAGTTTGGGAATATCTCTTGCAGAGATAGCATTTTCTCCTAGAAAAGGGTGTCAAACTTCCTTTGACAGAAGGTTTCTATTCAGTCAAAGGTGTAGAATTTCTTGGCATATGTGGCTCATAATTCTTATGAATTTGCTTCAAATTTTCAATGATTTCATTTTTTAATTTCTTCCTTTCACTTTCACATTTTGCCAAATGTGTGGAAAACTGATTGGTATTTTTAATTATCTACAAAACTTGATGTCTCAGAATTGTACGTTGTTCATTAATGTGTGAGATAGAAATATCTCCTATTTCATCATCTTGAACTTGACATTTAGTTTCCATTTTGTTGCATATATTGTTCATTGAATCCAGTTTGGCAATTGTAGACTTATACCATTCAGAAGAATGTCTGTCATTCTTTTTCAAGTCATTGATATCCAATGTTATTTTAGTTAACCTTTCATCAATTTTACCAAGCTCTACATTAATACTAGTTTTAACAAATTGTATCTCTTGTATTATTTTCACGGAAAAGTCCTGTTCATCCTTTAATTCTCCTTTACTGTGAATTACATGAGAGTTCTGGCCATATTGAAGACACTGTCCACAGCTGAAGGTTCCAATCTGGGGATCCTGTACCCTTGTGGGTAAGATCTGTTCCATATTGCTTTGACTTTGCCTTTTCCCTTATGGTTCTTGAGACCTTTCTGTTTCTTCTGAGGTCTTTTGGGCTTCTCCTTGGACATTTCTGGAGCTGGTAGACGCCACTGGGCCTTCTTTCTCCAAAGCTGGGGTCATTTCCAACTCCTTCTTCTGGTCTATGGATAAAAGAATTTGATTTTTCAACAAGTTCTTTATCTTTTTCAGCTTGTCTTTGCAAGACAATGGGCTCCAACCTCCTAAAGGTTCTATGGTATTTTTCTGACCCAGAAAGCTCTTGATGTTTAAGTAGGAGTTCATGCCCCCCTGTCAAATGCTTGGGCATATTTCCCACTCCTCCTCTTTGGCTGCTCTGTACAAATTCTTGTATTGGAATTGATAAATCTCCATTGCTGCCACTTGAAAATGGTTCAGACCTTCAAAGATTAGCATGTCTTAGTTCATATTCAGAGTTCACATCAAAGTTTGTGGTTGCAGACCTTGGGGAATGGGGGGAAACTCTGGAATCCTCCAGATGTGTCTTTCTTGAGGAATACTTTCCACTTCTGGACTTGGTCTTGCCTCTTCCTTGTCCACATCCATCTTTTTGGACTGAATGGCTTCTTCCATTTCTGGTATGTACCATTTTACGTCAATTTTAATAGAAAAAAATAAGAATTAAAGACAAAACACACCTTTTGTTGGTTTTTTAGCTTTTTCTGACTGAAATAAAGTGCCTCTTCAAGAAAATTGCAATTCAATACTGTCTTCAGATTCTTCTTCTAAAGACTCTGGGTTGGTAATATATCTCTTACTGAGTCTGTTACCAGCTGGACAGGATCTGATTAAAGACGCTAGAAAAAATAAAAAGAGAAAAATGATTTTTTATGCTGTTTTAAAGTATTTTTGAAGATTTTTTATAAGTTATATTTTTTCAGATTAAAAAATTAAAAATTAAGATTTTGATTTAAAATAAACACAAAGTGACTCAAAGAATAATTATATAAGTTTTCTGATGTGAGAAGGCCATGTGTAAAACAACATAAAATTAAACCAAATTCCTCAATGAAAAAGATTTTAAAGACAATTTCAAAAATAAGAGTAATTTTAAATTCAAATTAAAGAATTTTTTGTCATTAAATTAATATATTTCAGAGCTTAAAAATGGATTAATTAAGGTTATAAGGCTCAAAAACATGGGCAGGCCCCCAAATGTAAGATTTGTCTATGAAACTGTTGATAATATTACTATTAATCAAAAGTACTATCACTTTTATTATGAAATACAATAATAAGAATTATTATAATCGCAATTAAATGATTAATTACTTAATTATTTCTTTTACTTGTTATACACTACTAGTGATTATAACAGTAAGCAGTAATTGTCTACAAGAAGAATTTAATAATAAAAAGCTCCTTTATTATAATAATAAAATTATCTTTTACAAGAATAAGTATTAAGATAACTCTTGAACAAAACTATTAGTAGGGAAAAACTTTAAGAACTCAGATAAATCACTCACCAATACTACAAAGAGCTTATTGCAAGATAATAGTAGAGAAATTCAATGGGTAATTTTGGATTTAAAAGGATAAAAATTGATTTATAACAAGATTACAACAATATATAGTTGATTTTAAGTCAAAAACAGCTCACAAAGGCATGTCATGGAGAAAACTGAAAAAAACATGAGTGAGAAAACAATAAATCTTTTTGGATTATTGATTGCATCATCTGTTGTCACATGAGATTATCGTAATTATTTAATTAATGCTTTCATGTGACTACAAACCTATTGATGATTAAGAATAAAAGGAGTAACAATTGTAAATGTTCTTCTATTTGAAAATAGTCATTGATTTCTCAAATTAATTGATGTTATTGGCAATTTCATCACAAATTGTGTTTTCTGTGAATTTTTGAAGATTAAGTGTTTCTCGAGGAATCTTCAAAAATGGACTGTACGTAAAAATTTGAATTTTACTCATAAAGGTATTATTCTTTTTGGTTAATGTATGAATAGGACTGTTCTCAATTGGGCCTGAAAGTTTCAGAAAGATTTATTCAGAAATGTATTTTTAATGAATTGTTAAAGTTTTTACCTTAATTCTACGTAGCATTGCAAATAGCACTATATTACTGGTTGCTATGAGGTAAATCAACAGATAATAGTCCAAAAAGGGTTTCAATTACTCTTTTAGGGTTCATCCATGGAAAATAATTATGAATTGACATGTTTACAGGAGTCTAACTTGCTCTTTAACTCATTGGAATGTCAAAATAGCAGCTTATTTGCAATTTTCTTATGATTTAAGGAGAGTTTAACTTGGTAACAAAGCTCCCAAAAGGTTTTAGTATAGTAATTGGTCCAAGGTCAGCCATTGATACAAGATTTAGAGATATCCATGCCTCAGAGGCCTCAGAAGTTGGGTAAACTTGCTCTCTTTGATGTCTTTTGTCCCCCTTGACTATTTTTCACATCAAAGTAGAAATTCAGGCTTAAAGACTGATATCCACTATGGGTGTACCAAACGTGTATGTAAGAATACCACAATATTAAGTGCCAAAACCATGAATAACACTATTCTTAGTGTATATGTAACATGGGATTTCTCACATTCCCATTATTTTGGTGTGAAATTGAGAAAAACAACACTTTTCCCAATTATTTTATGTGTTATTGATGATGTGGTATTGAAGTATTTTCCATATTACCACCTCATAGAGTTAATCTGAGTTTATTCACTCTATGGAGCTACTCTAGGTGACCTTTTGTGCAGAATCCAAATCTGGCCTTAAATCCATGCATTTACTGACATACTAAAAGGGTATTAACTATTTCTGAAATCAAAAATGATTAATTTTGAATATATGCATGACTCATGGGTTATGCATAGTTCAAAAAGTATTTTTAAATGTAATTTTGGCCTATTTGGGTATTTAAAATATATCTCAAGGCTCACAAATGATTCAATATAAGGCCATTGTGCAGGCTTTAGATGGTGTTTATATCATAGCAAGATTGGAAATCTTAACATTATATATTGAAGAAGATTCAGAAGCCAAAGTCTTAATTTAACAGAAGGAATTTTAACAAGAAAAGCCACAAGAAAAGAAAGCTTGGAAGAAGTCTTGGAGAAAATGAAAGATCTTACCCAAAAAATACAAAATCCTCAGCCACAAGAGCATCAATCAAGGGATACTGGGAAGGATCCAGTTAAGGAAGTGTTTAATCAGCTCAAAAACCTTTCAGAAGTAGGTTCATCTCCAAAGAAACCTCAATCAAGAAATAATAAAAATCAAAGATTTATGCAAAACTCACAGCAATTCAAGCCAAGATATCCTTTAACACCCATATCTTTAATTTATCAACCATATGCGCCAGCTCGAATGGCTCCAAGACAGCCACTGAAGTGTTATTACTGCTTAGAAGAAGGAATGTTTGCAACAAGATGTAATCATCTCACAGAAGACTTGGAGGAAAGAATTGTCTTCAAGGGTGGAGGAACATATCTTTTTCCAAATTCTCAAAGAGTACCCACAGAAGGCCCTACATCTTCAAAGGCATTGTTTAAATAGTTTGCTAAAGAACAAGAGGAGTTTACAAAAAAATAATGGAAAAATCCAATTCACCCTCAAATAAGCAAGAAACAACAGTAATTGAGGAAAGAAAAGGTGAGGAGGCAACAGCTTTAGCCAGAATAGAAGAATGGGAAACTGGAAACCTCCTCAAATAGCACCAGAAAATGAAAATAATTAAATAAATGTTGGGCTTAGACAGAAAAGGAAAAGAGCTGCAAGACAGGAAAGTTGAATTCAAATCTCAGCAAGAGGATAAAAATGAAACACACAAACCCTTTAAAAATAAGATACCAGGTGCCTACCATGAGGAAGATGAAGCAGAAGAGGAAATAAGAGTATTAATTCCAACAAAAAACAAGAAAACCCAAGAAGGAAAGGAAGTAGATAATGAGGATATTGAAATCATTTTCAAGGACAAGGATAAGGAGGTACTAAGACAGGATTCACAAAAGATGGAATTAAAGAACAAGGTAAAATATACAGGCAATACCCCAAAGCTAATAATTGAACATTTTATGAAAAAAATACTTGAACAAAAGATAAATTTTGCTCTTAAAGAAATATTATCAATGTCACCAACCTTCATTGACAGATTACAAAATTTAACTACTCAGGAAACAGAGGTGATGAAATCAGTTAATACATCAAATATTCAAGAAAGACTACTTTCATTCAAGCTACCGGACTATGATACACCAAGATTGAATTATGCATGCCCACTTGGCTTTATGAAAGTATTTATTGGAATAGAAGAATATCCTACAATGGCATTGGTAGATACTGGATCAGAAATTACCATAATACCAGTGGAAATTGAAATTAAAACCTCACTTACAAGTAGAAAGCTCAATATGAAGCTCAGAAGAATTGGTGGACATACAACATATTTGGTTGAACTCCCAGAACTTACAACAATTGCTATTATAACAGGAGAAGAAAAAGAAATTCATTTATTCATAGAAAAAGGAGCTGTACTAACCATACTTGGAAGACCATTTTTAGCAGGTAATAATGTTAAATTTTAATTTTCCCACAAGAAAGGGGAAATATTTGGTTATCCAGAGAAATATTGACATAAATTATGTTTACCAATATGTAACCCTTAAGCTATGGGCTGGCAAATTTCTCAACCAAAAGGTATGGAGCTTTGGGATCTTCAGAGATTGTAAAATGGTCAATACATAAAGTGGAATAGTCCAAAAGAAAAGAAACAGAGGAAATAGAAAGTCAATATTCAACAAGAGTGAAGACAATATTAATTGGAACAAACAAAATATCCTTCTCAGATCTTTTTGATGCAAAAAATGACTTGAATCTTATAGCTCAGCAAATAGCCCTAAAAGCAGAATTAAACATCAGCCCTTAAACATCAAAATCAACAGATAACTCTTTGAAGCCAATTTGTCAAATTGAAAATCCTGAAGTCACTCTTGGTAATGAAGAAAAAATGTACCTGGAATTCTTAGGATTTGAAAATTTCAATCAGATAATAGTTGAAGAAAAGTCTAGCATATTATCTTCATCTAAAGAGAGTATTCCCCCTGTACCTGATAGGAAATCTAAAGGAAAGGAGCCAGAAGATAGTGAAGCAATATCAAAAATAAAAGAATAACCGAAGAAGATGAGAAGAAATTTGGACATGGCCATAGAAGACCCAGAGAAATGGATAGCATTGAAGCTAAGCCTAATTAATGAAACAGCTGAAGAAGAAAGCCCACAGAAAGAGTGTAAAATTGATCCCAAGCCACCTTAAGAGAATTCCTCAAGAATTTCAGAAGATTATTTCAATCTATTCCAGGAAGAAACTGGGTACATTAGTGATATCAGAAAGGACTTAATAAGTGAAGAACCAAAAGACAACATAATCAAGCCATGGGAAAAAAGGAAAATGAAAGTGCCATAATTACTGAAGAAAAAATTAATCAATTTTGGGATAGAGATATTAAAAAGAGGTTTAAAAAAGAATGGAAACAGTGCTAGAAGGAAAATTGGTAGAATAAGAAGATTAATTGAATTAACATCAACAAAATAATGGAAATTGGGAAGATAAATATAAAAAAGGAAGAAGGAGAATTATAAGAAAATACACAAAGGATAGCTGGACTTAGTATTATAGAAGAACTGAATTCTGCCTATGAGCAAGTATGCTGATTTTCAAGTATGTAACTTTCAAGCTCAACTGATTTATTTAATCAAAGTTAAGTGATTACATCCAGATTAACAAATGACTTCCAGAATCAAAATGGCATACAGGAAGACATACCAGAGTATGAAGGAGATGAAGATTATGTAGTACTTCCAATGATAGCATTTGAAAAACTGAATGATTATGTGCTAGATTCACCAATAATTAAAACCAAATATCCTTTGGAACTACCTGGATCCAATCTTACAAATTTTGATTTTTTGGAATTACTAACCACTATTGGAACCAAGGGAAATTTACATAATCCTTACTGCAAGAAGCCTTATGGATATTATCAAATGAACATATAAGGACTGTATCAAAAAATGTTATGGGATCAAGAAGACTTGAATATATATGGTTTGGGAATCTTGGGAGGAAGTCTTTGCTGGTGTGATTTTAGATATATGTTTATTCATGAAGTCAAAGGTTTTGTTTCAGAATGAAAAGGAAATCCACACAGAGAACAAGGCAGCAAGATACTTGGAGAGATATTCAAAGACATATTTCTTTCAGTAATTAATAACAGAAGGTTGAATATTTCTCAAGAATAACTGAAGTAATCTTGTTTCAATCACCAATTAAAGATCAAAAAACCCTCATAAAAATAGTAAAATAATAAAAAATTACTATTTTTTCCCTTTAATATCTGTATCAGTATCAGGGCAGTGACCTCCTGCCTTATCAGAGAGGAATTTCAATTTACTCAAACTTTTTTCAAGAATCTTATCACTCAAGGGAACTGAACTCCTGCCTTATCAAAGAGGAATTTCAAATCATTCAGACTACCTTATAGAAAAACCATTTTGAAACACTCTTATCACTCAGTGGTAGTGCCTTCCTACCTTATAAAAGAGGAATTATTATTTTGTCTAAAAACTCAATACTCTCACCAAAACTCAGAAATGACCTAGAAAGTCATGGATGCCAAGCTTACACATGAAAATAAAATGAAATGGCATCCTGGTTGAAATGAAGAAGGATTCACAGATGTAAAGTGCAAAATTGTAGAAATTATAGAAGAAATAAATTACTGGATAAAGCTATTTTTTGAAGAAGGAGAGGGTTTATTTCAGATATGGATTCCATACTTATAATTTGAAGAATTGTCCAATTCTCCAGAAAAACCCCAACAGATTCAAGAATCTAAAGATTGGAAAGAGCTCCCAGGATTCTCTCTCTCAAGACTGTAATTTTTTAGAATTACTTACATATGATGGTATCAAAGGAAATTTAAGAAGCATATATTGGCAAGAGGATACATTAAAAGATGCAGAATGGAGAAGAAAAATATATTTTGGGGATTTGAAAGCCTCAAGAGGACTGTTTTTGGAGCTATTGGACATACTAGAAGGAAAAATCTTATGGAAGCATGGAGATTATGTAATTGGAAAGGCCAATTGGGATGTTTTGTGGGAAGAGGTGTTTATACCTGGAATTCTAAGTCTGAAGGCACATAATTATAATATTAATAAGGATTATTGGAACTTTGTTTGGAGAGAATTATTTGTAAGAAAATGAAAGAAGAAAAAAGAAGATTCATATCAAAACTCAAGAAACAGGTTGTAAAAATGATTCAGAATGATATTATTCACAAACTGTAAAAAAAGGTAAGAAAATATAAAATGAAAAAAAACATTTTTCAGGATATGTATCAGTATTAAAGACAATATTTCAAATTTGGAAGTCTTCAAAAGTTTTTTTTAATGTACAAGTATCTCAATTCAAAAAAAAGAAAACAGGGGTGGTTATCTGTGCTTATGCCACCTCATACTAAAAAATGGCACAATTTTGGGGAAGTATGGACCCATAGGCCTTTCATAATATTTTTTCTTATGCTGCTCAGATACAGATAGCTCAAAATGTCAAAATTATGACCACTGGTAATGATTTTGTTCTTGGACACAGCAAGAAAGAAAATATGCAAACAAAAACAAAAAGCAACAAGTAAACAAACAAACTAGGCCTCTCAGATACAGTGAAAGAAGATTCAATAAGCTAATATGTCAAAATTATGACCACCAGTCATAATTTGGTTGATTTCATTCAGAAAAGCAAGAAAACAGTCCTTGGATAGACAAAAAGAAGTAACAAAATAAAAAAGGTGTTCAGATGCAGAAAAGGAAAATTCAGGAACTTCAAAATATCAAAATTATGACAGTTGGTCATAATTTGGTCAATTGAATTCAGAAAAGCAGGAGAAAAGTACTTGGATAGGCAAAAGAAAGCAACCAAACAAGAAAAGGTGTTCAGATACAGTACAAGAAGACACTGGAATATCAAAAGTATCACTCACAGTCATATATTGGTCAATCAGATACAGGCTATTGCTTCAATAAAATACACAAACCCCAACACAGAAAATAATAGAATGGTCAAATTTTTCAATTAACTAAAAAAAGAATTTTCAGCCCAGCACACAATCAAGTGGTAATCAGAAAATCCCCATTACTTATATTCAAAGAAAACTAGTGCAAAAAGAATATTCCAATTTATAGCAAAAAAATCAAAGAAAAAGAACAACACACAGAGGTATACTGGATAATGTTAGCCCAAAATTTATTGCTTTTGGCACTCTTTGATGTACTCCCATAAGTCCACCTCAGAAATTCAAATATAGCATAATAATCATAGATATGAAAGAGGGCGTAGGCTCCCCAAACATATCCAGAATATCGTTTCATTAGTCCTAACAGATACTAGGCCATCAGTACAGAGCATGCCCCACAGAGTGATGAACATAATTACAGCATTATTGTAGTTTGAAAAAAGATCTTCCAGAGGCAGTAATCAAACCCAGGACCTTGGTGAAAGTTGAAAGCAACCCTGAATCACTAACCATTACATCACTCCCCAAATTGAAACCTCATTAAACATTGCTCATCAATTTAATAACTCCTAAAAAAACAAAATAGAACAAAAAAATTCAACATAAAAGAAATTTCTCAACATAAAAAAAAAGAAAGTTTTTCTCAACATAAAAAAATTCAACATACAGAAAACAATTTCTCAACATCAAAAAAAATAATGATAATAATAATGAAAATAAAGAAAATAAGAAAAGATAAAGAATAAAAGAGCAGATCAAATAAAGGAAGGTCCAAAAATTTGTCCTTGTATGACTTCAAACTACAGGGTGGTTCCCAGACGGCAAAAATTAGTCCTTGTATGACTTTAAACTGCACAGTGGTTCCCTGAAGGCTAAAATTAGTCCTTGTATGACTTTAAGCTACAGGGTAGAGGCCTGAAGGCTAAAATAAGCTGTTGTATGACCTTAAACTACAGGGTGGTTCCCAGCCAGCCAAAATTAGTCCTTGTATGACTTTAAACTACAGGGTGGTTCCCAGATGGCCAAAATTGGTCTTTGTATGACTTAAGCTACAGGGCCAGCACACAACAGGGCTGAATATGCAAGGAAAATCAAGGAATGAAGAAAGTTAAAAAAAGGGAAGATATCAAGAGTAAAAAAAAGTGAATGATACAATAATTAAGGCTTCAAGGTGAAATTAATGAAGAAAATTCAATAAAAATAAAAGTATCAAAATTAATCCCTTTTGTCCTCATTAAGAAAGTAAACTCAGGACTAGGGTTCAAAAATGTCCTTGTATGACATTAAACTGCAGGATTTGGTAGACCTAATATAATGGGTTTGATCCACCTAGAGGTTAAGTCCTTGCATGACTTAAAACTGCAACTCAAATTTAATTATCAATAAAAATAAAAGAAGAAAATGAAGACACTGTTTTAATTTTAAATGAAAATATTATTCAAAATAAAAAAATAATATTATCAATTGATACTTTAAGCCAGCCTAATAATTATGGAAGCTCAATCCAACACTTCAAAATACAATTCAGTACTTAAGAAGGTTAGACTTGTCAATGAAGCTATGCCTCAAGATCTGAATGCAACTTTGGAAGGACCTGAATTATCAAGAGAGTCATATGAAACACCCCTATCACCTAACTGACCTCTATTTATTGAAAAATCAAAAGTTACAGTTGAAAGAATTTCAATGATACATTTTGGACCACCTGGATGGTTATCAGAGGAAGAGATCAATTTATTAAGAAATGTTATATTACTAAGTGAAAAGGCTATAGCATTTTGTGATGAAGAAAGAGGTGTACTAAAAAATTCTTATGAAAAACCTTATAAAATACCAGTTATACCACATGAAGCGTGGAAAAAGAAACCAATACCAATACCAAAATTAATTTTACCTCAACTTATTAAACTAGTCAGAGAAAGATTATATACAGGACTCTATGAAAAATCAACATCAATCTATAACAGCCCAGTATTTTGTGCGGCAAAGCCCAATGGAGAACTTAGAATAGTTCATGACCTTCAAGATCTCAATAAATTAACAAGAAAAGATGCTGGATTGCCACCAAATGTTGATGAGTTTATAATATAATTTTCAGGAAGAGCATGTTATGGATTAAGAGATATTACGGGAGGATACAATGAAAGATAACTAGATATTACTACAAGACCACTTGGAAGACTTTAGCTTACCAGACTACCTCAAGGAACAACAAATTCTGTGGCAGTTCATGGGGTAAAAATGAATTGGATACTTCAGGAGAAAATACCAGAGCACCTTGGAATATTTATAGATGATGGAGGAATTAAAGGACCCAGATCAACATATCAGCACAAAAAATCGAAGAAGAATCTGCTCATAAGAATAATTTTTTGGGAATATGCAGTAACTATAGAAAGAAACCTTTTCATGATAGAAAAGGCAGGAATCACAATTTCAGGATCAAAATTTGCATGTTTTGTTCCAGCACTTGATATTTTGGGGCATTTTATATCTTTGGGAAGAAGAAAGATTTCAAAAGAGAAGATAAACAAGATACAAAGCTGGCCTAAACCAGAAAAAAAAGGAAGTTAGAGGCTTATTAGGATCATGTGGAGATGTCAGAATGTTTATCAAGGACTTTTCATAAGCTTCAGCACCATTGAGAATATTGACAACTGAGGATGTATTGTGGAAATGGGATAAAAAATGTGAAGAAGCTTTTATAAAACTTAGGAAGATAGTGGGAGAAGTAATTACTTTGAAGAAATTGAATTATCATAAAGGGTCAGGGAAAATAAAATTAGAAACAGATTTAAGTTAAATTGCATCTGGTGCAGTTCTTATGCAAGAGGATGAGAGTTAAAAGGATAGACCAGTACTATATGCATCAGTAAAATTTATCCAGAATAGACTCCAAATACTCTCATCCAAAATTAGAACTCTGTGGTGTAGCAAGAATACTCCAAAAATCTCAAAAGGTATTATGGGGGAACTGTCAGGCTGAGTCTATGAAGAGGTGATAATAAAGACTATTTACAACCTAAACTATGGCTGTGACATGGATAATAATGTTAAAAATAGGTTTTAATAAAAACAAAACGGCTTTCCTAATGATTATTAGTGGTGGTGAGCGCTGTTGAAAGCCCTGGGTACAGCTTTACCTGCTGGGTTACAATAATAAAGTCTACAATACTAAGGTTTATAGTATAACCTGGTTATTTTACAAGAGTATAAGGGTTTTTGACAGTTGTACTACATAGGAATTCAAGAGCAGGATGAGGAAACCTTTTCTGGTGGAGAAAAGGCCTCCTGTTATACTAAAATGGGGTGGAATGGCCCTCTAGACCATCCACATAGAGGAAGTGAAGAGTTTTTCACTTCAGAGTACTGGCTTGTGGCTTTCATAGTGGCTGTATGCTCTGTATTGGGCCCAGATGTGGCTTTTAAACCACATCTGGGCAGTTTTCACCAATAGAGGGTGAAAAGTTTCATCTGGGGACGACATAGCCATCTTCTGATGTGTATGAGGCATAGAATGGTGTACAGAGCCTGTATGGAACCCCAGTATTGAAGTATAAACATGCTTCTCTGTCCATTTGACACCTCATAATCATACCTATGGGAGGATATCCCACAGTAAGACTGTATTGGCCTAACTGTGGGATTTTGACCTTAAAACTGCCATACCTTTGTCAGTTTCTGACATATCATGCTCAAAGTTGGTTCATTGTGTAGCCCTTAGTGTGTTATACACAATGCTACCTCATCTGATATTGCCATAATACAGTATGGCAAGTTTATGCCATGTACAATATGTTTTACTTAAAAGCTGTATAGAGCTTGTTTACCCCACACCTTTTGTTCTAGATGAGATATGGGGAAATGGCTGGAATCATCAGATATCCCTAATTGTTCTCATTCAAAAAAGACCCCAATTTAGGTATCTCACACTAAAACTGTAGAAGTTATATGAGAGGTGAATATTTTATTCACCCTTATTTGACCTTATTTTGGTCATAGCTTCTGTAATTCTGGTGCTAGCTCAGTTTGGCTAGTATCATTGGATAGCCCTGACCTAGATCTTCATTTTGAATACCCATTTGATGGGGTTAAGCCTCCTCCACTGTATTTCAGATGAGAGGTGAAAATTAAGGTTTATGCTCAACAACAACTTTGAGCAGGAATAACTTTGTTGTTCTTTTTCCTATGATTAGGGGACTTGAATATCTTGAAAGTGGTTAGTTTAGTCTTTATTTTTATACCTTTGGAGCTGGTTTGGCCCAGATCCATGCTTTGGTGGTATCTTGGCTATACCATTGATTTATGGGATTTGGCTATCATGCTTGTGCTCTGGTTTTAAGTCACAGGCTGACAGGAAAACTTTGAGCTTCAAGTAGATGATAAAGCTTCAATAGAAATTATCAACACACCTTTCTTACCAAATGCACCAATGAAAATATGGGTGGAATTTACTAACCTTTTTTCAGTTAATCTTGTACACAAACCAGGGAAAACATTTACTATGCCAGATGGATTATCAAGAAGACCAAAGGGAGAAGACAAAGAAAAGAGTGAAAGAGATGATTGGATAAAACCTCATCCAGGATTTTTCCTAAAAGAAGTAAATACAAGCAAAGCCAGTGTGGTATTCCATACCTTTGTACCAGTTTCAAGAAATCTTTTGAAAATTAAAATTTTGAAAATCAAGATCACAATGACTAATTCAGGAAATCACCACTCAAAGGAAATTCTTAAAATCACAAAATCCCAGGAATAACATCAACAGTAGGGAGGAATGGAAGATTTTAGCATTCAAAATTGAAAGATTCAATATACTTCTATAATTAAATGAATAATAGAGGAGTCCAATCTTATGGAGTTACACAATAAAACTTACATATAAGGCTTACATGATCAACAATAGGCTTAATACATACAGAAAACTCAAAATTACATGGGAAAAGTAACATTGTAACATTATATCCACTCTAAATCCATCAGGAAGATTATATTACTAAGCATCCAATACATCAAAAAAATACAGCTCATGTGACACAAGGATCATCTGACAGTATCAAATCCAATTCAATAAATTAAAATCCACTAAAAACTTAAAAATTACACAGCAATACAGGAGCCCAAATAAGACTTATGCAGTCCACATTCATAAGATCTAGACATTACACAGCCACAGGATTATGAAAATTCAACTTAATTGAAATTCAACTCGCTGCATGCAAGGAAAATACACTAAACTGGAAGGTACACAGAAATTACAGTAATCAAGAATTAAAGCTCAAGAGGATATCCCCACATTACACAGCATAATCACCTGGAACTAAATAAATCTTACAAACAAATTATACATGGGCTTATTCACATGACACCATCTTCATACTTTACTCACCAGAATTAATCCCTCAAGGCTGTGCAAGCTGACTAAAGAAGTGCAAAAGAGAAGTCACCTGATCTTTTTATCAAAATCCTCACCAAGCAAAACATCTCAACCTTCATTTTGACCAAACAAATGGTGAAAATATCTCAGTCATATGATACCATTCCCAATTTTACACACTAGAATTAATCTCTCAAGGCTGTGAAAGATTACTAATGCAGTATAACAGATAGGTCATCTGACTTTTGTTACAAAAATCTACAGCAGCAAAATTATCTCAAGGGCAAGAATAAAACTTTACATGGAGAGCCCATGGGTACTTCTCACAACATAAAAGAAGGCCTCTTTCTCTCATTTTCTCCTCTTCTCCCCATGAATGAATCCAATTAGTTATATACCAAGAAGGAGAATAACTATTCATCCCTTACTAGTAGGTTAATCTATAAATTATTATTATTATTATTATTACATTACATTAAAAGTGATTTATATATAGCTGTAGTTAACAGTAGGTCTGCCTATATTATAAATTCATCTATTAGTGCAATACTCATACTCAACAAAATATTTATATTATACTCTTCTCACTAGAAGAAAATCCATATCACTATTATTATTATCACAAAATATATATTTAACATATTATCAAAATTATTTATCAATTACACTTATTTAAAATATCAAACAATATTATTATATTATCACTATTACTAAATTTTCTCATATTGAGCTATTATCCATTAAACAAAATACCTTCAACAAAGAAAACAACTTAAAATCACCACTCAGTACTATTATATCTATTATTTCATCTACTCAATTATTATCTTACCATCTTGAAATCACCTACAAATTTATTTATTTAAAATTATTATTATTTTATCATTAGTCTGATTATTGAATAGGTCTGATAGAGACTGCTGAAAAGGCTTCTCTAGTTTTAAAGCCACAATCTTAAATATTGATTTGTGAGCTCTGTAGGGAGATTGTTTAGTATATTCAGAGGGGCAGCTAAAACACCATTAGCACCCTTGGGTACAGGAGTATTTCAGAGATTCAAAACTGTTTACCTGTGATTTCCCCCTCAAGGACTGCCTTATCCAATCCCACACCAAAAGGAGTTTCACATCTGGTGTCCCAACAGTGGCTATCTCAACTTCAACATTCAATAATCAGTCAATCATCAATAAAAGAAGAAACCCAAATCAACATAACTCACAAAAATAATTATCATTATCAACAATTAACAATTAACACTCTCATACAATCTGGAATCTGGAAACAAATCCCATTCCAAATCATCATCACCATCACAATCCTCAAATCAATCATATCATTTTTATTATCCAGTAAAAGAAGTAACACCAGAAAATCAAACACCTCAGGATATTGATTTACTCATTGCAACACCAAGAACAGAACAGAAGGAAAAGGAAGAATTAAGGAGATTTTTCTTCAAGTTAATTCAAGAAGCAAGAAAAAACAAGAGAAGTACAAAAGAGTTCAAAGGATCAGTTTATCAAGTAGAAATGAATCAACAATCAACATCTGACTTACCACCATTACCTGAAGATACTGTAGAAGGACAGTATGCAGAAGAAAGTGAAGAAGAAGATCAAACTGTACAGATACAAAGTCTCATGAAGCAAATGCAAGATTTATTATTAACACAAAGTAAAAAGAAAGGAAAAGGAAGGGAACAAACATTTTACACACCTGGAGCCAGTCCAAGTGAGAAGACCTTACCAAGGAATGTTAGGCCTGAAGACTCACCAATATCACCTACACCTGGTCCTAGAGCAACCTCTACTCCAGTAACAGAACCAAGAACTCAAAATATTCCAAGGAGAGTTTTTGTCACTACACCTAATAATCCAAGTCCATTACAGCAGAAAGTTCCAAGTCAAGAAAGACCTGTAGTTAAAATTAAAGCAAAAGATTACAACCTAAATTTTGATGGAGAAGAAGTAGAGAAATTTATCAAGAAAGTGGAAAGAATAGCTCAAATTGAAGGAGAAACAGATGAAGACCTAGGAATGCAAATGGAATTTTGGACAACAAACCAAAAGGTGAGTGATGCAATTGAAGCTATTCCAGGCTATGAAGAAGGAAATTGGACACAGCTCAAGAAAGATCTCATAACAAAATGGGGAAGAGTTGAACCTGAAAGAAGATACAGAAAAGACTCACTGATGAAGCTTTTTTCTGAAACTCAAGAGGATGGAGGAATTGGTAGTCTATCACAATATAAAACGTTTATGGGAGAATATGAAACTATTGTTACTTACTTATTAAGATACAGGTATATTCCTCAAGATAACATGTTCCATGAAGATTTATTTGACTGCCTCTCAGCTGATATTAAAGGAGCCATAAGTAAGGAAATGATTAAATATAATGTCATGGTTAGAGCTGAAGATGGAGGATACCTTATACCACCTATGAAGATCCTCAAGAAATACATTGAACAAGAATTGGAAGCCAGAATATTAGTAACCAAAAGATTCTCATTATCAAGAGATACAGGAAGGTATGTTACTGAAAATATAAATAAAGTTCACTTTAAAGAAGAGGCCTTCCCAGGAATGAATGAAGCTTTTAATAAGATAAAGGAAATTACTGAATCACTCAAAGAACAAAAAATGGAAACTAGAAAGCAGGCACAAGGGGAAAAGGAAGATTTCAAGAAATTTATGACTCAACTAGAAGAATTGAAAAGTCTATCCAAACCTCCAATGGGTGGGGTTACCAATAATCAACTCAATGATCAACAGTTCAAACCAAGAAATGATTTACCCCATTCTCACAAAGGCATGTTCCCTATGCACCAGCACAAAACATACCAAAACCTTATGTCAAATTTTACTACTGTCTGGAGGAAGGACATTCAGTTAATAGATGTAACTACCTATTTGAAGATCAAAATAAGAAATGGGTCAGCAGACAAGGAGGTGGATTCTTGTTTCCCAATTGGCAAAGAGTACCAACAGATGGAAAAATATCACCAAAGAAGTTAGTTGAAGAATTTGCAAAAGAACAGGAAGAACTTACCAAGAAAAGAAAAGAAAATGAAGCTAAAGAATCAACACACCAACCAAAAGAAGTAAACATAATACAAGTAAAGAAAAATGACATTTCAACAGCTATAGCCAAAATTGAAGATTGGGGAAGCTGGCAACCACCAACCATATCATCAGCCAATGATCCATTCCTCAATAATTATGGATTGAGAAACACCAAACAAAGATCCTCAAGAAATGAGCATCCAAGTCAAGAACCAACAAAGTCATTACCAAAAATAATGGAAACACCACTAAAAAAGAAACCAAACATACCTGGAGCCTATATTGAAGATGAACATGGAACAGTGGAAAAAACAATTATTCCCACTAAATTCAAGAAACCTCAAGAGTTCAAAGAGGAAGAAGTTAGCCCAGAAGTTAAAGAAAAACAGGATTCTGGAAAAAAGCAGGAATTGACTCAAAATACTATTAAAAACAAGGATATCAAGCAAGAACACACAGAATTTCAAGAGGTTATGAGTCAAATTATCAAAAAGGTTTTGGATCAGAAAATAAATCTCACCTTAGAACAAGTTCTTATCATGTCACCCAAAGTTATCAACCAGCTTAAAAATTTGACAACAGAAGAAAGAAACTCAATCAACTCACTTGACACAAAAGAAATTCAAACCAAACTCATAAACCACCATTTAGGAGATTATGAACAGCCCAAACTACATTATGCCTGTCCATTGGGATTTATGAAAGTGTACTTAGGAGAAGAAGGACATGAAATAATGGCATTAGTTGATACAGGATCAGAATTAAATATAATACCAGAAGATTCAGCAATCAAATCAGGACTTACCACAAGATGTCTCAACATGAATTTAAGGGGAATTGGTGGGCATTGTACCTCAATAGTTGGATTGGCAGAATTTACCCCAATCACTCTAGTCACTGGGGAAGAAAGAAATATACACCTTTTTGTAGCAAGGGGAGCAGTACACACAGTATTGGGAAGGCCCTTCCTTGCAGACAACAACATCAGATTAGACTTTTCTCAACAAAAAGGGGAAATATTCAGCTATATAGAGCCAGATGGAAGAAGGCTTTGCTTACCAATTTGCTCACCACAGAAAGTAGTATGGAGAGAAAACCCACCAGCAGGAATGGAAACATGTGCAGTTTCTAAATTGGAAGATTGGAAAGAATTACCAGTAGAGAAAGAACCAAGCTCCAACAATCAGGCAATTTCAGAAAAACATTCTAACCAAGTACTTAAGGAAGAAGAAATAATTGAATCTGAAGGAAAAAGGGATATAAAAGTGGAATTAGCCCCAGTTAATATAGAAAATATCAAGCCAAAGCCTAAAGAAATAAATCTTACAGGAATTACAACCTCAAAAAGAGAAAATGGAAATACTGGTAACCAAATAACTCAAGCTATCAACTATTATAATTTCAAGAATCCTGAAGAAATAAAAAAAAACCACTCACCAAGCTCCTCTCACCTACCAAAGCATTAAAGTCCCTTTCAAGAGGAATATTCAAAAATAAATGGAAATCAAGTGTAAAACCAGTTATGTCAATAATTAATGTCACAGTGGGAGAAAGGAATTTGCACTCCAATTCTAATACATCAGCATTAAATTCCTTAAAAGAAATTTCTCTAAAAAACAAAATTACCATAAATAAAGACCTCAAGCCTCAAGAAAATCCTATAGTTCAGGAAAAAAGTATTGAATCAACCTCAAAACCCAAACAAAATAAAGAATTAAATGAAATCTTGGAAAATATCATGGATAATAAACCAAAAAATGGAAATCATTATGGTCAACAAACTGCAAAGAAAGAATCCAGAAAACCCAACATAAAAAATAGTGGGGATAAAGATAAATCACTCTTACCACAAGAAGTAACCATTCCACCAATTTTTTTTTCAAAGATACTCCAGGCAAAAGCTTCACACAAGCAGGACAACAATTTTCAACCTTTTCCCCCAAATATGGTAAACATTGACCCAAGGCTTATTATGGAAAACAAAGATATTATCAAACAAAATCTAAAGAAGTCAAAAATTGGAATAGGAAAATCAGAACTAGAATTGTCAAAAGAACTCATTCAGGAACCAAAAGAAGAATCAGATACTTATCTTCCTAAAGAAAATAACCTATTTCATATCCACACACCCAATAAGGATCCAATATTCCTACAATATCCTCAACACTTTAAAGCTTTCCACCCAAGCAGAGAGTTGAATAAGGAAATCCAACCTGAAAATAAAGCTAGCAAGAAAGTGGTAACTGCAGAAAAAGAAAGTAAAATTACCAAAAATAAAGATTTAAATAACTCAAGACCTAAAGATTCTACTGACACCAGAAATCATATAGAAAACAATTTTATGGAAAACAAACCACATCCAAATAGAATGTGTAGTTCAAATCCTATAAAAAACTCTACCAGTTCCAAAGAAGAAGACTCACCTACCCCACACTATCACTCTGATAAATATAATCCAAATTTGAATCTGGAAGCAAATTACTTTTCTTTGGACAAAGCCAAGGAAAGCCAAATGAATAAAAATGAAGAAATAAATGAAGAAATCAGTAACAGACAACAGAAACAGGATCAAGAAGCTTTATTAAAACAAACCAATTTTGAAGAACTTGAATCAGATGGAATTTTACTTACAGAAGACCAATTTCCTTGGGAAGGCTATACTAATTGGCAGCCTTTGAGGAATGAAAACTGCAACCTGGAACTATACAAAATAACGCAACAAGATCATCAATGCTCAACCCAACATGTAAAATGGCTAGAAGAAATAAATAAAGCACCAAATGAAAAAACTGAGATTGAAAAAAAAAGCTCACCAAGGAAGAAAGGGAATATTTTTGGATTACTCAGAATAAGAAGATATGCCCAAATTTGCAAGCCCATTTGGAAAGGCAATATCAAATTTTAACATAGAATGAAGACTGGAAAGAGAACAAAAATAAAAATGGAAACACCAATCATGAGTATTTAAGGGATGAAAAAGAATTGCAGGATCAATATCTCAATAAAGAAAGAAGAAATGAACTTCCAGCTAAAAAGACCAAATTCAAGAAAAGTCTTAACAACCAATTTTCACATCCTAAATAACTTTTTTTATTTTCCTTATCTCATGAATTTTTTTTTTCTCTAAATCTCAAATCTCCATATATAAAAAAAATACAATAAAAAAATATAAAAATAAAAATAAAAAGATCATAAAAAAGAGAGAAAAGAAAAAAAAATATATACAATACTTTTTATTTTTCTTATTTTTTACTAAAAAAAAAAGTAGAATTATTTATTTTATTTCTTAAAAAATAAAAAAAATAATAAAATCATTTATTTTCTTTTTTAAAAAAAAAAACTCAAAAACTTGAAAAAGTAACCAAAAAAAAAATATATATATAATACTTTTTCTTTATTTTTATTATTTTCTAAGAAGAAAAAAAAACAAAAATTATTTACCTTTTATTTTTTATTTATTTATTTTTTTTTCTCAAAAAAAAATAATAATAATAATAATAATAAAAAAAAAAATTAATTTTTATTGTTTTTTCTAATCAAAAAGAAAAAAAAGAGACGATCAATTGTGGCTAAAAACAAAGAGTACACTATGGTACAGTACAATAACTAAAAAAAAAAAAAAAAAAATTAATCAACTAATTATTACTTTTTATTATTTTCTAAAAAAAAATATATAAAATAAATTAATAAAAAATTATAAAAGAAAATAAAAAAATAAAAATAAACGATCGATCACGATGAAAACAGAAGAGTACTGTTGTAACCGCCGCGTGACTGTAGATGTTACTCCACTGCGGCAACCACATGTTGTACATAATATACGTAGTATAAATCCCGACAAGACAAGCAATAGAAAACGAACTCTTAACGCTCTCACAGGTTATGGGCCCTTATCTCAATTTTTTTCTTCTTCTTCTTGCTTTCTAGTACATCTCTCCTATCATTTTCCTTTCTCATTTTTTTTTTCGCGTTATCTACCCGAATACATTTTTTTCGCCTTATCTTCCACTTTTCTGTTTCTGCTCTCTCTCTCAGTGAACTTTCTTCCTTTGCACTGCCTTGTGACTTCGCGACACCTGCATGACCCAAGATTCAACACGCTATCAAGCTAAGCTGCAGGGAGGGCCTCCAACGAATATGTCCGAAAATAAAACACTGCCTGAATTGACCAGGGATGTGGATATGGTAATCGACAAGGGGATCGGTATGTTAAAAGCGGAGCACATACTTCGCGTAGATGGCTCAAATTTCCAGATATGGGAATGAAGACTCAGACTGATCTTCGATAGTTACCTCCAAGATCCATTATACCTTCAATCCGGCTTGGTAGGCGACGAGAAGCATGAAAGATTTTGTCGAGCAGTACTCCTTAGCTCGGTGCCGGACTATATCCAGGACAACATAATTACTATTCGCCCTTGCCATGAAATATACACGTGGTTGAAACACCATTATTTTGCTATCACTAGATCGTCACAATGTGTCGCCTTCAACAAACTGCTATCAATTGAAATACGCGACAACGAAGCCTCATCCAGCCTGGTTATGCGCATGAATGAAGCACTCACCGAATTCAAGAATCGGTCAGGAAACCTTGGAGATGATTATGTCATGGGACAGCTTCTACAACGCGCAATAATCAAGCGGCCAACTATTTATCAAGCAGTCATGGATTGGTTGGACGCTGAAGTGTCATGTGGAAAGACAACCACCTTTGCATCTTGCATCCTTAACCTCGAATCCTGCTTTCAACGACCTGAGGCAAATGACATTCAACCTTCTTTCAACTCAATTAAAATGACACCCTGGCCCGACTCTCCTGAAAAAGAAGAACACACCGCACTACGGAGTACAATGCAACTTATATGTCACACCTGCAATAAATGCAGTCATATTGCAAGGTACTGTCCTGAGCTCCTTGGCCAAAAGACCAATACCGCAACACCTACAAACAACGCCTTCAGGCCAATGATGACGTCACCCCAATACCATGCTCACTATCCAATAATCATCCCACCAGTACCCTTCCCCTTCAACTCATTCCATCAGCCATATCAATCAAAAGTGCCACATCAGCCCGACCTTTACCGCCCACGCTATCAACAGAAACCAATTGCTGGTGTCAAGGCTTGCACAGTCGAAATTGGGAATCCGGTATTTCAGTGGAGGACGTGGCTGACCCCGGTGATAGGCAATCCGTCTATGATACTGGGGCAAGTCATTCCCTCACAGGTGACCTTTCTGCACTCTGCCATTTTAAGAAACTGATTAAGCCTATCCCTTTATGCGTCACAACAAACACAGCCCAGAAAAGTTACGTCACAGGGGTGGGAAGTTTAATTTACCCTGGGTATCTGGGTAAGCAAGTAATAATCAGCGGTGTTTTCTATTTACCTGATGCTGCTGGTACCTTAATCTCACCCGGTGCGTTGATTAGCACTGGTGCGAAACTCCACATGATTGGTCCGGACATATTGATAAGCACTGAAGCTGAAGGACCGTTATTATGGGCGACTTACTGTGGAAACGGTCGGAAAGGGCAGTTACCCATGTTTAGTAGACTGTTAGCTCGTGCAATTGATAAGAATGATATCAAACTTACTCAATCAAATGGATGTATGCCTAAAGAGTCCATATCGACTATTATGCTCCCTTGTGCCCCCATTTCTGCTATGCACACTAGACCAGAAAGAGACTTAAAGCGAAGCGAGCGTTATACTGACAATTTAGATTACAAAAAAGAACTCCTTCAATGGCATTGTTTGTTTGGACACATAGGACTCCGGCGAATACGGAAATTACTTGGGAACTCAGCACCGGATTACATGAAATCGAGCACCCAAGAAATTCGTGACTGTGAACATTGCCTGTTGGCAAAGAGTTTGCGTCATTCGCCTTTGAAATTGAACCCCAGGTCAGTAGACCCACTCGATATCATTGTATCTGACCTCATGGGTCCTTTTGACATCGCTACGATCAACGGTGGCCGATACGCTTTGAACATCCACGACGTCGCTTCAACTTATGGCGAGTGTCATATCCTTTGCAACAAATCCAACACATGTAATTGTCTGCAAGAGGTAATATCGCGATGGCAACGTGCGACCGGAAGACTGGTGAAAGTGCTACGTATGGACAACGGCGGCGAATTCAACAACCAAGCATTACTTAAATGGTTACTTTCGGCGGTAATCAAGCATGAACATAGCTTACCTTTTTTTCACCAACAGAACGGCATTGCTGAGCGGTACAACAGAACAATTGCTGACAAGGGCAGGACTATTCTACTGGGTTCTGGGCTGCCTAAGTCATTTTGGGGACATTCTTTCATGTGGGCCGCTTACACTAACAATATGATACCAAACTTACACACAGGCACGAAAGCACTGAGCGAAATCCTATTTGGTCATAAACCCAATCTAGATTGACTGTGAACATTCGGAGAGTTGGCTTTTGTCCACGTGCCACATGAAAGACAACAAAAACTCAGCAATAGAGCTGTGAAGGCAAATGTCGTCATGCACTTGCCAGACTCTAAGGGATGGGTTTTTTATGATGCCACAACTGGTAAGTTCATATCTTTGGCGTGGGCGACATTTCCAACTTCAGCGGCTATCACGAAATACTTGACTCGTGAGCCTGAGAAGATCACCGGGAAGAACGACATCAATTTCTTGTTGAATAGTCTCACCCTGGGCAATTTCCAATATGAGGAACTAGTAGAACAACAAGACAAGCTTGCGGATATGGTATGCACCTTGAGTTCAGGATATTCGTTAATAACACCCAAAACGTACAAGCAAGCAATAACATCACCTGACAAAGAAGAATGGATCAAGGCTATCACCTGCGAATTAGGCAACATGAATGACCACGGTGTTTTCGAGATCCTACCTCTTCCAGACGGCGCGAAGCCCATAAGTGGTGATTGGGTTTTCGTACAAAAGCAGCCGGATGGCCTCAAAGCGCCGCGTTTCAAAGCCAAATATGTCGCAAGAGGCAACTCTCAGTTAAGCGGTCAGGATTTCCATGAAACTTTTGCACCCACGGTGACTTTTACATCGCTACGTATCCTACTGACTATAGCCGCACAATTGAAAATGCATGTCACTAGTTTCGACTTTGTGGCAGCCTATTTGAATGCCTCTATCAAGGAGGAGATTTGGATCCGTCCTCCAGAGGGCCTGGTAATCCCCGCCGGCTCTGGCTGCAGGCTCCGAAAGGCGCTATACGGGACTCGCCAGGCTGGTAGATGTTGGTGGACCCACCTTCATATGTCCTTGAAGAAGAGGGGTTTCCACATGAGCAATTACAACTTGAGCGTTTATTGGAACCACAACCACAGTATGATATTTTGGCTCCATGTTGATGATGGAGTTGTTTTTTCAAAGAACATGGCTGACTTAGTAAATCTTAAACAATCACTGTGTACCGAGTTTGCCATAAAATGGAATACTGCCCTAACTCACATCGTTGGCATCAATGTCGTACGGGATGACAAAGGTTTTGAACTCAGCCAAGCACACCTCATTCGTTCTATCGTATCTAAGTACTGGGACAGCCTTTCGTCGGCAGCCGCGCCCCTTCCATCTAAACTCAACCTGCGCAGCTTGACTGAGAATGACACCATCTTCCGACAGGGCGACTTCCTGTCATGTGTGGGGGCACTCAGATATGTGGCTACAGGTACCAGGCCAGACATTGCTTTTGCAGTTAACCTACTAGCAAGGCATTTGAAGTACCCTGGTAGGGAGAAATGGTCATGCCTACAGCATCTGCTGGGATACCTTGAACAAACCAGCTCTCACTTGTTATGCCTCAAACCAAAGAATCCGGAAATGGACTTGGATGTTTATTCAGACGCAAGTTGAGGTGGTGAGTTCTCGCATCCGAGGCATGGTTACCTGACCCGTTTATCCGGTTTCTCCAAGCGCTTGGTAACCGTAGCTTCCTCCAGTTGCCATGCCGAGTTTATGGCATTAGGCATTGCCGCTAGGCACAGCCAATGGGTCCAGAACCTTATAGGTGAGATCTTGGGACGGCGTTTAACAATTGACATGAAATGTGACAACGCCTCTTGCATGAAAATCACAATGGACTGTTCTTCCAACAAGAGAACTCGTCACCCAGACAGGGAGTTTTTTATTAGCAGCCAGTTATTGCATAAGGGGCTGGCCACCCTCAGTTGGGTTTGTTCCGCAGAAATGTTAGCGGATGTTTTCACTAAACCATTGGGTCCCCAGCTCCATGCCTGTTTTGCTGACAAGCTCCTAGCTTCTTGATGTGTTATCTCTACCTCCGCATGCTGAATTATTGCATGACATTTTGTTGTTACAAATCATATTGCTTGTATATGTTTCTTTTTTTTCTTTTCTTTCCCTCTGTCACAATCTGTCTATTTCTTGTCTTATCCTATACTAAACCCTATTGTATGTTTCTCCGTCGAGAGGGGGGGTGTAACTGCCGTGTGACTGTGGATGTTACTCAACTGCGGCAACCACATGTTGTACATAATATACGTAGTATAAATCCCAACAAGACAAGCAATAGAAAATGAACTCTTAACGCTCTCACAACTGTACTATACAATACAGTACAGTGTAGAAATTACTCAAACAAAAAAAAAGTTAGAAATTAATTGACAAGAAGTACAAGTTGAAAAAAAAAAAACACCTGCGGCTAGAAAACAAAGTCAAACACTTCAAATTTGAAGTATTCACACCCAACAGCTAAAAAAAAAAAAAAACTTTCAACATTTAAAATTAATTATATTTCTTTTTATTTATTTATTCATTATATAATTGATGAAATTATTTATATTCTGAATTATTATTTTTTTCATTAATAACTCACAAAAAAATAAAAATAAAAATAAAAAAATAAAAAAAAAACATAATAATAATAATAATAATAATAATAATAGCATTATGATTAAACTTGAAAGTCATGTATTTTTTTTATATATATTAAGCATTATTTTCTTGAATTATTTTACCTTATTTCATATTGTTACTTGAAAGATTTTTATTATTATTTTTTATTATCATTTTATATACTCTATTACATTTTATTATTATTTTACATTTTTTTTTAAAAAAAAAAACACATCATTATTACAAAAGGTGGAAAGTAGGTCACAATTATTAAATGGAGAGGGGGTGCCCACCCATTTAATAATCATCAATTGGAAATGAAGTTTAAAGCTGTCATGAAGAGGATGACTGGGGTTAATATTACTAAAGGGTACAGAAGGTGGATATTAGGCCTTGACACTGGTTAATAAAAGAAAGAAAAAGAAGGAGGGAACAAAACAAATCCAATTTAGCACATATCTCAAAACACAACTCAAAACTCAGGATGAGGTCCTAGATAAGACCTTAAACTGTCTGAATAATTACTTTATCTTTTATCAATACCATTCAACAAAATCAACTCAAGAAAAAGTCCTTGATAAGACCTTAAACTGGCTGCATCATTACTTCATCATTCATCAAGACAATTCAACAAATTTCAACTCAAGAAAAGGTCCTTGATAAGACCTTAAACTGTCTAAATATCTCAATTTTCTTTATTTTTTTCCATCTTCAAACAAAATTACATCAAGACAAGGTCCTTGATAAGACCTCAAACTGTCTAAATCATCTTTCTTATCAAACAAACTTCAAGAATTCAAGCAGAGGTCCTGGACAAGACCTTAAACTGTACCAAATTCTTTGGTTTATTTTTATGGAAAATATTGGTGGAAATATTTAATCAAGATAACTTATTAGTAGCTGGAAGAATTTTTAACAAATGGAGAGGGAAATTGCCCAAATCAGTATTGCTTATATAGGACAACATTAACATGGATAAACAAACAAACAAGAAACAACAGGGTACAAATTAAATATGAAGAAATGGAGATTCAAAATCAATATAACAAGCCATCAATGGAATTATCAACTGAATTTTTTTGAAATAAAAATTTAAAGAAAGAAAATTCTCACTTATGAACCCAGGATATTGTACTTGAAACTGGAATTCTGGGGACAGCATTAAATGGAGAGGGGGATGTGGTATTCCATACCTTTGTACCAGTTTCAAGAAATTTTTTGAAAATTAAGAGTTTGAAAATCAAGATCACAATGACTAATTCAGGAAATCACCACTCAAAGGACATGCTTAAAATCACAAAATCGCAGGAATAACATCAACAGTCGGGAGGAATGGAAGATTTTAGCATTCAAAATTGAAATATTCAATATACTTCTATAATTAAATGAATAATAGAGGAGTCCAATCTTATGGAGTTACACAGTAAAACTTACATATAAGGCTTACATGATCAACAATAGGCTTAATACATACAGAAAACTCAAAATTACATGGGAAAAGTAACATTGTAACATTATATCCACTCCAAATCCATCAGGAAGATTATATTACTAAGAATCCAATACATCAAAAAAATACAGCTCATGTGACACAAGGATCATCTGACAGTATCAAATCCAATTCAATACATTAAAATCCACTAAAAACTTAAAAATTACACAACAATACAGGAGCCCAAATAAGACTTATGAAGTCCACATGCATAAGATCTAGACATTACACAGCCACAGGATTATGAAAATTCAACTTAATTGAAATTCAACTAGCTGCATGCAAGGAAAATACACTAAACTGGAAAGTACACAGCAATTACAGTAATCAAGAATTAAAACTCAAGAGGATATCCCCACATTACACAGCATAATCACCTGGAACTAAATAAATCTTACAAACAAATTATACATGGGCTTATTCACATGACACCATCTTCATCCTTTACTCACCAGAATTAATCCCTCAAGGCTGTGCAAGCTGACTAAAGAAGTGCAAAAGAGAAGTCACCTGATATTTTTATCAAAATCCCCACCAAGCAAAACATCTCAACCTTCATTTTGACCAAACAAATGGTGAAAATATCTCAGTCATATGATACCATTCCCAATTTTACACACTAGCATTAATCTCTCAAGGCTGTGCAAGATTACTAATGCAGTATAACAGATAGGTCATCTGACTTTTGTTACAAAAATCTACAGCAGCAAAATTATCTCAAGGGCAAGAATAAAACTTTACATGGAGAGCCCATGGGTACTTCTCACAACATAAAAGGAGGCCTCTTTCTCTCATTTTCTCCTCTTCTCCCCATGAATGAATCCAATTAGTTATATACCAAGAAGGAGAATAACTATTCATCCCTTACTAGTAGGTTAATCTATAAATTATTATTATTATTATTATTACATTACATTAAAAGTGATTTATATATAGCTGTAGTTAACAGTAGGTCTGCCTATATTATAAATTCATCTATTAGTGAAATACTCATACTCAACAAAATATTTATATTATACTCTTCTCACTAGAAGAAAATCCATATCACTATTATTATTATCACAAAATATATATTTAACATATTATCAAAATTATTTATCAATTACACTTATTTAAAATATCAAACAATATTATTATATTATCACTATTACTAAATTTTCTCATATTGAGCTATTATCCATTAAACAAAATAACTTCAACAAAGAAAACAACTTAAAATCACCACTCAGTACTATTATATCTATTATTTCATCTACTCAATTATTATCTTACCATCTTGAAATCACCTACAAATTTATTTATTTAAAATTATTATTATTTTATCATTAGTCTGATTATTGAATAGGTCTGATAGAGACTGCTGAAAAGTCTTATCTAGTTGTAAAGCCACAATCTTAAATATTGATTTGTGAGCTCTGTAGGGAGATTGTTCAGTATATTCAGAGGGGCAGCTAAAACACCATTAGCACCCTTGGTTACAGGAGTATTTCAGCGATTCAAAACTGTTTACCTGTGATTTCCCCCCTCAAGGACTGCCTTATCCAATCCCACACCAAAAGGAGTTCCACACCGGAAAACTATTAAGAAATAAAAGCAATATTGAAATTCCAATAAAACAAGAAGGATTTGGAAAACATATTAAGGAATATTTGAATTCTTTGCAAAAGCCACAAAGTATTGGGAAAGAATACTTCACAAAAATAAGAATAATATCAGTAAATTTCTATTCAGAAGGAGGGAAGCTAGAAAGAAGAGATCAAGCACATCCACAAATTGCTGTATACAATAAAAAAGTGCAGAAACAGATACTAAAGAAAATGCATAAAGATTTGAGTCATAGAGGGGAAAATGAAACATACAGGAGAATCAAGAAAAGATATTTGTGGGAAGGAATTGAAAAAATAGTTAATAAATGGGTTAACTCATGTCAAGAACTTCAGAAAAGGGGTCATTTGCAACAAAAAGAAAACAAAAAGATATCTTTAACATCTACTTTATTTGAAGGAGTCATAATAGATGTGGTTCATATTAAGGTACAAAGATGGAAGTACTTAAATGTAGCAAGAGATGAATCTTAAGGATTGCAAGAAACTGTGGCATTAACAAGGCTAACTGCAAAATCAGTCTCAGAATGATTTATGTCAGAATGGATTTGTAGGTATGAAGCTCCAAAAGAACTGAAAGTTGATGGAGGAGCAGAATTTGGAAAAAAACTACAAGAAGCAGTCAAAAGATCAGGATCAATAATGAGAATAACTACACCTTAATGCCCATAATCACATGTAATGGTTGAAAGAGGCCATAGGAAATTGAAAGATGCTCTTGTAAAAATGTGGGGTGAAAATAGATCCAAATGGAAAGAATAGTTACCAATTGTGACTTGGGAAGATAGAGTTTCAAGACAAAGGAAAAAAAGGATACTCACCATTTGAGCTTCAATTTGGTAAGAAAGCTTTTTTCCAATTGATATTGAACCAAACACATATATTGCCATTGAATGGAACATAATATCAAGAAAGGAACTATTAGAAGCAAGAACTGTACAGATTGCAGAAAAGGAGGAAACAATATTAGCAGAAGAAGAGAAATTAAGAGCTTGAATATTCAAATAAGCTCAATATTTTGACAAGAAGATGGCACATAGACTGAGAAATCCACTTGAACCAGAGGACTTGGTATTAGTTTATAATAAACCACTTGAGTCATAGTGGGGTTTACTCTTAAAAAATAATTGTGATGGACCTTATAGAGTTATCAATAAAGTTAATAATGGACCTTATGAGCTTGAATAATTGGATGGCGCTAAGATTACAAGAGAATTTTCAGAAAGTCACATCAAGAGGTTCTATCCCAGAGGAAGGATAGTTCAATCAAGTTAAGAGTCAGAAAAAGAATGCAGTGAAGAAATTAAAGCTAAAGATTCTATATTGGAGGAAGAAGAAATCAAACAACAAGATGAATATGATTTATATTGGCAAGCTTCTCAACTGGAATTCTGGGGACAGCATTAAATGAAGAGGGGGTTGTGGTATTCCATACCATTAGTATCAGCTTAAATCTAACAAATAAAACAAAAAACTGATAATAAAAAAATTATGTAAAACATATTTACATAATTCAACTACAGGTTTCAAATGGATATATACAATACACAACCTCAAGATTTTATCAAAACAGCATAGTATCAAAAATTTTCTCCACCTTATTGCATCACCAATAAAAAATGATGAAATTCAAAGGAGTTAATCTAAATACAGATAAATGAAGATGGACCACAGCATAATAGCTATATTTTCCCCACCTTGATTCAATTGAAAGAAGAAATACCTCAAGACTATGCAGAAAATTATAATATATTTTCCAAGAAAAAATGTTTTCTTAGTAATATTAACACACTTCAAACTTGATAGAAATGATGAAATCTCCTTATGAAATGGTACAATACCAAAATAAAACCATCAGCATATTTCCCTCAAGACTGAATATCAAAGTTAAAATTAGTAATCAATTAAATACAGGAAAATAGAAAAACAAATACTTTCCCCACCTTCAAGAAAGCAACACCAGCCAAATTATCTCAATTATATCATATGAGTAGAAAAAATTTTGATTGTCAGAAGCTGTATTTTCTCCACTCTCTTGGCAAAAAATGAAATCTCACAAGCTAAATTATCTCAAAGACATCACATGATCTTGATAAGAAACAGAACGGCCAGCATAATTCTCTCAGCAAATATGTAACAAAGTCACCAAAAAAGAAAAAATTTCACCAGGCACATTCTCACAAATATATCATATGACTAGAAGAATTTCAATTGTCAGAAGCTGTATTTTCTCCATTTCCTTGGAAAAAATAAAATCTCACATACTAAGATATCTTAAAGAAATCACATGATCTTGATAAGAAAAATAACCAACAGCATAATTCTCTCATCAAACACATTGCTACACCAAAACTACATGTCTCACCAGCAAAAAACTCTAAGTTATGATCTTTTCTAAGTACCTTGTTTTTAGAAGATTTATGGAGGAACAAAAGGTAGAAATAAGGGTCTTCTCTCCCTCATTTTTCCCAAATTCATGGAACAAATTGCCACTATCCAGGATCACCACCATACATGAACCAGCAGGATGTCTAGAGTAGTAGTAGTAGTGGTTTAGTCATGAAAAGCTCAGTAGCCTTGATCAGTAGCTTAGTATTGCTGAAGAATAGTAGTATAGCTGTATTGAAAAGCTCAGTAGCCTTTCTCAGTAGCTTAGTATTTCATAAAAAAATAGTAGTATAAGTTTATTTAAAAGCTTAGTAGCCTTGCTCAGTAGCTTACTATTGTTGAAAAATAGTAGTATAACCATAGTGAAAGGCTTAGTAGCTTTGCTCAGAAGCCTAGTATTATTAAAAGAAAAGAAGTATTGATATATACTCAATATTAAAAATATCAAAAGAATTGAATCCCATAGTTCTATTATTAGTATTAATATAAAAAAATCCTTATAATCAACATAAAACCAAAAACAATTCCTATTATTTTTATTAAGATAACAGAAAACCACAAAAAAAGAATATATTATCATTAATTGTATTAAGAGAAGAAAAAGAATTAGTCTTTATTTTATCAGAAATTTTAGTTTTAAATCAGAGTTTTTACTGTAGTGTTATTGATAGATCTGATTTAGAGACTGCTGATAAGTCTTCTCTGTCTGTTAAAGCCACAAATCTTATTTTATTTTGTGATTCTCTGTAGGCTGACTATTCAGTATTACTTAGAGGGGCAGCTAATACACCTTAGCACCCATGGTTATTGGACAATTCTGAAATTCAAAACAGAATTACCAATAATTTTGCCCTCAAGGTACTGCCTTATTTCATTCCACACCAAAAAGAGTTCCCAAAATGTGGTTTCAAGCTTTAAAATGATTTTAAAGAGGTGTTTGAAGCCGTTCATTGATTTTTTCAGCAGCTTTCAAACTCATTAAAAAAGGAAAATATTTCAACATGAAGGGAAAAGTGGGGAAAAGAATACATTATTTTATAGCCACCAATATTCTTACTTCAAAATGAACACTTACTCCAATCAGTGGTTAGAAATACACTTGAAACATAAAGTACAATTATGGAATTGTTGAAACCTGGTTTGTACCAATAAAGGCTGGTTTTAGCCTTTTTGTTACCTTTCTAGCCACTTTAGTTTTGAAAATTAGCCATTACTATAGTAATACTTAGTTTAAAGCATTCAAAACACATCAGAATTTGTGTAAGAGACCTTCAGGCCATCTAAAATGGTTTTATTAGGTTTGTTTGAACCTAAGGGGAGTTTTACCCCCTTGGCAACAGTAAAAACCATCTGTCTTGGTATTATAACCCCATCATAAATCTCAATTCCAGACCAAAAAGGTAATGAGCTTTTATGTGAATTTTGACATCTCATTACTTTCAGAAAGTAATATGGGGGAGTCTGGAATCCTTGGATGCCAAGATTTTCTTCCCCCAAAAATTAGACTTTCCAATTTATTTTTTCTTCAATTCCTCATCATGTACAATACTTGCAATTTCCAAATGTAATTCAATCAAAAATTAAAGTAAAAAGATTTAATTATTAATTCAAATTGTGCAAATTCAAGTTCATATATGTAATAAACATGCACATTTTGACATTTCAATTGAGAATAATTCAATTCCCCATCACTTCTAACTACACATTACACCTCAATTTTACCACAAATATTTATTATTAACACTCATTTGGTGAGAATTGAGTCAAATGTTTGAGTATTTTCATATTTATATACAGAAAATAGAAAAAAACTTCATTTAAGCTTATTTAGAGTCAAGTTACAGAGTTTTCAATCAGAGTTTCCCCCACCTGATTTGTCATGAGGAATCCAATACGTAAATAATTTTTATCTGTGTATTTATTGCCAAAAAAGCTATAATAATTTTTATTAACTTCTTTACAAAAGAAGATTTTATTTTTAATATTTTTGATAACAATTTGGTTTTACTCCATCATTTCATGAGGAAATATATTTCTACATTTTTAAAATATTAATGTAAATGAATTTGAACTCTTCTTATCAAATTTAATGTTCTATTTAAATTTTACATTTATATGTAAAAATAGAAGTATTATTTGTGATTATAAATTGATTAATGTTTTGTTTCCTTTTGGGTATATAAAAATATTTCTAAGGCTCAGATAGATATATTAGCTATAGTGGATTCAAGAAAAGGTAAGAAGGCTCTCATTTACTAAATATTCATGTTCATAATAGAAACTCTCCATGATTTTAGAAATATCAAATGAGTTATTCTCAAATTCATTTTATTTTCAAACATTGAAAGACAGAGAGCTATCAGAAATATCAATACCAGTATGCTCACCAAGGGGAATATCTTTAATATGAAAATCCCTCCTGTTCACCATATTTCTTCCAGATTAGAAATATTAAAAAGGATTCATATTAAAGACTTATTAAAGACTTTATCTCAACAAACATGTTTGGTTATTATTAGCACAGGTTTATTAAATGATGAGAAATAATCATTTGTGTAATAATTTCTATATAATCAATTTGAATAATATTTTTTTCTGTTAGGTTTCTCTTCAATTTGAAATTATAAGTAAAGGTATCATGATAGATTTCTGGAATATAATACTTTAAGCTATTATATTATTGAGACTAATTGAAGAAATAAAATAACTACATATAATCTTTTTTTTCTTAGTCTTAATAATCCTTTTTCCCTCCAACTCTTATAATTTCTCTGTTTTTATCATATTCAAATAATGATATCAGTAATACTATTATTCCAACCAATATTTCAGCATATAAAGCTTTAATATGATTATACCTTGCTGATGGAAAATATTGATAAATTTTTAAATTAATCAGTCTGATATTGATATAGATTTATTTTTATTATAGTAAGCTATTGCTTGTAATATTTAATTATATGGCTTTATATTTCTCTAAAGTATGTATTTATATTTAGTCCTAAGATTATATAAACTATTTATTTTAATTATTCATGAGGAAATTGATAGTGGATTTTTTCAAATATAATATATTATTAGATATTGTTTCATAGTAACACCTTGCAGGGGAAGTCAATAGTTTCTGTGAATGCTTCATATTCTTGAAAAATAATATTAGATTTCAAATACTACTTGGCTGTTGAAAATTCACTTTTTGAATATTTATTTCTAGATTAATTCTTTTAGAATCAATCTCTCCTTTTTTCTGTTAATGATTACAGTTTTCTCTCCATCAATCTGGAATATTTTGACTATGTCAGCAATTCTCAATCTCAACTTTTGGCCATTGTGCAATTTGTGGCTGCTTGAGACCTAATTTTTATGATTGTTTTTATAATTTTTTTTGGTTCATCAAATATAGCTTCATTTTTAAATGTTAAATAAAAAACTCACAGAACCAAATTTGAGTTTGGTGAGCTGTATAGATCCCTCCTTCATCATAATTCCCATGAGTTGGTTTTCTTAAATAATATTTCCTTTATTTTCAAGAAATTCTTTCCCCTGACTAATAATTAATTTCATTTTTTCTTCTTTTATTCTTCAATCTATTTATCAGAAACCTCAATTTTATACTTTGTCTCATTAAATTCATATTAAGAATTAACTGTTTGATATTAATCTTGAAAGGGACAAAATTCCATTAATGTATAGCTCAAAATCCGTATTTAACGGCCCAATTTTCATGCAGAGATAAGCTTGGTGGCCCAACAATTCCAATAAAGCTCATTATAATCCCAATTTAATGGTAATATATTAAAAATAATGGGCCCTCAAAATGCACATTTATGAATGTTTCATGGTGAACTCCTCCCAGATCTCCATGGCTTATCATATTTAATAACATTTCTCACCATGATTACTTCCTGGTGGAAAAAATGTCAGCCTGTGACTCAAAACCAGAGCACAAGCATGACAGCCAAATACCATAAACCAATGGTATAGCCAAGATACCACAAAACATGGAGCTGAGCCAAATCAGCTCAAAAGGTATCAGAAGAAAGAGGAAACTCACTCCTTTCCAAATATACAAGTTCCATCATCATAGGACAAAGAATAACAAAGTTATTCCTGCTCAAAGTTGTTGCTGAGCATAAACCTTAAGTTTCACCTCTCATCTAACTTCTACAGTTTTAGTGTGAGATACCTAAAGTGGGGTCTTTTTGGAAAGAGCGCAATCAGGGCTATCTGATGGTGTCATCCATTTCTTCATATCTCCACTAGAACAAAAGCTATAGGGCAAACAAGCCCAATACAGCTTTTGCCTAAAAACACGCACATGTACAAAAAACTTGTACATGGGATAGCTTTGTCATATTTAATGATAGCCATACCAAATAAGGTACCATTGTGTAGACCACATACAGGGCTACACACAGATTCAACTTTGATGTTGATATCTCAAGAACTGACAAAGGTATAGCTGTTTTAAGGTCGAAATCCCACTGTCAGGCTGAGTCTATATTGAAGTGGTAATAAGAGTATTTACAACTAGAATTATGACTTTGACATGAAGAAAATTGATTTAAAATAAGGGTTTTGAATTTCTAAGATGATTTATAAGATAATTAAGGGGTTCTACTATTGGATTATAGTGGTGGTGAGCGCTACTGAGAACCCAGGGTGCAATCTTACCAGTTGGGTTACTATAATAAGAGTTACAATAATTAACTATATAATTATACCTGTTTATTACCCAAGAGTAAAACGGTTTTGCACAGTTTACTACATAGGGTATTCAAGAGCAGGATGAGGAGATGATTTTGGCTGTGAGAAGCCCTCCTTTTATCCTGAAATTGGGGTGGAAAGGGTGCTAGACCTTTCCACGTAGAGGAAGTGAATATTTTTCACTTTCTGGTACTGGCTTGTGGTTTTCAAACAGCCTGTATAACCTGTATTGGGCTCAGATGTGGTTTTGAAACCACATCTGGGCGGTTTTCACCAATACAGGGTAAAAATTTTCATCTGTGGACCTCACAGCCTGATTCTGACGTGTATGACGCGTAGAATGCTGTACAGAAGCTGTATGGGACCCCAGTATTTACTGACATATGAGGTATTGAAGTAAAAAATGCTTCTTTGTCTATTTGACACCTCATATTCATGGTTATGGGATATTATCCCATGGTAAGGCTGTATATGACAGCAGGTGGGATTTTGACCTTAAATCAGCTATAACTTTGTCAATTCTTGAGATATCAACCTCAAAATTGGTTCGGTGTGTAGCCCTGTATGTGCTCTACACAATGGTACCTCATTTGATATGGGTATCATTAAATATGGCAAAGTTATCCCATGTACAAGACTTCTGTACATTTGCGTGTTTTGGGCAAAAAGCTGTATTGAGCTTGTTTCCCCATAACTTCTGCTGTAGTTGAGATATGAGGAAATGGATGACACCATAAGATAGCCCTGATTGTTCTCTTTCCAAAAATACCCCACTTCAGGTATCCCACACTAAAACTGTAGAAGTTAGATGAGAGGTGAATGTTTTGTCCACCCTTATTTAGCCTGAAATTGACCATAACTCCAGTAATATTGGTTCTAGCTCAGTTTGGCTGCTACCATTGAAAGGCCCTGGCTTAGAGCTTCATTTTGAATACCCATTTGATGGGGTTAAGCCTCTCCTTCTAGATTTTAGATGAGAGGTGAAAATTAAGGTGTATGCTCAGCACTAACTTTGAGCAGGAATAACTTTGTTATTTCTTGTCCTATGGTTATGGGACTTATATTTTCAGAAACAGGTGAGTTTCTTCTTTCGTTTGATACCTTTTGAGCTTATTTGGCTCAGCTCCATGTTTTGGTGGTATCTTGGCTATACCATTGGTTTATGGTATTTTGGCTGTCATGCTTGTGCTCTGGTTTTGAGTCACAGGCTGACATACCCTCCCTCTACAAAATGCTCATGATTGATGAGACTGTTCAGTCCTCCTAGAGGCTCTGAATCTCCTTAAAAGAAGGTTCCCATCTGGTATGGAATCCTCTGCCAACCATTTGTCTTTATCTGCTGTCTGGTTCTTAAATCTGACTAGGTATTGTCTTTGATCCTTCCCATTCAGTCTAATCTTCCTTGCCCTGATATAATTACTCACAGGTCCAGGGGAGTCTTCCACTTCCACTATCTCTTGTGGTGTGGGATTCTTTCTCCTTGAGGGGAATTTGTCCTCCTCTGCCTGGAAGTATGGTTTGACCAAACTCACTGGAAAGACTGGATGTTTCCTTGAAAATTCCTCAGTGAGTTTGACTTCCACTGCATTTTTTCCTATCAACTTAATGATATTAAAAGGTCCTACAAATGAGTCTCTCATGTTTTTAGGTCCTTTGAGATTGTTGAAGTTCAGTGTAGACACTAGCACCTGGTCCCCTTCTTTGAAGTCAGGTTCCATATGTGATTTGTCCCACCTCTGCTTATTGTATTCTTTTGCCTCAGCTATGCATTTAGCAGCTGTGTCACAGGCCCTCTTCCACATATCATGGAAGTCTTTGGCTGTGGGATGGATGGTCAGAAGGTTTTTCTTCAAGTGATCCACAGGCAACAGGGGATTCCACCCTTTCTCTACCAAGGCAGGTGTTTTTCCTGTGGTAGAGTGCTGACTTGTGTTATAAGCCAGTTGGACAGCTGGTAAGAGGGTAACCCAATCATGGGTGTATCCCTCATGGTCCTTGTATTCCATGCCATAGGCACAAAAGCTTCTGAGGATGTCCTCAATTGTTTGGATCATCCTTTCAGCTAGGCCATCTGTTTGTGGATGGTAAGCTGTGGAAAAAGCAAGTTTGGTACCAAGCATGTCATATAAGTTAGTCCAAAATTGAGATGTGAATTTTGGGTCCCTATCACTAATGATGATCTTAGGGACTTCACAGGTAGATATGATGTTATTCCAAAACAACAGAGCAGTATCCATGGCTGTGTCTTCTTTATGGCATGGTAGACACCTCATGCTCTTGCTGAACCTATCAACTATGATCAAACAGGAATTATAGTTTTCTTTGCCCCCTGGGACAAGTCCTGTTACCCAGTCCATGTTGATGGTTTCCCATGGGTGTTTGGGTTCTTCTATGTGTTGAAGCAACCCATACTTCTTCCCATGTTTCCTATTTGCCTTTTGGCATCTTTCACAAGTGTTGATGTATTCACTCAACTCTTGTTCCCACTTGGGCCACCAAGCTGTGCTTGCTACCCTCTCTTTGGTCCTGTCCTCACTCATGTGTCCCATATAGGGGCAGGCATGGCATTCTTGTAGGATCAATGAGATGTGGTCTCTGTCTACCACTTTGAGTGCACTTGGGTGCTTTTCTCTGTGGTAGAGCAGTCCATCTATAAGAAAAAACTTATTGTCCTTATAGGCCCTCAACCAGGGTTCTTCCAGCTGGGTTTCCAGTTCTGGGCTCCTGTACTTTTGTTGAAGCAGTTGGAGTAGTATGCTACACTGTTTGTGTTTGAAATGCTACTTCTGTACTGCACTAAAGAATTCATTGTGCAGTTCTGAGGAACCTATTCCCAGTATGGGAGTTTCTGTCCCTTCTGAGTCAGTGTTCCCACTGTCAAGGGTACCACTTTCTGGTGCCCATTCAGAAAGTCTGAAGTTCTTCCTCCTATCTATTTCCATGAAATGGATAGGTATTTTTGCTGCAATTTCTGGGTCATAAGCTGGATTGCTTTTGACATTGTCCAGTGGCAATCTGCTGAGGCCATCTGCATTGGTATGGCTTTTACCTTCCTTGTATATGATGGTCATGTTCCCTCTATACTCCTGGATAGCTATTTGCCATCTCAGCATATGTCTATTAGTAGTCTTCATGTTTAGTAAGGACTTCAAGGCTGTGCAGTCTGTGTAGACTTCAAAGACTGCACCCTCCAAATAATAATGGAGTTTTTCTAGAGCCCAGACTAGACATAGACATTCTGTCTGGGTGGCCCCATACCTGGCTTCTGAATCTTTCAGCTGCCTGGAGATGTAACATATTACACCTTCTCTTGGTTCATCATCCACAATTTGTCTTTGGTGAAGGGCTGCTCCTAAGGCTTGGCTGCATGCTGCATCTATATATAACATGAATGGTAGTTCAAAGTCAGGTAAGATGAGTACTGGTGCATTGGTGAGTTCATATTTGATTCTCTCATATGCATCCCTCCTTTCCTTGGTTATTTCAAAATCTACATCTTTTGAACATAACTTGTATAAACTACTAGTTATGTGTGCAAAATATTTGATATGGTTTCTATAGTAGCTAGAAAACCCAAGGAAAGATTGCATCTCTTTGATGTTCTTTGGTACTGGTTTTTGCATTACTGCTGCTACTTTGTTCTGGTCAATTGCCAGACTAAGACCTGAGACTTTATGTCTCAGAGCTAGTAGCTCTTGTTGGCCAAAATTACACTTTTTGAGTGAAATTTTCAGATTAATGGGTATACATTTACTTAGAACTCTGTCTATGTATTGTACATAGTCTTCCCATGTCTCTGAGTATATAATGATATCATCAATATATACTACCATCCAGCCTTCCATTATTTCTTCTTGAAATATGGTGTCCATCATCCTTTGGAAGTGGGCTGGTGCATTCTTGATGCCAAATGGCATCCTGGTGTACTCATATATACCCATATGGCATATTATCCTGAGTAACTTCATGGAGTTTGGTTTAACTCCATTTTGGTGGAAACCTTTCATACAATCCATTTTGGTTATATATCTGGCCTTGGCCAGTTTATCTAAGGCATGGGGTATCGTTGGTATAGGGTACCTGTCTGCTTTTGTGTAGTTATTCAGGGCTCCGAAGTCTCCACACAGTCTAGACTTGCCATCATGCCAGGTGATCAGGACAGGGGTGGTAATTTCCACTATTTCATTATGTCCAATGTTCCTGATGACATCCATATCCAGGAGTTCATTGATATGTTTCTCAATTTCTTTCCTGGTTTCCAGGCTTGCTGGATAAGGAGGTCTCCTCAGCATGGGTGGATAAGGCCTTTCCACATCCAGATATAGTTCTATATCATGGCCTTTGATCTTTCCTAATGGTTCTTCACCAATGGAAAATGCTGCTCTGTTCTTTCTCAGCATCTTCAGTAAACGTAGCTTTTGTTTACTGGTGAGGGTAGTGCTAAACTGTCCCTCTCTGAATTCCTTCAGAAGTTCTTCCAGTGGATCTTGAGAAGATATCTGGTATATGTCAAGTGAAAATTTCTTTTCCTTGTTAGTACCTATGGGGATGTGCCTATTTTTACTGTTGTAAATATCTATGCCATACATCCTCTGGTAATCTGTTCCCAGTAAAAACCATTGGATGTGGGCATCATTAAGCACTACAAACTCTGGGTTGAGTCTGATATTACCCTTCATGTGGGGTATAATTATCTCTTTGATAATTGTCCCAATGGAAGTCATCTTCCCTGATGCACTTTTAAAGTTCTTTGCCTTAGTGGGAAAGAGCTGTTTTTCCCAGTTTGGGAAGTGGGTATCCAGATAGCTTCTGGCCACTATGGACCAGTGTGCTCCACTATCAATGATCAGTGGATGCTGAGAATTGTCAATACAAACAGTCATTTTTGTGGCTGTTCCATGTATATATGCCATTCCTTTGGTTGGTGTAACCAGGAATGTTTGTGCATCTTGTGTGTGTTTGCACAAGCTCTTGTTAGCAGTGTCCTGTGGCATTCCTGCTTCCCACTGTATGTCCTGGATTTCCAGTGGGGTTTCCTCTTGGTATTGCACTAGAAATTCCTCTCTTGGGTCTTTCTCATCCTCAGATGGTTCTCTGATGGCATCACCCATGGAGTCTGATTCAGAATCCTCTGTTGGAGGTTCTTCCTCAGGGACTTTCTCTATGGCATAGACTTTTTTCTTTGCCTTTGGACAGTTGTTGGCATAGTGGTCTGTTGAACCACAATTGTGGCAAGAATTCTTCTTCTTAGCCACTTCTGCCACTCTTTCTCTGGGTTTGTCTTTAAACTCTACCCTGAGAGGTTGTTTCTCTTTGAAACTGCTACTTCTATATGGGGTGAATTTCCCTATATTAGTCCTCTTCCTTATGTCTTGTAAGGTGTTGGCTATGTCATCTAGAGTGCAATTCTGGTTGCACCTGCATTTTACTGCATTCTCTAGTTCTCCTGGCAGTTGTGTCAGGAGTTTGTGATTCCTCATTTGGATGTTCATCTGAGGATCAATGGCTTTGAGTCTTTTAGAATGTCTAAGACACCACTCATACGGATCTTTGTCCACAGAGTATTTGTCATTTTCAAATGACATGGTCTTTTGCCATATCCAAGTTCCATTACTTTACTTTTGGATGATTTGACTCTTCCACCATGGCCAGTTTCTTCTGTCATGGATTTCTTTCATTTCTGTGTACCATATACTTGCATGACCTTTAAATGCAGTATTCAATCTAGCAGTGATCCAGTAGTCTGGTATGCTTGGTACATCAATGAAGAGTCCATCAATATAATCTATGAGTTCCATATGATCATATTCTCCTGATCCAGAGAGTTTGGGCCAGTTTGAGGCCTCAGGAAGCTGTTTCAAGGCTTCCTTCTCTGAATAAGACATGCCATCTCCATCCTGGTATTGTGATGGAGATCTTGCCTTATTCAACAACATGGCATCTGGTTTGATGTCATCTGGTTGATATGGATTCTCCATAGCTTGGCCTTGTGGTTGGGGCTTCAAGCTATGATAGGCATTAAACAATTTGTTAATGTCTTGATCCAGACACTCCCTGTTCCTTGTGCTGTGGTGTTGTTCTTCAAAGACTATATTCAGTCTTTTGTTGGTTTCTTCCGAGGCTTTGCTCAGTTGAGCATATCCTTCCTGAAGATTCTTAACTATTTGCTCCAAGGAGGCTTGAGTTTTTCTCATCCTCTCTTGGCTAGCTTTAATTTCTGCAAACTGCTTTGCAGATTGTTCAGCATATTGGGACATTTGTAACCACAGTGTATTACTGTTGATGTTACTCTCAGATGTGACAATGTTATCTTCAGTCTGAGTGGGGGTAATGATTCTATTACTAGGACGACTGATTCTAGAGTGGTTTACAACTACTTCTGGTTCTTGTGTACTTCTTTTACCAAATCTAACAGCTTCTGGATCATGGGGTCTGACTCTTTCCTCCTCTGGTTGAAGGAGGTTTTGTTCTTGCCCTTGTTCCCTTGTCTTCTCCTGGAAACTTCTTGGAATTGTGAAGAATGGTGGCTCTTGGCCACTGATCTTCTGGATTCTGAATGGTGTGAAGCCACTGGAGAGCTGATTTGGCCTGGTCCTTGTGAACCTGAAGGAATCTGAGTAGGCCCTGTCTGGGGTTAACTGTTCTTCTATAGCTTGGATAGTGGCTTGATTCTCCCTTATCCTCTGTGCCCTTGCCTCCAGGAGTCTGTGCTGCCTGGTAGGATTCCAACCTTTGGTGATTTCCATAAAGCCTTTGAAGTCTATCTCTCTGAGACAGATCTTCTGGCAACTTGATGCAAGTTCTGCCCAGTGAGTTGCTAGGTTGAACCTCTTGTTGTCCATGCTCCATTTAAATAAGTCTTTGAGGAGTTGGTGGATCTGAAGAGCTTGATCCATATCCTTCCAGTCCTCTGGTTTGAGGTTTCTGTTGAATTGGAGTGTGAATGGCAAGGTTGATATTATCTCCCCCATTGTTTTGCCATCCACCACTGTGTCCAAGGTGTCCTCTTCCTGGTCTTCTGGGTCTGGACAATCCTTCTCTGTCCTCTGGCTGGTTCCTTTGGAAGCCAAGATCTCTGAGGTATGCAGGGGACATATCAGTGTTTGCAAGCAGTCAAAAACTTTATGTTCTTAGGGTATTTACCTTTGACTGTGCCTTGTACAGTTTGCCTTTCGAAGTTACAACTGGGTAATAATTGTAATCTTTCCTGTACAAGTGGTTAATGTCGGTTTACCTTGTATAGAAGCAGAGTTTCGTGGTTTTCTATTCCTCTGAGTGGCTATTGGTGTCCATGTTTTGGCTGTAATGAGGCCTTCACTAAGTCTTTTTCCTTTTCCCTTGCTGCCCTCTGGTTCTGATGGTGTCACTGGTATGCTGGCCTGTGACTGGGTCTCAAGTGGTATGAAGTTTTCTTCCACTGAATCAAAGCAGGAAAAAAGAGGGCTTATGTCAGTTAAGACTTCTTAAAAGGCTGGTTTTGCACGTCTAAGAATGGCCTCTGGGCTTGTATGTCACTACAGATGCCCTTGTATGATGACAATGTAATTGAATCAACAATTCCACGTCAAAAATACAGCTTACTGATATATGGTATACTGTTTGTATGCCAATATCTCACAGAATACTTGTAATTAGCAAGTATAATCTGTTAAAAGAATGGTGTATTACAGGGTAATTGAGTTAACAATGTGCCCAAACACGCCTCAACTGTTGGTTTATCAGTATGAGTTGTCTTAATTAACTTGAGAATTAAGGCTGTATTAGTGGCTTAAAGTGTTTTTATATACAAAACACGCCAAAAATACTAGTCTTGTGGTTATAAGCCACGTGACAGATACTCTGTAATATGGGAGTATTTCAAAAATTAAAGAAAAAATATATATAAAATATAGTTTTAAAGAGAAAATGACGCCTAAAAAAAGTAAAAAAGATGTCAATAAATGATAAAGAAGAGAAAGACTTACTTGTAAGGTCCAAAAAATAAGTAAAAAACACGGCCAGGCCCCCAAAATGTCAGGCTGAGTCTATATTGAAGTGGTAATAAGAGTATTTAAAACTAGAATTATGACTGTGACACGCAGAAAATTGATTCAAAATAAGGGTTTTGGATTTTTAAGATGATTTATAAGATAATTAAGGGGTTCTACTATTGGATTATAGTGGTGGTGAGCGCTACTGAGAACCCAGGGTGCAATCTTACCAGTTGGGTTACTATAATAAGAGTTACAATAATTAACTATATAATTATACCTGTTTATTACCCAAGAGTAAAACTTTTTTGGAAAGTTTACTACGTAGGGTATTCAAGAGCAGGATGAGGAGATGATTTTGGCTGTGAGAAGCCCTCCTTTTATCCTGAAATTGGGGTGGAAAGGGTGCTAGACCTTTCCACGTAGAGGAAGTGAAGATTTTTCACTTTCTGGTACTGGCTTGTGGTTTGCAAACAGCCTGTATAGCCTTTATTGGGCTCAGATGTGGTTTTGAAACCACATCTGGGCGGTTTTCACCAATACAGGGTGAAAATTTTCATCTGGGGACCTCACAGCCTGATTCTGACGTGTATGACGCGTAGAATGCTGTACAGAAACTGTATGGGACCCCAGTATTTACTGACATATGAGGTATTGAAGTAAAAAATGCTTCTTCGTCTATTTGACACCTCATATTCATGGTTATGGGATATTATCCCATGGTAGGGCTGTATATGACAGCAGGTGGGATTTTGACCTTAAATCAGCTATAACTTTGTCAATTCTTGAGATATCAACCTCAAAATTGGTTCGGTGTGTAGCCCTGTATGTGCTCTACACAATGGTACCTCATTTGATATGGGTATCATTAAATATGGCAAAGTTATCCCATGTACAAGACTTCTGTACATTTGCGTGTTTTGGGCAAAAAGCTGTATTGAGCTTGTTTGCCCCATAACTTCTGCTGTAGTTGAGATATGAGGAAATGAATGACACCATCAGATAGCCCTAGTTGTGCTCTTTCCAAAAATACCCCACTTCAGGTATCCCACACTAAAATTGTAGAAGTTAGATGGGAGGTGAATGTTTTGTCCACCCTTATTTAGCCTGAAATTGACCATAACTCCAGTAATATTGGTGCTAGCTCAGTTTGGCTGGTACCATTGGATAGCCCTGGCTTAGAGCTTCATTTTGAATACCCATTTGATGGGGTTAAGCCTCTCCTTCTAGATTTTAGATGAGAGGTGAAAATTAAGGTTTATGCTCAGCACTAACTTTGAGCAGGAATAACTTTGTTATTTGTTGTCCTATGGTGATGGGACTTATATTTTCAGAAAGAGGTGTGTTTCCTCTATCCTTTGATACCTTTTGAGCTAATTTGGCTCAGCTCCATGTTTTGGTGGTATCTTGGCTATACCATTGGTTTATGGTATTTTGGCTGTCATGCTTGTGCTCTGGTTTTGAGTCACAGGCTGACATACCCTCCCTCTAAAAAAGGCTCATCATTGATGAGACTTTTCAGTCCTCCTAGAGGCTCTGAATCTCCTTAAATGAAGGTTCCCATCTGGTATGGCATCTTCTGCCAACCATTTGTCTTTATCTGCTGTCTGGTTCTTAAATCTGACTAGGTATTGTCTTTGATCCTTCCCATTCAGTCTAATCTTCCTGGCCCTGATGAAATTACTCACAGGTCCAGGGGAGTCTTCCACTTCCACTATCTCTTGTGGTGTGGGATTCTTTCTCCTTGAGGGGAATTTGTCCTCCTCTTCCTGGAAGTATGGTTTGACCAAACTCACTGGAAAGACTGGATGTTTCCTTGAAAATTCCTCAGTGAGTTTGACTTTCACTGCATTCTTCCCTATCAACTTAATGATAGTGAAGGGCCCTACAAATGAGTCTCTCATTTTCTTGGGTCCCTTGATATTGTTAAAGTTCAGTGTAGACACTAACACCTGGTCCCCTTCTTTGAAGTCAGGTTCCATATGTGATTTGTCCCACCTCTGCTTATTGTATTATTTTGCCTCAGCTATGCAATTAGCAGCTGTGTCACAGGCCCTCTTCCACATATCATGGAAGTCTTTGGCTGTGGGATGGATGGTCAGAAGGTCTTTCTTCAAGTGATCCACAGGCAACAGGGGATTCCACCCTTTCTCCACCAAGGCAGGTGTTTTTCCTGTGGTGGAGTGTTGACTTGTGTTATAAGCCAGTTGGACAGCTGTTAAGAGGGTAACCCAATCATGGTTGTATCCCTCATGGTCCTTGTATTCCATGCCATAGGCACAGAATCTTCTGAGGATGTCCTCCATTGTTTGGATCATCCTTTCAGCTAGGCCATCTGTTTGTGGATGGTAAGCTGTAGAAAAAGCAAGTTTGGTACCAAGCATGTCATATAAGTTAGTCCAAAATTCATATGTGAATTTTGGGTCCCTATCACCAATGATGATCTTAGGGACTCCACAGGTAGATATGATGTTATTCCAAAACAACAGAGAAGTATCCATGGCTGTTTCTTCTTTATGGCATGGTAGACACCTCATGCTCTTGCTGAACCTATCAACTATGATCAAACAGGCATTGTAGTTTTCTTTGCCTCCTTGGACAAGTCCTGTAACCCAGTCCATGTTGATGGTTTCCCATGGGTGCTTGGGTTCTTCTATGTGTTGAAGCAACCCATACTTCTTCCCATGTTTCCTATTTGCCTTTTGGCATCTTTCACAAGTGTTGATGTATTCACTCAACTCTTGTTCCCACTTGGGCCACCAAGCTGTGCTGGTTACCCTCTCTTTGGTCCTGTCCTCACAAATGTGTCCCATATAGGGGCAGTCATGGCATTCTTGTAGGATCAATGAGATGTGGTCTCTGTCTACCACTGTGAGTGCACTTGTGTGCTTTTCTCTGTGGTAGAGCAGGCCATCTATAAGAAAAAACTTACTGTCCTTATAGGTCCTCAACCAGCGTTCTTCCAGCTGGGTTGCCAGCTCTGGACTCCTGTACTGTCACATGGTGGAATGTGATCTACGACTTGATAGTATTAATCGGTCTTTCAACCAGTTTAATAGCCTTTTCGGCAAGAGTTCCCTTTGCTGAGGTCTGGCAGACAGAATTGTGACAATAAACCGGTTACCAACGTCATGGGTTCGATTCCGGTTGGAGACAAGAGGAGGTCTCAATCAAACAACCAGAAATCGCTGAGTTTTCCGCTCCATTGGCGTACAAGGGTTCCGCCCCTTGGGGTTTCCTTGTAGGCTCCTGTTGTGACTAATGTAACTCCATGAGGATGACATGGGTAATACCATCAGTTACATTGACTTCAGGATGCAGTGCCCTAAACCCAGGGGTACTGTCACATGGTGGAATGTGATCTACAACTTGCCAGTATTAATCGGTCTTTCAACCGGTTTAATAGCCTTTTTGGCAAGAGTTCCCTTTGCTGAGGTCTGGTAGACAGCATTGTGACATGTACTTTTGTTTAAGGAGTTGGAGTAGTATGCTACACTGTTTGTGTTTGGCATAAGACTTCTGTACTGCACTGAAGAATTCATTGTGCAGTTCTGAGGAGCTTATTCCCAGTATGGGAGTTTTTGTCCCTTCTGAGTCAGTGTCTCCGGTGTCAAGGGTACCACTTTCTGGTGCCCATTCAGATATTCTGAAGTTCTTCCTCCTATCTATTTCCATGAAATGGATAGGGATTTTTTCTGCAACTTCTGGGTCATAAGCTGGATTGCTTTTGACATTGTCCAGTGGCCATCGGCTGAGGCCATTTGCATGGGTATGGCTTTTATCTTCCTTGTATATGATGGTCATGTTCCCTCTATACTCCTGGATAGCTATTTGCCATCTCAGCATATGTCTATTAGTAGTCTTCATGTTTAGTAAAGACTTCAAGGCTGTGCAGTCTGTGTAGACTTCAAAGACTGCACCCTCCAAATAATAATGGAGTTTTTCTAGAGCCCAGACTAGACATAGACATTCAGTCTGGGTGGCCCCATACCTGGCTTCTGAATCTTTCAGTTGCCTAGAGATGTAACATATTACACCCTCTCTTGGTTCACCATCCACAATTTGTCTTTGGTGAAGGGCTGCTCCTAAGGCTTGGCTGCATGCTGCATCTATATATAACTTGAATGGTAGTTCAAAGTCAGGCAATATGAGTACTGGTGCATTGGTGAGTTCATATTTGATTCTCTCATATGCATCCCTCCTTTCCTTGGTTATTTCAAAAACTACATCTTTTGAACATAACTTGTATAAACTACTAGTTATGTGTGCAAACTTTTTGATATGGTTTCTATAGTAGCTAGCAAGCCCAAGGAAAGATTGAATCTCTTTGATGTTCTTTGGTACTGGTTTTTGCAGTACTGCTGCTACTTTGTTCTGGTCAATTGCCAGACTAAGACCTGAGACTTTATGTCCTAGAGCTAATAGCTCTTGTTGGCCAAAATTACACTTTTTGAGTGAAATTTTAAGATTAATGGGTATACATTTACTGAGAACTCTGTCTATGTATTGTACATGGTCTTCCCATGTCTCTGAGTATATAATGATATCATCAATATATACTACCATCCAACCTTCCATTATTTCTTCTTGAAATATGTTGTCCATCATCCTTTGGAAGTGGGCTGGTGCATTCTTGATGCCAAATGGCATCCTGGTGTACTCATATATACCCATATGGCATATTATCCTGAGTAACTTCATGGAGTTTGGTTTAACTCCATTTTGAGGGAAACCTTTCATACAATCCATCTTGGTTATATATCTGGCCTTGGCCAGTCTATCTAAGGCATGGGGTATCCTTGGTATAGGGTACCTGTCTGCTTTTGTGTATTTATTCAGGGCTCTGAAGTCTCCACACAGTCTAGACTTGCCATCATGCCAGGTGATCAGGACAGGGGTGGTAATTTCCACTATTTCATTATGTCCAATCTTCCTGATGACATCCATATCCAGGAGTTCATTGATATGTTTCTCAATTTCTTTCCTGGTTTCCAGGCTTGCTGGATAAGGAGGTCTCCTCAGCATGGGTGGATAAGGCCTTTCCACATCCAGATATAGTTCTATATCATGGCCTTTGATCTTGCCTAATGGTTCTCCACCAATGGCAAATGCTGGTCTGTTCTTTCTCAGCATCTTCAGTAAACTTAGTTTCTGTTTACTGGTGAGGGTAGTGCTAAACTGTCCCTCTCTGAATTCCTTCAGAAGTTCTTCTAGTGGATCTTGAGAAGATATCTGGTATATGTCAAGTGAAAATTTCTTTTCCTTGTTAGTACCTATGGGGATGTGCCTATTTTTACTGTTGTAAATGTCTATGCCATACATCCTCTGGTAATCTGTTCCCAGTAAAAATCTTTGGATGTGGGCATCATTAAGCACTACAAACTCTGGGTTGAGTCTGATATTACCCTTCATGTGGGGTATAATTATCTCTTTGATAATTGTCCCAATGGAAGTCATCTTCCCTGATGCACTTTGAAAGTTCTTTCCCTTAATGGGCAAGAGCTGATTTTCCCAATTGGGGAAGTGGGTATCCAGATAATTCCTGGCTACTATGGATCAGTGTGCTCCACTATCAATGATCAGTGGGTGCTGAGCATTGTCAATACAAACAGTCATTTTTGTGGCTGTCCCATGTATATATGCCATTCCTTTGGTTGGTGTGACCAGGAATGTTTGTGCATCTTGTGTGTGTTTGCACAAGTTCTTGTTAGCAGTATCCTGTGGCATTCCTGCTTCTAACTGTATGTCCTGGATTTCCAGTGGGGCTTCCTCTTGGTATTCCACTAGAAATTCCTCTCTTGGGTCTTGCTGATCCTCAGATGGTTCTCTGATGGCATCACCCATGGAGTCTGATTCATAATCCTCTGTTGGAGGTTCTTCCTCAGGGACTTTTTCTATGGCATAGACTTTCTTCTTTGCCTTTGGACAGTTGTTGGCATAGTGGTCTGTTGAACCACAATTGTGGCAAGAATTCTTCTTCTTAGCCACTTCTGCCACTCTTTCTCTGGGTTTGTCTTTAAACTCTACCCTGACAGGTTGTTTCTCTTTGAAACTGCTGCTTCTATATGGGGTGAATTTCCCTATATTAGTCCTCTTCCTTATGTCTTGTAAGGTGTTGGCTATGTCATCTAGAGTGCAATTCTGGTTGCACCTGCATTTTACTGCATGCTCTAGTTCTCCTGGCAGTTGTGTCAGGAGTTTATGATTCCTCATTTGGATGTTCATCTGAGGATCAATGGCTTTGAGTCTTTTAGAGTGTCTAAGACACCACTCATATGGATCTTTGTCCACAGAGTATTTGTCATTTTCAAATGACATGGTCTTTTGCCATATCCAAGTTCCATTACTGTACTTTTGGATGATTTGACTCTTCCACCATGGCCAGTTTCTTCTGCCATGGATTTCTTTCATTTCTGTGTACCATATACTTGCATGACCTTTAAATGCAGTATTCAATCTAGCAGTGATCCAGTAGTCTGGTATGCTTGGTACATCAATGAAGAGTCCATCAATATAATCTATGAGTTCCATATGATCATATTCTCCTGATCCAGAGAATTTGGGCCAGTTTGAGGCCTCAGGAAGCTGTTTCAAGGCTTCCTTCTCTGAATAAGACATGCCATCTCCATCTTGGTATTGTGATGGAGATCTTGCCTTATTCAACAACATGGCATCTGGTTTGATGTCATCTGGTTGATATGGATTCTCCATAGCTTGGCCTTGTGGTTGGGGCTTCAAGCTATGATAGGCATTGAACAATTTGTTAATGTCCTGATCCAGACACTCCCTGTCCCTTGTGCTGTGGTGTTGTTCTTCAAAGACTATATTCAGTCTTTTATTGGTTTCTTCAGAGGCTTTGCTCAGTTGAGCATATCCTTCTTGAAGATTGTTAACTATTTGTTCCAAGGAGGATTGAGTTTGTCTCATCCTCTCTTGGCTAGCTTTAATTTCTGTAAACTGCTTTGCAGATTGTTCAGCATATTGGGACATTTGTAACCACAGTGTATCACTGTTGATGTTACTCTCAGATGTGACAATGTTATTTTCAGTCTGAGTGGGGGTAATGTTTCTATTACTAGGACTACTGATTTTAGAGTGGTTTACAACTACTTCTGGTTCTTGTGTACTTCTTTTACCAAATCTAACAGCTTCTGGATCATGGGGTCTGACTCTTTCCTCCTCTGGTTGAAGGAGGTTTTGTTCTTGCCCTTGTTCCCTTGTATTCTCCTGGAAACTTCCTGGAATTTTGAAGAATGGTGACTCTTGGCCACTGATCTGCTGGTTTCTGAATGGTGTGAAGCCACTGGAGAGCTGATTTGGCCTGCTCCTTGTGAACCTGAAGGAATCTGAGTAGGCCCTGTCTGGGTTAACTGTTCTTCTATAGCTTGGATAGTGGCTTGATTCTCCCTTATCCTCTGTGCCCTTGCCTCCAGGAGTCTGTGCTGCCTGGTAGGATTCCAACCTTTGGTGATTTCCATAAGGTCTTTGAAGTCTATCTCTCTGAGACAGATCTTCTGGCAACTTGATCCAAGTTCTGCCCACTGAGTTTCTAGGTTGAACCTCTTGTTGTCCATGCTCCATTGAAATAAGTCTTTGAGGAGTTGGTGTATTTGAAGAACTTGATCCATATACTTCCAGTCCTCTGGTTTGAGGTTTCTGTTGAATTGGAGTGTGAATGGCAAGGTTGATATTATCTCCCTCATTGTTTTGCCATCCACCACTGTGTCCAAGGTGTCCTCTTCCTGGTCTTCTGGGTCTGGACAATCCTTCTCTGTCCTCTGGCTGGTTCCTTTGGAAGCCAAGATCTCTGAGGTATGCAGGGGACATATCAGTGTTTGCAAGCAGTCAAAAACTTTATGTTCTTAGGGTATTTACCTTTGACTGTGCCTTGTACAAATTTATTGTCTGCTGACTTAGGCAGTTTGCCTTTGGAAGTTACAACTGGGTTAATAATTGTAATCTTTCCTGTACAAGTGGTTAAGGTCGGTTTACCTTGTATAGAAGCAGAGTTTCGTGGTTTTCTATTCCTCTGAGTGGCTATTGGTGTCCACATTTTGGCTGTAATGAGGCCTTCACTAAGTCTTTTTCCTTTTCCCTTGCTGCCCTCTGGTTCTGATGGTGTCACTGGTATGTTGGCCTGTGACTGGGTCTCAAGTGGTATGAAGTTTTCTTCCACTGAATCAAAGCAGGAAAAAAGAGGGCTTATGCCAGTTAAGACTTCTTAAAAGGCTGGTTTTGCACGTCTAAGAATGGCCTCTGGGCTTGTATGGCACTACAGATGCCCTTGTATGATGACAATGTAATTGAATTAACAATTCCATGTCAAAAATACAGCTTACTGATATATGGTATACTGTTTGTATGCCAATATCTCACAGAATACCTGTAGTTAGCAAGTATAATCTGTTAAAATAATGGTGTATTACAGGGTAATTGAGTTAACAATGTGCCCAAACACGCCTCAACTGTTGGTTTATCAGTATGAGCTGTCTTAATTCACTTAAGAATTAAGGCTGTATTAGTGGCTTAAAGTGTTTTTATATATAAAACACGCCAATAATACTAGTGTTGTGGTTATAAGCCACGTGACAGATACTCTATGATATGGGAGTATTTCAAAAATTAAAGAAAAAATATATATAAAATATATTTTTAAAGAGAAAATGACGCCTAAAAAAAGTAAAACAGATGTCAATAAGTGATAAAGAAAAGAAAACTTACTTGTAAGGTCCAAAAAGTAAGTAAAAAACACGGCCAGGCCCCCAAAAGGTCAGGATGAAACTATGATGAAGGTGTAAATAGGCTAAATACAACTTTATCTATGTTTGTGACAGGGTAAAATAGTTTTAAAAAAGAGTTATAAGGCTTAAAAGATATTTTAATTTAAGATAAAAAGGGCTTTACTATATTTGATATAGTGGTGGTGAGCGCTGTTGAAAGCCCTGGGTGCAGCTTTATCTGTTGGGTTACAACAATAAAAGACTACAATAATTAAATCTATAATTATACCTGATTATTAGCCAAGAGTAAAACTGTTTTTGACAGTTTACTACGTAGGTTATTCAAAAGCAGGATGAGGAGATGATTTTGGCTGTGAAAAGCCCTCCTTTTATCCTGAAATTGGGGTGGAAAGCCTGCTAGACCTTTCCACGTAGAGGAAGTGAAGATTTTTCACTCTCCAGGACAGGATTGTGGTTTGCAAACAGCCTTTATACCCTGTATTGGGCTCAGATGGGGTTTTGAAACCCCATCTGGGCGGTTTTCACCAATACAGGGTGAAAGTTTTCATCTGGGGACCTCACAGCCTGATTCTGACGTGTATGACACGTAGAATGCTGTACAGAAACTGTATGAGACCCCAGTATTGGCTGACATATGATCTATTGAAGTAAAAACATGCTTCTTTGTCTATTTGACACCTCATATTCATGATTATGGGATATTATCCCATGGTAAGGCTGCATATGACAGCAGGTGGGATTTTGACCTTAAACCATCCATACTCTGTCAGTTTTTGAGATATAATGCTCAAAGTTGGCTCATTGGATATCCCTGTATGAGCTCTACACAATGGTGCCCAATTTGGTATGGTTATCATTGAATATGGCAAAGTTATCCCATGTACAAGGTTTTTTGTACATAGGCGTGGTTTGGGCAAAAAGCTGTATTGAGCTTGTTTGCCTCATAACCTCTGTTATAGTTGAGATATGAAGAAGTGGATGGCACCATCAGATAGCCCTGATTGTGCTCTTTCCAAAGATACCCCACTTCAGGTATCCCACACCAAAACTGTAGAAGTTAGATGAGAGGTGAATGTTTTGTTCACCCTTATTTGGCCTGAAATTGACCATAACTCCAGTAATATTGGTGCTGGCTCAGTTTGGCTGGTACCATTGGATAGTCCTGACTTACAGCTTCATTTTGAATACCCATTTGATGGGGTTAAGCCTCTCCTTCTAGATTTTAGATGAGAGGTGAAAATTAAGGTTTATGCTCAGCAATAACTTTGAGCAGGAATAACTTTGTTATTTCTTGTCCTATGGTGATGGGACTTATATTTTCAGAAAGAGGTGAGTTTCTTCTATCTTTTGATACCTTTTGAGCTAATTTGGCTCAGCTCCATGTTTTGGTGGTATCTTGGCTATACCATTGGTTTATGGTATTTTGGCTGTCATGCTTGTGCTCTGGTTTTGAGTCACAGGCTGACAATTGATCATTGATAGTGGGGCACACTGCTCCATAGTGGCCAGAAATTATCTGGATAACCACTTCCCAAATAGGGAAACACAGCTCTTGCCATCAAAGGCAAAAAACTTCAAGAGTGCATCAGGAAAGATGACTTCCGTTGGTACAATTCTTAAAGAAATAATTATACCTCATAGGAAGGGTAATATAAGGCTCAACCCAGAGTTTGTAGTGCTTGATAATGCCCACATCCAAGGGTTCTTTCTGGAAACATATTACCAAAGGATGTGTTAAATAGATATTTACAACAGCAAAAACAGGAATATTACCATTGGTACTGTGGTATTCCATACCTTATTAGCCCAGTTTCAAGTGAAATTTAATTTATAAGGCTATAAATTGAAGAAATAACAAAGAAAAATTAATAATCAATCAATTACAATAGAGGAATTCAGCAATAAAATGGATTTAACTTCATTAATATGTATAATTCCATAAGCAAATACTGGAATAATGGTCCATTTGATTACAAGAATAACAGTAAAATAAGCAAAAGAAAAAGACAGCCTAGCAAGAATGTTAAATTTACCAGTGAGAGGGGTAGTGTAATACTCAAGTTACCCAAGCTCTGCTCAACTTTTGGATTACTCAGAAATACAGTTATTAAACTGAGGCCAATTCAATAAGGAATAAATTAAAACTGTACCAATCAACAGTCACAAGACAAAAAGAAAAAGAAATCAATCAATTTATGCAAGGAAAATCCATCAAAAACCTTAAATTACCCAGCAAATCTGTGGAAATACAAGCACAGCCACCTGATAAGCCAGTAAATTTAAATTAAAAACAGAATTAAGCTAGATAAAGAAAAGGAAAAACTCATACAGGACAAATAGAATCCCCACAATACACAGAATTCTCCACCTAAAGTTCAAACAGTGCACAGACCTATGGTGCAATAGCTGTACAAAATCACATCACCCCTTCAGAAATGGTGAAATATACCAAACAAATGGTGCAATACCTGGAAGAAATGACACCATCTCAAAATCACTCACCAACTAAAATACCCTCAAGGCTGTGCGTAATAATATTAAAGTTTAATTAAAATATAAAAGAAGCTTCAGAAATGGTGCAATATACCAAACATATGGTGCAATATCTTGATTAAAGACACCATCTCAAAATTTCTCACCAGCTAAAACATCTCAGATTGCATAATCATACATAAATTTGTGCAAAAAACCAAACAAATGCTATCTCACCACTATGAAGAAATTATCCCAGCCAAAAGAAGTGGAAAAATTCTAAGTCCCTTGTTTTTGAGTGCCTCTATGGAGAGCCCAAAGAATATAAATAAAGGTCCTCTCTCCCTCATTTCTTTCCTCTTTTCCCCATGAATCCAATTAGTTATATACCAAGAAGGAGAATAACTATTCATCCCTTACTAGTAGGATAATCTAGTTATTTTATTAAAGTATTATAGACTTATAAGCTTGATTCATAGTGATTTCTAATTAAGAGTAGTTAACAGAAGGTCTACTTAATATTATTAATCCACCCTATGTTTAAATTATTAGTCTTATAATTATAATACTATCAATAATACTCAAACAATTGAGTTTATCACCATAAACTTTACATTATAAAGGAAAAATAGTCTTATTATATCTTCACATTAAAAAAAACCAACCTTACAACTATATATTACTATATATAAAAAACCCTACCCTTATATTATATTATATCTTTTATATATCTAACAAACATCCACTCTATATTGAACAAAATCTTACCTATAAATTATTAAAGGTCTTATTATTAGATTATATTAACAATTAGCCTCTCAAACCATTAAGTACTATAACATATATAACATCAAATTGAACTTACCCCTTAAAATATATATTATTACTATTATATTAAATCAACCTCTTATACTATTGAGGTCTTACCCTTAAAATTATCTTATATTATTATTTGAAAATTATATTTTATATTTTTTTTAACTTATAAGTTACTTATCTGATTATTGAATAGGTCTGATAGAGACTGCTGAAAAGTCTTCTCTAGTTGTAAAGCCACAAACTTAAATATTGATTTGTGAGATCTGTAGGGAGATTGTTTAGTATATTCAGAGGGGCAGCTAAAACACCATTAGCACCCTTGGTTACAGGATTATTTCAGCAATTCAAAACTGTTTACCTGTAATTTCCCCCTCAAGGACTGCCTTATCCAATCCCATACTAAAAGGAGTTCCACATCTGGTGTCCCAACAGTGGCCATTTCAACTTCAACATTCAATAATCAGTCAATCATCAATAAAAGAAGAAACTCAAATCAACATAACTCACAGAAATAATTACCATTATCAAGAATTAACCATAAACACTCTTATACAATCTGTAATCTGGAAACAAATCACATTCCAAATCATCATCACCATCACAATCCTCAAATCAATAATACCATTTTTATTATCCAGTAAAAGAAGGAACACCAGAAAATCAAACACCTCAGGATATTGATTTACTCATTGCAACACCAAGAACAGAACAGAAGGAAAAGGAAGAATTAAGGAGATTTTTCTTCAAGCTAATTCAAGAAGCAAAGAAAAACAAGAAAAGTACAAAAGAATTTAAAGGATCAGTTTATCAAGTAGAAATGAATCAACAATCAACATCTGACTTACCACCATTACCTGAAGATACTGTAGAAGGACAGTATGCAGAAGAAAGTTAAGAAGAGGATCAAACAGTACAAATACAAAGTCTTATGAAGCAAATGCAAGATTTATTATTAACACAAAGTAAAAAGAAAGGAAAAAGAAGGGAACAAACATCCTACACACCTGGAGCCAGTCCAAGTGAACAAACATTACCAAGGCATGTTAGGCCTGAAGACTCACCAATATCACCTACACCTGGTCCTAGAGCAACCTCTACTCCAGTCACAGAACCAAGAACTCAAAATATTCCAAGGAGGGTTTTTGTCACTACACCTAATAATCCAAGTCCATTACAGCAGAAAGTTCCAAGTCAAGAAAGACCTGTAGTTAAAATTAAAGCAAAAGATTACAATCTAAATTTTGATGGAGAAGAAGTAGAGAGATTTATTAAGAAAGTGGAAAGAATAGCTCAAATTGAAGGAGCAACAGATGAAGACCTAGCAATGCAAATGGCATTTTGGACAACAAACCAAAAGGTGAGTGATGCAATTGAAGCTATGCCAGGTTATGAAGAAGGAAATTGGACACAACTTAAGAAAGATCTTATAACAAAATGGGGAAGAGTTGAACCTGAAAGAAGATACAGAAAAGACTCTCTAATGAAGCTTTTTTCTGAAACTCAAGAAGATGGAGGAATTGGTAGTCTGTCACAATATAAAAATCTTATGGGGGAATATGAAACTATTGTTACTTACTTATTAAGATACAGGTATATTCCTCAAGATAACATGTTCCATGAAGATTTATTTGACTGTCTTTCAGCTGATATTAAAGGAGCCATAAGTAAAGAAATGATTAAAGATAATGTCATGGTTAGAGCTGAAGATAGAGGATACCTTATACCACCTATGAAGATCCTCAAGAAGTACATTGAACAAGAATTGGAAGCCAGAATATTAGTAACTAAAAGATTTTCATCATCAGGAGATACAGGAAGGAATGTTACTGAAAATAAAAAGAAAGTTCACTTCAAGGAGGAGGTTTTTCCAGGAATGAATGAAGCTTTTAATAAGATGAAGGAAATTACTGAATCCCTCAAAGAACAAAAAATGGAAACTAGAAAGCAGGCACAAGGAGAAAATGAAGATTTCAAGAAATTTATGACTCAACTGGAAGAATTGAAATGTCTATCCAAACCTCAAATTGGTGGGGTTACCAATAATCAATCCAATAATCAACAGTTCAAGCCAAGAAATGATTTACCACCCTTTTCACAAAGGCATGTTCCCTATGCACCAGCACAAAACATCCCAAAACCATATCTCAAATGCTATTATTGTTTGGAGGAAGGACATTCAGTGAATAGATTCAGCTACCTCTTTGAAGATCAAAATAAGAAATGGGTCAGCAGACAAGGAGGTGGATTTTTATATCCCAATTGGCAAAGAGTTCCAACTGATGGTAAAGTAGCTCCAAAGAAGTTAGTTGAAGACTTTGCAAAAGACCTAGAAGAACTCACAAAGAAAATGAAAGAAGATGAAGCTAAAGAAGCACTACCCAAACCTAGTCCAATGAACATAATACAATTAAAGAAAGATGATAGTGCAACTGCTATAGCTAAAGTTGAAAACTGGGGAAGCTGGCAACCACCAACTATTTCATCAGCCAATGAGCCACTTTTAAATAATTATGGATTAAGAAATACTAAAGAAAGAAACTCAAGAGCAGAAAATACCAATCAAGATGCTTTAAGATCACATTCAAAAGTGAAAACACCATTAAACAAAAGACCGAATATACCTTGAGCTTATATTGAAGATGAGCAAAAGGAAGAAGAGAAAACAATTATTCCAACCAAATACAAGAAGCCTCAACAGGTACAAAATGAAAAGGGAATACCTCTACAGGAACCTAAAGGTGATCAAACTGAAAATACTCAAGAACCAATGAAGAAAGTCAATGAAAGAAAAATTAGATATTCAAGAAATTATGGCACAAATTATCAAAAAGGTATTGGATCAGAAAATAAATCTTACCTTGGAACAAATTTTAGTCATGTCACCAAAGTTTTTTACTTAATTAAAGAACCTGTCAGAGGAAGAGAAAAAATCTATTAATTCAATTGATACAAAGGAAATTCAAACCAAACTCATAAATCATCATTTGGGTAATTATGAACAGCCAAAATTACATTATGCCTGTCCATTGGGATTTATGCAAGTATATTTAGGAGAAGAAGGACATGAAATAATGGCATTAGTTGACACAGGATCAGAATTAAATATAATACCAGAAGATTCAGCAATCAAAGCAGGACTTACCACAAGATGTCTTAACATGAATTTAAGAGGAATTGGTGGTCATTGTACCTCAATAGTTGGATTAGCAGAATTCACTCCAATCACTTTAGTCACTGGGGAAGAAAGAAATATACATCTTTTTGTAGCAAGAGGAGCAGTTCACACAGTATTGGGAAGGCCTTTCCTTGCAGATAATAACATAAGACTAGACTTTTCTCAACAAAAAGGGGAGATATTCAGTTACATAGAGCCAGATGGAAGAAGACTTTGCTTACCAATTTGTTCACCACAGAAAGTAGGATGGAGAGAAGACCCACCAGCAGGAATGGAAACATGTGCAGTTTCTAAATTGGAAGATTGGAAGGAATTACCAAAGGAGAATGAATTAAAGCCCAAAAACCAAGACAAGTTTCAGGAAAATTCTCATCAAGTACTTGATAGTGAAGAAGTGAAGGATTCCAAAGACAAAGTGAAAATTTATGAGAAATTAGCTCCAATTAATGCAGAAGAATTCAATCCAAAGCTTAAAGAACAAAAATCTTCAGGAATTTTAGCCTCAAGAAAAGAAAAGAGTAATACTTGTAGTCAAATATCTCAAGCCATCAAAAGTTATAGCTTCAATAATACTGAAGACATCAAAAGAAAAACATTAACAAAGCTTATGTCACCTATTAAAGCTTTGAAGTCCCTTTCAAAGGGAATATTTAAGAATAATTGGAAGTCAAGTATCAAGCCAGTTGTAACAATAGTTAGTGTCAGCTCAGAATCTAAAAGCTTAAGTTCTCAAATTGATAAATCAGCACTCAACTTATTAAAAGAAGTTTCCCTCAAATATAACATTTCCAAAAAGAAGGACATTACTACTCAAAACCACCTCAAAATTCAGGAGGAAAATGTTGATGTAATTCCAAACCCTGAAGAATATGCAAGTCTAAATGAAATTCTGAAAGATACTATTGAAAATTCACACCATAATAAAAATACCTATCCTCAAGAAATTTCAGCATCTAATGAAGGAGCAAGTAAGACAATTAATAAACATAATTTTCATCAAAGTGAATCAGTTCTTCCACATAAGTTAATTGATCCATCACTCAGATTCAATCAAGTACCTATGACAGGAGCTACCCACAAAAAGAAGTTTAATAATTTTGAGGATTCACCAATCTCTTTTCCCTCAAATTTTGAAAACATTGATCCTAGAATTCTGATGGAAGGAATTAGTGGTGAAAATAAATCATTATCTAATATGGAAAATACTGATCCAAGACTTATTAGAGAAGAATTAGACTTAACAAGAGTAATTGAAAGCCCTATAAGGGGAAAGAAACAAAAGCAAGTAAAAAATATGCCTTTATGGCCAGAAGAACAACCTTCAAAAATAGATGCAAATGGTTACACTTTGAGAAAAGAAGATATTGAATGCAGTATAGAAAGAAATATGCAATTCAAAACATTCAAGAGTGAATTTAAAGAAGGAATAAACCTATTTGGACAAATTGACATACAACAGGAATTAAATAAGCCAAAGCACTTACACCCTGAAGACAGAGCCTCTGGGGAATCTCATAATAACTTTAATATTGAAAAAGAAATTAATTCAAGATTCAAAAAACTTTCATCTATCAGGAACCATGCCAGAAATGAATACATGAAAAATACAATACACTCACCAAATATTTTAGAAAAACATCTTTCTGGATCAGCATATGAGAATGAAGCAGGATTATTTTGTCAAATGGAAATACAAGAAGAAACTGAAGATGAACATAAATTTATACTTACTGAAGAAGAATTCCCTTGGGAAGGTTATACAGATTGGCAACCTCTTAGGAATGCCAACCTTGAGGAACACAATAAAAATAATTCTAGGGACAACTTTGAATGTGCAAACCAACATGTCAAGTGGTTGGAAGATATTAGTACACCCAAGAAGAATGAATCAAATAAAATCAAGGATAAAAGTAGCAAAAAGAAGAAGAAGACTAAGGAAGAAAAGGAATATTTTTGGATCACTCAGAATAAAAAGATATGCCCAAGCTTGCAAGCCCATTTGGCAAGACAATATGAGACCTCAACACAAGAAGAGGATTGGACAGAAAATAATGATAGAAATGGAAAACTTATACAGGATTACTCAGATAATAATGAAGATTTTCAAGATCAATATCTCAATGAAGAAAGAATGAATGAGCTTAAAGCTAAGAAGGCCAAATTCAAGAAAGGTCTTGACAGAAAATCTTCATATTATCAATGACTTTTTTTATTATAATTAAACATTTTTCTTTATTATTTCATGAATTTTAGCCTTATTCCAGTCTCAAATATCTATATAAAAAAATATATATATATAAAAAATAAAATAAAAAAAATAAAAATATATCAAAAATCAATAAAAAAAAGTGTCAAGTGTATCAGTATCATTAGTCCATGTTACCTTATGTATTAGTATAAAAAAAATAACTTAACTAAAAAATTAGGGTGGGTGTCTATTTCTTAAATCCATCCTTTATGATTTAAGTTTTTGGGATGAAATTCTGGGGAATTTCAATTTTATTCTATAATTTAACCCTCATCAATATTCAGTATAATAATCAATAATATCAACCCAGTCAAGAATTAAAGTCAAGGTGATGAAGCAAGTAAACAAATACAGATAATAAAGCAAGGATCAATAACAACAATAATAATAATACCTTATAAAAAAAAGGGCATTAGGAAGATCAAAGTTATAAAGAAATAATTCAACAAAATATCAAGAAATCTTATGGTTTTTCAATATCCTCTTATAATGATTAGGTTTTCCTAATAATAAGAGAAATAATATAAAATCAAAGAGGTAACTGGCCAGGTTAACCCAAATGAAAATATTTCTTTATACAATTAATTCTTTTTCTTATCAAATTACTTTGGATATTCAAAATGTCTTATTATAAAAGACACAAAGATTATTTTTTTCTGGGGATAAGGGAGAAAAAGATCTCCTTTTATATTAAAGATGGGGCAATCTTCTTCTACCCACAATTTGGCCCTATAAACCTTTCATATATCAAAGGCTATGCAAGCTCTAAATATAAGGTTATCACCCTTTAACCCCATTTCAAATTTAATTCCCAAAGGAATAGACTGCATAAAATTAAATCCACCTTATATTGATTGATTTAAATGATTAAATTAAACTTCAATTTTAATTTTAACACAAAAATTTAATTAATTTAATCCCATATTGTTTGGTTAAATTAATTATCAACTTCACTCAACTAAAAAAAAAATAATTAAATTCAAATTAATTGAACTTTAATTTAATTTAAAAAAAACAAAAAAAATAATTCAGAATCTTAATTAATTTGATTTTATATTATTTGGTCAAATTAAAGTTTAACCCCACTCCAAATTCAATAAAGAAAAACTGCACAAATTCAATCAATCTGATATTGATTGATTTTCAAAAATTAATTAAAACTTTAATTTCATTTCAAAAATCATAATTAATTTAATATTATATTGTTTGGTTAAATTGATTCTTAATTCAACTAGAGCCAACAAAACAAAAAAAACTCAATTAAAATAAATTATACTCAAATGATTAAGATTTAATCTTAAATCTAACTTCAAATATATCAAAAGAAGTTTGATTTGAAACTGATTAAGCTTATCTAAAGCTTTTCACATCAAGCTAAGACTTTTTAATTAAATTACTAAAAAAAAAACAACAGCCTCAAAAAATTACTGCTTAGATTGAATTAAAAAAAAAATAATCACTGACTTGATTAGAATTTCAACTGCCTGTAGCATTAGCAAATTCCTCTAATCATTTTTTATTTTATTTTTTTAGGCAAAAATTATAGCGATCTTATTATTATTATTATTAAGATATTACAGAAAAAAAAAAAAAAAAAAGCATCATAACAATGCAAAACAGTAAAAAAAATTAAAACAATCAAAAAAAAAAAAAAAAAAAGATCAATAAAAAATAAATAAATAATACATATATAAATAAACAAAAAAAAGAAAAAAAAAAAAACATCGATCACGACTAAAAGGAGGAGTACTGTACTGTACTATACAAATAAAAAAAAATTATTTTTAATTTTTAATTTTTTTGTTTTTTTTTCTAAAAAAAAAAAATAAAATAAAATAAAAAAAAAAAAAATAAAAAAAAAAAAAAAGATAATGATAGTATTAAAAAAAAAAAGAAAGAAAATGACCGATCGAGATTGAAGGAGAGGAGTACAGTGCAATACTGTACTGCACTGTACTGTAAAAAAAAAAAAAAAACTTTAATTATTACTTTTTGTTTGTATTTTTTTTTATTTAATTTTATTTTTGATATATGAGGCGAGAGGGTTAAATTAAAGTTGAAGGAAACTCAATCACCCGCGAGTGGAGATAAGAAGTATAGCTGGTTTGATTTGGAGTATCCACACCCAGCTACTTCAAAAAAAAAAAAAAAAAATTATTATTATTTATATTAAATTAGATTTATTATTATTATTTAAATTAAATTAAACTTATCATTATTTAAATTAAATTAAATTTATTATTATTATTTATATTAAATTAAACTTATCATTATTTAAATCAAATTAAATTTATTATTATTACTTAAATTAAATTAAACTTATTATTATTTAAATTAAATTAAACTTATAATTATTATTAAAATTAATTTCAATTTATTATTATTATTTATATTATATTAGATTTATTATTATCAGTTATATTAAAATGAAATTTATTATTATCATTTATATTATATTAAAATCTATTATTATTATTCATATTAAATTAAATATATTATTATAAAAATAATAGTATTATTATTTAAGTTAAATTAAAGTTTATTATTAAAAATAAAATAAAAAATATAAATATAAATATAAATAAATATTATTATTATTCATATTAAATTAGATATATTATCATTATATTATATTAAATTTATTATTATTATTTAAATTAAAAAAAAATGCTATTATCATTTATATTAAATTAATTTTATTATTATTATTTATATTAAATTAAATTTATTATTAAAAATAAATAAATAAATAAATAAAATAAATATCATTGTTATTTATATTAAATTAAACTTATTACTTAAAAACAAACAAAATAAATAAATCTATTATGATTATTTATAATAAACTAAAAATATTATTATTATTTATATTAAATTAAAGTTATTATTATTATTTATATTAAATTAAAGTTATTATTATTGTCTATATTAAATTAAAGTTATTATTATAATAAAAAAAAATTATTCATTTAATTTTTTTTCAATATACAAAAAAAAAAAAATTATTATTTAAACCAAATTAAACTTATAATTATTATTTAAATTAATTTAAATTTATTAGTATTATTTATATTAAATTTAATTTGTTATTAAAAAATACAAATAAATAAATAAATTAAAAATAGGTTACAATCATTAAATGGAGAGGGGGGTGTCAATCAGCAATGACAATAACCATATAAAAGGCCACCCACCATTAATAATAATTAATATAATTACATAATATACCTTATTATTATTTTTTATCATCTGTATGACTTGATATCAATTTTATTATTAGCTTTTATTACTTACTTATATTATTATTATTATTTATTATTATTTTACTATTATTATTTTGTTATTTCTTTAATAAATTATAATACAAAAAAAAAAAAAAAAAACCATATCATATATTGATATAAAATTATATTTATTCTAATTATTATATAAAGTACATATGATGGTACAATTATTAAATGGAGAGGGAATGGCCCCACCATTTAAGGTTAATTTCAGCAAAACAAAAACAAGAAGGAAGAAAAACCCAATCAGAAAGACAAAATAAAAGAAGAGAGGTCCTAGATAAGACCTTAAACTGTCCAAATATCCCATTTTTTATATTTTACAAACAGAATTACTTCAAGAATAGGTCCTTGATAAGACCTTAAACTGCCTGAAGAAATTATTTATTATTATTATTTATCAATTATCACTTCAAATAACTCCAGCAATGGTCTTTAGTATGACTTTAAAACTGAATTATTATTAATGAAAATAAAAGAAAAGAAAAGAAAGAAAATAATTTTCTTTTATTATCAAAATCCTCTTTAACAAAGAAATAAATAAATAAAATGAAAGATGAAGAATTACCAATAAAACAAAATCAACTATATCAAGATGAAAATGATCAAAATAGTTATATTTCAAACCAAAGTCAAGAAGACAACACAAAAATAAGAAGCTATGGGGATTCAAAATCAATATAAAGAGCTACAAACAGAAAGCATCAAGTGAAGTTATTAGAATAGAGATTTAAATAAATGAAGTTTTTATGAATGAACCCAGAATATTCCACTTGAAACTGGAATGCTGGGGACAGCATCAAATGGAGAGGGGGATGTGGTATTCCATACCTTATTAGCCCAGTTTCAAGTGAAATTTAATTTATAAGGCTATAAATTGAAGAAATAACAAAGAAAAATCAATAATCAATCAATTACAATAGAGGAATTCAGAAATAAAATGGATTTAACTTCATCAATATGTATAATTCCATAAGCAAATACTGGAATAATGGTCCATTTGATTACAAGAATAACAGTAAAATAAGCAAAAGAAAAAGGCAGCCTAGCAAGAATGTTAAATTTACCAGTGAAAGGGGTAGTGTAATACTCAAGTTACCCAAGCTCTGCTCAACTTTTGGATTACTCAGAAATACAGTTATTAAACTGAGGCCAATTCAATAAGGAATAAATTAAAACTGTACCAATCAACAGTCACAAGACAAAAAGAAAAAGAAATCAATCAATTTATGCAAGGAAAATCCATCAAAAACCTTAAATTACCCAGCAAATCTGTGGAAATACAAGCACAGCCACCTGATAAGCCAGTAAATTTAAATTAAAAACAGAATTAAGTTAGATAAAGAAAAGGAAAAACTCATACAGGACAAATAGAATCCCCACAATACACAGAATTCTCCACCTCAAGTTCAAACAGTGTACAGACCTATGGTGCAATAGCTGTACAAAATCACATCACCCCTTCAGAAATGGTGCAATACCTGGAAGAAATGACACCATCTCAAAATCACTCACCAGCTAAAATACCCTCAAGGCTGTGCGTAATAATATTCAAGCTTAATTAAAATATAAAAGAAGCTTCAGAAATGGTGCAATATACCAAACATATGGTGCAATATCTTGATTAAATGACACAATCTCAAAATTCCTCACCAGCTAAAACATCTCAGATTACATAATCATACATAAATTGGTGCAAAAAACCAAACAAATGCTATCTCACCACTATGAAGAAATTATCCCAGCCAAAAGAAGTGGAAAAATTCTAAGTCCCTTGTTTTTGAGTGCCTCTATGGAGAGCCCAAAGAATATAAATAAAGGTCCTCTCTCCCTCATTTCTTTCCTCTTTTCCCCATGAATCCAATTAGTTATATACCAAGAAGGAGAATAGCTATTCATCCCTTACTAGTAGGATAATCTAGCTATTTTATTAAATTATTATAGACTTATAAGTTTAATTCATAGTGATTTCTAATTAAGAGTAGTTAACAGAAGGTCTACTTAATATTATTAATCCACCCTATGTTTAAATTATTAGTCTTATAATTATAATACTATCAATAATACTCAAACAATTGAGTTTATCACCATAAACTTTACATTATAAAGGAAAAATAGTCTTATTATATCTTCACATTAAAAAAACCAACCTTACAACTATATATTACTATATATAAAAAACCCTACCCTTATATTATATTATATCTTTTATATATCTAACAAACATCCACTCTATATTGAACAAAATCTTACCTATAAATTATTAAAGGTCTTATTATTAGATTATATTAACAATTAGCCTCTCAAACCATTAAGTACTATAACATATATAACATCAAATTGAACTTACCCCTTAAAATATATATTATTACTATTATATTAAATAAACCTCTTATACTATTGAGGTCTTACCTTTACGATTATCTTATATTATTATTTGAAAATTATATTTTATATTTTTTTTGACTTAGAAGTTACTTATCTGATTATTGAATAGGTCTGATAGAGACTGCTGAAAAGTCTTCTCTAGTTGTAAAGCCACAATCTTAAATATTGATTTGTGAGCTCTGTAGGGAGATTGTTTAGTATATTCAGAGGGGAAGCTAAAACACCATTAGCACCCTTGGTTACAGGATTATTTCAGCAATTCAAAACTGTTTACCTGTGATTTCCCCCTCAAGGACTACCTTATCCAATCCCACACCAAAAGGAGTTCCACAGTACCAACAAGGAGAAGAAATTCTCACTTGATATATACCAAATCTCTACCCATGACCCACTGGGGGAGCTACTGAATAAATTCAGGGAGGGCCAGTTTAGCACTACCCTCACCAGTAAACAAGAAACTAAGTTTACTGAAGATGCTGAGGAAGAACAGACCAGCATTTGCCAATGGTGAAGAACCATTAGACAAGATCAAAGGCCATGATATACAACTACATCTGGATGTGGAAAGACCCTATCCGCCCATTCTCAGGAGACCTCCTTATCCAGCAAGTCTGGAAACCAGGGAAGAAATTGAAAAACATATCAATGAACTCCTGGACATGGATGTCATCAGAAAGATTGAACATAATGAAATAGTGGAAATAACCACTCCTGTCCTAATCACCTGGAATGATGGCAAGACTTCAGAGCTCTGAATGACTACACAAAAGCAGACAGGTACCCTATACCCAGGATACCTCATGCCTCGGATAAACTGGCAATAGCCAAATCCATAACCAAAATGGATTGTATGAAAAGCTTCCACGAAAGTGGGGTTAAACCAAACTCCATGAAATTCCTCAGAATAATATGCCACATGGGCATATATGAGTACACCAGGATGCCATTTGGCATCAAAAATGCACCAGCCGATTTCCAAAGGATGATGGACACAATATTTCAAGAGGAAATATTGGAAGGCTGGATGGTGGTATAAATTGATGCCATTGTTATATACTCAGAGACATGGGAAGACCATGTACAATACATAGAAAGAGTGCTGAGTAAATGTAAACCCATCAATCTGAAAATTTCACTGAAAAAGTGTAATTTTGGCAAACAAGAGCTACTAGCTCTAGGACATAAAGTCTCAGGTCTTATTCTGGCAATTGACCAGAATAAAGTAGCAGAAGTACTGCAAAAGCCAGTACCAAAGAGCATCAAAGAGATGCAATCCTTCCTAGGGTTTGCTAGCTACTACAGAAACCACATCAAGAATTTTCCCCACATAACTAGTAGTTTATACAGGTTATGTTCAAAAGATGTAGTTTTTGAAATCACCAAGGAAAGGAGGGATACATATGAGAGGATCAAACATGAACTCACAAATGCACCTGAGCTCATCTTGCCTGACTTTGAACTACCATTCAAGTTATACATAGATGCAGCATGTAGCCAAGGTTTAGGAGAAGCCCTTCACCAAAGACAAATTGTGGATGGTGAACCAAGAGAGGGTGTAATATGTTACATCTCTAGGCAACTGAAATATTCAGAAGCCAGGTATGTGGCCACCCAGATTGAATTTCTACGCTTAGTCTGGGCTCTGGACAAGTTCCATTATTTTTTGGAGGGTGCAGTCTTTGAAGTCTACACAGACTGCACAGCCTTGAAGTCTTTACTAAACATGAAGACTACAAATAGACACATGCTGAGATGGCAAATAGCCATCCAGGAGTATAGAGGGAATATGACCATCATATACAAAGAAGGTAAAACCAATAACAATGCAGATAGCCTTAGCAGATGGCCACTGGATAATGTCAAAAGAAATCCAGCGTATGACCCTGAAGTTGCAGCCAAGATCCCTATCCATTTCATGGAGATAGATAGGAAGAAAAACTTCAGATTTTCTGAATGGGCACCAGAACGTGGTACCTTTGACAGTGGAAACACTGATTCAGAGGGAACAGAAACTCTCATACTGGGAATACGCTCCTCAGAACTGCACAATGAATTTTTCAGTGCAGTACTAAAGTCATATGCCAAGCACAAACAGTGTGGCATCTTACTACAACTCCCTCAGCAAAAATACAGGATCCCAGCTGGAACAACCCTGGTTGAGGGCCTACAATGATAACAAGTTCTTCCTTGTAGATAGCCTGCTTTACCACAGAGAAAAGCATATAAGTGCACTCACAGTGGTAGACAGAGATCACATCTCCTTGATCCTGCAGGAATGCCATGACTGCCCCTATATGGGACACATGAGTGAGGAAAGGACCAAAGAGAGGGTAGCAAGCACAGCTTGGTGGCCCAAGTGGGAACAAGAGTTGAGTGAATACATCAACACTTGTGAAAGATGCCAAAAGGCAAATAGGAAACATGGGAAGAAGTATGGGTTGCTTCAAAACATACAAGAACCCAAACACCCATGGGAAACCATCAATATGGACTGGGTCACAGGACTTGTCCTGTGAGCCTTTGAGATATGACCACATACCCAATAAGGTCACAAAAAAGACTCAGAACAATTATACATTCAATATAATTATATTAAAATTACTTAGAATAATTATAAATTAAGAATAATTACTTAAATATACAAAAAATACCATAAATTGGTACAAAAATTGGTTTAATTTAAAAACCAATGAATCAACATGTAAAATAATTTATACCATTGGATTCCCCATGGAAAAATACACATATACCATTTTTATGGCATATCTGTAAAGTCAATATTTAAGGAATTATAAGGTATAATACCTTATAAAAATCATAAAACCTGATTTATCTCAAGCAATAATGAAACAACATGTAAAATAAATTGTACCAGTGAATTCCCCATAAAAATCCACACATAAAACAATTAATAAGAAATAAAGTTACCACGTAATTACTGTAAGATCACAGATATGAACTTTATTTTACAAATTATAAACAAGGTTAAAACCTATGATGAATTATTGATAAAAATCAACAGAGCTGTTAACCACTTTGTTGTGAAAGTGTTCCAAACTTAAAAGAAAAGTATACAGTTGGATTCTACTAGTTCATTCGTGAAGAATGATGTAATTTTTATTATTAAATTCAGGGTATAACCCCCTGAAATCAAGGTTTGAAGTTTAAAATATTGAATTTCAACAGAAAAGATGAGTTACCAGAAAAATCATCAAAAATAGAGTTTTGATGATGTAATGAAAAGCTCTTGGCAGCATAATAAAGTTACTCCAGGCTATCAGAATTCACTCTCTGAATTTCTGTAGCCTGTAAATCTTAAAAGATATTGAGGATCAAAGTTTGAGCTTAATTTGAGCAGTTATGATCACACACTGTAACCTTAATTTAAGTTTAACAGTCTTAAGAGTGATAAAGTTGGTGAATACTATTAGTTTATGATTAAAACTAATAAAATCCACGAAATTTGGGGTTCTGCCAAGCCTCTGATGTCATCAAACTTAGAGTTATAGTGATAACTCTAAATAATGGTGTAATGATGATGTAATATGGTTTGATCATGATGTAATCACCCTCAAACCTTAAAATATTGATAAATTCCAGTGGATATGATCAGTACACGTCTCCTAGAAGCCTGTTGGACTCTAGGAAGGAGGTATTTACTATAAATAGAGCTCTTTTTACTCTATTTACCCCTCAGACACATCAAAAACATTAAATCAATTAAATAAAAGGTAATTTCTTTATTCTTTATATATAAAACTCTTATATTATTAAAGACCAAAGACCATCTTAATATTAATCACTATTTTTACGTGATTAAATCAAATCTTTAATTGTTTTTGTCATAAATCTCTCTATAAACTCATTTCCACGTAAAATCAAGAATTTTAGTAATTTTCTTTATTTTTTATTGTAAATACAATTTGAAAAAGTTGTATTATATTCTTTTGGCGTAAAATATCTCAAAACTATTATTTTAAGTGTTAAAAGTAGGTTATTTCATCTTATTATAATAATTTCTCTCTTATTATTACTCTTAATAATTCTTATTTAATATAAATAGTATTTATATTAATATATAACTTTAATATTAGTAATATTATTGTTATTAATTGTTTTTTATTTATAAAAAACAGTTTTTTACGCCTTTATTATTTGTTGGTAACAATAATAAAGAGCTTTATAATATATTAATTATTTCATATTGATATATTAGTTATAATATTATAATTTCATATAATATTAATTATATTATTATATTTATTTAATAATATAATATTTTTACGCCATAATAATAATATTTCTTTATTATTATTATTATTTTAATCTTATTTATTTCAATTATAAGGACATTCAGAGTACAATAAGTAATAAATTAGTAATTTTTACTTATTGTTTCATAGTCAAACCTTACATTTGGGGGCCTGGCCGTGATATTTACTTAAAAGACCTTTAAAAAGATTCTAATTGGGCTTATCCAATAATAAATTATATAATAATTTTATATTTTATTGATTTTAAAAGCTATTGAGGCATTTGGAAAGCAATTGTACTGTCTTACACGTGGTTTTTCACATCCTTAGACTTGCAAGAACTTTCTTTGAGTGACTCTAGTGATTAAAAAAGATAATTTATAAATTAAAAATAATTTTTATTATAATTTAATTTTATAAAGGATCATATTAATTTTTATTTTATTCCTTAAAAATAAAAAATAAAAAATTAAAAATTTAAAAAATATTAAAAAATATTAAAAACCAATAAAAAAAAGTTATTTTTTATTCCTTTTTATTCATTTCTTTATTCATTTCAAGTTTTTAAAGATATAAAAGCAATTTCTACGTGGAAAATTGCCATATCTTGCCAAAAATAACACTTCTTATAAAAAGACTTATATTTATTTGTCTTTTTTAGTGTTTGAAGATAACCCAACAGAAGACAACCAAGCTACTGTTGAGAGATTGGTGGAAGAAACTTGTCAAAGTTCTCCAACACCAGTTATCACCAAAAGAAAGAAAGCTAAGAAATTAGACTTTCCAGGGCCCACCATTCAAGACTCTGAAGGTGAGCACCTCTTTTTAAATTGCCATAAAAGAATTTTATTCTAAAATACTTTTATTTTTTCTTATTCTTTAAATTATGACTACCAGAAGAGGTTCCCAATACTCCATCCAATCAGATGGAGCTGGACTCAGAAGTAGAATTGATCCCTCAAAAGGGAAAAGAAAGGGCAATATCCCCAGTGGAACAGAATCCACACAAGGAAGTGCCTTATCCCAAAGGCAAGTCCCAGAAATGCCCATGATATCTGAGCCTGAATTGGAACTAAGTATGAGTAACTCAAATAGGTACAAATCACATTCAGAGGGCTCAAATAGACATCTACATGAGCCAGTACAAGCAGTATTACACAGTATACAAGGACAAAGACTGGGAAATGCTGCCTCAAATACACCAAGGAGTGATGAACTCCTGGCACATCCTGAAAAAGTTCCTCAAAGAGGAGGAGATAGTGAAATACTCCAATGGATGGAATCCACTGTCATCCAAACCTCAAATCAAAAAAATCAAGGATTATCATGCCAAAAAGAGGGAGGCAACCAAGGAAGAAGCCCCAGTAGCCTCTACCAGCAAGCCTCAAGCCAACCCACTTCCACAAGAAGGGAAGAAGAACAAGAAAAAGCATTGGAGGAAACCATATTACCCAAGTTACAGAATCCCAATAATCCAAAAGGATGCCATGGACAATGTTTTCAACATGGCCAGAACCTTGATGGAATTCAAGGACAAGGAAGAGCAAAGAATGAGACAACCTCATTTCCCAAAGAAATAACCTTGTCCAAAGATGTTGTAAATACTTTAACAGAAATTAAAAATAGTATATTACCTCTAAGAGAAATTAAAGATAGTTTATTATCACTACAAGAAATAAATAACAATTTATCTTCTTTAACAAAAATTGTTGTGCAAAACAAGAAAGAAATTGACAACATTAAGTTTATTGTTGAAAATAATAAACCAAAGAATTTAATTGACAATACTCAAAAATTAATACAAGGACAACAAGAATTGTATAAATACATAAAAGATATCAAAGACAAGACTTTGACAATCAATTATGATGTGAGTATTGACAATCTTACAGAAAAATTAAATAAATTAAGTATTTCTGTAGAAAGATTTGAAGAAAAGACTTCATCACACCAAAAATTACTTTTGGACCATGTGGAAAAAAGTGATGAAGCAAGAATGCATCTGAAAGATGATATTCAAAGTGAAATAAGGCTTATTACAGAAAAGATGGATAAAATTAATGAGGCTAATTTAAATATGCCAAAGTTATCAACACCATTTTCTCATATAAGAAGCCCTGTTAAAACAAAAGAGGAATTATCAAATCCTTTCATAACAGACTTGAGTCATCAAGACAACAACCAAGTCTTAATGAAAGAAGCACCTCAATTGAAGGAATGGCCAACATTCACAGGAGAAGGTGAATATGACCACATGTCATTTATTAAAACAATTGACATGTTACAAGAAGACTATGCCATACCAGATGAATTAATCACTGCAAGATTACATTCATTTTTTGAGAAATCTGCAAAAAGATGGTATTATGGCATAAGACAAACAAATGGTAAAAATACCTGGTCTTGGTGGAAACAAGAAATAATCACCAAGTGGGCAAATGATGCCTGGAGGTATAAGATAGAAAATGCATTTGAAAGCTCTTTCTTTGACCCAGAGAAAGATAAACCTTTAACTTGGTTCTTAAAACAAGTTGAAAGGCTTAATGCACTGTACCCAGAAATGTCACAGAAGATGGTGCATATGAAAATACTTAAAAAATGTGGAGGGGAACTAGAACATGCCCTAAGAAGCAGGTGTATAGAACCATTCTCCACAGAAGAGTATATAAATGCACTAGAAGATATAGTGACAAGAACAAAATTTGGCAGGACTTGGAAAAAATTGGACATTAAAAGCCCAAATAAACCATTTATCAAAAAAGATAAGTCAAAAGAATCCTTTAAGCCCAATACATCTAACAATAATGAGCAAAGAAAATGCCATAAATGTGGAGGTATTGGACACTTAGCCAATAATTGCCTTAAAAAAGCAAAGATTAATGAAATTGTGGAAACAGAAAGCCACAATGACAAAGAAGAGGAATCTGACTCTGAAAAAGAGACAGAAGAGTCAGAAAGCTCTGAAAGTGATGAGATCAATATAATTAATGCACAAATTAATAATATTGATATAATTTATGAAGTACTGGATGTTAATTCAAACTTGCCACAAGTTGGAACATCTGACACAAATCTGACAAACATACAAGATGCCAAAATGTATAGAACCAAACCTGCAAGAGGAATGGGATATACAGCTGGAAAATCAAGTATTAGTATTGTTATGGTTGATAACCAAGAAGGAAAGGTTAACTTAGATACAGGAGCATATTGCACTTGTGTTGGCAAAAGTTATTTAAAAACCATTGTCCCAGACTGGCAAGAAAAACTTATGCCAATATAAGGTGTCAAATTTAGTAGTGCAAGTGAGAGCATGAAGCCCCTTGGAATAATTGATTTAACACTAATTTTTCCTCATCCCTCACAATGTGTCAGAATTAAAGTAGAGTTTGTAGTAATGGACAACTGTACTAGTAATCATTTCATACTTGGGAATGACTACTTATCAATCTATGGTATAGATATCTCCAACCAAAAGGATAGATATTTTACCATAAGAGATAACAAAAGACAAAAGTTTGGATTCTTAAATAACAAAAAACAAATCACAGTTATTAAGAATGAAGAAAAAATTCCAGAAAAGGAACTTTTTATATCTGAACAACTCAAAGAGGCAGAATTCAATCAAGAATTAACAGAAAAAATGAAAGAAAAATTGATTGACCTCTTATTTAAGTATAAAAATGCCTTTGCAACTGACAAAGAGCCACTAGGTGGCATAATTGGACATGAAGTGGATATAATTCTTAATGTAGAAAAACCTTACCCACCTTTATTAAGAAGACCTGCTTATCCAGCCAGTCCAAGAGCTAGAGAAGCCTTAGAGGTGCACATTAAAGAATTAATGGACCTTGGAGTGTTAAGAAAGGTTGGACATAATGAACAAGTAGAAGTTACTACACCTGTCATTATAACTTGGCATAATGGAAAATCAAGGATGGTAGGAGACTTCAGAGCCCTGAATACCTATACCATTCCAGACAGATATCCAATACCCAGAATCCATGAGACATTAACCCAATTGTCACAAGCTAAGTTCATCACAGCTATGGATGCTCTTAAGGGTTTTCATCAAAATGTGTTAACAGACAATGCCAAGAAACTACTAAGAATAATAGTTCATTGTGGAATTTTTGAATACTTAAGAATGCCATTTGGAATAAAAAATGCACCTTCCCATTATCAAAGAATGATGAATACCATATTCCTTGAAGAATTATCAGAAGGATGATTGATTATCTATATTGATGATATCATAGTTTGCTCAGAAACTTGGGAAAATCACCTTACAAGACTAGAAAGGGTACTACAAAAAATAGTCCAAGTGAATATGAAAATTTCCTTGAAAAAGTGTCATTTTGCATATAGTGAATTAAAAGCACTAGGACATGTTGTATCTGGCCTTAGTCTAGGCATAGACAAAAATAAAGTAGAAGCAGTACTACTTAAACAAATGCCTCAAACCAAAAAGGAAATGCAATCATTTCTAGGATTTGCTGGTTACTATAGACAGCATATAAAGGACTTTGCAAAGATTGCTAAATCCTTGTATAAGCTATGTGACCAACAAACAATCTATGAGATGACAGAAGAAAGAGTCAAGGCATATGAAGAATTGAAAAATTACTTAACAAATGCCCCATTTCTTCTAATGCCAGATTGGAAACTGCCCTTCAAACTGTACATTGATGCTTGTGGAGAAGGATTAGGTGCTGCACTTCACCAAACACAAATTATCAATGATAAACCAGTAGAAGGACCAATTTGTTTCATTTCAAGGCAAATAAAGCCAACAGAAGCAAGGTATGGAGTAAGCCAAATGGAATGCTTATGCCTAGTATGGGCTTTAGAAAAATCGCATTATTATTTGGATGGCACAGTATTTGATGTAATCACAGACTGTAATGCTGTGAAATCACTATTAAATATGAAGACTCCAAATAGACATATGCTGAGATGGCAAATTGCTATCCAAGAATATAGAGGAAATATGACTATTGTACATAAATCTGGAAATATTCATAAAAATGCAGATGGTCTTAGCAGATGGGCTCTAGCAAATACCCCTGACAATCCAGCATGGGTACCACAAGAAGAGCACCATATAGAAGGAATATGTGTTACAGACATTGGCACAGAATTCTTTAACCAAGTTAAAGAAATCTATAAGACAGACAAAAATTGCCATATCTTAAGCCAACTTCTAATGAAAGACTGCCAAGATCCATCACTTTCATCAAAACTAGATGAAATATGGAAAAAGGCATATGATGAAGGAAGATTTCACCTCCTTGATGGAATCCTTTACCATAGAACAAAACGCACATGTGTTATGGCCTTAACAGATAGAACACTAATAAACACTATTTTACATGAGTGTCATGATAGTGTTGCATCTGGACATCTCTCAGAAGATAGGACACTAGAAAGGGTGAAAACCTGCTCTTGGTGGCCAAATTGGAAGAAAGATGTTGCAGAGTACTGCCAAACCTATTACAGATGTCAAAAAGCCAACAGAGCCACAGGAAAGAAATTTGGAATGATGATCCAAATCCAAGAACCAAAATCCCCATGGGAAATAGCTCATATGGATTGGGTAACAGCCTTACCTCCAGGAGGAGACAGGAGTTATAATGCATGTCTAGTGTTAGTTGACAGGTACAGTAAAACTCCCATGTTCTTACCATGTCATAAAGATGACACAGCTATGGATACAGCCATAATGATATGGAATAAAGTCATTAGCCACACAGGCTTATTCCAAAATATTATAAGTGACAGAGACCCAAAGTTCACTTCAGCATTATGGACAAACCTCCATAACTTGTTTGGGACAAAGTTATCATTCTCAACAGCTTATCATCCTCAAACTGATGGTCTAGCAGAAAGAATGATAAAAACCCTAGAGGATATGATCAGAAGATTCTGTGCTTATGGGCTAGAATTCAAAGATTCTGATGGTTTTACCCATGATTGGTGTACACTAATACCAGCACTTGAACTGGCATATAAGACATCAATCCATTCTTCTACTGGCAAAACACCAGCAATGCTAGAGAAAGGTTGGAATCCAAGACTTCCTTATGATACCCTCAGAAAGGACTTAGTGGATATACATCCAACAGCAAGCAGTTTCAAGATAATGCTTGATAAAGCAAGACACCATGCAAACAGATGCATGAAAGATTCTTTTAAATATGCAAAAGAAAGATGGGATAGAAGTCATAAGCCACCTGATTTCAAAATAGGGGACTTGGTTTTAGTATCAACCCTTAATTTCAATAACATAAAAGGCCCAAAGAAATTGAAAGATTCCTTTGCAGGACCATTTATGATAAAAGCACTTCATGGACCCAATGCTGTGCAATTAGAACTCACAGGTGAACTAATGAACAAACACCCAACTTGCCCTGTAAGTCTAATAAAACCTTACAGCTCAAGTGACAAAGAGTTATTTCCACTAAGAAATAAACCCCCACTTGAAATTCCCCCCTTGGAAGAAGGAGAGGAAAAGAAAATAGTAAAAGTCCTTAAAGAAAGAAGGACAAGAAATAAAAAAGAAAGGGAATACCTTGTAAGGTATAGAAATCCAACTCAAGAAGATGAATGGCTACTTGAGAAAGATATAACAAATGCTGATAAACTACTAAGAAGGTTCAGACATGAAAGAAAGCCTGAAAAATAGAAAAGTTAAGCATTATTGAGCTTCAAGACTAACAAAGTCTAATGAAGAGGTAGGACAGTGGATGATACCCTAATCACACATATCAGATTGTGGTACAATCTTTTTTGGTGGTAGGGAAGGTGAGCCTTTGAGATATTACCACATACCCAATAAGGTCACAAAAAAGACTCAGAACAATTATACCTTTAATATAATTATATTAAAATTACTTAGAATAATTATACATTAAGAATAATTACTTAAATATACAAAAAATACCATAAATTGGTACAAAAATTGGTTTAATTTAAAAACCAATGAATCAACATGTAAAATAATTTATACCATTGGATTCCGCATGGAAAAATACACATATACCATTTTTATGGCATATCTTTAAAGTCAATATTTAAGGAATTATAAGGTATAATACCTTATAAAAATCATAAAACCTGATTTATCTCAAGAAATAATGAAACAACATGTAAAATAAATTGTACCAGTGGATTCCCGATAAAAATCCACACATAAAACAATTAATAAGCTAATTCCCAATGTTAATACTTAAGGAATTATCCTGAATATATGTACTTTTTTGGTCAACGCATATATTCAAGGATCATAGCTAATATCTTCTAAACTATACATGATAGAATGATGAACCAAAAATAAAGTTACCACGTAATTACTGTAAGAACACAGATATGAACTTTATTTTACAAATTATAAACAAGGTTAAAACCTATGATGAATTATTGATAAAAATCAACAGAGCTGTTAACCACTTTGTTGTGAAAGTGTTCCAAACTTAAAAAAAAGTATACATTTGGATTCTACTAGTTCATTCGTGAAGAATGATGTAATTTTTATTATTAAATTCAGGGTATAACCCCCTGAAATCAAGGTTTGAAGTTTAAAATATTGAATTTCGACAGAAAAGATGAGTTACCAGAAAAATCATCAAAAATAGAGTTTTGATGATGTAATGAAAGGCTCTTGGCAGCATAATAAGGTTATGCCAGGCTATCAGAATTCACTCTCTAAATTTCTGTAGCCTGTAAATCTTAAAAGTTATTTAGGATCAAAGTTTGAGCTTAATTTGAGCAGTTATGATCACACACTGTAACCTCAATTTAAGTTTAACAGTCTGAAGAGTGATAAAATTGGTGAATACTATTAGTTTATGATTAAAACTAATAAAATACACGAAATTTGGGGTTCTGCCAAGCCTCTGATGTCATCAAACTTAGAGTTATAGTGATAACTCTAAATAATGGTGTAATGATGATGTAATATGGTTTGATCATGATGTAATCACCCTCAAGCCTTAAAATATTGATCAATTCCAGTGGATATGATCAGTACACGTCTACTAGAAGCCTGTTGGACTCTAGGAAGGAGGTATTTACTATAAATAGAGCTCTTTTTACTCTATTTACCCCTCAGACACATCAAAAACATTAAATCAATTAAATAAAAGGTAATTTCTTTATTCTTTATATATAAAACTCTTATATTATTAAAGACCAAAGACCATCTTAATATTAATCACTATTTTTACGTGATTAAATCAAATCTTTAATTGTTTTTGTCATAAATCTCTCTATAAACTCATTTCCACATAAAATCAAGAATTTTAGTAATTTTCTTTATTTTTTATTGTAAATACAATTTGAAACAGTTGTATTATATTCTTTTGGCGTAACATATCTCAAAATTATTATTTTGAGTGTTAAAAGTAGGTTATTTCATCTTATTATAATAATTTCTCTCTTATTATTACTCTTAATAATTCTTATTTAATATAAATAGTATTTATATTAATATATAACTTTAATATTAGTAATATTATTGTTATTAATTGTTTTTTATCTATAAAAAAAAGTTTTGTACGCCTTTATTATTTGTTGGTAACAATAATAAAGAGCTTTATAATATATTAATTATTTCATATTAATATATTATTTATAATATTATAATTTCATATAATATTAATTATATTATTATATTTATTTAATAATATAATATTTTTACGCCATAATAATAATATTTCTTTATTATTATTATTATTTTAATCTTATTTATTTCAATTATAAGGACATTCAGAGTACAATAAGTAATAAATTAGTAATTTTTACTTATTGTTTCATAGTCAAACCTTACATGTCCCAGGAGGCAAAGAAAACTAAAATCCCTGTTTAATCACAGTTGATAGGTTCAGCAAGAGTATGAGGTGCCTGCAATGCCATAAAGAGGACACAGCCAGCAATCCTGCTCTTCTATTCTGGAATAACATCATATCTACCTGTGGAGTCCCTAAGATCATCATTAGTGATAGGGACCCACAATTCACATCTGAATTTCGGACCAACTTGTATGAAATGCTTGGCACCAAGCTTGCATTTTACACAGCTTACGACCCACAGACAGATGGCCTAGCTGAAAGGATGATCCAGACAATGGAGGACATCCTTAGAAGGTTCTGTGCCCATTTCATGGAATACAAGGACCATGAGAGATACACCCATGACTGGGTTACCCTCCTACCAGCTGTCCAGATGGCTTATAATATAAGTCAGCACTCTACCCCAGGAAAAACACCTGCACTGGTAGAGAAATGGTGGAATCCCCTGTTGCCTGTGGATCACTTGAAGAAGAATCTCCTGACCATCCACCCCACAGCCAAAGACTTCCATGATATGTGGAAGAGGGCTTGTGACACAGAAGCCAGATGCATAGCTGAAGCCAAAGAATATAACAAGCAGAGGTGGGACAAGACACACATGGAACCTGACTTTAAGGATGGGGACCAGGTGTTAGTGTCTACACTAAACTTTAATACTATTGAAGGACCTAAGAAAATATGAGACTCATTTTTAGGGCCTTTCACTATCATTAAGTTGATAGGGGAAAACGCAGTGGAAGTCAAACTCACAGAGGAATTTTCCAGGAAACACCCAGTCTTCCCAGTGAGCTTAGTCAAGCCATACTTCCAGAAAGAGGAGGATAAATTCCCCTCCAGGAAGAAGAACCCCGCATCACCAGAAATAGTGGAAGTGGAAGACTCCCCTGGACAAGTGAAGAGGATCATCAAGGCCAGGAAGATTAGACTTAATGGCAAGGATCAGAGACAGTACTTAGTCAGATTCAAGAACCAGACAGCTGATAAAGACAAATGGTTGGCAGAAGGTGCCATACCAGATGGGAACCTTCATTTAAGGAGATTCAGAGCCTCTAGGAGGACTGCACAGTCTCATCAATGATGAGCCTTTTTTAGAGGGAGGGTATGCCAGCCTGTGACTCAAAACCAGAGCACAAGCATGACAGCCAAATACCATAAACCAATGGTATAGCCAAGATATCACCAAAACATGGAGCTGAGCCAAATCAGCTCAAAAGGTATCAGAAGAAAGAGGAAACTCACCCCTTTAAAAATATACAAGTCCCATCATCATAGGACAAAGAATAACAAAGCTATTCCTGCTCAAAGTTGTTGCTGAGCATAAACATTAATTTTCACCTCTCATCTGAAATACAGAGTAAGAGTCCTAACCCCATCAAATGGGTATGTAAAATAAAGCTTCAATCCAGGGCTATCCAATGGTACCAACTAAACTGAGCTGGCACCAGTATTACAGAAGTTATAGTCAAATTCAGGCCAAATAAGGGTGTATAAAACATTCACCTCTCATCCAACTTCTACAGTTTCAGTGTGAGATAGCTAAATTGAAGTCTTTTTGGAAAGAGCACAATCAGGGCTATCTGATGGTGTCATCCATTTCTCCATATCTCCACTATGACAAAAGCTATAGGGAAAACAAGCCCAATATACCTTTTGCCTAAAAACACGCACATGGGATACCTTTGTCATATTTAATGATAGCCATACCAAATAAGGTACCCTTGTGTAGACCACATACAGGGCTACACACGGATTCAATTTTTATGTTTATATCTCAAGAACTGACAAAGGTATAGCCATTTTAAGGTCAAAATCCCACATTTTGACCAATACAGCCTTACCATGGGACAATATCCCATAGGCATGATTATGAGGTGTCAAAATGACAAAGAAGCTTGTTTTTACCTCTATTCCTCATAGTTCATTCAATACTGGGGTCCCATACAGGTTCTGTACAGCATTCTATGCATCATACACATCAGAATCAGGCTGTGTGGTCCCCAGATGAAAATACTCACCCTGTATTGGTGAAAACAGCCCAGATGTGGTTTAAAAACCACATCCGAGCCCTATACAGGCTATACAGGCCCTTTGTAAACCACAAGCCTGTCGTAGAGAGTGAAAAATTTTCACTTCCTCTATGTGGAAAGGTCTAGCCACCTTTTCACCCCATTTCAGGGTAAAAAGGGGTCTTTTCACAGCCAGAAAAGCTTTCCTCATCCTGCTCTTGAATTCCTATGTAGTAAACTGTCAAAAACAGCTTTACCCTTGGAAAATAATCAGGTTATACTATAAACTTTAGTATTGTAGCTCTTATCATAGTAATCCAACTGGTAAGACTGCACCCAGGGCTTACAGCAGCGCTCACCACCACTATTTCTCAATAGTAAAGCCCTTTTTATTTAATTATAACCCTTATTATCTTAAAACACCTTTATTTTAAATCTTTATAACCGTTTCACAAACATAGTTAAAGTTGTAAATAGCCTATTTACCACTTTATCATAGTTTCATCCTGACATAAATATTCAGCTAATTCCAAAAATGGCTATTGAACCAGTTCAAAAATCTAGCTACTACTAGATTTTTTAAGGAAAACTGATTGAAATTGAGATGTTTATGATTTAAGGGCAATATTTTGGAATTAAGTGATTTGATGGACTATCCTTTGCATGAAATTGAGGGGGTTTATGGGTTTTGAGGAGCTTTTATTGGCTTCTGTAATTAACTATATATTTTTGATTTTGTATTGCATTCTTACAGGAGCTGAAAATACATATTATTTTCCAGATGTATTCATAATTTCTATTTTAATATAAGATGAATATTCCCTACTTAAAGATACTAGTAGTCAGAGAGATCATTACAATTATATTTTTCATATATTCCATCAATACTTTTGGAATTAATGTATTCTCAAATAAAACCAAATAAATAGGCAGTTTATCAGAGCTCCAAGATTACACATGCCATAGAATTAATCCAAATTGAACAGAAATTCAGTGCGTGTTTATAGATATGAAAGTAGATTTTGGCTTTATTACCATTGAGTCAATTGATTTTATTTCTTTTGGGTATATACTTTCATAAGCTGGAGAATTAATTTCATATCCTCATAAGTAAGTTAGGTTTTATATTGTTTTAAATTCCTTGTTCATCCTTGGATAGTATATTTCTCTATTTAAAGTTATTCTTGTGTTGCATTGGAATTACCTTTAATTACTTCAAGCTCTTTCCATAATAAGAAAGGATTTTTCTTCTAGCTTCAGTAATTCACAAGTTAATTATTTCTCTTGTAAAAGGGGCCTGTCATTTTTCAATCCAATTGTTTAATTTCCAGATGGTGAGTTAAAATCAGCTTCGGAGGATTTTAATCATGTATCTCCACCTTCAATTTATGAAGAAGCTGTATTTAACGTTCTTTTTTATTTGAAATAAAACACTATATTCTGTGCATTATACGAATCCTTCAGCGTCTGAGAAAGCTTAAAAGCCACAAATTCATTGTTATCTAAATGGAGCTCTTTTTCCATAGCCACCCAGTCAGATGTTGGTGATCAAATTGATGTGTTAAATGATGAATTTGTGTGAAGTCTTAGAAATTTCTATGTGGAAGTTTCATTTCCAACCATCTATGGCTCGTGAAAAACAGATTTGTCTGATACAAGATAAGGAAAATTAAAAGTCCTTTCTAATTATCATCTTACAAGAATTTGAGAGATGAAATCTCAAGAAACATTTGAAATGGGAACAATTTTTTTTATAAAATATATCATTATCTTCATTTTTAGTTGCTTCTGGGTTTTTACTGATGTGCAGCCACAATTTTCCCTATCTCAATTCCTCCAATTGAGACCCATTAGCTGAGGATTATATGGGCTTCATATATTTCCCTTTGTTTCGGATTTAGTCTCTTTATTATTTGAATTGCATTTCTGTTTGTTGATGTGAGATCTAATGTTTTGGTAATGGTGCTTTTGTAGGATTATTTTACAAAAAAAGGAATAATGAGATGGTGTATGAAAATACAGAGATAATATAAGTATGTGTAGATTTCAAAAATAAATATTTATCAAGCTCTGTACGCCCAACATGAATTTCTGTTGGGGCCACAGAAAAATCAATATTTCAATGATAAAAGAATGACCTATATAGGATTAGTAAGATTGCAAATGAAATACTTATGTAAATGCCCATTACCAAAGGGCTTTGCCAAATTTTCTCAAGTTCCCTTAGATTATTCTGATATAATTATCATTATTTATTTATTTTATAAATAAATAAAAAAATATTTATTATATATTAATTTTGTTAATTGAAAGAAAATGGAGAAGATTTCTCTTTTGAAAGGATTTTGTTATTTACTTAAGTTTATTTCATTTCAAAAAAATAAAAGCAAAAACCTCAAATAATTTCAAATTTTCATTGGGGAATCGAAAAGATTATGCTGATATGTGGAGAAAAAAATACTTTATCTTGCATAATAAAGTGTTTATATATTGAGAATTCATTATGAGCTTATATATAGCTTCTTTATCAGGAAAAATAAGAAAAATTAATTTATGAATTTCAATGAGAGAAAATTAAAAATAAAGATGATGAAGGAGAATAGAAGTCTTTTTGATCTTCATTAAAAATTGATAATAGTGAAATCTCTAAATTAATAAATCAATTAGTTAACATTTTGAAAAGGAGGGGTTTCTATTCATAAATATCATATTTGGCATGATGACTTATAAGCTTAAGAAAGTACTGCAGTTTACTTAGCAATCCCCTTTAATTTCCTTGTTTGTAGGTAAAAATATAAGAAAATGATATAACAGTTTTTTCTTCAAATTATGATTATTAGTGAATTTAATCACCTAAATACATAATTCCAAAGAAAACAAATTACACAAAATCCTTTCTTTCAATTAGGAATAGTATTTTAATGAAATTGAATTGATTATTGAAAATCTTTTCTAGCTCTTTTTGAAAAAGAATATATATTTTTTGTATTTTCTCAAGATTAATTTTTATATTTCTTAATAAATGAAGAATATTATGAGAATTTTGCTGAATGCTTTTCTATTCTTTGATTGAAATAACCAAAAGATTGGTTATTTTCTTAGGAATATGGTAAAAGAATGTAAGCGCTTACATGATTTACAAATTTTTGTCCAAAAAGTGCAAGGGGCCCATTTTTCAAAACAAATCCCTAAGGCCAACATTTGAGGGACTTTTGATTTTTTTACCATGTTTTCTCATTGGTGGTATGATAATACCCCAAAGGTTTTCACCATTTCTTATTTCTAAATTTCTCCATATTTTCCAAATTTTTTAAAAAGATAATTCAAAAGGTTCTCAATTACAAATTTGGCTGTTCTTGCTTTTTGAAAAAAAAGACAGGGTAAATATTGAGAAAAATAAACCAGAAGTCTATTTTTTTGGGTATTTATTTTGAGAAGGACAGTTGCACGCCAAAAATGCATTCTTGTCCACGATAATTTCTTCATGTTTTCAATCTGAGTATTTTTCACTTCAAAATTGCCAATTTTTGATAAATAAACTGAATGAGGGGGATATAAATAGTAAATAAGACTGAGAAAGGGGATAACCTGTACATCCAAAAAAGAAAATATTAATTCAAATCTACATCAACCTTTAAACCAGATGGGGCTTTCTGGAAAGTATGAAAATATGTGATTCCTAAATCTCTCTGCCCACTGTAGGGCTTGTGGCTGATAATTCAATTCACAATTTACAGTAATGAGGAAGAAGATTACATAATCTGTAGATTATAAAATTAAAGGGAGAAAAATGAGAGAAGCTATCCAAAAAAACAGCTCGAAATGGGCAGGTTTCAATTTGGGGGACAGAAATAATGGACTTTAATAGAAAAGCTAGTATTTGATGATTATTTGAAATTGTATCGCCCATATCAGGCATGACAATCCGCTTTTTTCTTCAAGCCTTGCCAACATCTTCCTAAAGACCAATTATTTCTAAATTAGAACTTACATGAAGTTCCAAGGTATTCATGGATTCATAAGGGTATTGATTTCTTTAAATTTCCTCAACCCATTAACTCCAAAAATGCGCCCATTTGACTTCTTTCTTAGAAACTTAATGAGATACTCCTCTTCAGCTAAAGTTTCCATAACCCTTGACATTTATTGGCTTGAGACTCTATTTGAAAACAGATTTTTGAAAGTCTTCTGTGATTGGAAAAAATAACTTCAGTTTTAAAAAACCAACAAAATGCTACATTAAAAGGAATATAAAACTCACAAAAGGCTTGGATCATCAATCACTTGTGTGATACCTGCTTTTGTAATTATTAGAGGTTAAATTAATTTTATAATAAATTTTAAAAGTGGTTTCAAGCTTTTTGGACTTTGTTTCTGAAGCTCTTCTGCTTTTGGCCAATCTTCTGTACCCTCTGAGGAGTACTCCTGAATTGTCATATGCATTCAAATACTTTTCTGCGGGAAGGGAGGTATTCGGATGATGAGTACTCAGAATATTCAGATGTCTTATATGTATTCACTTTCATAATTTCTTGAGGTAAATTTACTGCGATATTGAAGCTGTTGTTTGGGTGACTCTGGATAAATATTTTCCTCTTCTATTGGATTGACTTTCAATTACTTTAAACCTTGAGGGATCTCTTTGAAATTTATTTTTTCACCTTACGGTCTTCCAAAATTACTTTTGCATTGAAGCAGGTATTATTAATATTTTTGGTACTCTTGACTCTTAAGATTTGATAAAATGCTACATTTCCAGTTAAAACAGCTCAAACGTTTTGAATTAATGTCGTAATTATTTCCATTGATCTCTGAGAAACGTTATTTAGAAATATGTCCAAATATTCTCTTGGGTTCACTCTTTATTCCTTTCTCAGCAATTTTACCATCCTCTGAATAGAAATTATGAGAAAAATATTTCAAACAAAATAAGTGGATTTTATGAAACGTCTTACATATAAATTTAAATTACAATATGTATGGAAGTCTGTCAACTGAAGCCTCCAGAGCTTGTCAATTGACTATTTATTCTTGTGTTCTAAAGGCATTCCTTGAGAATTGGTGTATTTATTGGCACATTTTTCATTGGGGGGAAATTCTGTTTTGAAATTTTCAAAGGACATCTGAAGGGAATAATTAGACAACATGACATTGAGAGAACGTATTTTAGGAGGAAAATTATTGACATTCAAAATAATTTTTTTGAATTTTGTGTTTATTATTGAGATAGATTTCTTCTTGAATTTCATTTGAAGTGCTATAAGAGCCTCCAGGAGAGTACCAGTGCATTTTGAAGGCAAATTTTCACCTTTTGATTGGTACCTTCAGCTCTTGAGATGGAGCCCACTCCCAGGCTAAAGTGGTTGTTGGTACATGATTTAATGTAATACTCTTTTAGAGGAATCAAAGTTTTTGCATATTTTAGAATAATTCAGGCTTTTAAATTTTCTTTTAAAGTTTGTTCTAGTTCTCTGTGAGATATTTTTCATTGAAGGAATACATAAACTGAGAAACAAATTTCAAAGGCATTAAAAACCACATGTATTGGAATAAAAGTGAAGAGTGAAAGTGTGTTGATTTATTCCAAAGGAGAAAAAAGATTTCAAAATTAGTTCCATTTCCAATCTCTTTCATTGAATAAGAGGATATATATTTATTAATGTGAAAAAATTCCTATCATTACTTTTGAGTCTGGGAAGAGTTTCTGAAGAGGATTTTCCAAGGATAAATTTCTATCAATAAAAGCGACTGGAGGGAGGCCATGTTGATATTGTTGAGGAGTTTATATATATGTCTATTCAACTACAAAGTACCTGAGACTCTTTTTTATTGTTCATAAAAAAGCGCCAGAAAAGGTCTTATTGGTGTATCTTAGCCCCACAATATGAAAAGTGGCATTATGTACTTATTCTTTTCAAAGGTAAAATGCATAAAAATCTCATCCATAAATCCTTTAAGAATTGTTTTAGAAGGTGGGTTAGTTAAAATAGTCAGTTAGGTTGTCCTTCTGTATCCCTTGCAGAGTACCACACAACATTTTCTTGTTTTATGATGTCAATAAGGGCATCAATGGGCCTTCTGCCTTGAATTCTGTATTTTTTTTCTCTTTTTTGTTTGGTAGCAAATATCTTGGATTACTACAGACCTGTGAGGCTCCCTATGTCTGAATGATTGGGCTTTCCTTTTATTTGGCATGAGAAGTAACTTGGACATATGATAAATTTGGAATGTCTCTTGCTCATTGAGTTTTCAAAGAAGTGTGAGCCATGATATTTCCAATTTCATCATTGCTTTGTCCAGGATGTATGACTTTGAGAGTCAAATTAGTACTCTTGAAATATTTCTTTTCATAAAATCTAAATACACAGCCTAATTTATTGAAGTGAATGTTTTCAATGAATTTTTGTGGAAGGGGTTCAAGACCTATCAAAACCTATTTTGATTCAATTTTGGGCTATATTGAACCTAAAGGTAGAAATATAATACCACTTTTCCCTGGAAAAATGATTAAATCTTTACCAAATAAGCTCAAAGGTCTCAAATTCAACTTCAGTTGGAGACTGGAGCGCGAAAGACAAGGAGGAGCTATGAAAAGTATGATTAAATAGGTTGATTCTTATGGGTTATTGGAGAAGGAAGTTGACAAAAGGTAATTCAGCTTATGGGCGAAATAATAAAAGGGGGAAATGCTATTGGAGGCAGGTGGTTTTAGGGGAAAATTCGGCTTTTGAGAGGAAAAAAAATTCAGAAGGCTTGGAATGGTTTTTTTGAAAATAAAAGGTTGGTTTGGGGGAAATATTTTGGGATATTTGATTGTTTTTGAGAAGGTTCTTTTTTTGGGGGTTATTTAAAAAAATAGTAGAAAAAATGGGAGAGGGGTTTTGGGATACAAATGTTTTATTGGGTTTTTGGAAGAATTTTTTGTTTTTTATAATTGAGCAGGGGCCCATTTCATTTCTTACGTTTTTTTACCATTTTTATTATGGGAATTTGCAAGAGCCCTTTTTATTTATATCTAAAAATGAATTCTTTTAGGTATAATAATGATAATAATAATTAATTTTTCTTCTCATCTTTTCAAAGTAATCATTTACCTCAAATTAATCAGATTGCTTCATTAAGAGAACTTGGATTTCTTCTTTTAGGAAAGTTTTAACTTTTGAATCTCTTTCCTTTTTTGATATTCTTTATCCTGTGGAATTTATTTACACCTTTGAGGAATAGAGGAGGATTGAAAGTTACATTCTAGGTTTATCAAAAACCAATTTTATCTTACTAGAAATAATATTTTTAGATTGAAACTGAAATAAAAATATCCAGATATACTGTTATTTAGTAGTATAAAAATGTTATTTCAGTTCTTACAAGATTTTAATAAAAACATTTAAAAATGAATCTATCTCTTAATAACAATTTTGACATCCTAAAAAAATTCAAAGAGGAAGAAGAAATTGAACTGTATTTATAGAAATAATGTAGGTTTTCTTTCAAAATAAAAAAGTTTCAAATTGGCTTTTTTTAAATAAAAATTCAACTTTTTTTTGAATAAGCCAAAAATTAAATCAAAGAGAAAAAATAATTATTTAAATTTACAAAAAGGAAAGACAAAAAAAATAGTTAGAGAGATTTGAAAATGATCAAACTTTACATGTTTGTGAGCTCAAAAATATATAAAAAGATAAGAATTTCTTGAGTGAAAAAGGTTTCTTGAATTTGTGTTTTTTTGCTATTAGTTTACAAAAATTAATTTGAGAATTTGAATCATATTAAGTTCATCTTGTTTTCAAGCAAAAAGAACATATTTAAAAAGCCTTTCATGAATAAAAACTTTTATCTTTGTTGCTTGTGATATCAAGAAGAATATGACGACCAAATAAGTGCAATGATTACCCCCATAGAGAATTGAAAAAACTTCAGGAAAATTTGAGTTTTTTTCTTTTTTGAAAAGTAATTCATATTCAAATCACAAATTATTTGAGTTATTATGGGTATTTATGAATTCCCCTTTAAAAGATATTCTGGCTCTAACCTCTCTTGTAAGGACTTTTAAAATATTTCATAAAATTATAATATTAATGAGTTTTTTGGAATTGTAAATTGAAAAAAAAGTAAAATTAAAAAGGAATTTTTAGAAATTCTTTCTCTAAGATCTCTAATTCAATAAAAAGATCAACAAGCACATTAAATACTTATTTCTGGATTCATTATTTTTTGTTTTCTTGTTAGATAAAGTAAAATAGAAATAAAATGAAGTCTTTACTGTTCTTTTTTTTGAAAAATTCTTTATTCAGTTCAAACTCAAAAAAATTGTTCTTCTTAATTATCTGATAATATTTTCTTATCTTCTTTTTGTGATGAATTTATTAATCAATTCATTCTTATTTGTTTGTTTTTTCAAGATATAGATAAATTTTTTTGATTCTTTTCATTTTGTTAATATATATATGTATATATGTGGTTTTGCAAAAGTAATACCCCCAGGGTCCCACAGATCCTCAGAACCCACAATAAACTTATTGAAACAAGTACTTCATAAATTCCAACAGTGCATATTGTTCATTTCTTCATTTTACGAAAGGCAGGGCCTTGAATTCCCACCAATTCTTTTTGTCAAATTTTTACTGAAGGGGCCAGTGACCTAAAAAGAAGTTTTGGTTAGAAATGGCCAAAAAATACCTCCTAATAAAAAGGCCCAATAGTATAGGACAATTTATTTGTTTGGTCCTCATAGTTCTTTTTTGTGGGAGCTTTATAGTTGCCCCAAAAAAGGAAAAATTGGCTGATACTATAAAACTTGCTCTCAAAAAACTCATTGGTGATGAAGTGGCCAAATTTGCTCATCAAAGTAATCGGGACATGTGGAAAGGAGCCATTAAGATTAATTGAACTGAGTTTTTGGGCCTTAGAAGACAGTCTTTTTGAGATATTCATAATCTTTTGAAATAGGGCTCTGTTTCCAAAAATAAGGAATTATGACATCTTGGGGAAATTCTTTGAGCATTTTTACCAAAATGAGGGGGTAATATTGGGAATTTGAGCTTTTTAAAATATTTTGGGATGAAAATCTGATTGAATAAGCTGGCCCATGTCATTTATGTCTTCTATGGGGCTCCATAAAAGGATTTTTATAGTGAAAATTGGGTATCAAATTGGAAGAAACCTAATTTTGAGAGAAATATAATAGGTGTAAATTTTAAATAAGAAGAAATATCTAGTTTTAAGTAGTAAAAAAGAGCAAATGATACCTGGGATTTGTATTGAAATTGAGAAATATCTTTTAAGTAGAAGAATAAGTGATTTGATCATCATTTGACCACCCCATAGATTTTAGAAGAGAAGGTTTCTTCCAATTTATTTCAAGCATAGCTATCCAAAATGCACAATCAGATTCAAAGGTCAAGGAAACAAAGTTAAAATTCTTCGAAAAACACAACAAAACTGGGAGGGTGTTTGTGGGAGGCACAAATAATTATTTAATTAGGAATACTGGATATTTGAGTGGCCTTAAATCCCTATTTGAGACTAAATACCCAATTCTGGTCTTTAACTCCAATATATTTTTTATTTATGGAGTATAATAGCAGTCCAATCTTTCCAAAAAGTAAGCAAACCCATCCTACATATATTTCCTTTTGTCAAAAAGCTTCTTGTTCCTCTCAATTTATTATTACAAGTAAGTTCTTAAGCTTTGACAAATATCTGAAGTACCATAAATGAAATATTCCCACTTATGAAGCCACCGGCCATCTTCAGCCACATTGAGTGGCTCTTTGAGGTATTGAATGGTTAATTCTGGGAGCTATTTCATTTCTGGAATCCAGGAATATGTAAAGACAAATTATTAAGCATACAAAAAATCTCAAAGAATTCAAATAATTAATCTTAATCACATTTACCTTATAGAAATACTTAAATAAATAAGATTTACTTCCCAAATAATCACATTCCAAGTCCAAACCTACAAAAGGTTGGGCCAAAATGTTTGCATATGAGCTACTGATTCTTTCTGAGATTCTCACTATGGTTCAAGGATTAAATCTGCAGGATCTTTCTAGGCTCATATAATCTGAATAAAACTTGAAAAAATTCTTTTTTTCTTTAACTTAAAAACTAGACTCAAAGGATTAATCCTCAATTTCAGGCTCAGGGTCTTTTTCTGAAGTAGCTGTTAATGATTGTTTTTGTGAATTGATTTCTTTATATTATTAATTTTTTTTTGTGACCTTCCTATTTTTTTTCTTTGTCTTCAGTAACTAAACGAAATAAGTACAACTTTCCCTCTTCCTCTTATTTCAGTGGCTTTTTTTCTTCCTGGAAGCTTTTCTCAATACCTGTCAGTTATTTCATCTTTGAATAGAGATTTCTTGATGAAACTTTACTACATATTTTTTACGACTTTAGATCGAGGGCCTATTCACTTTCTCTGCAGAATTTTGAGTCTTCCTGTTCTAAATAATCCTTTAAATTAAATTTTGTAAGGATTTGAAGATAAGACCGAGAATTTAAAAGAAAGGAATTTTCGCATGCTATTTTGGATGGAATTCTTCAATTTTCAGTAGGATTATGTTGGTGGGGTTTTTCAGGATTCGATTCCTAAATGGCAATCCAATATGAATTCCATAAGATTTAGTTCACTTACACTTATCTTTAATCCCTTATTTTTCTTAATGATAAATATTCTTTGGGGAATACTGAGAGATATTCCTGAGAGATGAGTAGCTCTTGGCCTGTTCACATGAAATATGTACCACAATTTGATGGAATCCTCTTTCAATGGACCTCTCAATTATTCTAACAATTTCCAAAATTGTGTCTGTTTGCTTTTTAATCCACAGTTTTACCATGAGTTCCTTCAAACCTTGAATTGAATGAGTATCCTAAAAGGGGAGTTCACCTTTTCCAGAAGGAAAAAAATCTTTCAATGTGAGCTATGTGGTGCGGAGATAATTTAAAATATTTTGAGGTCAATTATTTTTTAATTATGTAAAATTTTCTTCCAAGTCTTTCTCTTGATAAGAGAAAACCACCTACAGGAGCTCAAAAACACCAATAATGTGCATTACTACGAGGGGAATAATAGAAATTACAAAATTAATATTACTTCATTGAATTTTTCGTCTATTTTCCTCAACTTTTGGAGTCACCAAATATGTTGTTGATATGTGAAAATATATCCTTTGTTGATAACACAAATGGAATGCAGGGAATTTTCTTTGAAATTTACTATACCCTCTTAAGAGATCTCATAATTTCAAGATACCTGTCCACAGGAAAAAATCCAAGGCTGAAGTATGTTATAGACTTCCAAGATCCTTGTTTTGTATTTTTGTATGGATAAATAGTAATATCTTTCATTTTAATCAAATAAGGAGAAAAAATTCACTGAAAAGGTCTTTTATGTTAATATGAATCCTATAAGATGTATCCATGAGACTTTTTACCTGTTTTTATTTTAAGTCAAATCCAAAAGGAGGACCTGTTAAGTTTTTCTGTAAAAGTTTCAAAGATTCAGGATGGTGTAAAATTGATTGATTAATGTGGCTCAAATTATCAGATAAGGAGTGTTGAGTAAAATTATCATTCTTGAGAATATAAAAAAGGGCTTCAATAGACATTCTTCAAATAAATTTGTTGGCTTGTCTTTTTTTTTCTTTGTAAATGTCTTTCATAGTAACTGTTCTTTAACATTTTCTTTTAGTTAAGCGACTTGTTTGAACTTGGTGTGGCATCATATGTGAAGAAGCTGAAAAGCGCCACTTGAAGGGCCTTGTCTTCTTTCTATTCTTGTACTCTGAATGAGCCAAAGTATTTCAGAATTTCCTATGGTTCTTTTATTGACCGATTACATTTATTATGAAAAGCTCATCATGTGATTGTTTCTTTGAAGAAAGGGAAAAAGGAAAATAATTCTTTTGGGTCTTATAGTTTCTTTTATCATGAGAACTCTGACTAATAGAAAGATATCTGTCACATCTTTTTTAAATTCTGCTATCTGTATATTTTTCACTTCCTTCTAAAATGGCATATCATTCAGCCTCAGTAACCTCTTTTTAATGTTCAAGTAGTGAATCTTACCTTAATTTTTCTGCACTGGGTTGGTTCAACATTATTAAAGTATTTGCTCAAAATATTAAGAAAAGAAGGCTCTTTTTGTAAAAAAGTGTGTTTGAAATTTTTCAGGAGTTTTTTTAATAAAAAAAGAGTTTTTTTAAAAAAAGAAAGATAAAAGAGTTTGATTAAAAAACTAAAAAAGTTATTTTCAATAAAGATATTGGTTTTTTTCACAAAATTAGATAAAAAGGGTATTTGTTTCTTTAGTGGAGGTTGCCATCATCCGTTGTAGTGAGTGGAAGCATTAATTTAGTCCTTTCAATTGATAAATTAAAACCAGTATTTGACTTGATTGAGCAAAATTACATAATTTTTTGAGTATAAACCTATATATATACATTCAATATTTTCAAATAAGATTATTCAAAAATAAGAAATGGAGTAAATCACAAAAAGGATATCCATAAAATAGAAATTGGGATCTTTTTTCCTTTTTTTTAAATTCAAATTCTTTCAAAGTAATTCTATCTCTCTATCTAGATAAAGTAGAATAATATATATATTAAAATTTTCAAGATTTTCTATTTAAAATATTTTAAACTAATTTTTCTTTCCAAAAGAATTTTCTTTTGATTTAGTCTCATTACCTTTTTTTACTTTAAGGAAAACAAAGAGAGAGAGAAATTTAATAAAATTATAATAGAACCATTTTTAATTTTTTATATTCAAATTGAATTAATTTCTTTGCTACAATGAATTTTAAGGGCTATGAGGAGGAGGTTAGGGTGAAATAGCTACTTGATCCCTATTAATTTTCCATTTAAATTTTTTTTGCAACAATTAAGTCTTGAATAATTTGTTTTTGATACTGATTCTATGAAAAAAAATAAAAGACATTCATATATATAAAAATTCATAAAGAAATAGGTCAACATAGGTTTCCAGTAACAGCATTCAAGAAAAATGGTACAAACAGGTAAGGAATGCCCTGCACCCCTTTTCCATTAAAAAAACCAAAAAAACCTATACTAGGAAGAAATATGCCAAAACTCCTGAAACCAACCCCTGACCCATCTGTTGCAAATATTTTTTAACATTCCCCTCAAGAGCTAAAGCCACAAAACACAAACAAATATCCTAGAATATTTCCCCCCAAAAAAAATTTCTTTTTCCAAAAAGAAAATTCCAAACCAATTTTATGAAATAGTTTGAAAACATGTTTATGTGTGTTTCCCCCAAAGACACCATTCTTTTCCAAACAAACCTGCTTCCAAAACCATTTCCATTTTTTAATTTACCAATAGAAAAGATTCAATTTTTCCCCTTTTCTTTTGCAGTACCCTTAAACTTCCCCCATTTTATATCACTTTTCTTATATTTATCCCCCTGTTTTTCTTATTTCAAAAGGCTCTTTCCTCATTCCATAAACCCTCAATTCCCCCTTTTTTCATTTTTTCAAAAATTTGGACCAATTTTTTAGTAAAAAATGCTCCAACCCCCCACTGAAGGTAAATTCCAGAATTTTGAGCTTCTTTGGAAGAATTTTACTGATGTTGGTGGGGAACAGATATATTCTGTGTCCACAATGAGGTCCAATATGACCCACAATAAAATTTGAATACGTTGTGATAGGTCTGGGACCCCAAATTCCCAAAATAACTCATCCAAAACATTAACTTCAAGAAACCTATACTTTTAGACTTTAAGAAAGAAAAGAGACAAAGAGTACAACTTGGACTCTCAAAGTCAGAAATCCTGAACACAGTAATGATGCCACTGAAAATTCTATGGAAAACCTTTCTTCCAGAAAATTGAATGAACAAGAGACATCCCAAATTTCTCAGATGTCTGAATCACTGCTCATTTCAAGTAACATTCAGGCCAAATCATGCATCCAGAGGGAGTGTGACAGGTGTGTGGTACTGCAACATATTTGCCACCAATTCAAGGAGATCAAAAAAGACAGACTTCAAGGAAGAATGCCCATTGATTCTCTTCTTGAAACCCTCAAACAGCAAATATTTGTATGGTCCTATGCAAGCAATACAGAAGTACAAATTAGCTCCTTGTTTCCAACTCACCTGCTTTCTAAAAAAGTCTTTCAAGTATTTCCTCCTATGACTCCTATGTATTGTACCTCTAAAACAAATGAGTACAAAATAACACTTCTCATATCCATGGATTCAGCTCAACAAATAAGACCTTTTCTGGGGATTGTTGTTTGATTAATGATGAAACCAAATTATCCTATATTTGTGAATTTAATCAATATATTCAAAAAGTCATAAGAAAGACCAATGTTGTTCCCCCTTCAGTTAATTTTATTTTTGGGATTTGAACTTGAAATTTTCCCTCAGAAACTATTCCCTGACACAAAAAGTCATGTTATGCATTTGGAACATAAATAAGAATCTATCTGCCCATTTGTCACATCCACTATCATGGGGAAGGGTTTCAACCTTAAACCCACTCAAAATCACCAAACCAGAAATTAATTGTTTGCATCATTAATCAGTTTCAGAAAATTTTTATTCCCAAAAACTGATACAGTTCAGTTCATCAATAAACCCTTTCAACACTGATAAAGGCCATATCCCCCAATTACTGTTTTGGATTCACAAGTCTGAAACTGTATTATAACCCAACTCCAACACAGCTCTTGTACAGACCCTGTAAATTCATACAGGGTCCTTATTATCCAAATCAACTCCATCAATGATTCCTCTCAAGAAAATTCATTCTTTGGATAAGGGCTGGTAAATTCTCATATATGCCAGCCCCTCTTTCTCCCCCTGAGAAATTTTCCCCAGTTAGTCAGAATATGTGAGTTACTGTTTAGCAAATACTCTTATTCCTATTTTTAAATCTTTGATTTATTTTTATTATGTTGGTATTTGCATTTTCTCACCTTTTCAGTAGAGTTGTGTTTCCCATATACTTATTAACCCTCCTCTTTCTTTCTGAAAGGTGGAAACAGTGGACTTGGACTTGTTTGTGGTTGGCTCTTCTATTCCCTACTCTTGTTCTTTTTTGTTTCTTCTTTTCTTATAGTTCATTTATTAGCAATCTCATTATTATTACACTCATAAGGAAACTATTTATCTTCACAAATTTGAGCCCTCCATAAGTGAGTCCCAGTTTACTGAGTTTCAGGACCTCTGCACTTAGAAGAGCCCCTTTGACATTATATTAATTAAATCATAATTTTTTCTTCTTTGTTAATTCTTTTTATTAAATCATTCATTCATTAATAATCTATGATCTTTTTATGACTCTTATTATTTTATGCTTCCTTATTATTTCTGATTTTCTCATCAATTTCAATATAATTCACTCTCTTCATATGAAAATTGGCCTTTTTCTCATTTCCCAAAACTTTCTTATGATTTCATTTTATTTATATCATTCTTGATAAAAGTTCAATTTTTTTTTGTTTAATATTCAGGTCTCATCAGTTATTAGTTTGATTGGTTAATTTATTGTGATTCATAAGGATAATTAATTGAGCATTTCAGTATTTTATTTAATTTACTTATTAAATGATTTCTGAATTTTTCAGAATAACTGATTTCTAATAAACCTCTTGTCTCTCAAGCTGAACAAAATTTTTCAAGATGATTGAGAAAATGACTCCATTCATTGGACAAATCACTCAGGAAGTTTCCTTAAGGGACAAATACAGAGCTCCGGGATTCAAAAGCTCCATCCATGAAGGAACTTGATTCCTTTGATGGTACTTAAGCCCATAAATTCAGAGGATTTATTCAATCCTGTCAAGTGATTTTCCATAATGACCCAGAAAACTTCTTCTATGACATGACCAAGGTTCTTTATTCAACTTCTTTTCTTACTGGTAGAGCTAGAAAATGGATTGAATCATATCTTACAAATATCTCCAATGAAGACCCTTCCTAACTCCTGAATAACTGGAAGTAGTTTGAAACCCATTATTTCACTCTGTTTGGTGACCCCAATGAATTCAGGAAATCTGGAAAAGACTTGAACAATTCAAAGATGAAGGAAAGTGATCATGTTTCCTTGTAAATATCTGCTTTCAGAATTTTGATGTCAATAATAGGGTATTGGGGAGAAAGGGCTTGCATTCATGTGTATAGAAGAAGCTTGGAATCAAAGCTATTGGACCAATTTCCTTCTCACCCTGGAAAGTTTGATAGCTTTCAAGAACTCATGGACATTACTCTGGAGTTAGATACCAGGTACCATAAGAGAAAAAGTAACATGGTGGTAATAAAGAAAAGAAGCCTCCTGTAACTGGATCCAATTCCTTCAGACCTCCTCAAGACTCATCTTCCAAGTATTCTCACCTTAACAAGAAGTAGAAGGGGAAGGATCTTCAAGGCTCCAAGGATAAGCCTCATGCTGCTCTCCTTAATAAGCACAACAAATTAATTGGTTCTGAAAAGGGGAGAAGGCTTGAAGAACTCTTATATATGTATTTTGGTGGAAAGCACTCAACTTCAAAATGCTTCAAGAGTCCTCAAAATAGGCCAGAAAAATCAAAAGGCTTCCCTAGAAAGCAGGGAAAATCCTGAGTGGGAATCATTATGTGTTCAATAGTTCCCACTTTTTTCCTTCAAGAGAACAACTGTGAGCTCTGAATACAAGTGTCACTAAATCTTTAAAATTTCTTATTTTCTATTCTCTCTGTAATATTTTATATAGTATTTTAATTGATTATGGTGCTACAAACCTTTTTATTGCAAAGAATTTTGTTCTCAAAAACTCATTCACTGTGAGCCTTTGAGATATTACCACATACCCAATAAGGTCACAAAAAAGACTCAGAATAATTATACCTTTAATATGATTATATTAAAAGTACTTAGAATAATTATACATTAAAAATAATTACTTAAATATACAAAAAATACCATAAATTGGTACAAAAATTGGTTTAACTTAAAAACCAATGAATCAACATGTAAAACAAATCATACCATTGGATTTCCCATGGTAAAATACACATGTACCATTTTTATGGCATATCTGTAAAGTCAATATTTAATGAATTATAAGGTATAATACCTTATAAAAACCATAAAACCTTATTTATCTCAGAAACTAATGAAACAACATGTGAAATAAATTGTACCAGTGGATTCCCCACAAAGGTCCACACATAAAATAATTAATATGCTAATTTCCAAAGTTAATACTTAAGGAATTAACCTGAATATATGCACTTTTTTGGTCAACGCATATATTCAAGGATCATAGCTAATATCTCTTAAACTATACATGATAGAATGATGAACCAAAAATAAAGTTACCACGTAATTACTGTAAGAACACAGATATGAACTTTATTTTACAAATTATAAACAAGGTTAAAACTTATAATGAAATATTGATAAAAATCAACAGAGCTGTTGACCACTTTGTTGTGAAAGTGTTCCAAACTTAAAAAAAGTATACAGTTGGATTCTACTAGCTCATTTGTGAAGAATGATGTAATTTCTATTATTAAATTCAGGGTATAACCCCCTGAAATCAAGGTTTGAAGTTTAAAATATTAAATTTCGACAGAAAAGATGAGTTACAAGAAAAATCATCAAAATTAGGGTTTTGATGATGTAATAAAACGCTCTTGGCAGCATAATAAGGTTATGACTGGCTATCAGAATTCACTCTCTGAATTGCTGTAGCGTGTAATTCTTAAAAGGTATTGAGGATCAAAGTTTGAGCTTAATTTGAGCAGTTATGATCACTCACAGTAACCTTAATTTAAGTTTAACAGTCTTAAGAGTGATAAAATTGGTGAATACTATTAGTTTATGATTAAAACTAATAAAATTCACGAAATTTGGGGTTCTGCCAAGCCTCTGATGTCATCAACTTTAGAGTTATAGTGATAACTCTAAATAATGGTGTAATAATGATGTAATCATCTCCAAACCTTAAAATATTGATCAATTCCAGTGGATATGATCAGTACACGTCTACTAGAAGCCTGTTGGACTCTAGGAGGGAGGTATTTATTATAAATAGAGCTCTTTTTACTCTATTTTCCCCTCAGACGCATCAAAAACATTAAATCAATTAAATCAAAGGTAATTTCTTTATTCTTTATATATAAAACTATTATATTATTGAAGACCAAAGACCACCTTATTATAATCATCTATTTTGACGTGATTAAATCATTTATTTAATTGTTTTTGTTAAAAATCTCTCTAAAAACTCATTTCCACGTAAAAATCCAGAATGATTTGTAATTTTCTTTATTTTTATTTTAAATACAATTTAAAAAGGTTGTATTTATATTTTTTGGCATAAAATATTTCAAAATTATTATATTAAGTGTTAAAAGTAGGTTATTTTCTCTTATTATAATAATTTCTCTATTATTACTCTCTTAATAATTCTCTAATTAATATAAATAGTATTTATATTAATTCATAACTTTAATATTAGGAATATTATTGTTATTAATTGTTTTTTATTAATAAAAAGCAATTTTTTACGCCTTTATTATTTGTTGGTAACAATAATAAAGAGCTTTTTAAATATATTAATTATTTTATATTAATATATTTACTTAATAATATAATTATTTTACACCATAATAATAATTATTATTTATTATTATTATATTTTTTATTTATTCAATCCATAAGGACATTCAGATTACAATAAGTAATAAATTAGTAATTTTTACTTATTGTTTCATAGTCAAACCTTACATTTGGGGGCCTGGCCGTGATATTTACTTAAAAGACCTTTAAAAAAGATTCTAATTGGGTTTATCCAATAATAAATTATATAATAATTTTATATTTTATTGATTTTAAAAGCTATTGAGGCATTTGGAAAGCAATTGTACTGTCTTACACGTGGTTTTTCACATCCTTAGACTTGCAAGAACTTTCTTTGAGTGACTCTAGTGATTAAAAAAGATAATTTATAAATTGAAAATAATTTTTTATAATTTAATTTTGTAACAGAATCATATTCATTTTTTATTTTATTCTTTAAAAATAAAAATATAAAAAATTTTAAAAAAATTTAAAAAAATTTAAAAAACCAATAAAAAAGTTCTTTTTATTCATTTTTATTTATTACTTTATTCATTTCAATTTTTTAAAGATATATAAGCAATTTCTACATGGAAAATTGCCATATATTGCCAAAAAATAACACTTCTTATAAAAAGACTTATATTTATTTGTCTTTTTTAGTGTTTGAAGATAACCCAACAGAAGATAACCAAACTACTGTTGATAGATTGGTGGAAGAAATTTGTCAAAGTTCTCCAACACCAGTTATCACCAAAAGAAAGAAAGCTAAGAAATTAGACTTTCCAGGACCCACCATTCAAGACTCTGAAGGTGAGCACCTCTTTTATAATTGCCATAAAAAGAATTTTTATTCTAAAATACTTTTATTTTTCTTATTTTCTTAAATTATGACTACCAGAAGAGGTTCCCAATACTCCATCCAATCAGATGGAGCTGGACTCAGAGGTAGAACTGATCCCTCAAAAGGGAAAAGAAAGGGCAATATCCCCAGTGGAACAGAATCCCCACATGGAAGTGCCTTATCCCAAAGGCAAGTCCCAGAAATGCCCATGATATCTGAGCCTGAATTGGAACTAAGTATGAGTAACTCAAATAGGTACAAATCACATTCAGAGGGCTCAAATAGACATCTACATGAGCCAGTACAAGCAGTATTACACAGTGTACAAGGACAAAGATTGGGAAATGCTGCCTCAAATACACCAAGGAGTGATGAACTCCTGGCACATCCTGAAAATGTTCCTCAAAGAGGAGGAGATAGTGAAATACTCCAATGGATGGAATCCACTGTCATCCAAACCTCAAATCAAAAAAATCAAGGATTACCATGCCAAAAAGAGGGAGGCAACCAAGGAAGAAGCCCCAGTAGCTTCTACCAGCAAGCCCCAAGGCAGCCAACTTCCCCGAGAAGGGAAGAAGAACAAGAAAAAGCATTGGAGAAAACCATATTCCCCAAGCTACAGGATCCCAAGAATCCAAAAGGATGCCATGGACAATGTTTTCAACATGGCCAGAACCTTGATGGAATTCAAGGACAAGGAAGAGCAAAGAATGAGACAACCTCATTTCCCAAAGAAATAACCTTGTCCAAAGATGTTGTAAATACTTTAACAGAAATTAAAAATAGTATATTACCTCTAAAAGAAATTAAAGATAGTTTATTATCACTACAAGAAATAAATAACAATTTATCTTCTTTAACAAAAATTGTTGTGCAAAACAAGAAAGAAATTGACAACATTAAGTTTATTGTTGAAAATAATAAACCAAAGAACTTAATTGACAATACTCAAAAATTAATACAAGGACAACAAGAATTGTATAAATACATAAAAGACATCAAAGACAAAACTTTGACAATCAATTATGATGTGATTATTGACAATCTTACAGAAAAATTCAATAAATTAAGTATTTCTGTAGAAAAATTTGAAGAAAAGACTTCATCACACCAAAAATTACTTTTGGACCATGTGGAAAAAAGTGATGAAGCAAGAATGCATCTGAAAGATGATATTCAAAGTGAAATAAGGCTTATTACAGAAAAAATGGATAAAATTAATGAGGCTAATTTAAATATGCCAAAGTTATCAACACCATTTTCTCATATAAGAAGCCCTGTTAAAACAAAAGAGGAATTGTCAAATCCTTTCATAACAGACTTGAGTCACCAAGATAATAACCAAGTCTTAATGAAGGAAGCACATCAATTGAAGGAATGGCCAACATTCACAGGAGAAGGTGAATATGACCACATGTCATTTATTAAAACAATTGACATGTTACAAGAAGACTATGTCATACCAGATGAATTAATCACTGCAAGATTACATTCATTGTTTGAGAAATCTGCAAAAAGATGGTATTATGGCATAAGACAGCCAAATGGTAAAAATACCTGGTCTTGGTGGAAACAAGAAATAATCACCAAGTGGGCAAATGATTCCTGGAGGTATAAGATAGAAAATGCATTTGAAAACTCTTTCTTTGACCCAGAGAAAGACAAACCTTTAACTTGGTTCTTGAAACAAGTTGAAAGGCTTAATGCACTGTACCCAGAAATTTCACAAAAGATGGTGCACATGAAAATACTTAAAAAATGTGGAGGGGAACTAGAACATGCCCTAAGAAGCAGATGTATAGAACCATGCTCCACAGAAGAATATATAAATGCACTAGAAGATATAGTGACAAGAACAAAAATTGGCAGGACTTGGAAAAAATTGGACATTAAAAGCCCAAATAAACCATTTATCAAAAAAGATAAATCAAAAGAATCCTTTAAGCCCAATACATCCAACAATAATGAGCAAAGAAAATGCCATAAATGTGGAGGTATTGGACACTTAGCCAATAATTGCCTTAAAAAAGCAAAGATTAATGAAATTGTGGAAACAGAAAACCACAATGACAAAGAAGAGGAATCTGACTCTGAAAAAGAGACAGAAGAGTCAGAAAGCTCTGAAAGTGATGAAATCAATATAATTAATGCACAAATTAATAATATTGATATAATTTATGAAGTACTGGATGTTAATTCAAACTTACCACAAGTTGGAACATCTGACACAAACCTGACAAACATACAAGATGCCAAAATGTATAGAACCAAACCTGCAAGAGGAATGAGATATACAGCTGGAAAATCAAGTATAAGTATTGTTATGGTTGATAACCAAGAAGGAAAAGTTAACTTGGATACAGGAGCATATTGCACTTGTGTTGGCAAAAGTTATTTGAAAACCATTGTCCCAAACTGGCAAGAAAAACTTATGCCAATACAAGGTGTCAAATTTAGTAGTGCAAGTGAGAGCATGAAGCCCCTTGGAATAATTGATTTAACACTAATTTTTCCTCATCCCTCACAATGTGTCAGAATTAAAGTAGAGTTTTTAGTAATGGACAACTGTACTAGTAATCATTTCATACTTGGGAATGACTACTTATCAATCTATGGTATAGATATCTCCAACCAAAAAGATAGATATTTTACCATACAAGATAACAAAAGACAAAAGTTTGGCTTCTTAAATAACAAAAAACAAATCACAGTTATTAAGAAGGAAGAAAAAATTCCAGAAAAGGAACTTTTTATATCTGAACAACTTAAAGAGGAAGAATTCAGTCAAGAACTAACAGAAAAAATGAAAGAAAAAATTGATTGACCTCTTATTTAAGTATAAAAATGCCTTTGCAACTGACAAAGAGCCACTAGGTGCCATAATTGGAAATGAAGTGGATATAATTCTTAATGTAGAAAAGCCTTACCCACCTTTATTAAGAAGACCTGCTTATCCAGCCAGCCCAAGAGCTAGAGAAGCCTTAGAAGTGCACATTAAAGAATTAATGGACCTTGGTGTATTAAGAAAGGTTGGACATAATGAACAAGTAGAAGTTACTACACCTGTCATTATAACTTGGCATAATGGAAAATCAAGGATGGTAGGAGACTTCAGAGCCCTGAACACCTATACCATTCCAGACAGATATCCAATACCTAGAATCCATGAGACATTGACCCAATTGTCACAAGCTAAGTTCATCACAGCTATGGATGCTCTTAAGGGTTTTCATCAAAATGTCTTAACAGACAATGCCAAGAAACTACTAAGAATAATAGTCCATTGTGGAATTTTTGAATACTTACGAATGCCATTTGGGATAAAAAATGCACCTTCCCATTATCAAAGAATGATGAATACCATATTCCCTGAGGAATTATCAGAAGGATGGTTAATTATCTATATTGATGATATCATAGTTTGCTCAGAAACTTGGGAAAATAACCTTAGAAGACTAGAAAGGGTACTACAAAAAATAGTCCAAGTGAATATGAAAATTTCCTTGAAAAAGTGTCATTTTGCATATAGTGAATTAAAAGCACTAGGACATGTTGTATCTGGACTTAGTCTAGGCATAGATAAAAATAAAGTAGCAGCAGTACTACTCAAACCAATGCCTCAAACCAAAAAAGAAATGCAATCATTTTTAGGATTTGCTGGTTACTATAGACAGCATATAAAGGACTTTGCAAAAATTGCCAAATCCTTATATAAATTATGTGACCAACAAACAGTTTATGAAATGACTGAAGAAAGGGTCAAGGCATATGAAGAATTGAAAAATTCACTAACAAATGCCCCATTTCTTCTAATGCCAGATTGGAAACTACATTTCAAACTATACATTGATGCTTGTGGAGGAGGATTAGGTGCTGCACTTCACCAAACACAAATTATCAATGATAAACCAGTGGAAGGACCAATTTGTTTCATTTCAAGGCAAATAAAGCCAAGAGAAGCAAGGTATGGAGCAAGCCAAATGGAATGCTTATGCCTAGTGTGGGCTTTAGAAAAACTGCATTATTATTTGGATGGCACAGTATTTGATGTAATCACAGACTGTAATGCTGTGAAATCACTACTAAATATGAAGACTCCAAATAGACATATGCTGAGATGGCAAATTGCTATCCAAGAATATAGAGGAAATATGACTATTGTACATAAATCTGGAAATATTCATAAAAATGCAGATGGTCTTAGCAGATGGGCTTTAGCAAATACCCCTGACAATCCAGAATGGGTACCACAAGAAGAGCACCATATAGAAGGAATATGTTTCACAGACATAGGCACAGAATTCTTTAACCAAGTTAAAGAAAGCTATAAGACAGACAAAAATTGCCATATCTTAAGCCAACTTCTAATGAAAGACTGCAAAGATCCATCACTTTCATCAAAACTAGATGAAATATGGAAAAAGGCATATGATGAAGGAAGATTCCACCTCCTTGATGGAATCCTTTACCATAGAACAAAACACACATGTGTTATGGCCTTAACAGATAGAACACTAATAAACACTATTTTACATGAGTGTCATGATAGTGTTGCATCTGGACATCTCTCAGAAGATAGGACACTAGAGAGGGTGAAAACCTGCTCTTGGTGGCCAAATTGGAAGAAAGATGTTGCAGAGTACTGCCAAACCTGTGACAGATGTCAAAAAGCCAACAGAGCCACAGGAAAGAAATTTGGAATGATGATCCAAATCCAAGAACCAAAATCCCCATGGGAAATAGTTCATATGGATTGGGTAACAGCACTACCTCCAGGAGGAGACAGGAGCTATAATGCATGTCTAGTGTTAGTTGACAGGTACAGTAAAACTCCCATGTTCTTACCATGTCATAAAGATGACACAGCTATGGATACAGCCATAATGATATGGAATAAAGTCATTAGCCACACAGGCTTATTCCAAAATATTATAAGTGACAGAGACCCAAAGTTCACTTCAGCATTATGGACAAATCTCCATAACTTATTTGGGACAAAGCTATCATTCTCAACAGCTTACCATCCCCAAACTGATGGTTTAGCAGAAAGAATGATACAGAACTTAGAGGACATGATCAGAAGATTCTGTGCTTATGGGCTAGAATTCAAAGATTCTGATGGTTTTACCCATGATTGGTGTACACTAATACCAGCACTTGAACTGGCATATAAGACATCAATCCATTCTTCTACTGGCAAAACACCAGCAATGCTAGAGAAAGGTTGGAATCCAAGACTTCCTTATGATACCCTCAAAAAGGACTTAGTGGACATACATCCAACAGCAAGCAGTTTTAAGATAATGCTTGACAAAGCAAGACACCATGCAAACAAATGCATGCAAGACTCTTTCAAATATGCAAAAGAAAGATGGGACAAAAGTCATAAAGCACCTGACTTCAAAATAGGAGATTTGGTATTAGTATCATCTCTTAACTTTAATAACATAAAAGGACCAAAGAAATTGAAAGATTCATTTGCAGGACCATTTATGGTAAAAGCACTTCATGGACCCAATGCTGTACAATTGGAACTCACAGGTGATTTAATGAATAAACACCCAACTTTCCCTGTAAGTCTTATAAAACCTTACAGCTCAAGTGACAAGGAATTATTTCCACTAAGAAATAAACCCCCACTCGAAATTCCCCCTTTGGAAGAAGGAGAAGAAAAAAGAATTGTAAAATTCCTTAAAGAAAGAAGGACAAGGGACAAAAAAGAAAGAGAATACCTTGTAACGTATAGAAATCCAACTCAAGAAGATGAATGGCTACTTGAGAAAGATATAACAAATGCTGATAAACTACTGAGGAGGCTTAGACAAGAAAGAAAACCTAAAGAATCACAAAATCAAGCATTATTGAGCTTCAGGACTAATAAAGTCTAATGAAAAGGTAGGACAGTGGATGATACCCTAATCACACATATCAGATTGTGGTACAATCTTTTTTGGTGGTAGGGAATGTGAGCCTTTGAGATATGACCACATACCCAATAAGGTCACAAAAAAGACTCAGAATAATTATACCTTTAATATAATTATATTAAAAGTACTTCGAATAATTATACATTAAAAATAATTACTTAAATATACAAAAAATACCATAAATTGGTACAAAAATTGGTTTAACTTGAAAACCAATGAATCAACATGTAAGATAAATCAAACCATTGGATTCTCCATGTTAAAATACACATATACCATTTTTATGGCATATCTGAAAGTCAATATTTAATGAATTATAAGGTATGATACCTTATAAAAACCATAAAACCTTATTTATCTCAGAAACTAATGAAACAACATGTGAAATAAATTGTACCAGTGGAATCCCCACAAAGCTCTACACATAAAATAATTAATAAGCTAATTTCCAAAGTTAATACTTAAGGTATTAACCTGAATATATGCACTTTTTTGGTCAACACATATATTCAAGGATCATAGCTAATATCTCTTAAACTATACATGATAGAATGATGAACCAAAAATAAAGTTACCACGTAATTACTCTAAGATCACAGATATGAACTTTATTTTACAAATTATAAACAAGGTTAAAACCTATAATGAAATATTGATAAAAATCAACAGAGCTGTTGACCACTTTGTTGTGAAAGTGTTCCAAACTTAAAAAAAAGTATACAGTTGGATGCTACTAGTTCATTTGTGAAGAATGATGTAATTTCTATTATTAAATTCAGGGTATAACCCCCTGAAATCAAGGTTTGAAGTTTAAAATATTAAATTTCGACAGAAAAGATGAGTTACAAGAAAAATCATCAAAATTAGAGTTTTGATGATGTAATGAAACGCTCTTGGCAGCATAATAAGGTTATGCCAGGCTATCAGAATTCACTCTCTGAATTGCTTTAGCGTGTAATTCTTAAAAGGTATTGAGGATCAAAGTTTGAGCTTAATTTGAGCAGTTATGATCACTCACAGTAACCTTAATTTAAGTTTAACAGTCTTAAGAGTGATAAAATTGGTGAATACTATTAGTTTATGATTAAAACTAATAAAATCCACGAAATTTGGGGTTCTGCCAAGCCTCTGATGTCATCAACTTTAGAGTTATAGTGATAACTCTAAATAATGGTGTAATAATGATGTAATCATCTCCAAACCTTAAAATATTGATCAATTCCAGTGGATATGATCAGTACACGTCTACTAGAAGCCTGTTGGACTCTAGGAGGGAGGTATTTATTATAAATAGAGCTCTTTTTACTCTATTTTCCCCTCAGACGCATCAAAAACATTAAATCAATTAAATCAAAGGTAATTTCTTTATTCTTTATATATAAAACTATTATATTATTAAAGACCAAAGACCACCTTATTATAATCATCTATTTTGACGTGATTAAATCATTTATTTAATTGTTTTTGTTAAAAATCTCTCTAAAAACTCATTTCCACGTAAAAATCCAGAATAATTTGTAATTTTCTTTATTTTTATTGTAAATACAATTTGAAAAGGTTGTATTTATATTTTTTGGCGTAAAATATTTCAAAATTATTATATTAAGTGTTAAAAGTAGGTTATTTTCTCTTATTATAGTAATACCTCTATTATTACTCTCTTAATAATTCTCTAATTAATATAAATAGTATTTATATTAATTCATAACTTTAATATTAGTAATATTATTGTTATTAATTGTTTTTTATTAATAAAAAGCAATTTTTTACGCCTTTATTATTTGTTGGTAACAATAATAAAGAGCTTTTTAAATATATTAATTATTTTATATTAATATATTTATTTATTATATTATATTTTCATAATATAAATTATATTATTATATTTATTTAATAATATAATTATTTTACGCCATAATAATAATAATTATTTATTATTATTATATTTTTTATTTATTCAATCCATAAGGACATTCAGAGTACAATAAGTAATAAATTAGTAATTTTTACTTATTGTTTCATAGTCAAACCTTACATTCACTATGTCAGATATCCCTAAAAAGTATCCTCTTTTAATTTTGGATTCAAATGAATTCACTTGCTTGTTCATCACCCATTATACAAAGTGGGTTGTTGAATTTCCTTATTTCCCAAGCTTTGAATGGGACTTCTTTATCATAGATTCCCCCAAGGGAGAAAACCTCATATTTGGCTATGATTTCCTATGCCATTTTGAACTTATTATTTATTAGAAAAAGGGATTCATCAACTATGATTCTAGACATAAGGATTCTAGTGGTATTATTTTATCTATTACTAGTGACCTTTCCACTTCCATAAACAGTGCTGCTCTTTTTGTTGAGCTTAAGACACATTTCCTCCCATCATTACTTCCATAAAGAGATAAATTCTTCAAAAATATGAAATATTTTAGAGAACATGTTGCCATATCTTCACTTAATTACTTGGAGGGGCTTATGGCTCTTCCTCCTTTATTTTCATGCCTCCCTGGAGGAGCAAGAGCCAGAAGAAATTGAAACTTTGTTAAAGGTAGTCCCTCCTGCTTACCACTAATATCTGGATGTATTCTCTAAGGTGAAAGAAGAGAAATATTCTCCACACTGTGCCTTGGATTATTATATTGAACTTTGGGGGTCTCTACCTCCAGATGGTGGTTTCTACTCTATATCAAATCATGAGTCAGAAACACTATGGGATCACATTTCAAAGAATGTAGAGCAGGGTTTCATAAGGCCAAGCTCCTTCTCAACAGGAGATATTTTCCTCTTTTTCAAGAAAAAGGATGGAGGCCTTTGCTTGTGTGTTGACTACTGAAAGATCAACCCTGTCACTAGAAATAACAGGTAACCTGTTCCTCCAATGAAACAGATTCTTACAATTCTCAGTGGTTCCACTATCTTCTACAAGATAGACTTGTGTGGTTTATATAATGTCCTTAGAATTAAAGTGGGGGTGGGGAATTGACTGCATTTAGAGCCAAATATGGTATTGGTGATTATTTGGTTGTGCAATTTGACCTTACCAATGCTGCTGCTTCATTCCAAAATTTTGTGAATGATATCTTTGCATATTTCTTGGATATTTTTGGAGTAGTTTATTTAGAAAAAAATGGCCCTCTCGAGTTCTGAGTATTAATATGTAAAACATTTTGCCTCTTTACTCCAAAGACTGAGGGATAATAATTTTCTTTCTAAAGCCTCAAAGCATGTACTCCTTACCTGAATTGTGGAATACCTGGGCTGTTTTGTTTCAAGTGATGGCCTCAAGATGGATTATTGCAAAGTTCAGAAAATCCTCAATTGGCCTTAGCACAAAAATATCAATTCTCTGCAATCTTTTCTTCTCTTTGCAAATTTTTATTTTCATTTTATTCAAATTTACTCAAAAGAAATAATATCTCTCACTTCCCTTCTCAAAAAAGATTCTCCCTTTATCTTCAATGAGGAAGCTCTTAGTCAGTTTCAATTACTCAAAAAATCTTTCACCTCTGCTCCTATCCTCTCCCATTTCAATCCTACTCGACCAACTATTTTAGAGACTGATGCTTCTGATTATGCCTTGGGTGCTGTACTGAGTCATTTGAATGACTCATGAAAGAATTCCATTTCATTAAATAGTTGTAACCTTTTACCAGATGAGCTCAACTATAAGATTCAACACCAGGATCTCTTTGGTATAGTTTGGGCTCTCAAGCACTGGGGAGCTTTTCCTCTTTCTCTTTCCAATTATTTTGAAGTCTTGAAAAACCATTCTTCCCTTCAGTATTTTATGTCTTCCAAAGTTCTCACTTTCTGTAAATCCCCTTGGGCTAAGTTTTCTTCTGAATCGCATTTCACTATCACTTACCACCCAGGAAGACTGGCCAATTTACCAGATTCCTTGTCACTTTGAGACCACATGTACCCTGAGAGGGGGGTGGACTTCATCTTCAAGAATATGCAAAATATTCATTAAATTTATAAGAAAGATGAAACTTAACCATCAAGATTGAATTTTTCTCAGATTTAGTGTATCAGATTCCAAAAGAAGTATGGCAATCCAAATACTCTAAAGAAATACTCAAGCAATTAGCAAGAGGTTAATGAGTCTCAGATTATCCTCTTGAACCTCAAGACAGATATCTTTCATTCAAGAATAGAGTATTAATACCAAGAAATCATGAAATTAAATTGGATATCCTTCAAATGTTTCATGACTCACTTTTGGCTGTTAATCCTTGTAAGGTGTGGATATGAAACTTTGATTAAAAATCAAGTACTTTTCCTGTCCTCAAAATTTGTATAAGGTAAAATTCAGTTAAAAATAGTATGAAATATTATTTTTAAGAGAAAACACGCCAATTTTATTGTTTATAACTTTATTAGTATAAAACAATAATATTATAAAAATTTATTGTTTTACCAACAATAAAAATTTATCCAAAAAGTACTCTACAAGAGATATTTTAAGGCTACAAAAGAAATTTCTTCAAGAGCAATTTCAATTGGAATTAATTGAGAAAAGAAATGCAAGCAACTAACTAAAGAACAAAGTCTTTAAAAGGAATATTAAAGAGAAAACACGCCCAAAAGTGACCAGAGTGAATTTGGAAACAAAGTGACAAATTTTACAGTGATGAAAGATGCTTTAATTCACTTTTGGGGTGGTTCAGGGGTAAAAATGATTATAATGATTTTTTCACGTGTTTAAAAGGATTAAAATGATTTAAAAATGGTGGTTGGAATCTTTAATTGATTGGTTTAACAGTGTTTAAACTAATTAATAAAAGGAAAAGATTCTAACATGAAGAGAAAAGTGGGGCAAAGAAGACATTCTTTTATAGCCATAAATTCTCTTACTCCAAAAGTAAAATTTACTCTTGTCAGTAGTGAAAAACAGTCTGACAACAGAAAAGCCAATTATGGCATCATTGAACCCTGGTTTAAGCCATTTTTAGCCATGTTTAGCCATTTTAGACCCTTAAATCAGCCATTACTATAGCAATACCAGGCCTAGAGCCTTCAAAACACGTCAGAATGTGTGTCAGAGACGTAGAAACCAGTTAAAACTGTTTTTATCTTAAGGGTAGTTTTACCCTCTTGGCAACAGCTAAAACTACCCCAGTTGGTATCAAAACCTCATCATCAATTGAGTCCACAGACCCTGTAGCTCAATTCCAGCCCAAAAGTGATGAACTTTTGCGTGAATTTTGACATCCCACGCCTGTCAGCAAGGATTTTGGGGGTCTAGCTCCCCCTTAGAGCTGGAGTTCCTTTTCCCCCCCAAAATTTAATCTTTCCAATTTATTTTTCCTTTAATTCCTCATCATGTATTATACTTATAATTTACATATGTAATTCAATTCAATTGTACTGTACAATACAGTAATAACTGACACCTCATATGTCAATCAAAGTTCACTTATGTAATACACGCTGTCAGGATGAGTCTATGATGAAGTGGTAATAAAGCTATTTACAACTAAAACTATGACTGTGACACGTGGAAAATAGTTTAAGAATGATTTGTAAAGTTTTAAGATGGATTTAATTTAAAATAAAAGGGCTTTACTATAATGAATATAGTGGTGGTGAGCGCTGTTGAAAGCCCTGGGTGCAGCTTTACCTCTTGGGTTACAATAATAAAGACTACAATACTTTAATTTAAGAGTATACCTGGTTATTAAATAAGAGTAAAACTGTTTTTGACAGTTTACTATGTATGTTATTCAAGAGCAGGATGAGGAGATAATTTTGGCTGTGAAAAGCCCTCCTTTTATCCTGAAATTGGGGTGGAAAGCCTGCTAGACCTTTCCACGTAGAGGAAGTGAAGATTTTTCACTCTCCAGGACAGGCTTGTGGTTTGCAAACAGCCTGTATACCCTGTATTGGGCTCAGATGTGGTTTTGAAACCACATCTGGGCGGTTTTCACCAATACAGGGTGAAAACTTTCATCTGGGGACCTCACAGCCTGATTCTGACGTGTATGACACGTAGAATGCTGTACAGAAACTGTATGGGACCCCAGTATTGGCTGACATATGAGGTATTGAAGTAAAAACATGCTTCTTCGTCTATTTGACACCTCATATTCATGATTATGGGATATTATCCCATGGCAAGGCTGTATATGACAGCAGGTGGGATTTTGACCTTAAACCAGCCATAACTCTGTCAGTGTTTGAGATATCATGCTCAAAGTTGGCTCATTTGATAGCCCTGTATGGGCTCTACACAATGGTACCCAATTTGGTATGGTTATCACTGAATATGGCAAAGTTATCCCATGTACAAGGTGTTTTGTACATAGGCATGGTTTGGGCAAAAAGCTGTATTGAGCTTGTTTGCCTCATAACTTCTGTTATAGTTGAGATATGAAGAAGTGGATGAAACCATCAGATAGCCCTGATTGTTCTCTTTCCAAAGATACCCCACTTCAGGTATCCCACACTAAAACTGTAGAAGTTAGATGAGAGGTGAATGTTTTGTTCACCCTTATTTGGCCTGAAATTGACCATAACTCCAGTAATATTGGTCCTAGCTCAGTTTGTCTGGTACCATTGGATAGCCCTGGCTTAGAGCTTCATTTTGAATACCCATTTGATGTGGTTAATCCTCTCCTTCTAGATTTTAGATGAGAGGTGAAAATTGAGGTTTATGCTCAGCAATAACTTTGAGCAGGAATAACTTTGTTATTTCTTGTCCTATGGTGATGGGACTTATATTTTCAGAAAGAGGTGAGTTTCCTCTATCGTTTGATACCTTTTGAGCTAATTTGGCTCAGCTCCATGTTCTGGTGGTATCTTGGCTATACCATTGGTTTATGGTATTTTGGCTGTCATGCTTGTGCTCTGGTTTTGAGTCACAGGCTGACATACCCCCCCTCTAAAAAAGGCTCATCATTGATGAGACTGTTCAGTCCTCTTAGAGGCTCTGAATCTCCTTAAATGAAGGTTCCCATCTGGTATGGCATCTTCTGCCAACCATTTGTCTTTATCTGCTGTCTGGTTCTTGAATCTGACTAGGTATTGTCTTTGATCCTTCCCATTGGGTCTGATCTTCCTGGCCCTGATGATCTTACTCACAGGTCCAGGGGAGTCTTCCACTTCCACTATTTCTTCTGGTGTGGGATTCTTTTTCCTGGAGGGAAATTTATCCTCCTCTGTCTGGAAGTATGGTTTGACCAAACTCACTGGAAAGACTGGGTGTTTCCTGGAAAACTCCTCAGTGAGCTTGACCTCTACTGCATTCTTCCCTATCAACTTAATGATAGTGAAGGGACCTACAAATGAGTCTCTCATTTTCTTGGGTCCCTTGAGATTGTTAAAGCTCAGTGTAGACACTAACACCTGGTCCCCTTCCTTAAAGTCAGGTTCCATATGTGATTTGTCCCACCTCTGCTTGTTATACTCTTTGGCCTCAGCTATGCATTTGGCAGCAGTTTCACAGGCTTTCTTCCACATATCATGAAGGTATTTGGCTGTGGGGTGGATTGTCAGAAGATTTTTCTTCAAGTGATCCACCGTTAATAGGGGATTTCACCCTTTCTCTACCAAGGCAGGTGTTTTTCCTGTGGTGGAGTGCTGACTTGTGTTATACGCCAGTTGGACAGCTGGTAAGAGGGTAACCCAATCATGGGTGTATCCCTCATGGTCCTTGTATTCCATGCCATAGGCACAGAATCTTCTGAGGATGTCCTCCATTGTTTGGATCATCCTTTCAGCTAGGACATCTGTTTGTGGATGGTAAGCTGTGGAAAAAGCAAGTTTGGTACCAAGCATGTCATATAAGTTAGTCCAAAATTCAGATGTGAATTTTGGGTCCCTATCACTAATGATGATCTTAGGGACTCCACAGGTAGATATGATGTTATTCCAAAACAACAGAGCAGTATCCATGGCTGTGTCTTCTTTATGGCATGGTAGACACCTCATGCTCTTGCTGAACCTATCAACTATGATCAAACAGGCATTATAGCTTTCTTTGCCCCCTGGAACAAGTCCTGTTACTCAGTCCATGTTGATGGTTTCCCATGGGTGTTTGGGTTCTTCTATGTGCTGAAGCAACCCATACTTCTTCCCATGTTTCCTCTTTGCCTTTTGGCATCTTTCACAAGTGTTGATGTATTCACTCAACTCTTGTTCCCACTTGGGCCACCAAGCTGTGCTTGCTACCCTCTCTCTGGTCCTTTCTTCACTCATGTGTCCCATGTAGGGGCAGTCATGGCATTCTTGTAGGATCAATGAGATGTGGTCTCTGTCTACCACTGTGAGTGCACTTGTGTGCTTTTCTCTGTGGTAGAGCAGGCCATCTATAAGAAAAAACGTATTGTCCTTATAGGCCCTCAACCAGGGTTCTTCCAGCTGGGTTTCCAGTTCTGGGCTCCTGTACTTTTGTTGAAGGAGTTGGAGTAGTATGCTACACTGTTTGTGTTTGGCATAAGACTTCTGTACTGCACTAAAGAATTCATTGTGCAGTTCTGAGGAACTTATTCCCAGTATGGGAGTTTCTGTCCCTTCTGAGTCAGTGTTCCCACTGTCAAGGGTACCACTTTCTGGTGCCCATTCAGAAAGTCTGAAGTTCTTACTCCTATCTATTTCCATGAAATGGATAGGGATTTTTGCTGCAACTTCTGGGTCGTAAGCTGGATTGCTTTTGACATTGTCCAGTGGCCATCTGCTGAGGCCATCAGCATTGGTATGGCTTTTACCTTCCTTTTATATGATGGTCATGTTCCCTCTATACTCCTGGATAGCTATTTGCCATCTCAGCATATGTCTATTAGTAGTCTTCATGTTTAGTAAAGACTTCAAGGCTGTGCAGTCTGTGTATAATTCAAAGACTGCACCCTCCAAATAATAATGGAGTTTTTCCAGAGCCCAGACTAGACATAGACATTCAGTCTGGGTGGCCCCATACCTGGCTTCTGAATCTTTCAGCTGCCTTGAGATGTAGCAAATTACTCCTTCTCTTGGTTCACCATCCACAATTTGTCTTTGGTGAAGGGCTGCTCCTGGGCCTTGACTGAATGCTGCATCTATATATAACTTGAATGGTAGGTCAAAGTCACGTAAGATGAGCACAGGTGCATTAGTGAGTTCATATTTGATCCTCTCATATGCATCCCTCCTTTCCTTGGTTATTTCAAAAACTACATCTTTTGAACATAACTTGTATAAACTACTAGTTATGTGTGCAAAATGTTTGATATGGTTTCTGTAGTAGCTAGCAAACCCAAGGAAAGATTGCATCTCTTTGATGCTCTTTGGTACTGGTTTTTGCAGTACTTCTGCTACTTTATTCTGGTCAATTGCCAGACTAAGACCTGAGACTTTATGTCCTAGAGCCCGTAACTCTTGTTGGCCAAAATTGCACTTTTTAAGTGAAATTTTCAGATTTATGGGTGTGCATTTACTTGGCACTCTGTCTATGTATTGCACATGGTCTTCCCATGTCTCTGAGTATATAATGATATCATCAATATATACTATCATCCAGCCTTCCATTATTTCTTCTTGAAATATGGTGTCCATCATCCTTTGGAAGTGGGCTGGTGCATTCTTAATGCCAAATGGCATTCTGGTGTACTCATATATGCCCATATGGCATATTATTCTGAGTAATTTCATGGAGTTTGGTTTAACTCCATTTTGGTGGAAGCCTTTCATACAATTCATCTTGGTTATGTATTTGGCTTTGGCTAGCTTATCCAAGGCATGAGGTATCCTTGGTATAGGGTACCTGTCTGCTTTTGTGTAGTTATTCAGGGCTATGAAGTCTCCACACAATCTAGATTTGCCATCATGCCAAGTGATTAGGACAGGAGTGGTGATTTCCACTATTTAATTATGTCCAATCTTCCTGATGACATCCATATCCAGGAGTTCATTGATGTGTTTCTCAATTTCTTTCCTGGTTTCCAGGCTTGCTGCATAAGGAGGTCTTCTCAGCATGGGTGGATAAGGCCTTTCCACATCCAGATATACTTCTATATCATGGCCTTTGATCTTGCCTAATGGTTCTCCACCAATGGCAAATGCTGGTCTGTTCTTTCTCAGCATCTTCAGTAAACTTAGCTTTTGTTTACTGGTGAGGGTAGTGCTAAACTGTCCCTCTCTGAATTCCTTCAGAAGTTCTTCCAGTGGATCTTGAGAAGATATCTGGTATATGTCAAGTGAAAATTTCTTTCCCTTGTTAGTACCTATGGTGATGTGCCTATTTTTACTGTTGTAAATATCTATGCCATACATCCTCTGGTAATCTGTTCCCAGTAAAAACCCTTGGATGTGGGCATCATTAAGCACCACAAACTCTGGGTTGAGTCTACTATTACCCTTCCTGTGGGGTATAATTATCTCTTTGATAATTGTCCCAATGGAAGTCATCTTCCCTGATGCACTTTTAAAGTTCTTTGCCTTAGTGGGAAAGAGCTGTTTTTCCCAATTTGGGAAGTGGGTATCCAGATAGCTTCTGGCCACTATGGACCAGTGTGCTCCACTATCAATGATCAGTGGATGCTGAGCATTGTCAATACAAACAGTCATTTTTGTGGCTGTTCCATGTATATATGCCATTCCTTTGGTTGGTGTAACCAGGAATGTTTGTGCATCTTGTGTGTGTTTGCACAAGTTCTTGTTAGCAGTGTCCTGTGGCATTCCTGCTTCCAACTGTATGTCCTGGATTTCCAGTGGGGTTTCTTCTTCGTATTACACTAGAAATTCCTCTCTTGGGTCTTTATCATCCTCAGATGGTTCTCTGATGGCATCACCCATAGAGTCTGAATCAGAATCCTCTGTTGGAGGTTCTTCCTCAGGGACTTTCTCTATGGCATAGACTTTCTTCTTTGCCTTTGGACAGTTGTTGGCATAGTGGTCTGTTGAACCACAATTGTGACAAGAATTTCTCTTCTTTGCCACTTCTGCCACTCTTTCTTTGGGTTTGTCTTTAAACTCTACCCTGAAAGGTTGTTTCTCTTTGAAACCACTTCTCTTATATGGGGTGAATTTACCTATATTTGTCCTTTTCCTTATGTCTTGTAAGGTGTTGGCAATGTCATCTAGAGTGCAATTTTGGTTGCATCTGCATTTTACTGCATGTTCTAGCTCTCCTGGCAGTTGTGTCAGGAGTTTGTGATTCCTCATTTTGATGTTCATCTGAGGATCAATGGCTTTAAGTCTTTTATACTGTCTAAGACACCACTCATATGGATCTTTGTCCACATAGTATTTGTCATTTTCAAATGACATGGTCTTTTTCCATATCCAAGTTCCATTACTGTACTTTTGGATGATTTGACTCTTCCACCATGGCCAGTTTCTTCTGCCATGGATTTCCTTCATTTATGTGTACCATATACTTGCATGACCTTTAAATGCAGTATTCAATCTAGCAGTAATCCAGTAGTCTGGTATGCTTGGTACATCAATGAAGAGTCCATCAATATAATCTATGAGTTCCATATGATCATATTCTCCTGATCCAGAGAATTTGGGCCAGTTTGAGGCCTCAGGAAGCTGTTTCAAGGCTTCCTTCTCTGAATAAGACATGCCATCTCCATCCTGGTATTGTGATGGAGATCTTGCCTTATTCAACAACATGGCATCTGGTTTGATGTCATCTGGTTGATATGGATTCTCCATAGCTTGGCCTTGTGGTTGAGGCTTCAAGCTATGATAGGCATTAAACAGTTTGTTAATGTCTTGATCCAGACACTCCCTGTCTCTTTTGCTGTGGTGTTGTTCTTCAAAGACTATATTCAGTCTTTTGTTGGTTTCTTAAGAGGCTTTGCTCAGCTGAGTGTATCCTTCCTGAAGATTCTTAACTATTTGTTCCAAGGAGGCTTGAGTTTGTCTCATCCTCTCTTGGCTAGCTTTAATTTATGAAAACTGCTTTGCAGATTGTTCAGCATATTGGGACATTTGTAACCACAGTGTATCACTGTTGATGTTACTCTCAGATGTGACAATGTTATTTTCAGTCTGAGTGGGGGTAATGTTTCTATTACTAGGACTACTGATTCTAGAGTGATTTACAACTACTTCTGGTTCTTGTGTACTTCTTTTACCAAATCTAACAGCTTCTGGATCATGGGGTCTGAATCTTTCCTCCTATGATTGAAGGAGGCTTTGTTCTTGCCCTTGTTTCCTTGTCTTCTCCTTGCACTTCCTGGAATTGTGAAGAATGGTGACTCTTGGCCACTGATCTGCTGGTTTCTGAATGGTGTGAAGCCACTGGAGAGCTGATTTGGCCTGCTCCTTGTGAACCTGAAGGAATCTGAGTAGGCCCTGTCTGGGTTGATTGTTCTTCTATTGCTTGGATAGTAACTTGATTCTCCCTTATCCTCTGTGCCCTTGCCTCCAGGAGTCTGTGCTGCCTGGTAGGATTCCAACCTTTGGTGATTTCCATAAGGTCTTTGAAGTCTATCTCTTTGAGACAGATCTTCTGGCAACTTGATCCAAGTTCTGCCCAGTGAGTTGCTAGGTTGAACCTCTTGTTTTCCATGCTCCATTGAAACAAATCTTTGAGGAGTTGGTGGATCTGAAGAACTTGATCCATATCCTTCCAGTCCTCTGGTCTGAGGTTTCTGTTGAATTGGAGTGTGAATGGAAAGGTTGATATTATCTCCCTCATTGTTTTGCCATCCACCACTGTGTCCAAGGTGTCTTCTTCCAGGTCTGCTGGTTCTGGACAATCCTTCTCTGTCTTCTGGCTGGTTCCTTTGGAAGCCAAGATCTCTGAGGTATGCAGGGGACATATCAGTGTTTGCAAGCAGTCAAAAGCTTTATGTTCTTAGGGTAATTACCTTTGACTGTGCCTTGTACAAATTTATTGTCTGCTGACTTGGGAAGTTTGCCTTTGGAAGTTACAACTGGGTTAATAATTGTAATCTTTCCTGTACAAGTGGTTAAAATTGGTTTACCTTGTATTGAAGCAGAGTTTTGTGTTTTTCTACTCCTCTGAGTGGCTATTAGAGTCCACTTCTTGGCTGTGATGAGACCTTCACTGTGCCTCTTTCCTTTGCCCTTGCTGCCCTCTGGTTCTGAGGGTGTCACTGGTGTGTTGGCCTGTGACTGGGTCTCAAGTGGGATGTAGTTTTCTTCCACTGAAATCAAGGTAGGAAAAAAGAGGGCTTATGTCAGTTAAGACTTCTCAAAAATGCTTGTTTTGCACGTCTAAGGGTGGCCTCTGGGCTTGTATGTTACTACAATGTGCCCTGTATAATGAAAGTGTAATTGAATCAACAATTCCACGTCAGAATTACAGCTTTTGGTACCCTGTCACACTGTTTGTGTGCCAGTATCCCACAGATACACTTGTGGGTTTCAAGTGTATTCTGTACAAGTGGTTTTATATAAGTGTTATTGAGTTAACAATACACTTAACCACACCTAAACTGATGGTTTTTCAGTCAGAGGTGTCCTTATTCAGTCAAGAATACAGGACTTATTGATGGCTTATGTGTTTTTATATACAAAACATGCCAAAAATAGTTATTTTCAGTGGGTATTAACCACGTAAATGATACTCTTATAATATGAGTATATATAAAGAAGAGGATTAAGATATATAAAATATATATCTTAATAGAGAAATCACGCCTAAAAAAAGATAAAACACTTCTTAATAAGTCATAAAAAGAGAAAAAACTTACTTATAAGGTCCAAAAAAAGGATTTAAAATACGGCCAGGCCTCCAAAATGTCAGGATGAGTCTATGATGAAGTGGTAATAAAGCTATTTACAGCTAAAACTATGACTGTGACACGTGGAAAATAGTTTAAGAATGATTTTTAAAGGTTTAAGATGGATTTAATTTAAAATAAAAGGTCTTTACTATAATGAATATAGTGGTGGTGAGCACTGTTGAAAGCCCTGGGTGCAGCTTTACCTCTTGGGTTACAATAATAAAGACTACAATACTTTAATTTAAGAGTATACCTGATTATTAACCAAGATTGAAACTGTTTTTGACAGTTTACTACATAGGTTATTCAAGAGCAGGATGAGGAGATAATTTTGGCTGTGAAAAGCCCTCCTTTTATCCTGAAATTGGGGTGGAAAGGCTGCTAGACCTTTCCACGTAGAGGAAGTGAAGATTTTTCACTCTCCAGGACAGGCTTGTGGTTTGCAAACAGCCTGTATACCCTGTATTGGGCTCAGATGTGGTTTTGAAACCACATCTGGGCGGTTTTCACCAATACAGGGTGCAAATTTTCATCTGGGGACCTCACAGCCTGATTCTGACGTGTATGACGCATAGAATGCTGTACAGAAACTGTATGGGACCCCAGTATTGGCTGACATATGAGTTATTGAAGTAAAAACATGCTTCTTTGTCTATTTGACACCTCATATTCATGATTATGGGATATTATCCCATGGTAAGGCTGTATATGACAGCAGGTGGGATTTTGACCTTAAGCCAGCCATACTCTGTCAGTTTTTGAGATATAATGCTCAAAGTTGGTTCATTGGATATCCCTGTATGGGCTCTACACAATGGTACCCAATTTGGTATTGTTATCATTGAATATGGCAAAGTTATCCCATGTACAAGGTTTTTTGTACATAGGCGTGGTTTCGGCAAAAAGCTGTATTGAGCTTGTTTGCCTCATAACTTCTGTTATAGCTGAGATATGTAGAAGTGGATGGCACCATCAGATAGCCCTGATTGTGCTCTTTCCAAAGATACCCCACTTCAGGTATCCCACACTAAAGCTTTAGAAGTTAGATGAGAGGTGAATGTTTTGTTCACCCTTATTTGGCCTGAAATTGACCATAACTCCAGTAATATTGGTCCTAGCTCAGTTTGGCTGGTACCATTGGATAGCCCTGGCTTAGAGCTTCATTTTGAATACCCATTTGATGGGGTTAAGCCTCTCCTTCTAGATTTTAGATGAGAGGTGAAAACTAAGGTTTATGCTCAGCAATAACTTTGAGCAGGAATAACTTTGTTATTTCTTGTCCTATGGTGATGGGACTTATATTTTCAGAAAGAGTTGAGTTTCCTCTTTTGTTTGATACCTTTTGAGCTTATTTGGCTCAGCTCCATGTTTTGGTGGTATCTTGGCTATACCATTGGTTTATGGTATTTTGGCTGTCATGCTTGTGCTCTGGTTTTGAGTCACAGGCTGACACACGCGCACATTTTGACATTTCAATTGAATTCAATTGAAAATACTTCAATTCCTCATAAATTCTAAACTAAACACAACACCTCAATTTTAAAACAAAAATTGATGGTTAACACCACATGTGGTGTGAATTAAATTAAGGTTTTGAGGATTTTCAACTTTTGTATTGAAAATACTAAAAACTTAATTTAAGCTTATTTAGAGTTGAGTTACAAAAATTTCACTCAGAGGTGACCCCACCTGACTTTTTATGAGGAATCCAATGGTGAAATAATTTTTATGTGTTTATTTATTGAATAAAAAGTTATAATAATTTCTATTTAACTTTTTTCCAAATTTATTTATTTTTTCACAATTTTGTTAAAATTTCATTTTTACTTAATTTTTTCAAGTATAAATGTAATTTTATACTTACAAAAATTTTAATGTATTTTTATTTTTAAATTGTAATTAATTTTTTATTTTTAATATAATTTTATATTTATATTTTGATTTTTATCTGGATAATATAAATAAATTTATTTTATTTATATTAATATGTTATTTTTGTATTTGTGGTCTTTTGGGTATATGAAATTACCTCTAAGGCTCACAATCCTGGCATGGAGAAGATCCTCAAACTCATCAAGAGGTAATTTTGTTGGGCTCTCATAAATTAAATCTTCAACTACTATGTGTCATCATTTCAGAAATGTTCAAGAAACAAGAACATTCTCCCTAAAAAGTTTGGATTACTCAAGCCTCTTCAAATCCAATATGGACCCGGAATTCATTATAAATGGACTTTATCACCAGATTTCCCCTGTGCAACAGCTTTTATTCAGTTTTAGTATCTTTGGAAAGATTCTCAAAAATGAAAATCTTCATTCCAACTTATTCAGCCATTAATTCCCTGGAATTGGCTCAAATCTTCATCAGCCATGTCTTTTCCAAGAATGGACTGCTGGTAAGTATTTTAAGTGATAGAGGTTCCTTATTTGTTTCATCATTCTGGAACCAATTATGTGAGCACCTCAAGATATCAAGAGATATTTAAACTTCCTTTCACCCTAAAACAGATTGACAGACAAAGAGGGTAAATAAGACTCTAGAACAGTATCTTTCGATTTATTTCAGTAACCATCAATATGACTGGAACATCTGGCTCCCTCTGGCTGAATTTGCCTACAATAATGCAGAACATCCACCAACACAACAATTACCTTTTTCACCATTTATTGAAGAAATCCCAGATTTGATTAAATTTATATTTCTCAAAATACACCTGCTGGAAAGTTATCAACAAAACTCCAATCAGTACATAAAGTTGTCAAAGACAAAGTAGAGTCACCAATAAGGTTTTTTAAGAATTATGAAGATAGAAATAGGACTGTTCCATCTGATTTCTAACCTGGGCACAAAGTATGGCTCACTTCAAAAATCCTCAAGACAAAAAGACCCACCAAAAAACTCCCAAAAAGATGGTTGAGACCCTTTAAAGTGTAGAAGAAGATTGGAAGCCATTACTATCACCTTAGGTTTCCTTTGCAGTGTAAATAAGCTCACCCTTTATTCCATGTTTCCTTATCAGAACCAGTCAAGAAATCAACTATTGCAAACCAACATCAATTGCCATCACCACCAGTAATAGTGAAAGATAGAGAGGAATTGGAAGTGGCACAGGTTCTGGACTCAAAACTCCAAAGAGGAAATTTATGGTATCTTGTAGAGTGGAAAGAATTCAGTGAAGATGCAGAAAGAACAACTTTCAAACAAGCTTCAAACCTTACCAACTCACCAGACCTAGTCAAGGATTTCCACAATTAGTAACCTGACAAGCCTGGCCCAAATGCCACAAGATTTTAATTCTATGGTGCTTGGTGGGGATTGGATTTCATGAAATTAAGTTCTTCTCCTGGAATGCACTTTTAAGGTGGTATTCTACCCAAATTTGTTTTAAGCATCACCTCGGTCACTTTGTGAGAAATTGTCAATTATTTGGACACATTTGAAAGGCTTTGCAACATCAATACCCTCAAAATTGAACCTTTCATCAATATATGGCCAAATTATTGCCTTTCTCTTATTTCTTTACTTATTTATTCCATTAATCATTATTCAAGACATTCCTTACATCAAGCCACTTCATGGAAAAAGCTCTATTTATTTCATGGTGCTTGATGGGTAGTGGAATTTATGCAAGTAAGCTCCATCTCATTGTATGAATCTTGTGGTGTTTCTACTTCTTGTAAAACAACATCTTGGCCACTCTATGAGAATCAAATGCTTGGTTCTTATTTTTAATAAAATTTATGGCCAAACTCAAGCAACTAAACTCAGGAAGGACATCTCTCAGAAGTTGATCTTATTTCTTTTTCTTTACTCTCTTTGTCTCTTAGTTCTTTTAATTTACTTCTTTTTTTTACTTGGATAATTCATGTTTTAGTTTTATTTCTTTATCAAAGAAGTGGCAGCCCCTACAATATCAGGTACTGGGAGGTTCCATTTTTATTTTATATCAATAAGAGTGGGGGTAAAAGAAAAACCAACCAAAAACAAAGCCAAAAAATTATTTATCTCTACCCAGCTCATCAAAAGCTCTCTGGAAATCATTTATAAACTTATCTTTGTACCATAAATGCTTAGCAGACACCTTTTCAGAAGAATTACCAGGAATTAATCTATTATTGACATACATAATTACCTCTTTAATATTTCTATCAATTCTTCTGAAGATCCTGGACACAGAATATTAACCTTCATTACCCACACATGGATCCTCTCTGGTAAACCTGATAGGCCAACACTCCCTTCTTTGAAATACTTGAGAAGCTGGGAATGGTAAAGGTGAACAGTCTTCTCTTCTTCTACTGGTGCTGGCAACAGTTTGTAATTGTTGAGAGGTTAATACTGGTGATGGCCTTGGATGTGAAATGGGGGATGAACTCATTGATAAAGCTAGGGCAGGCCTGGAAGTGGATGGATTAGGTGAAGGAGGAGGAATTGAAGATGAAATAGTGGAAAGACAATTAAATTAATGATTCATCTCAAGACAATTCACTCTTTGTATCAGGGCTGGTGAATTCTCACATATACCAGCCCCTCTTTCTCCCCAGTGAGTAAATATATTTGATTTATTCTTCAATCAATACTCTTATTTCGATTTGGGAATACTTTATTTATTGGTGTTAAGTTGGTCTTTTCATTTCCTCACCTATTCAGTAGAGGTTTGGTGACCATATCCTTATTAACCCTTCCCTTTCATTCAGACAGGTTGAAACATTGGACTTGGACTTGTTTGTGGATTTCTCTTTTATTATTTACTCTTATTCTTTGCTGTTTCTTCTTTTCCTATATTTCTTTTATTAGAAATCTCATCATTATTAAACTCTTAAGTTTACTCTTTATCTTATCCCACTTGAGCCTTCCATAAGTGAGTCCCAGTTTACTAAGTGCTAGGCCCTCTTCACTTGGAAGAGCCCCAGTGACACTATTTCATGAAATAAATTGGCTGTGGGACCAATTTCAGGAATTCTGCTGTCTTTTGTAGCTAGTTGAATCACTTTTATTTCAATTATTGTGGCTATAAATTCCTTTGGGATTAATTACTCAGGTTATGTATTCCATGAATGAAAAACATTTCATAAGAAAACTTCAATAAAATTAAAAGGAAAATTTAATAGCCTGAAGTAGTCTAACATTTGGAAAATGCTTTTCTTCTCCAAAAGTAGTATTACATCCCCTCTTGGACCAAAAAGCATTTTAACCTTGGTAGGTTCCACCACAAAAGTGAAGTTGCCCATGGCATTGTCAAACATTTTCCTCAAACCTCCCCTGATACTCTCCTGGAGGCTATCAGCAACCTTAACATTTCTTTGAAGAAACAATTTATTTAAATAATAAACATAATATCAGTAAAAATAACTGTCAATGTCAATAATCTCCCTCCTTGCATCTATGCTCTCAATGGGAAGATGTCTCATTATTCCCTTCAGATGGCCTTTGATAATTTCAAAACAGAATTTCCCCTCAATGAAAAACAAACCAAAAAAAGATAGTAATTCACAAGGGATAACTTGAAATAAAATGATCCAATAGGCATTTTCCAAGCGCAAAATGCTCCAGCTATCAGAATTTTATCCACAGTGGTATTTGGATGTATTTTTAAGGATTTTTAACCTTTCTCTGAAATTCACTTATTTCATTTTCAATATTCTTCTCAGAATGTCTATCAAGGGGAGATCAAGGTGTTGAGAAAGAAAGAAAGAATAAATACAATAAAACATTTGAGGCTATTTGGGAAGACCTTTTTCAGAGACCAATGGAAAAAATAATACTAATGCTTCAGCATTTTCAAGATTTTTTAACTGGACATGTAACTTTTGATCAAATTCCTAGGAGTAAGGAGGACCAAGAATATTTTGAAGACCCACTTGAATGCAAGAATATCTATTCAAACCTTCAAGGAGAAAAAAAATAAAAATAAAAATAAAAATAAAAATAAAAATAAACAATAAAAAATAAAAATAAGAATAAAAATAAAAATAAAAAATAAAAAATAAAAATAAAAATAAAAATAAAAATTAAAATAAAAATAAAAATTAAAAATAAAAATAAAAAATAAAAATAAAAATAAAAATAAAAATAAAAATTAAAATTAAAATTAAAATTAAAATTAAAAATAAAAATAAAAAATAAAAATAAAAATAAAAATGAAAAATAAAAATAAAAAATAAAAATAAAAATAAAAATGAAAAACAAAAATAAAAAATAAAAATAAAAAATAAAAATAAAAATAAAAATAAAAAATAAAAAATAAAAATAAAAAATAAAAATAAAAATAAAAATAAAAATAAAAATAAAAATAAAAATAAAAATAAAAATAAAAATAAAAATAAAAATAAAAATAAAAATAAAAATAAAAATAAAAATAAAAATAAAAATAACAATAAAAATAAAAATAAAAATAAAAATAAAAATAAAAATAAAGATAAAAATAAAAATAAAAATAAAAATAAAAATAAAAATAAAAATAAAAATAAAAATAAAAATAAAAATAAAAATAAAAATAAAAATAAAAATAAAAATAAAAATAAAAATAAAAATAAAAATAAAAATAAAAATAAAAATAAAAATAAAAATAAAAATAAAAATAAAAATAAAAATAAAAATAAAAATAAAAATAAAAATAAAAATAAAAATAAAAATAAAAATAAAAATAAAAATAAAAATAAAAATAAACATAAACATAAAAATTAAAATTAAAATTAAAATTAACAAGATCCTTAAAGTTTTGAAATAATTGGAAGTAAAACCAAGGTAAGACAAAGACCTCAATCAAAAGTTATGAGCATGTAGCTTCAAGAGAGCAGTTAATTTCTCTCTCTCAAATAATTGAAGTTTATTCATCTGAACATTATGAGGCCTCAGTATCCAAATAAATTACTTCATCACATTAACTACCATCAGAAGAAGACCAGAATGAATATTTCAAATCAGGATTCACCCTCAAAATTTGAACAGGATTGTCAAAGAGCCATGGACACTCAGAAAGAAAGTCCTAGAAGCTTGTCATGAATTTGAGGATTTATTATGAAATTAATTCAACCTGTGAGCATTTCAAAGGTAATTATCATACAATTAATGCATTCTCAAATCTTTTTGTGAGTTGTGGCTTCATTTTAATGTAATATTTTTTGATTTTTTTTAATCTTAATTAATATTTTTAAACATTTGTATTAGGTACCTAGCTCAGAAGACTTGCAAAAATTAATTTTTAACTAAAACTTCAATCCCATAAAGCTCTAGGGTGATGGAAAATGTGGTTAGAAAAAAAACAGTATCCTATTAAGCTTACAAGACACAAGATCAATTGGATGATATAAGGGGTGATATGACTGAAGAAATTCAAGATAATCAAGACCTTTATGAATCCATGAATATTTTGGTACCCTGAGTAAGAGTTTATATGGAAGGAATCAAGTGGTATAAAGATCTTGGCCAGGATTCAAAGAGAGAATCAATGTTCATTCCTGATATTAGTGATTCAATTACAAATAAGTATCCAATTTTCACTTCAAAGTCTAATCTTTCTCCTTTTCCCCTTATTTCTGTCCTACTAATTACAATCCATCCATTTTCATATATTTTTTTGGATTATGCACTCACTTCATTCCCTTAAATGTCATCATTTCTAAATTTTACCCTGTTTCCCCCCATTGCTGTGAATTGGGAATTTCATTCTCATCAACAAGTCCTGGGGTGGGAAGATAAATTTAAGAAGAACAGAATGTTATATTTGTTGGATCTTGCCACCCCTTTTGAAAAGAAAATCCACTATTTTAGAGGTTGATTCAGATTGAAATAATTATTTTATTTTATTTTTATATACACTTTATGCAGGTTATCCCCCTTCTCAGTTTGAGTTATTGCTCAAATTCCTCATCAGTCAGTTTTTATTTATCAAAAATATGGTACTTTTGTACATAAAACAGTCATATCCCAAACATGAATCTTCTTTTAAAAAGAAAAACACCATTTTGCACCTACACTTGTTCCACCCAAATTTATGGCCTTCTGATATTTGTTTCTCAAGATTTACCCCTTCATTTTTTTAAAAAAGGAGGAAATTCATAAATGGGAAGTTTTCAAATAATTTTTTAAATTATTTGGCCAATTAGGAGAAATTTGGCAAAAAAAATTCCTCAGAACTTGGCCTGAGTTTTTTTTTTTAAGAAAAGGGGGTCACTCAGGTGTTTTGGCCATAAATTGGTAAAAACATGTAAGGGCTTACATGTTTTTACTAGAACCCAAAATATAATAAAGTATTTATGTTTTACTAAAAAAAGAAAAGTTCCTTTGTTTTATTTGTTTGTTTTAAATGTAAAAACCCTTTATTCTCATAAAAACTTCTATTTTATTTTTCTTACAACCCAATTCAATTCAATTTAATATTTATTATTTAAAAAGTCCAAAATTTTTAATAATCAAGTTTAGTTTGTTTCATTTCATTTTTGTTTAAGTGTTTCTCTTTGTTAGATATTTTAAAAGTCTCCAAATTAATTTGAAAGGCATGAGAGTAAAAAAATATTTCAGCTTTGAGTGGTTTCAAATGATGTGAATAACAGTATGCACAATTAACTTGAGCAGAAAAAAGTATGAATGTTGTGCACTCAAGACTGTCCTAGTTTTTGATATTTAGTGAGGTGTTGGGACTGACCACCAAGATCATGATCATTTTTTTCTTGATCCAAGCAGAGACTTGTAACAAATATCAAAGAGATGATCAAGCTCAGGGGCAAGCATCTCAAATGACTTGAAATTAGAAAAGATTTCTCCAATTGTTGCCAAGTACGGTATCAAGCAAGAATTAGTTGAAGGCACTTTAAAATACAATCCAAAGCCATTTGATGAGCGACTTAGTCACAAAAGAAGTGAAAGGATAATAATCAACTGTTTGACTTTTTTTACACAAAAGGAAGAAATAGCAATTTGTTATTTTGCTGATTTAGCAGTGTTGACCCAGCCCAAGCCAACCGCACTAATCAGATATTCATCTTGCAAGACACGAGCTAGCTTAGATTGCGATTCTGATTCATCTTCAAGTTGTGGCTTAACGGGGCTTGAGATTGGTTTAATTTTGAGTTGGACTCCAAAGACATTTTTGAGGTCTCTTATCCAAGTAATCATGGCCTCATTGAAAGGTCCACCTATTTTGATGCGACCAACATCCGTTTGGTTACTAAGCAGTAGAAAGAGAGTAGCCAACCATTCAAACGGTTGATCAATGCAACCTCCTCGAGATATTTGTTGCAAAAGCCTACGTGATGCCAATATTGCTACATCTTCAGGGGTTGAAGTGGGATAAGAGACAGCTTCTGCAGAGTGAAGAGCAGTTGAGGTCGAAGTTGATAGGAGAGTGAGTGCATATCCAGGAGATTTCCCACTATCCGCACCACGATAAACGTCTGTATAGATGTAGATGTCAGGAATGTAACGGTTCAGAATTGATCGTGCTGAAGCCACCAGTCGATTGGAAAGTTGTGGGGACACCCTTACAGAGTGACTAGTCCAAATTTAGGTTATGATCCATCAACTCAGACTATGATCACCGGATCGTTGAGCAGCCAATTTGACTCACGCTATTCCCCTAATTTTGGAAATTTGACCGGACTGTGTGAAATTGATGCCAGCTTTAATGAATTTTACAGCAGGACATTTAAAGCAACACTCTCCACCGCCGTCGGGCGGATGACCTCGCTTGCTGATTTTGAGCTCGAGTTTTCCAGCGTCCTCTCCGAGCCACATCCCCAATGTGGGCAAGCCACTGACCCGAAGAACGTCTAGCGAGAGGGAGTCGTTTGTGGTGGTGACTCCTTTGAGAATAAGAGTGAGATCATGCTTGCAGAAAGGCGCCAGAGCCAAGATTGGCGTTAGAAAATACCCGATGGACGCAGACAAAGGTGTCTGATGTGTAATATGGCCGCCGGTCAGGGTACCAGGAACGAAGAAGAGGGATGTTCCGGTATAAGAAATTTCGACTGTCGTCCCATTCGTCAATTTCTCAAGCAAACGTAAGAACGAAACCTCTGCCTCTGCTCAAATGAAATGGTGTCAGAAGAAGATGCTGATGATAGATTTATGTGAATAAATACCATTAAGTCCAGGTTCCTGATCATCTGGACGGATGTCATCGATCCTGATGGGTTTGTGGGATAACAGCGAAAGAACCAATCGATAGCAGAGATGGGTTTGACCTTTGAATCGGATTATCCTTGAGGGATTGCTGGGTTCTAACTCGGTATTAGTCATAGCTTCTTGAGAAGGGCTTTCGAGTGATCTTGGATCTTGTCATCCTACATTATCAAGCAAGCCATTCTGAGTGCACCCATGCAGCTGATGAAGCCATGAAAACTGAGCCACAGGCTAAGACGTGGTTGGATGAAACCTAACTGGAGTGAGTGAATGGGCGTTCTTTTTGCTGAGCTGATGAGAATTATGGCGACAAAATCAGGCATTTTGGGAGAAATTGATGAAATTTTTTGATCAAGATTACTTTTTTGAGATATTGGAGAGAATATATCATATCAATTTTAAGTGAAAAGCTGGCAGTGAGATCATTAATGAGCTCTTTAAGTGAATTAATCATGAGATTTTCTAAAAGATGCCATTTGTGAGAAATTTTGGCTACTCTCCAATGTTTTGTAAGTCCTTCTAAGATGTTAAAACTGAGCAATTTATAGGTATTTTAACTGGGAATGACCCTCTGAAAGGCCTTGATTAAGAGTTAACTCACTCAAAAATAAACAAACAGTGGAATTCTATAAAAAGGGAATAAATAAACTGGGAATTGATTTCAACTGATCAGGCTGCCAAATATACCAACAATGATCACCATAAAATTTTAAGCTATTTTTTTGAAAAAAGTTGAAATATTAGGAAGTATCTAAAACAAATAATAGCATATTCACTTCAAATTTATTTATTCATTGGTTTTTGAATTTTACTAATGTATCTCAAGGTTTTGACAAAGAGACATAAATAAATTATTAAATCAATATTGTGGACTGTTTGGCTAAGTTATTCTTGGGTGTGATAAATCTCCAAAGAATGATGTTTTTTTTGGATTTATTGATCTTGTTGATGGTTACATTTCTTTAGAAAGTATGATAAGAAAGGGATCTCAAGTTTTTCAACTTTTTGTTTGGATATAAGTATTTTTAAAATAATTCATCAAATCATTTTGTTTGAACACATTTAAGTGAATTCTTTCCCTTGATAATTGGTATTTTTCAGTCAAAGAAAATTTGTTTTAAAAATTTCAAGAAAGTAATCTTTACAAGCTGTAAAAGCTCATAAAGTTGGAAATTCTTTTTTGTTTCAAAAAAAGATCAAAATATGAGTATTTTAAGAAAAAACTTAGCTTTATCTTACTTTTTTTTGAAAAAAAACATTGAGAAAATTATATTTTTTATCCTTTTATGTGGAAATGCATAATAGGGGTTCTAAAGCTTACCAAATCATGAATTACAAGTCTCAGATTCTTTCGCGGAAAGCCCACATTTAATTTATGAGATTTTGTAAATAATAAACCTCGATAGGTTTGATATTTCAAAGTAGCAAAGACCCTTATTTTTAGTACCAAATCATGAGTTTCATTACCCCAAATGCCACATTCTTTATCTTAAAGAAAATCTCTCCAAGGTATAACTCATCAAATTAAGATTTCTTTCTATCATGCATTTAGAAAAACTCATTTGAATATTCATAAAATTGAAGCCCTATTAAGTTTCTTATGTTTTGAATGCACATGTAAGTAATAGATTCAACTATCAAAGTTCTTGAATGAAAAAATTCAAAATAATTCTCAAGCTAAATTACCATCTTTTTAGGACAAATAAACAATATAAGCTTCAATTAAATGTACAAATATATCCAGTCCTTTAAATTTCTTCTCCATTATGATCAGCTTGATATAAATGGTATAGAAAAGCTTCCATCTTTGTAATTCAAAAAATAAACAATTTTATAGTCAGTTTGACTCTTCTCTTTGGATCCAGAAAATAAAAAGATATACCCTCTTCAATTTCAGCTTACTCAACTTCTTAATTTTTTGAAATTGATTTTTATCAAAATTTTGAAATTTAATTTTTTTCAAGTGTTTTATTATAAAGATAAATAAAAAATTGAATTCTGAGAATTTTTATCATAAAGCTTTCTTAGGAATTTCCAAAAAACTGGGCTTATAATTCATTTTTTTTTGGAGAAAAAATGATCAGCTTTTTTTAACCAAAAATATAAGAATAAAAAAAATTGAATATTATCAAATTTTCATAAAATAAAATAAAATTCTGATTCAAAATTAATAAAAATTTGTTTTTGAATATCTTTTTCTTTTTTTTTTGTTTTATCTATTAGCTTCAGAAAAAATTTAGTCCAATCTTTTTGTTTTTTAAAAATTAAGAAAATTTTCATTAAATAATTTATAAGAATAGGTTTTTCTCTTTTTTTCAGTCTCAAATGAAATATAAATCAGCTAAATTTGATTATATTCTTTCTATTCTTATTTAATTTTGATTTTTAAAAAAAAATTAATAAGCCATTTAGTTTATTAGTTAAATTATTTGATCCATTTAATTTATTAATTAAACCAATTTTTGGTAATTTACAAACATTAATCTTAAAATTAAATCAAGAATCACTCTTATGTAATGAAAATGAGAATATTAAATTTATCAAAAATACAAAACAATTTAGATCATGATTTATATCTCAAAATTCATTCAATGATTAAAATTTGATAATTCCACACTAAAAATGAGCCAAGGTGGCTCAAAAATGTTGTTTTGCTTGATTATTCCAAAAGGTTGGATGAAAATTTAGATATATGAAATATTTCTTGATGGTTTATTAATTTTATTGTTTTCAGAATCTTTTCAGAAAGATAAAGCTTCTTTGGAAGAATTTTAATTTTGGAAGGGAAAGGTGCTATTCTGTGTCTACCTGGAGGTCCAATTTAACAAAAACTCAAATTTAAATAGGTTTTGATACATCTGGGACCCTGTATTCCCACAAAAACTCCTCCAAAAAAGTCACTTAAAGAAAGCTAGACTGTTCTTTTAAATCTTAAGAAAGAAAATATTCCAAGAGTACCACTTTGACTCTCAAAGTAAAATATCCTTAACAGTGTCATTATGCCACTGGAAATATTATGAAACATCTTCCTTTCATAAAATTCAATGTGAAAGAGAAATCCCAAATTTGTCAGATTTCTTAACCACTACTCATTGGAAGGAAAAATCAGGCCCAATTGAGCAGCCAGAAGGTGTCTGACAAGGCTGTGATACGATTGTGTTAAATCAAATTTTTGATTGTAGTGTTATTGATAGGTCTGATTTTGATACTACTGATAAGTATTCCCTATCTTTTCAAGCCAAAAATCTTATTTCATTTTGTGATTCTCTGTAGGCTGATTAATCAGTATTATTTTGAGGGGAAGCTAATAAACCTTAGCACCCATGGTTATTGGAAAAATCTGAAATTCAAACAAGACTTACCAATAATTTCCCCCTCCGGGTACTGCCTTAATTTATCACACACCAGAGAGATTTTTTTGAAATGTGATTAAAAAGCATCATGTGATACAGGTGCAGCCAGCCACACAATTCTTGGGGTGAATATGTGTTCCACACACACAAAGGAAAACAAATGTACAGGGTTCATTTTGTGCAACCTACATGCACCCAGAACTGACCATTGCATGTGAAATGGACCTCTAAAAAAAAGTAAGGGGGTGTTTGACTTCCCCAGGTCATCTATGAAGTAAACTGGCACAAGGGGGATTGACAGGCTGCATGTGGCACAGGTTCATCCAGGAACACAATACTTTGGGTATGTATGTGACACACACAGAAAAAGGTCAAAGAATGTGCAGGGTTAACTTTGTGCCACCTAAATGTGCACAGAACTCACTAGGGGGACATGCTTACAGACATCCAAACTCTCATGGATGGAATGTGATGCTGAGGTACATAGTCATCATGGGGCTATTTGACTTGCATAATGAGGATAGAAGAGTTTTGCCATCCTATATCATGTAATATATTGGTTTTCATATAAAATTATCATTTGAAGTGGCTTATTCACATCATACCCAATGTAAACATGGTGATTTCTTTGTAGCCATGTGAACTAAGGGGTCTTACTGGTAATGATGAAAACTTCATGTCACAAAATTTTGAGGATGTTATTCTTCAGGAAAAAAGACTCATAAAACTGAGAGAAAGTTATTAATATCTCACTATATTATCAGAAAAAAACATCAAATATCATGAAATAAAGGTTTTATCATTGCAATCAGTCCACATGACATCAATGTTTTATCATAAAATCCAAAGTGAACTTCTATTTATTCCTAAGATATAATAAAGTGTCTATTATTAAAAACAAAAGCTATAAAAATATTGAGATGAGGCCAATCTAGTAATAAATTCAAATCAATATTCAAAGTTTTTAATATCAGAAAGTTATTTTTCAGTCTTCCAGATGGTTAAAAGACTTGAGAAATGAAATTAATAATTGAAAATTTAAATGATTTGCTCCTCAGAAAACAAATCACACTATTTCTTAAGTTTTTTTTGGTTTCAATTTAATAAATATTTTTGTTAATATTAATGTTTGAAACTGGAAAATACCAAGGTAAAAAAACTATTGAAATGGGATGACTTATGGATTGTACTAGAGTGTGTAAGATGATCGATGGAGCTAGTTCCCTTTTTGAATAAAAATTATGTAAGTAATCAACCAGAAAATCAGGAATTTGTTCATCATGATATAGTGGTTCATTATTCTTTTGGAGATCTAACTTGTGAGGAGTTTGTGATTTGTAAAGCTGTCTTATTTCAAATGGGGCTGATGGGGCTTTCAGAAGAATAGAAAGGTTGGAACATCAATAGATATGTTGAAGTAAGGTTTTATTTATATCCTCTATTTATAGCTAAAACAAGTTAGTCTTATTCATTCCATGTGTATAATCAAAATGAATATATTTTCATTATTAATTAACATACATATCTTGTTATTTGTTGCAATTTTTTCAAATAATTTGATCAAGTTCTCATACCCAAATGTGGCTGGGGCTTGTGCTGGTCCCAAAAAATGGAAGAGTTATGGAATAAAATTGAAAAAACAATGATTTAGTTTATGTTCCTTATTTGGGAACAGGTGTTTATTTTAAAGGAAGAATTTTTTCCAATGTTCAGAAAATGTGGTCTCAGAATCCATTGACACAGTCCAATGTGTTGCAATTTTGATAACACTAATGAGATGTGATATATTCATGGATAGTTCATTTTTGAAGTCTTCTAATGGTCCCAATTGTCTTTTCATATTTTGATGATTGCATTAATCTAATGAAATATGTTTCCTGGGAATTTAAATGTTAATATAGACCTTGTATAAGAGAGCCCATTTGGAGGCTTTTAAGATACCATGAGGGGATAACACATTTGTCAGGGAATGCTTGTCCATGATGATGAAATCATGGTATCAGTTATAATTTTTTGGAGAAGCTTCAGAGCTCCACCCTTGATCTGGTGATTACTGAGTGCACCAATATCCCACTCAGAGGGGATGTAATCTGGATCAAAGGAGGAAATATCCATGGAACCACTAGATGGATTCTTTGTGTAAGGAAAGCCATTTGAAAGTAATTTTGTTGGGTGGGAATAGTTGGAAGTGACTAATTTATTATTTTGGCAGCATCTCTTCTTAGGCAGGGTCTCTCTCTCAATATTATTTCATCAAGAGAGCTGTTGGAAGTCATTAAGTCTTAGTATTAACAGTTGGTTTCAATAGATTTCCTGTGGGAACTGATATATATTTTTGATTTGGCCTTCAGAATACACAATTTGAAATTTGCATAATCCTTCAAAATTCAAAGTATTAAATTATGCATCATGTAAAGATTAGCCAGTCTGGTTGCAACCAAAAAGGGAAAGTCTTCAAAGATTGAATATTGTACTCTATAATCAGAGAACATTTATTGAAATTGTTTTGAGGTTGACTGAAGCCATTGTGTAATAGTTTATTTATGATTTCTGTATGAGAATGTGTAGTGAAATTGATGACCAATTTCTTCAATTTAGGACTTGTGAATAGAGAAAAATTCCAAAATTAGTTTATGGAATGAGGAATGAATCCAGTAAGATTGTTAATGGCAAAAACATCCACAATGGGCATGAGGAGGGAAACAAAAATAGAAGATCCTGAAGGACCTGTTGAGGTGGGTTAAAGATGGGAACCTTGCCACAGCTCTTTAAGCTTCTCGATAAGTGGAATTGAAATGTAGTACAATGGACAGGAAGTTGAATTCTTTGGTCCAGGGATGATTCCGTAAACATAGACATTCTCCTGCTTCAATATTTCATTTGGGGGGAGATAAAGAAAGATTAGAATGATAAGTCCAATGCCATCCAAGCAGCCTGACTTTCCATGTGCATTAAATCAATCTAAATAAATAAATAATTCTGATGCACCAGAAATAGAAATGAATGAGGCTCATTGATATTTCTGGATCTGGTGAATTGTCTCCAGACCAATCCATCCAAGCTGTCACATTATGGTGAATATTCAGGTTTTTAGGTTTGTTGATGTTGATGAACAGTTTTAATCATTCCTGGATGCTGGAGAAATCTAGCCAGCCAATTTTGAAAGTTTGATAAATTGACTGTTTTTGTTTGGTATGAATTTTTTCTTGATGATGGTTGAATTTTGGTTGTGGGGTTAAAATAAATCAATTTATTTACCTAATGATTGTGTGCAAGGGTGAGTGCTATTGTTTTTTAATTATGGCATTGAAAGTATAGTTGGTTAGATTTTATAGATTCAGTAAGTCCATTAAGAAAAAAACATTGAGGAACACATATATAATTGTTGATCAGTGGCTTCAATTATAGATGTTCAAAAATGGTACTGAGATTGTCAGATATATTGAATTTTGCAGTAGGTTGACAACCGGAGCTTGAAATACTTGAATTAACAAGTAGGTTCAGGGAGGGGTTGGGAATGTGTGAATCCCTGCAAGATATATTATAAATTAAAGATAAAATGGCGGAGATTATCATTCCAAGGTCTTGTGGGGGAAGGCTTTGAATCCAGCTGTATGGCTTTGATGCAATTGAATTGAGGCCCAGTTTCATGGAGAACTTGCATTGGGCTAATTGGTAATTATAATTGGAAAAAATTGGATCCAAAAAGATTTGGGGAAACACAGATTCTGCTTCTGAAAGAGGGATTCATGGAATATATTTGGCTTCAACGGCTTATTTGAGAATTTTAATTCCCTGTTTATATTGGAAAGGTTTTAAGGAAACTCTCTTCCTATCACCGTCAGGGGAAGACTGTGTTTGAGATTAGCATGATTGACACAGTCATATACACATTGAAGAATATCAGTGGGTAGATATTCTTGCAGGAATAATAAATATGGCTGATGTGCAATTTTTTTTAGGTGAGTGCTTAACTGGGAAAAAACTGGACAGATTATTTATATAGCAGGGGAGATGAATTGGACCAATGAAAGATTTTATCCCAATTCATAAAGGTGCCTGAGCTTAATGAGATATATCCTACCATGTGTCATGTTGATGGGGAAACTTGTTAGGATTCTACTTGGTTTAAATGTCTTTCTTTTCATTTCTTGAACATATAATAGCTTATTTACACTTGGGGATGAAGTATATTTGGCTAGTGAGTTAGGTTCCATAGTGAGATGTAACCAGTGATATGAGGGGAATAACATTCAAACCATGTATGCTTGAATGTCATTGTACATGGTTTAAAAATATTTCAGAAATAAGTATATGAAGCTATTAAAAATTCTTTTCAGAGGAGTAAAGGTGCTGGTATTTGGTTTGAGTGGTTAGAATGTGATTTTGGTATTCAAAAGTCCTGTGTGAGCCTGTTACGTATGTATGACATACTCATAAGACCACACATAACATTTAAGAAATTTTTTTAGCTGAAAACTGACTTTTCAAATTAATTTTCAGCAAAAAATAACAGAAAAGAAGTATAACTCTCTTTTTAATAAACAAAGTTAGAAATATAATTTCATTTTTGGATTCTACATCAAAAAGAACCTAGGGTAGACTCATGGGGTGTTATGAACAAAAATGGCTATTTAATAATTATTGGAAGATTTAAGAATCCCACAGTACAATTGCACCATTTAAAGTTTTTTACTAAGATTCTTAAATTGTTACATTAAAGCTAAGGTTCATGTTAGCTTAAAAAAATTAATCCAAAATTGAGGTGTGAGGTATATTTACTGAATTAGCTAATGATTTGCAATACAGGATGTAAATTTTTCATGGGCTCAATTTGAATCTATTTAAAGCCATGCTATGGCTTTAGATAAAGAAAAAGGGGGACTTCACTCAGAAAAGGTGGGACAAAGGAAAACTGGTAAAAGCTGCCAGGCTACCCAACCATTGGGATATGCAAGAGCCCACATAAGGCTGTCCAACTGTATTGCAGGATTTCAAACCTTATTTGGATTTTAATATGAGACTTTTATTGAATATGAAAGTTTGAACTGGTTCATCACAATTTGGAAAGGAATTACAAGCTTTCACAGGGTAAATTGCCATATGCAGACTTGTAATCAAGGTTTGAAGAACTTTCAAGGATTAATTAAGCTTGAAATAGCTTAAATAAGCTTAAAATGAAAAGTTATAAGTATAAAAATATTATCACAATTTAAGATTTAGTGTGTATTTCTATTTTATGTGGAAAAATAACAATAACTTAAGAAATTAATTAAAAATCTAATTATCAATAGATTTGATTGAAAATTTCACAAAGCTTACAATTGAAGGATATCAGCTTATACAGGAAATTGTAAGCATCTTTTTAAAAGAGATTCCTTGATAATTACCCTTTAAATTAACTCTTCTACTCATTCTTAAAGAAAATTAAGCTTTTTTCAAAAATTAACTAAAAATAAAGTTAAAGAGATTTTAGCTTGAAACTTGATCTTCAAGTGGTTTACATGAAGAAACTTAATATAAGTAAAATTATTTTATATTTTAGCTTAAACTAATTAACCAAAAAGAGTATCAAATTTACTCGGAGATAAGAATGAAAGTGGTAACCTTAACTTGAAATGAAAAAAAAGTTAAATTAATTCAAGAACCTCATTTTTAACCATGGTTTTCCATTATTGACCTGAGAAAGCACTCTAAGTCCATTATTGATCATTAAGCTTTCTCTGAAGGCATAAAAGAAGCCTTTACATTAATTTTTTTGTCCATCAAAATAATCTTCCAATAAATCAGACATTTCAAAAAGGTAAAATTTCATTCCTTATAAAATTTTATATTATCAGCGGTAATTATTAAGATATTTAAATATTTATAAATTATAAATAAAGGATTAAAATAATAGAATTTAGATTATATTGTTTTACTCACCAATAATATATTTCATTATATAAGATTGTTCTTTTAAAATATCTTTTAAATCAACAAATTTACTCAAAAACTCTTGAGATCTTATTTTGTGAGATGAAACTATTTCATTTTTTAAAAATATTGATTTTTTGGTGTATTTTAACTTATAATCATCATTTAGTACTATAACTTCTATTTTTTGACTCGTTTTATTGAATAGATATTATCAGTAAGTTTTCTCTGAATTTTCACACCTCTTTTATCTGGTATTAGTTTTTTTATATAGAATTTCTCCATAAGATATATCTATGCACAGTGTGTGCAATATTTCTTTTATAAAGGATATTTAAATTATTTATTTGTGGCTAAATATTATTATTTTCAAAATATAATTGTCTCATTAAAAGCTTTCACATTTCTTCTTCTTATTATGTTCAGTGACAATAATAATAATCATAGAATATCTATAATCTGTTATGATTATTAAAAATTTTTAATCTTTGAATAATTTAATAATAATTAATAATTAATTTTTCTTTTTCTTATAATTATATTGATTTTGTGGTTATAATAATTAATTTTCTTTTATTTTCTACTGTGGACAGTAATAGTAATATTGATTATTGTTACTATTATCAATAGCTACAAAGAAAAACATTACGTTAGGGGGCATGGACAACTCAAATGGATCTGGACCAAGACATTCAAGTAATAAATACAAACAACACTAATGTCACCCAAGAGGTGGGGAAAAAGATAGAGGATTACAGAACTTCCACAAGCTCTCAAAGGTTAGCCAGCACCTTTGAAACTCTTATTGGGAGCCCAGAAGCTAATATAGCTGATATTCCTGTTGTCAAATATGACCAACTTCCAACAGGAAGCAGTAGAGATATACCAGTCTCAGTACAAGAAATGTTTTATGGCTGCAAAGCAGTAGCAGAGGGAACATCTTCCCAGCTGGTGGATAGGGACAATAAGCTCATACCTTCAAGTGCAGAAGTTCTTGGTAACAGAAAAGAAAAAAGAACTTCTGAGAGGCTGGACACTCATTTCATGCAAGGGACAGGTCCAAACAATAAAAGCTTGGTTGAAAAACCAACAAATTTTGTCAGAGTATCAGAAGAAACAGTTGGCCTAGACAAGATAAAACAGCCCTCTGAAAGCTCCTCATGCCTCCAAAAGTTTCAAAAACAGGAAATTAAGCTTCACAGAACAATCAAAAGGGAAAGGGGAAATCCAAATGAAACAAGTCCCACTCACAAGCTACAGAATTTGAAAGAGGGAAAAGAAAGACATGGACAATCTTCTCAATATGGAAAGAATTTTGATGGAATTCAAAAACAAGAAGGAGGAAAGAATGAACAAATTATTTTCAAAAGAGACCTTTTCAGGCTTGTATCTCACATCAGAACTTGCCATAAAGAACCTTCAACAAAACTCAATACTTTTGAGTATATAAAAAAAAATGGGTAGAGCGATCTTCAAAATGAAAGTTTCAAAAAGTAACATTATATATCTTCATCATTTAAACAAAGAGAACATATTCTCTTTGACACATATTGCAAGGTGTAAGTATGAAACTTTGATTAAAAATGAAGTAATTTTCCCATCCCAAAATTTGAATAAGGTAAAATAGTAAAATTTAAGAGTTTTAAAATAGAATATTCCAAAGTTCTTGTTTTTAAATTTGTTAGTATAATAAAGCAACATTATGAAGATTTATTGTTTTACAAAAAATAAAAATTCATCTAAAAATACTCTAAAAGAGATATTTGGGGCTACAAAAGAAATTCTTTCAAGAGAAATTTAAATTGGAATTAATTTAGCAAAGGAGTGCAAGAAACTAATATAAGAAAAGAGTCTTTAAAGAATATTGAATTTGAAAAAAACCCAGGAGTGGAAAAAGTGAATTTGGAAACAAAGTGACAAAGCTGACCATGATTAAAGGTCCTTTAATTCACTTTTGGGATGGTTCAAGGGCAAAAATGATCATAAGAGTAATAAAAAGTGATTATAATTATTTTTTCACAAAGTGAAGAGGTTTAAAGTGATTTATAAAAGGTGGTTTGCATCTTTTATTTATTGGTTTAATATTGTTTAAACTAATTATAAAAGGAAAACATTCTAACATCAAGAGAAAAGTGGGGAAAAGCAGAAATTTGTTTATAGCCACAAATTTTCTTACTCAAGAATCAAAAACCACTTGAATAAGCTGTTAGAAACACCCTGACAACAGAAAAGCAAATTATGGAATCATTGAACCCTGCTTCAGACCACCAAAGGGTCTGTTTTAGCCATTTTGGTGCCTTAAATAAGCCATTGCTATGGTAATACCTGGTTTCAAGCCTTCAAAGCACATAGGAATGTGTATAAGAGAACAAAAAGATAATTAAAGCTGTTTTTATTAAGATTGTATTAACTTAAGGATAGTTTTACCCTCTTGCAAACAGTTAAAACTTTCCTGGTTGGTATCAAAACCTCATCATAAATATAGTCACAGCCCCTGTGACTCAATTCCAGGCCAAAAGAAGTGAATTTTTGCATGAATTTTGAAATCCCATGCATGTTAGCAAGGAATTTGGGGGAGTCTTTTATCCTTGGAGCCAAGATTCCTTTTCCCCCCAAAAATAAATTTTTCCAATTTATTTTTTCTCACATTACTCAGCATGTAATCTACTAGAATTTTACATATGTAATTCAATTTAAAATTTACAGTGAAAAACTGTAATTATTGATCCCACATATGTAAATCCAATTTCACTTATGTAATACATGTGCGAATTGTGATATTTCAATTAAAAATACTTCAATTCCTCATAAATTCCAAAATAAAAATGACACCAATATTTCAACACAAAAATTGATGGTTAAAATTAAATTTGGTGTTAATTAAATTAAGGTTTTGAGGATTTTCATATTTTCATTCAGAAAACATGAAAAATTAATTTAAGCTTATTTAGAGTTGGGTTACAGATTTTTGGTCAGAGGTGACCCCACCCAATTTCTTATGAGGAATTTAATGGTGACATAATTTTCATAAGTTTATTTATTTGAAAAGAAGCTAGAATATTTCTTATCAATTTTTTTCTCAAAAATATTTTCTTACAAAAATGTTTGGTGAAAATTCATTTTTACTTAATTTTTCCAAGTCAAAGTGTATTTTCACAGATTTAAACTCTGATGTAATTTGAATTTCAAACTAAAGTTAAAGTATAAATTTTGTATTTATATTTTGATTTTTTTTTGTATAAAATAAACTTATTTATTTATAAGTATAGCTTCATTTTGTTATTTGTAGTCCTTTGGGTATATGAAAATACCCCTGAGGCTCACACATATTTGTGAAAGAATTGAGTGAAAAGTTACTTATATCAATCAGCTATATGATAAATCTATTTCTTTCATTAGTAAAAAATTAAAGGAATTAAGAATGAAAGTTCAAAACTTGGAAAAATAAACTGGACATGCTGCAGCTCTTTTCCAAGAACAATTGAAAAAAGTATGAAGAAAGACTTGAACTTAAAGACAAAATTCAGTTTAGTATTAACAATATCTCTTTCAAAAATGAGTTACCAAGACAGTCTAAACCAATTTTAGACAGGAATGTTTTGAAATTGAATAATCATTATTTAAATAATCATACAATTTCAAGTAATAATACAGAACTAGAAACTGTATTTAACTTCAAACACCTTCCCAGATTAGAGGAATGGCCTTCCTTCAGTGGTGAAGGAGGATATAAGCTTATGGAGTTTATGAACGGCATTAATATTCTCAAAGAGGACTTTAACATACCAGATTAATCTCATTACTTTGCATATCATCAAAGAAATAGTATTACAAAATGAGACAAGACCATGGTAGACACTACTGGTCCTGGCTAAAATAAGCTATAATTTCCAAGTGAGCTTGTGAATCTTGGAGGTTCAGAATGGAAAATTATTTTGAAGAAGCCATTTTTAACATTAAGAGGGACAGGCCCATGTCATGGTTTCTTAAAAAAAAGGATAAAGTAACTTCCCTTCATCCCAATATTTCTGAAACAATGGTACATAAAAGGATATCAAGAAAATTTAGTGGTGACCTTAAGCATGCTTTAAGAAGCATATGTCCAGAGCCTTGCTCTACAGAAGATTATATCAATTTCATGGAATACATCACCATCAGAACAAAACTTGGTATGAATTGGTATGAAATTCCAATATACCATAAGACTAATGGAAAATGAATTTCAAAATAAAAAACCAGTCAGCTACAAGACAGAGCTTCTTTGAAGCTTCATAAAGGTGGAAGTACATCTCATTTGGCCAATACCTGTCCTAACAAGACAAGAAATAATGATATTGAACTTGAGAAAATTCAAGACAACAAATAAAAAAATGACATAACTGTAAATGAAAGTAATTCTGAGCCTTCTGAAGAAGAAGAAATGCAAGAATAAGTGAATATATAAAACATTCATTTTTGTTTGAAGCCACAGAAGTACATACTAATTAACAACAATTCAGTGCTGAATGCATGGATCTCATACATTTACACAATTAAAAAATGAAAAAGCCAAACCTGACAGAGGTAAAGGTTATACAGATGGATCATCTTGTATCACTAATATTGTGATAAAAACCAAAGGAGCCAAAATACATCCTTACTCAAGTGCCTTTTTACTTGTGTTGGCAAAAGCTATATTGATAAAATTTATACCAATTGGGAGGAAAAACTGATGCTAATTGAAGGTATAGAATTTGGAGTTTCAAGCGAGGATGTGAACCCTTTGGGAATTCTTGAAAAAGCAATGATATTTTCTTTCCTCGCAGAACCCATCAGACAGAAAGCTGTCTTTGTTGATATGAACTTTTGTACTTCACAACATGTCATAATTGGAAATGTGTCACAACAATGAACATTCACCCTCTTGGACCTCAATATGGCATATCCATTCCATATCCAATTTATGGCAATTTGGCCATATCCATAATCATTGGCCAAATTTGCCATTTCATCTTTTGTGGCCTTTTATGGTCATTTCACTATCTGGACCCAACTTAGCCCCTTCATCATTTTCAGGCCTTTCCTGGCCATGTTTTGCTTTTGGGAAGTCTTTTGTATTTTCCATTCAACACAGGAGATACATCCCAAAAGCCTGTATTTGGCTTTTTAAGCTTCACATACAGATTTTCACATTTTGATGTATTTGCCATTTTAGCCCATTTGGAGCTTAATTGCCATATTTGAAATTTTTTTGCACACTTTGCGCAAATACATTTTGAAAGCTGTATTAGGTTTATTTGGCCAAAACATTCAAAAGCCACTTTGTCACCTCTGAAGCCACCAAAACCCATTTTTCACTCTTATCCTCCTGGCATCATCCCAAAAGACCTTTGGCCATTTTCACCCTCCAATAACCAAAAGGTCCATAAATAGTGTTATACAGAATTATGCATCTTTTTGCACCAGAAATCCAATGGTGCCAATATAAAATGGTTATTTCAACATTTCATCAGGTCATCAAGGAATCACGTCATCCAGAGGATTCATCAAGGCTCAAGGACAACTGTCAATCTCAAATACCAATGATGCCATCAAGCAATCATTGGTCATTCTCATTCAAGGTATTCCTCCAGCAGAATACTTGCAGTTCATTCTCAAGGGATATTCAAAAGGCAGTTACAAAACAATTTGTCAAGGGTCAGTGCTCCATCAATCCACCTTGGCAACCACATTCATTCAATACAGTCTGGATTCATCAAGACCTGTATTTTCAATCATACACCATGGGAATTTCATTAAACCCAGTTAGGTTCCCAACTTAGCAAGGTATCCCCTTGATCAAGCAGTCAATACAGACCAGCTGTCAGTCTGAAAGACTCAAGCTCTCAACCTTTTACATATAGCAGCCTCCTTTGAACCTGGGGTTTTTTTCCCCCACTTAATTAATATATTTTGATTTTATTTTATCTTTATTTATTGTATCATCTTGTTAAGTGAATACTGATATTATCAATTCAGTCATTTAGCACCTATTTCTTTTTCTTTTGTTTCCTGTCAATGGATATTTGGAGGTCATATCCTTACTAATTCTATTATTCATTTTGGCAGGCTGAAACAGTGATTAAGGACTTACTTGGTTGGCTCTTTGGCCATTTGGCTTCTCATTTCTCTTATTGCATCTCATTTTTGTACTTGCATCTTTCTTAGAAAAATTAATTTCTTTTATCTTTTGGAGCCTTCCAAGTGAGTTCCCTGATTACTGAGTGCCAGGCCAATATTTTCTTCCCACTAGAGCCCCTGTAAAATTATATTAATTAACTCATAATTTTGTTTCATTCTGTTCATTATTTCTTTGCAAGTTCATTCACTCATTTAATTGAAATTATGACTCTTTAATGCTTATGAACTTTATGATTCATTGTCATATCTCAAATTTCTCTCATTAATTCTTCATTTTTAAAATTGAAAACTGACCAATTTTTATTTTTGTTTCTCTTCTTGAATCTTATCTCAAATCATCAAATTTATTTCATTCATAATTTAGGCTTAATTTTCATTTGATTTTCAAATTTACCATCAAGATTATTCAGAAAAGTTCTTCACATCAAGATTTATATTTATTCATTCTTCATAAAGAGCTCACTTGATTTGATTTTATTGATTTATCTCACATAAGTTGATATTGACTTCAAGAAAATTGATTGACCTGAAGATTTCATTGATTTTGATGATTTTTCACATCAATAATTTTGACATAAATTGATTTTGCCTCAAGACTTCATTTGATTGATTGATTTTTGCAAGATTTTGATTTTTATTGATTTGAATTATTGATTTATTGACTTGAATATTTTATTTTGATATTGATTGATTGATTTACCTCAAGATTTCATTTTGATTCATTGATTTTCTTCAAAACATTGATTTTGATGTCAAGTTTACTGTTGATTTGCCTGAAGATTTTTAATCTTCAAATTTTTGATTTTTATTAATTTAATTTCATTTTATTTCTGAAATAATGCCTGTTCAACATTCACCTCGTGCAAGACAGACAAGATCTCAGGCCAGAACTCAAGCTGTTATCACTCCAACTCCAAGAATTCCTCTTGACGGCACCCCAGCCATTCCTCAACTGAGGGACCAATTGGACAGAGCACCCCATTTGAAAGGAGAAGAACAATCCAGGAAGGAAGGAAGAGGGCAAAGAAAATCAAGTTCATTTTTAGGAGTAGTTGGCAGTTTTCCAGGAATTTCAAAGACCACTTTCAAAGGTCCTGGTGAAGATGGTGAAGAGGAGGAGGAAGAGTCTTATGGTACTGAAGGTGCTCCTGCTCCTGTGGGGTAATCCCAAAGTACTGGAGGGCCAACTCTAGCCCAGTCTAATCAGCCTGTCTCTCATCAGTATGAACCATCTTCAAATCTTCAAGCAGCTTCAACTTCTGAAGCATCAAGACCACCATCCTTCAAGACTCCATCTGTGAAAGCTCCAGAATGATTTGATGGGACTCAACCCTTAAAAGTCAGAAGTTTAATTCAGTCTTGTCAATTTATTTTTCATAATTATGCAGAAAAGTTTCTCAAGACAGGAAGAAAGCTCTGAATGACACTTAATTTCTCATTGGCAGGGCTAAAAAATGGATTGAGCCTTACCTTTCCAATCTCACCAATCAAGATCCAAATTACCTTCTCAATTCATGGAACTTATTTGAATCTCAACTCTTCACCTTATTTGGGGACACAAATGAAGTCAGAAAAGCTGAAGCAGAGTTGGATTCGTTAAGAATGAAAGAAGGTGGGAATGTATCATTATACATTTCTGATTTCAGAAGTTTGGTCTCAAGAATCAGAGATTGGGGTGAAAGAGCTCTCATCCATCATTTCAGGAAGGGATTTACATCCAGAATTTTGGATTAATTGGCCTCCCATCCTTCAATAATGGACTCTCTTCAAGACTTAATGGATATTACCCTGGATCTTGATACCAGGTATCATGAGAGGCAAAATGAAAAGATTAATAATCAAGAGAAGAAGCCTGAAGCCTCGAAGTCAAACTCTCTCATCCTCAAAATTCTTCAAGCTAAAGTCAAAATAAGAAGAAGAATTTTCAGAAGAGGGAAAAGCGCCATTCTTCCTTGTTTAATAAAGATTTAAAGCTAATTAGTTCTGAAAAAAGAAAGAAGAATCAAGGAGGGCTTATGTACCTATTGTGGTGGGAAGCATAGTATTGAGCCCAGTTTCAAAAGGCCTCAAAACAAGCTTACCTAACCATAAGGCAAATTTCCCAGCCAGGGAAAAGCCTGAGTGAAGATCATGTTGTTTTCAATGGTCTTTAATATTTTTCATCAAGAGCACAATTGTGCATTCTGAATACTGGTGTCAAGAATTCTCTTAAATTCTTTGTTTTTTATTCTCTTTCTGATGTTTTTTATAGTATTCTCATTGATTCTGGTGCTACCAACTGATTTATTGAAAAGAAGTTTGCTCACAAGTATTGTTTGATTATGTCAGAAATCCCAGGAAAGATTTCTCTTATCACTCTGGACTCTTCTGAGTCCCCTCCCTATTTGTGACTCACCATACCAAATATATGGTTGAGCTTCCTTCATTCCCAAGCTGTGAATGGAACGTTTTAGTCATTGATACTCCCAAGGGAGAAGACCTCATATTGGGCTTTGACTTTCTTAATAATTTTAATACATATATTGATTGGAGGCAAGGGCTGATCATGTCTAATGCTGATCATAAGGAGTATTGTGATCTTTCTAAATCTTTCATTAATGACTTTTATTCTGCAAAATCATATGCAGCTCTTGTTAGTGATTCTAGAAAACCATCATTCACATCTTCTGCTGATATTCCTTCCCTTAATTACCATCAGTCATTAATATCCTCTAGATATGAAGTATTCAAAGAAATTCTAGATGTTGGAGAAGATAATTCTGTATCTTCACTTCATCTCCTCTTTGGGAATATGGACCTACCTCATTCATCTTATCATGACTATCTGGAGGAGTTGTGGGAGGAAGAGAAAGAGCCAGAAGAAGTAGAAACCATGATGAAGTTTGTTCCTTCTGCTTATCACCAGTAGTTGGATTTATTCTCCAAGGTGATAGCAGAGAAACTTCCTCCTCACTGCCCCTGTGATCATCATATCAAGCTAGAGGGGTCTCTACCTACAGTTGGAATGATCTACTCTTTATCAAAACAAGAGTCAGATACACTCAGGGACACATTTCAGGGAATGTAAAGAAAGGTTTCATCTGGCCAAGCTCCTCTTATACAGGAGCACCCTTCCTCTTTGTCAAAAAGGAAGATTGGGCCCTCCATTTGTGTGTTGTTTACTGCAAACTCAATGCTGTTATGGGGAAGAACAAGTATCCTGTTCCTCCTATGAATCAGCTTCTTACCGTCTTTAATGGATCCTCTATATTCTCCAATATTGATCTATGTGGTGCATATAAACTGCTCAGAATCAAGGGAGGTGATGAACACTTGACTTTTTTAAGGACTAAATATGGCAGTTATGAGTATTTGGTTATGCCATTTGGGCTCACCAATGCTCCTGCCTCTTTCCAAATCCTTGTAGATGATATTGTTTATGATCTTCTTGATATTTATGTTTTTGTTTAGTTGGATGACATTATGGTCTCTTGCAAATCTGAGGAAGAGCATATCACTCATGCGTGCACTGTTCTTGTCAGACTCAGAGCCAATTGACTCTTTTCTAAGGCCTCCAAGTGCCTATTCAATGTTTCTAGTGTAGAGTATTTAGGCTATATTGTTTCTTTGAAGGCCTCAAGATGGACCAATCAAAAGTACAGCAAATTCTCATTTGGCCACCTATGAGAAACCTCAAGGATCTTCAATCTTTCCTTGGCTTTGCCAATTCTTACCACCGTTCCATCAAGAATTATGAAAAGAGAATTAGTTCACTCACAAGTTTCCTCAAGAAAGATTCACTGTTTCCCCTCAATGAGGAAGCTCTTAGAAAGTTTCATCAACTCAAAAAGGCTTTCACAGCTTCTTCAATACTTTCCAACTTTAATCCTTCTCTACCCACCATTGTAGACACTGATGCTTCTGATTATGCCTTGGGTTCTGTACTAAGTCAGGTCACTGACTCAGGAAAACATCCAATTGCATTTGATATTTGAAAGCTTCTTCCAGAGGAGCTCAACTATTAGATGAATGACAAGGAACTCCTTGGAAGAGTCCGGGCTCTCAAGTGCTGGAGAGCTTTTCTACTTTCACTTCCTTCCTCTTTTTGAAGTTCTCACCAATCATTCTTCACTTCAATGTTTTATGTCATCAAGCCCACTGGGCTGAGTTCTTATCTGAATTTCACACCTCACTCAATTACCTTTCTGGCTGCTTGGATACCCTTCCAGATGCATTTCCACACTGGGACAATGTTTACCCAGAGAGGGGGGAAGATTTCATTAGAAAGAACAAAATGAATTATCAAAAAAAATAAAGCAAGATGAAATTCAAGCTTCAAAATCCTTTTCAGTCAAGGTGGATTCATTTTCAAATCTGATTGATTCAATTCAGAAGGAATGATGGCAAGATTCTCAATATAGAAGTATTCTTCAAGATTTGGGTAAAGGTAAATCTGTCCAAGATTATTCTATTTATTCCTCTTCCAAACTTCTCCTTTTCAAAGATTGGGTGGTGGTTCCCAATGACCCCACAATTCAACTCAATAAACTTCAAAGGCAGCATGACTCTCCTCTAGCTGGACACCCTGGCCAAGGGAAGACTCTCAAGCCTGTCAAGTGGGATTTTCACTGGTCTGGCATGACTCAATGTAACAACCATCCATCAGGGGTAAGAGTATTCATTCATACACCCACTTCAAACACCCCAAATCAGCAGATCCAGCATTTGTATCAGCATTCAACTTCAGCAATCTTCATTCTGAACATGCATACAGCTTGGTACCTCAATACAGCCTGTCAATACCTGTACAGGCTGGATTCACCCAATACAGTTTCAATACACCAACTTGAAACTGTATGATCACTCAAATACACCACACCTCTTGTACAGGTTCTGTACAGCCGTACAGGACCTGTATTGGCCAGACTCAATTCAATCATCAAATATTCTCATGAAAATTCTTCCTCTGGATCAGGGCTGGTGATTCTCACATATACCAGCCCCTCTTTCTCCCCCCTGGGGACTTTTACCCAGTTAATTAATTTAGTTGATTTATTATTATCTGAATATTCTTACCCTTATTTTTTGGGTATTATATTTATTTAATCTTAAGTTAGTCTTTTCCTTTTTTCTTTCTTTGCCTGTACAGTATGAGTTGGGTGGCCATATCCTTATTAACCCTTCTCTTTCCATTCTGACAGGTTGAAACAGTGGACTTGGACTTGTTTGTGGTTGGCTCTTCTTTTTCTTACTCTTATTTCTTTGTTGCTGATTTTCTTATATCTATTCTTTTAGTAAGTCATTCTTAACACTCTTAAGTGTATCCATTCTTATCTTATCTTTGAGCCCTCCATAAGTGAGTCCCAGTTTACTGAGTGCCAGGCCCTCTTCACTTCGAAGAGCCCCTGTGACATTAAATTAATTAACTCATATTTGATTCTTCTTTTCATTCATTTATATTCATTTCTTTTTATTAATCAAATTATGATCTCTTCATGACTTTATGATTCTTAATGATCATGATTTTTCTCTCTTATCAATTTTTCATCTCACTCAGTTCATTCTTATGAAAATTGATTCTTTTTCTTTTCTTAATCATTGCTGACCATCTCATCACTTCATTTTATTTTTATCAATCAAATTTTTTCTGTGTCTTATTCAGGTTTTATCTAGGAATTATTGATCGGTTTAATTGATTGGATTATTCATTGGGATTCATTTGGGTTATTGATTCAGGATTTATTGGATTTATTGACTTTGAACTCTCAAGATATTGATTGATCCTCAAGAATTAATTTTGATTATTGATTTGATTTGACTCATCAAGATATTGAATTGATTTCTGAAGATTTTGAACTGATTGATTGATTCCTCAAGACTTGATTTCATATTGAAGACATTTATTGATTGATTATTGATTGAATATTGATTGATTATTGATTTCCTCAAGATTATTGATATTTGATTTGAATTGATTGTTGATTGATTGAATTTATTTGACTGTTGATTGAATTTGATTCCTCAAGATTTGAATTGATTCCTCAAGATTCCTCAAGATTTTATTGTGATTGATTTGGCCAAGTTTTGATTATCCTTAATACCATCAAGTTTTACTTCATTTATTTCAAAATGCCAGTTCAGCATAGTCCCCCAGCCAAAAATACTAGATCCCAAAGAATTCAAGCTGTTCTCACTCCTACAGCAAGGGCTCCTCTTGACCGCACACCATCAGGTCATCAACTGAGTGTAAATTTAGACAGAGGACCACCAATGGAAGGAGCAGCACCCTCAAGAAGAGGTGGAATGAAATCTAGAAGATCAAGATCTTTCTCTGGACTTTTGGGTGGCTACCCTGGCATGTCTGAAGGTGCAAGAGCAAGACAAGGGGAAGTTGAAGATGAAGAGGGGGAAGAGTCTGTGGAAGAGGAAGATTCTGGGGAAACTGAAGTGGCAGATGCCTTGACAAATGCTCCAGAGGTGCCTCAGGGTTCTAATCTAGCCCTTTCTAGTCAACCTCTTGTCTCTCAAACTGATCCAAGTCTCCTCAAGATGATGGAGCAGATGACTCAATTCATGGGGCAACTCACTCAAGCAGTTGCTCCCAGGGACAATTCCAAAGCCCCTGCTTTCAAGACTCCATCCATGAAGGCACCTGATTCTTTTGATGGTACTCAAGCTCATAAGTTGAGAGGATTTATCCAATCCTGTCAATTGATTTTCCATAATGATCCAGCAAATTCCTTCTCTGACAGGAAGAAAGTTCTTTACTCAACTTCTTTTCTTACTGGTAGAGCTGGCAAATGGATTGAAGCCTACCTCTCCAATATTTCCAATGAAGACCCTTCCTACCTCCTCAATAATTGGCCATTGTTTGAATCTCAATTATTCACTCTGTTTGGTGACCCCAATGAAGTCAGGAAAGCTGAAAAAGAGTTGGACAATTTGAGGATGAAGGAAAGTGGTCATGTTTCCTTGTACATAGCAGATTTCAGAAGCTTAATGTCAAGAATTGGAGATTGGGGGGAAAGAGCTTACATCCATGTTTACAGAAGAGGATTGGCATCAAGATTATTGGATCAGTTGGCTTCTCACCCTGGAACTTTTGATACTCTTAAAGAACTTATGGATGTCACCTTAGAATTAGACACAAGATATCATGAGAGGCAAAAGGAAAAGGGTGGCAATCAAGAGAAGAAGCCTCCAGTCATTGGATCCAATCAGTCTAGGCCTCCTCAAAACTCATCTTCAAAGAGTCCTCACCAGAAGAAGAACAAGAAGGGCAAGCAATTCCAATCTTCAAAGGACAAGCCCCATGCTGCTCTCCTCAATAAGGACAATAAATTAATTGGTTCTGAAAAGGAGAGGAGGATTAAAGAGGGGTTGTGTACTTATTGTGGTGGAAAGCACCCAATTGAAAAATGCTTCAAGAGACCTCAGAACAAGCCTGGGTCATCATCAAGAGGCTTCCCTAGCAAGCAGGGAAAAGCCTGAGTGGGGATCATGATGTGTTCAATGGTTCTCACTTATTTCCTTCAAGAGCACAATTGTGCACTCTGAATACTAGTGTCAAGAAATCTTTAAAATTTCTTATTTTCTCTTCTGTCTCTGATATTTTTTATAGTATTCTCATTGATTCTGGTGCTACAAACTCTTTTATTGCAAAGAATTTTGTTCTCAAGTACTCATTGACTCTGTCAGAGCTCCCTGAAAATATTCCTCTTTTCATTTTGGATTCTAATGAATCCCCTGCCTTGTTCATCACCCATTATACCAAGTGGGTAGTTGACTTGCCTTCCTTCCCAAGCTTTGAATGGGACTTCTTTATCATAGATTCACCCAAGGGAGAAGACCTGATATTGGGCTATGATTTCCTTTACCATTTTAATCCCATTATTGATTGGAAAAATGGATTGATCACCTATGATTCTAATCATAAGGATTCTAGTGGTATTATTCCTCCTACTAGTAATGACTTTGCCACTGCTGTCAACAGTGTTGCTCTGGTTGGTGAACTTAAGACACCTTCCCTTCCTTCTTCTGTCCATATCCCTTCCATTAATCCCTCTCAGTCATTACTTCCATTAAGAGATGAAGTCTTCAAAGAGATAAAGGATGTTGGAGAAGATGTTGCCATATCTTCACTTCATCTCTTTCAAGGGGATATGGACCTTCCTCCCTTGTCTTTTCATGCATCCCTGGAGGAGCAGTGGGATGAGGAGGAAGAGCCAGAAGAAATTGAAACTGTGTTGAAGGTTGTCCCTCCTGCTTATCACCATTATTTGGATGTATTCTCCAAGGTGAAAGCAGAGAAACTTCCTCCACACCACGCCTGTGATCACCATATCAAATTGGAGGGTCTTCTACCTCCAATTGGTGTTATCTACTCATTATCAAATCAAGAGTCAGAAACACTGCGGGCCTAAATTTCAGAGAATGTAGAGAAAGGTTTCATTAGACCAAGCTCCTCTTCAACAGGAGCACCTGTCCTTTTTGTCAAGAAAAAGGATGGAGGTCTTTGTTTGTGTGTTGACTACCGCAAACTAAATGCTGTCACTAGGAAGAACAGATACCCTGTTCCTCCTATGAACCAGCTTCTTACCGTATTAAACGGTTCCACTATCTTCTCCAAGATAGATTTGCGTGGTGCATATAACCTTCTGAGAATCAAAGAGGGGGATGAGCACTTAACTGCCTTTAGAACCAAATATGGCAGTTATGAGTATTTGGTCATGCCATTTGGTTTGACCAATGCTCCTGCTTCTTTCCAAAATATAGTAAATGATATCTTTGCAGATTTTTTGGATGTGTTTGTTGTGGTTTATTTAGATGATATTATGGTCTTTTCCAGTTCTGAGGAGAAACATGTCAAACATGTGGCCTCTGTCCTCCAAAGACTGAGGGACAATAATCTGTTTGCCAAAGCCTCCAAGTGTGTATTCCATGCCTCAAGTGTGGAATACTTGGGCTATGTTGTTTCAAGTGATGGCCTCAAGATGGATTCTTCAAAAGTTCAGCAAGTCCTCAATTGGCCTCAGCCCAAAAACATCAAGGCTCTTCAATCTTTCCTTGGCTTTGCCAATTTTTATCGTTGTTTCATTAAAAATTATTCCAAAAAGATCACTTCTCTCACTTCCCTTCTCAAAAAAAAATTCTCCTTTCATCTTCAATGAGGAAGCTCTTAGTCAGTTTCAAGCACTCAAAGAAGCTTTCACCTCTGCTCCTATCTTATCTCACTTTAATCCTTCTCTTCCAACTATTGTAGAGACTGATGCCTCTGATTATGCCTTGGGTGCTGTACTGAGTCAGGTGAATGACTCAGGAAAGCATCCCATTGCATTTGATAGTCGCAAACTCTTACCAGCTGAGCTCAACTATGAAATTCATGACAAAGAACTCCTTGGCATAGTTTGGGCTCTCAAGCGCTGGAGAGCCTTTCTCCTTTCTCTTTCTGATTCCTTTGAGGTCTTGACAGACCATTGTTCTCTCCAATATTTTATGTCCTCTAAAGTCCTTACTCGTTGTCAAGCCCGTTGGGCTAAATCTTTGTCTGAATTTCACTTTGTTATCACTTACCGCCCAGGCAGGCTGGCCACTTTACCAGATGCCTTGTCACATTGGGACAATGTGTACCCAGAGAGGGGGGTGGACTTCATCAGCAAGAATCCTCAAAACTTTCATCAAGTTCTCAAGCAAAATGAAATTCAAGAGTCAAGATTCTTTTCCATAAAAGTTGAAATGTTTTCAGATTTAGTTGATCAGATTCAAAGACAAGTATGGCAAGACAAAGACTATAAGGAGATCCTCAAGAAATTAGCAAGAGGAGAATCAGTCCCAGACTATTCTCTTGAACCTCAAGCAAGATTATTGTTGTTCAAGGATAGAGTACTTATTCCAAGCAATCATGAAGTTCAATTGGACATTCTTCAAAGGCGTCATGATTCACCATTGGCTGGCCATCCTGGCCAGGAGAAGACCCTCAAGCTCATCAAGAGGGATTTTTTTTGGGCTGGCATGAATCAAATCATCAAGGACTATGTGTCCTCATGTCAGCAATGTTCAAGAAACAAGAACATTCATCACAAGGAGTTTGGATTACTCAAGCCTCTTCAAATTCCATCTGGTCCTTGGAATTCTTTATCAATGGACTTCATCACTCAATTGCCTCTGTCAAACAACTTTGACTCAATCTTAGTAATTGTAGCCAGATTCTCAAAAATGGCAATATTCATTCCAACTTATGGATCAATCACTGCACTGGACTTAGCTCAGACCTTCATTAGTCATGTATTTTCCAAACATGGTCTTCCAGTAAGTATTGTTAGTGATAGAGGTTCCTTATTTGTTTCATCATTCTGGACACAGTTATGTCAGCAGCTCAAGATATCAAGAGATCTTTCAACTGCCTTTCACCCTGAAACAGATGGACAGACAGAGAGGGTAAATCAGATACTAGAACAGTACCTTTGGATGTATGTCAGCTATCATCAAGATGACTGGCACACCTGGCTCCCTCTGGCTGAATTTGCCTATAATAATGCAGAACATTCATCAACCAAGAAATCACCCTTTTTCACCATTTATGGAAGAAATCCCAGCTTTGACTCAATCCATATTTCTCAAGACTCACCTGCTGGAAAGTTATCAACAAAACTCCAATCAGTACAGCAAGTTGTCAAAGAAGAATTAGAGTCAGCAATAAGGAGATTCAAGAAGTATGCAGATAGAAATAGGGCAATTCCACCTGATTTCCAACCTGGGGACAAAGTATGGCTAGCTTCCAAGAACATCAAGACAACAAGACCCACCAAGAAATTATCAGAAAGATGGTTGGGACCCTTTGAAGTTCTGAAGAAGATTGGCAGCCATGCATATCACCTCAAGTTGCCTCAGCAATGGAAGACAGTTCACCCTGTATTCCATGTGTCCTTATTAGAACCAGTCAAGCATTCAACTATCCCAAATCGTCATCAATTGCCGCCACCACCAGTTTTAGTGGAAGAGCAAGAAGAATGGGAAGTGGCTCAGGTTCTGGACTCAAAACTCAAAAGAGGTAAATTATGGTATCTTGTGGAGTGGAAAGGATTCAGTGAAGACCCAGAAAGAACCACTTGGGAACCATCTTCCAACCTTACCAACTCACCAGACCTTGTCAAGGATTTCCATTCATTGTATCCAGACAAGCCTGGTCCAAATACCTCAACAGTTTGATTTATGGTGCTTGGTGGGGAGAAGAAGTTATGAAAGTAAGTTCCTCTCCTGGCATGCACCTTTAAGGGGGTATTCTACCCATATGTTGTTGTAAGCATCACCTTGGCCACTTTGTGAGCACTTGTCATTTCTTTGGACAGGTTCAGGAAGCATACAACATCAATACCCTCCGATTTGGACCTTGTCAAGATATGGCCCAATGTTTTCTTTCTTTATTTTTCATTTCTTTCTTTATTATCATTTCATTTTATGCCAATCATCATAATTCAAGACATTCATTACTTCAAGTCATTTACGGCAATTCATTTCAGAAGTCATTTATGGCAATTCTTTTCAGTTTTATGGTGCTTGGTGGGGAGTGGAAGTTATGAAAGTAAGTTCCATCTCCTGGTATGCATCCCTGAGGGTTCTACTTCTTGTAAAACATTACCTTGGCCACTCTGTGAGCATCAAAATGCTTGGTTTTCATTTTTTCAGACTTATTGGCCAAAATCAAGCAACTCACCACAAGAAGGACCAACCATCAGGATTTTTCTTTATTTCTTTCTTTACTCTCATTTTCTCTTATTCTTTTATTTTTCTTTCTTTCTTTACTTGTATAATTTTCTTTCTTTTATTTCTTTAAAGCAGCAGCATCCCCTCCCCAAATCACGTATTGGGAGGTTCTTTTATTATTTTAATCATTTTATCTTATCTCATTTATCAGTTATTATAAGAGCATGAATAGGAGTCAAACCAACCGTAAACAGGAACAAGACACTGGATTCACTCCACCCAAATTGTCAAGTCCATGTCAAATGAAAAGTTCGACCTCAAGGGAATTGGGCCACAAGGCAATCATGGCCCCCCTCAAAAACCTCTCAATGTCAAGGTCCAAGGCCCCTTTGGGGGCTGGAGTCATCACCCAGGGCCTCCCCTGCAACTTTGGGGAAGGCCAGGGTTTGGTGGTCCTGGACCCCACCAATGGGTCCAGGCCATGAAGGTGATTTTTTTGATTTTGGGCCATTTTAGGTCCCATGACCCCCTTGGGTCACCAGCAAATTTGGGCCCAAGGGGTCCATTTTGGTCCTGGGGGCTTCCAATAACCCCCACGGACCGCAGACCGCGGCGTACGGCCCGCGGAAGGCAAGACCTCTAAGACTCAAAAAAGGCCAAAAGGCCAGAAAAATCCCAACAACCACATTTTGGCCAAAAATGGACATGACCCAAAATCACCTCAAAAATACCAACAACCCAAGAAAAGGCCAAAAAAGGCCATGGACCAAAGTTTCACCCAAAGACACCAAGGATCCAAAAGAGGCCAAAATGGCCATAAATTCAAGGATCCTCAAGATCCTCCATAGAGAAGGCACCAGCCCAAAATCACTATAAGGGCTGGTTGAGGCATTTTGAAGGCCATTGGGGACAAGACCCCTGAATTTTTGTCACCATCATTTTCCTTGATTGGGCTGGCCAGATGAGTACACTTCATATACTCATCTGGCACCATTTTTTGAGCACAAGAGCTCAGTGGCCATCATTTTGGGATACAACCCAAGGCCACGCCCCAAGGACGTCAGTTGTTGAAATCAGAAGAACAGTTTGAAGTGGGGTATTTACTCAAAGTTAAAGAAGGGGGAAATAAATTTAATTGACAGAGAAGAGATGGAGAAGGATTTCGAGATAATGGTCAGAAGAAAAACTTTTCAAAGAATTGTGTAGGGTAGTGAGATGCCACTCAACAGTGGCAGGGTATTATGGTGTTCAGGAGCCCACCAGTTTCAAGAGGGGGATACTGTAACAACCATCCATCAGGGGTAAGGGTATTCATTCATACACCCACTTCAAACACCCCAAATCAGCAGATCCAGCATTTGTATCAGCATTCAACTTCAGCAATCTTCATTCTGAACATGCATACAGCTTGGTACCTCAATACAGCCTGTCAATACCTGTACAGGCTGGATTCACCCAATACAGTTTCAATAAACCAACTTGAAACTGTATGATCACTCAAATACACCACACCTCTTGTACAGGTTCTGTACAGCCGTACAGGACCTGTATTGGCCAGACTCAATTCAATCATCAAATATTCTCATGAAAATTCTTCCTCTGGATCAGGGCTGGTGATTCTCACATATACCAGCCCCTCTTTCTCCCCCCTGGGGACTTTTCCCCAGTTAATTAATTTAGTTGATTTATTATTATCTGAATATTCTTACCCTTATTTTTTGGGTATTATATTTATTTAATCTTAAGTTAGTCTTTGCCTTTTTTCTTTCTTCGCCTGTACAGTATGAGTTGGGTGGCCATATCCTTATTAACCCTTCTCTTTCCATTCTGACAGGTTGAAACAGTGGACTTGGACTTGTTTGTGGTTGGCTCTTCTTTTTCTTACTCTTATTTCTTTGTTGCTGCTTTTCTTATATCTATTCTTTTAGTAATTCATTCTTAACACTCTTAAGTGTATCCATTCTTATCTTATCTTTGAGCCCTCCATAAGTGAGTCCCAGTTTACTGAGTGCCAGGCCCTCTTCACTTTGAAGAGCCCCTGTGACACTCAATTTATCAAGGATTATGTCTCATCCTGTCAACAGTGTTCAAGAAACAAAAATATTCATCAAAAGAATTTTGGACTCCTCAAACCTCTTCCAATTCCAAATGGTCCTTGGATTTGTCTTTCAATGAATTTCATCACTCAATTGCCACTGTCCAATTCCTTTGACTCAATCCTTGTCATAGTGGACAGATTCTCAAAAATGGCAGTTTTTACTCCAAAAATGTCTTCAATAACTTCATTGGATTTGGCCCATTACTTCATCAAGAATATCTTCTCAAAGCATGGCCTTACTTCAAGAATTCTTAGTGATAGAGGTTCTCTTTTTGTACCATCCTTTGTCAGCAGCTCACGATTTCAAGAGATCTGTCAACTGCTGTCACAGGGGCTCTTCTAAGTGAAGAGGGCCTGGAACTTACTTACGGAGGGCTCAGGATATGGTAAGAAAAAAAACACTTAAGAGTGCTATGAGATGACTTACTAAATAAAAGAATATAAGAAAAGCAGAAAAAAAGGGCCAACCACAAAAAAGTCCAATTACACTGTTTCAACCTGTCAGAATGGAAAGAGAAGGGTTAATAAGGATATGGCCACCCAAATCATACTGTACAGGCAAAGAGAGAAAAGGCAAAGACCAAATTTAAATAGAATAATTATAATAGCCAAAATAAGGATAAGAATAATTATAAGATAATAAATATACTAAACTAATTAACGTGGGAAAAAGTCCCCAGCGGGGAGAAAGAGGGGCTGGTATATGTGAGAATCACCAGCCCTGATCCAGACACAGAATTTTTATGAGAAGATTTGATGATTGAATTGAGTCTGGACAATAAAAGTCCTGTAAGGCTGTACAGGATCTGTACAAGAGTATTTGTGGTATTGAGTGATCATACAGTTTGGGGATGGTGTATCCAAGCTTTATTGGGTAATTCCAGCCTGTAACAAAATTGACAGGCTGTATTGATGAACCAGACTGTATGCCTGTTTCAGCAAAAGAAGCTTGCTGAAACTGAATTCTGATACACACAGTGGATTTGCTGGTTTGAGGTGTTTGAGTGGGTGTAAGTATGAATACTCTTACCCCTGATTAGTGGTTGTTACAGTATCCCCCTCTTGAAACTGGTAGGCTCCTGAACACCATAATACCCTGCCAGTGTTGAGTGGCATCTCAATATCCCCCCCATTTTTTTAAAAAATTTTCTTACATATATTTTCCTCTTGACCATTATCCTGAAAATACTCTCTTCATTTCTTCCCTGGAATACTTGATTTGAATTATCTTCCCCCTTCTTTTAACTTGAGTAAGTGCTTTAAACTTCGAAATATGCTTCTTTTTGGATTCAGTCATTTCCTTCCTTTTGAGGCATGGCCCTTGGGCTGTATCCCAAAAAGAGTGCCATAGAGCTCTTCTCAAAATTTGACGACCAATTAGTATATGATCATATACCTCATTGTGAATGGGCCAACTTGATCTTTGGCCCTTCTTGCCTTGATGGGAAGTCTTTTAGAAGTCTTCAAGGGGGGGTCTTGTCCCCATTGTCCCTGAAAGTGCCTCAAATTTTGGATTTGGGGCCCCTTTGTCCCTACCATTGAATTTGGGTCTTGGCCCTTCTTATGGTGATTCCCTGATTTTATGGCTTGATGGAAATATTTGGCCCATTTTGGGTCCTATGATCTGTGGGCTGTATGCCACGGTCCATTGGAGACCCCCTGAGCCCAAATTTTCTGGGGCTTCAGGGGTCCCATGGCCTGGGCCCATTAGAAGGGTCCAGGATCATCAATATGCTGACCTCCACAAAGTTGCAGGGGGGGCGGGTCCTGGGTGGTGAATTCAGTCCAAAAGGGACCTTGAGGGGGGCCATCATTGAGTTATAGCCCCCACCTCCTTGAGGTAGCTTCTTTCAGGCTTGAAGTGATTTAAATCTGATGCCTTGAATATTCTGCTTACACATTCCTTAGTCATGAGTTCCAAACTGACTGAACTCACTGAATCTTCCCCTTCTGTGCCGCTACCATCTGTCCTTTGTAGTTCTGGCATTATCAGTCAATTTTCTTCCCCATCAATGGCTTCTTCTGGTCATTTTTATCCCACCCAAGCTTATGACGGTTACAAGGCAGTTTAAGTTCTTAACCCTGCTTGTACTGAATGTTTGGCAAAGGGGAAGGATTTTTTTGAACATTAAAATCCAGATCTTCAAAATGCCACCACTGCTTTATTGGGAAGAAACCATGTCATCATACTGGGAAGAAAGCTTCAAACGTCACGAGGTATTTGTGGAGTAAGAAAGATGGGACTTTTGGGAAAGAGTTCCCAGTTTCTGAGGCCCCTACTCTTGATGGTACTTCAGGATATTCTGATTGTGAGTGAAATGAATCTCTTGCTTGAAATAGATACTGATGTCTTGATTCAGTGACTGGTTCTAGGCAGAGGGATAGGGCCATATTGACTAATGTTGGAGGACCAATCCCAGTTGGTGGTAGGCCAATATACTCCAGCTCAGAAGTCCCAATTTCCAGGATCAATACTGAAGGCATATTGAAACAAATAAGATGAATTGCCAATTCCGCACCTGATGCGGATGCTGAAGGTAGTGATGAATTGGATAGTGAAGAAGTTGAGGTGGTTTCTAATTCTGCTGGTCACCCATCCAGCACCTCTCCTTACCAGCCTCCTGCCAAGAGATTCCAAATTCACATCATCCCCAGTAACACCAGAAATTTCCAACCCACTCTTGCTAACATTCCTACTTCCATTTCTCCTGCATCACCAAACTCTTCCCACACCAGGCCTTCCTTGAATCCAGCAGTAGAACCATCCCCCATCCAACAGCCCAGAAAATCACCCATAGTCACCTCTCAACAACTCCAACCTGTGGCCAGTACCAGTAGAATAAGACAAGAACTTTCTCCTTTGCCATTTCCTGACACTCAAGTGTTTCAGCACAGGGATTGCTTGCATATCCGAGCTACCAGAGAAGATCCAAATATGGCAAGTAAAAATCAGGCGCTGTAGCCAGGCTATGTAGGAGGGTTGATAGAAATATCAGGGAGGTGATTATGTATGCTAATGATAGGACTATTCCAGGGACTGCTTCTGAGGAGAGGGATGCAAAATTTTCCTGGTATGAAGATGAGTTGGTTAATGATTTCCAGAAAAAGTTTGATTATTTGAGTAGAGATAACTAGTTTCCTTGTTCTTGTTTGTGTTTGGTTTGACTTCTACCCCCACTCTTAGAAAATACTAAAAGAAAAGATAATCAAAATGAATGGAAAATCCCAATAGATGAGCTGGGAGGAAATGCTGCTGCTTAAAAAAGAAATAAAAAGAAAACACAAATTATACAAGTAGAGAAAAAGAAAGAAAAAGAGAGAAAAAGAGAATAAAGAAAGAGGAAGTAGAGAAATTCCTGAGGTTTGTCCTTCTTGTGTTGAGTTGCTTGCTTTTGGCCAAGAATTTTCTGACAGATAAAAAGCAAGCATTTGATTCTCACAGAGTGGCCAAGGTGATGTTTTACAAGAAGTAGAACCCTCAGGGATGCATACCAGGAGATGGAACTTACTTTCATAACTCCAGCTCCACACCAGGCAACATAAAACAGATAACTTTGCCATAACTGACTTTAAAGTAATGAATGTCTTGAATCATAATGATTGGCATAATTCAAGAAATAATAAAAGAGAAAAAGAAATAAGGGAGACATTTGGCCATATCTTGATGAAAGGTCCAAATCTGAGGGTATTTATGTTGCAGGCTTCCTGAATCTGTCCAAAGGATTGACAAGTGCTCACAAAGTGGCCAAAGTGATTTGTAGAAAAAGATTTGGGTATAATACCCCCTTAAAGGTGCATACCAGGAGAGGAGCTTACTTTTATAACCTCTTCTCCCCACCAAGAACCATCAAATGAAACCCTTGAGGTATTTGGACCAGGATTGTCTAGATTCAATGAGTGAAAATCCTTGACAAGGTCTGGGGGGTTGGTAAGGCTGGAAGCTGGTTCCCAAGTTGTTCTTTATGGGTCTTCACTGGATCCTTTTCACTCTACAGGATACCATAATTTACCTCTTTTGAGTTTTGAGTCCAAAACCTGGGCCACTTCCCATTCTTCTTTCTCCTCCAATAGAACTGGTGGTGGTGGCAATTGATTATGATTTGGGATTCTTGACTGCTTGACTGGTTTTATTAATGACACATGGAATACAGGGTGAACTGACTTCCATTGCAAAGGCAACTTGAGGTGATAAGCATGACTTCAAAGGGTACCAGCCATCTTTCTGAAAATGTTTTTGCGGGTATCATAGTCTTGATGTTCTTGGAAGCTAGCCATACTTTGTCCCCAGGTTGGAAATCAGGTGGAATTATCCTATTTCTATCTGCATACTTCTTGAATCTACTTATTTCTGACTCTAATTATTCTTTGACTACTTGCTGTGCTGATTGGAGTTTTGTTGATACCTTTCCAGAAGGTGAGTCTTGAGAAATATGAATTGAGTCAAAACTGGAATTTCTTCCATAAATTGTGAAAAAAGGTGATTGCTTTATTGATGAATGTTCTGCATTATTGTAGAAAAATTCAGCCAGAGGGATCCAGGTGTGCCAGTAATCTTGATGGTAACTGACATACATCCAAAGATACTGTTCTAGAATCTGAATTACCCTCTCTGTCTGTCCATCTGTTTCAGGATGAAAAGCAGTTGAAAGATATCTTGATATCTTAAGCTTCTGACATAAATTGGTCCATAATGATGAAAAAAATAAAGCTCCTCCATCACTGACAATACTGACTGGAAGTTCATGTTTGGAAAAGACATGGCTGATAACAATTTGAGCTAATTCTAGAGCAGTTATTGTTCCATAAGTTGGAATGAAGATTGCCATTTTTGAGAATCTATCCACAACTACTATAATTGAATCAAAGTTGTTGGAAGGTGGAAATTGAGTGATGAAGTCCATTGATAAAGAATTCAAAGGACCAGATGGAATTTGAAGAGGCTTGAGTAATCCAAACTTCTTATTGTGAGTGTTCTTGTTTCTTGAAAATTTCTGACATGAGGACACAGAGTCCTTAATGAATTGATTCATGCCAGCCCAATAAAAATCCCTCTTGATGAGCTTGAGGGTCTTCTCCTGGCCAATATGGCCAGCCAATGGTAAGTCATGACGCTTTTGAAGAATGTTGAGTTGGATTTCTTCATTGCTTGGGATTACCACTCTATCTTTGAATAATGATAACTTGGCTTGAGGTTCAAGAGAATAATCTGTAACTGATTCACCTCTTACTAGTTGCTTGAGTATTTATTTATAGTTTTTGTCTTGCCATACTTATTTTTGAATCTTGTCAATCAAATCTGAGAATATTTCCACTTTGATTGAGAATAATCTTGACTCTTGAATTCCATCTTTCTTGATTACTTGATGAAAATTCTGATAATTCTTGCTGATGAAGTCCAGCCACCTCTCTGGGTACACATTGTCCTGACGTGACAAGGCATCTGGTAAAGTGGCCAGCCTTCCTGGGCGGTAAGTGATAGTGAAATGAAATTCAGAAAGAAATTCAGCCCAACAGGCCTGAGGACAAGTAAGAACTTTGGAAGACATGAAATACTGAAGAGAAGAGTGGTGTTTCAAGACTTCAAAAGGATTGGAAAGAGAAAGAATAAATGCTCTCCAGTGCTTTAGAGCCCAAACTACGCCAAGGAGTTCCTTGTCATGAATTTCATAGTTGAGATCAGCTGGCAGAATCTTGCAACTATCAAATGCAATGAGATGCTTTCCTGAGTCATTCACCTGACTCAGTAGAGCACCCAAGGCATAATCAGAAGCATCAGTCTCTACAATAGTTGGTTGAGAAGGATTGAAATGCACAAGGATAGGGGAAGTGGTGAATGCTTCTTTGAGTATCTGAAACTGGCTAAGAGCTTCCTCATTGAAGATAAAAGGGGAGGCTTTTTTGAGGAGGGAAGTGAGAGAAGTAATTTTTTAAGAGTAATTTTTAATGAAAAGGCAATAGAAATTTGAAAAGCCAAGAAATGATTGAAGAGCTTTGATGTTCCTGGGCTGAGGCAAGTTGTGGATTTGCTGAACCTTTGAAGAATCCATCTTGAGGCCATCACTTGAAAAAACATAGCCCAAGTATTCCACACTTGAGGCATGGAATATACACTTTGAGGTTTTTGAAAATAAATTATTGTCCCCCAGTATTTGGAGGACAGAGGCCACATGTTTGACATGTTCCTCCTCAGAATTGGAAAAGACCATCATATCATCCAGATAAACTAAAACAAAAATATCCAGAAAATCTGCAAACATATCATTCACAATATTTTGGAAAGAAGCTGGAGAATTGGTCAGGCCAAATAGCATAACCAAATACTCATAACTACCATATTTGGTTTTAAGGGCAGTTAAGTGCTTGTCCCCCTCTTTCATTCTCAGGAGATTATATGCACCATGCAGCTCTATCTTGGAGAAGATAGTGGAACTGTTGAATATGGTAAGAAGCTGGTTCCTAGGAGGAACAGGATACCCGTTCTTCCTAGTGACAGCATTATGTTTGTGGTAGTGAACACACAAACAAAGACCTCCATCCTTTGTCTTAACAAAAAGGACAGGTGCCCCTGTTGAAGAGGAGCTTGGTCTTATGAAACCTTTCTCTACACTCTCTGAAATGTAGGCCAATAGTGTTTCTGAATCTTTATTTGATAATGAGTAGATAACACCGACCGGAGGTAGAAGACCCTCCAGTTCAATGTGATGATCACAGGCTTGGTGTGGAGGAAGTTTCTCTGCTTTCACCTTGAAGAATACATCCAAATATTGGTAATAAGCAAGAGGGACTACCTTCAGCACAGTTTAAATTTCTTCTGGCTCTTCCTCCTCATCCCACTGCTCCTCCAGGGAGGCATGAAAAGATAAGGGAGGAAGGTCCATATCCACTTGAAAGAGATAAAGTGAAGATATAGAAAGATTTTCTCCAACATCTTTTATCTCTTTGAAGACTTCATATCTTGATTGGATTAATGAATGAGAGGGCATGATGGAAGGGATATGGACAGAAGAAGGAAGGGAAGATGTCTTAAGTTCACCAACCAGAGCAACCCTGTTGGCAGCAGTAGACAAGTCATTACCACTAGAGCCCTTATGACTACAATCATAGGTGATAAATCCATTTTTCCAATCAATAATGGGATTGAAATGGTATAGGAAATCATAGCCCAATATCAGGTCTTCTCCCTTGGGTGAATCTATGATAAAAACATCCAATTCAAAGCTTGGGAAGGAAAGAAAGTAAACTACCCACTTGGTATAATGGGTGATGAACAAGGCAGGGGATTCATTGGAATCCAGAATGAAAAGAGGAATCTTTTCAGGGAGCTCTGGCATAGTCAATGAGTACTTGAGAACAAAATTATTTGCAATAAAAGAGTTTTTAGCACCAGAATCAATGAGAATACTATAAAAAATATCAGAGACAGAAGAAAAAATAATAAATTTTAAAGATTTATTGACACTAGTATTCATAGTGAACAATTGTGCTCTTTAAGGAAATAAGTGAGAACCATTGAACACATCATGATCCCCACTCAGGCTTTTTCCTGCTTGCTAGGGAAGCCTCTTGATGACCCAGGCTTGTTCTGAGGTCTCTTGAAGCATTTTTAAATTGGGTGCTTTCCACCACAATAAGTACACAGCCCTTCTTTAATTATCCTCTCCTGTTCATAACAAATTAATTTATTGTCCTTATTAAGCAGAGCAGAATGGGTTTTGTCCCTTGAAACTTGAGATTGCTTCCCCTTCTCATTCTGCTTATGGTTATGCCTCTTTGAAGATGAGTCTTCAGGAGGTCTAGAGGGATTGGATCCAGTAGCAGGAGGCTTCTTTTCTTGATTTCCACCCTTTTCCTTCTGCCTCTCATGGTACCTAGTATCTAATTCTAAGGTGATATCCATGAGTTCTTGAAGTGTGTCAAAGGTTCCAGGGTGAGAAGCCAGCTGATCCAATAACCTTGATGCCAATCCTCTTCTGTAAAAATGAATACAGGCCCTTTTCCCCCAATCTCCAATTCTTGACATTAAGCTTCTGAAATCAGCAATGTACAAAGATACATGACCACTTTCTTCCATCCTCAAATTGTCCAACTCCTGTTCAGCTTTCCTAACCTCATTGGGATCACCAAGCAGAGTGAATAATTGGGTTTCAAATAACTGCCAATTATTGAGGAGATAGGAAGGGTCTTCATTGGAAATATTGGAGAGGTAGGCTTCAATCCATTTGCCAGCTCTACCAGTAAGAAAAGAAGTTGAGTAAAGAACTTTCTTCCTGTCAGAGAAGGAATTTGCTGGATCATTATGGAAAATCAATTGACAGGATTGGATAAATCCTCTCAATTTATGGACTTGAGTACCATCACAAGAATCAGGTGCCTTCATGGATGGAGTCTTGAAAGCAGGGGCTTTGGAATTGTCCCTGGGGTAACTGCTTGAGTGAGCTGCCCCATGAATTGAGTCATTTTCCCCATCATCTTGAGGAGACTTGGTTCAGTCTGTGAGTCAAGAGGTTGACTAGAAAGGGCTATATTAGAACCCTGAGGCACCTCCAGAGCATTTTCCAAAGAATCTACCACTTCAGTTTCCCCAGAATCTTCCTCTTCCACAGACTCTTCCCCCTCTTCATCTTCAACTTCCCCTAGTCTTGCTCTTGAACCTTCATTCATGCCAGGGTAGCCACCCAAAAGTCCAGAGAAAGATCTTGATTTTCTTGGTTTCATTCTCACTCTTTTGGAGGGTGCTGCTCCTTCCATTGGTGGTCAGCTGTCCAAGTTTGCACTCAGTTGATGAACTGATGGTGTGCAGTAAAGAGGAAGCCTTGCTTTAGGAGTGAGAACAGCTGGATTTCTTTGAGATCTAGTGTTCTTGGCTGGAGGGCTATGCTGAACTTGCATTATTAAAAATAAAAGAATAATTTAATGGTATTTGGGATAAGGAATCAAGGCTTGGCCAAATCAATCACAATGAAATTCTTGGTGAATATTGAGGAGTCAATCAAAATCTTTAGGTGAAATAAAACTCAATCCATCAATCAATCAGTCAATTTAAATCAAACATGAATAATCTTGAAGAATTCAATAATCAATCAATGTCTTCAATGTCAATTCAAGGGCTTGAGGAATTAATCAGTCAAATAAATATCTTCAGGAATCAACATCAATCCTTGGGTATAAATCTGTTAACCTGATGAATTCAAAAGTCAATCATTCCAATACAAATAAAATCCTGAATTGCTTAATCAATAATTCAAATGAATCCCAATCAATTAACAAATCAATAACTCCTGATAAGACCTGAATAAACAACAAAGGAGAAGTTTGATTTGATATAAAAAATGAAGTGAAATGAGATGGTCAGAAATGATTAAGAAATTAGACGAATCAATTTTCATATGAATATAATGAGTGAGATGAAAATTGATGAGGGAAAATCATTATCATTAGAGAATCATAAAATCATAAAAAGGTCATAATAAATGAATGAGAGAAATGAATATAAATGAATTAAAATAAAGAAGCAATCATGAGTTAATTAATTTAATGTCACAGGGGCTCTTCTAAGTGAAGAGGGCCTGGCACTTACTTATGGAGGGCTGAGGATATGGTAAGAAAGAATACACTTAAGAGTGTTATGAGATGAATTACTAAATAAAATAATATAAGAAAAGCAGAAACAAAGAATAAGAGTAAGAATAAAAGATACAACCACAAAAACGTCCAATTCCACTGTTTTAACCTGTCAGAATGGAAAGAGAAGGTTTAATAAGGATATGACCACCCAGCTCATACTGTACAGGTGAAGAGAGAAAAAGCAAAGACTAACTTAAGATTGAATAATTATAATACCCAAAAGAGGGATAAGAATAATTATAAAATAATAAATATACTAAATTAATTAACTGGGGAAGAAGTCCCCAGGGGGAAGAAAGAGGGGCTGGTATATGTGAGAATCACCAGCCCTGATCCAGACAGACAACTTTCATGAGAAGATTTGATGATTTCATTGAGTCTGGAGAATACAGGTCCTGTATGGCTGTACAGGATCTGTACAAGAGTATTGGTGGTATTGATTGATCATACAGTTTGGGGATGGTGTATCCAAACTTTATTGGGTAATTCCAGCCTGTAGCAAAGCTTCCAGGCTGTATTGATGAACCAGATTGTATGCATGTTTGAGAAAAAGAAGCTTACTGAAACTGAATGCTGATACACACAGTGGATTTGCTGGTTTGAGGTGTTTGAGTGGGTGTAAGTATGAATACCCTTACCCCTGATGAGTGGTTTTTACCACTGCTTACCATCCAGAAACTGATGTACAGACAGAGAGGGAAAATAAGATACTAGAACAGTACCTTTGGATGTATGTTAGTTATCATCAAGATGATTGGAACACCTGGCTCCCTCTTGCCAAATTTGCTTACAATAACTCTGACCACTCTTCAACAAAACAATCACTGTTTTTCACTTTTGATAGAAGAGATCCTCATTTTGACTCAGCTCACATTACTCAAGATACTCCTGCTGGAAATTTATTAACAAAAACACAATCAGTACAGCAAGATGTCAAGAGAGAACTTGAAGTTTCCATAAACAGGCTTAGGAGGTATTCAGATGAAAGTAGAGCAAGTCCACCTGTTTTAAATCCCTGTGAAATGGTATGTCTTTCTTCCAAGAGCATGAAATCAACTAGAACCATCAAAAAACTTTCTGAAAGATTGTTGGGTCCTTTTCCAATCTTGAAGAAAGTCAGCACTCACACCTGCCACCTCAAGCTCCCATCTCAATGAAATTCCATCCACCCAGTATTCCATATTTCACTCTTGAAATGAGTAAAGACATCAAAAATCCCAAATAGGCATCAAGAGCCTCCTCAAATTCCCATTGAAGAAGAAGAGGAATGGGAAGTATTTCAAATACTGGACTCAAATTGAAAGAGAGGAAAATTATGGTATTTGGTGGAATGGAAATGTCTCAGTCAAGACCAAGAAATATCCACTTGGGAACCAATTGAAAAACTCAAGAATCGTCCAGAACTTATCAAGAATTTTCATTCTTTATATCCTGACAAGACAGGACTCAATTTTTCAAGAACTTGAGTATTTATGGTGCTTGGTGGGGAGAGGAATTACCAAGAGTAAGTCCCACTGCTGGTATGCACCCTTAGAGGTACTTTACCCTTTTTGTTGTAAGCATCACCTTGGCTACTCTGTGAGCACTCTGCAATTTTTGAGTACAGATATTTGGCCTGGATTTAACCAGCAATTCCAAAATTATGGCCACTTTCACTTGGGAAAATGGACCATTCCTTTTCTCATTTTCTTTCCAAGTCTTTCCAATTCCAATTCATTCCTTCAGAAAATTTATTTTCTTTTTATGGCACTGGAAGGAGTGTTAACTAATAAAAGTCAGAGCCTCTCCTGGTGTGAACTTCCCTGAGGGGTCAACAATCCTTCAACACATCACCTTGGCCACTCTGTGGGCACCTTTCATCAAATGTTCTTTTCCAGGTCCTTGGTTAATTCAAATCACTTGTCAACATCAGTGATCAAGATTAGAACCTCCACAAAAATTTGTTTCTCTTTACTTCTTTTATTTCTTTATTTTCATTTTTTTATTTTTTATTTTTACTTTCATTTTAAAGTTTTCTCTTATCACGTCAAATTCCATGTCAAAATCATCATTCATTTTAAAAATTATCATCAATCAGGAATCAAATGTCAAAAGAAGATCAAGCAATTCCTGCATCATATTTCAAATTCTAAATATCAGTTTCAAATTTTTTATCTTAATAATTCCTCTTGAATCCCCCTCTCAAAATCCTTCCAATATGCTGAACAAACTTTACCTTGTATTGGTGCTCAGGAGATCACCATTTCAAGGTGGGGGGTACTGTCACGACCATGGAAATTCACCCTCTTGGATCTCAATATGGCATGTCCATGCCATATCCAATTTATGGAAATTTGGCCATATCCATAATCATTGTCCAAATTGGACATTTCATCTTTTTGACCTTTTATGGTCATTTCACTATCTGGCCCAAGATGGCCCCTTCATCATCATCAGGCCTTTCCTGGCCAGTTTTTGCTTTTGGGAAGTCTTTTGTATTTTCAAGTCAACAGGGAAAATAAATTGCAAAAGCCTGTATTTGGCTTTTTAAGATTTAAATACAGATTTGCACATTTTGTACATTTTTGTGCATTTTAGGCCGTTTTCCCATGTAATATGGAAATATGCCCAAATGGCCATATTAGGCCATTTGGGGATCAATTGCCAGATTTGTGCATTATTTCTGCACTTCGCGCAAATAAAGCTTTGAAGATGTACTAGCTGTACTTCGCCAAAACATCCAAAAACCACTCTCTCACCTCTGAAGCCACCAAAACCCATTTTTCACTCTTATCCTCCTAGTATCATCCCAAAAGACCTTTGGTCATTTTCATCCTCCAATAATTAAAAGTGCCATAAATGGTTTTATACACCATTATGCATCTTTTTTCACCATAAATTCAATGGCACCAACATAAAATGATTATGTAAACATTTCATCAGGTCATCAAGGAATCACATCATCCAGAGGATTAATCAAGGCTCAAGGACAATTGACAATCTCAAAAACCAATGATGACATCAAGCAATCATTGGTCATTCTCATTCACAGTATTCCTCCTGGGGAATACTGGCAGTTTATTCTCAAGGGATCTTCAAGAGGCAGTTTCAAAACAATTTGCCAAGGGTTGGTGCTCCATAAATCCACCTTGAAAACCACATTCATTCAATACAGTCTGGATTCATCAAGACCTTTATTTTCAACCATACACCATGGGAATTTGACTCAAACTGGTTGATTTCCCAATTTGGCAGGGTATGCACTTCATCAAGCAGTAAATACAGCTTCAAGTATTCCATTGCCAGCCTCTGCCCCAACCAGGCACAAGCATGACAGCCAAATACCATAAATCAATGGTATAGCCAAGATACCACCAAAACATGGAGCTGAGCCAAATCAGCTCAAAAGGTATCAAAAGAAAGAGGAAACCGACCACTTTCCAAATACACAAGTCCCACCATCATAGGACAAGTAATAAGTAAGTTATTCTTGCTCAAAGCTGTTGCTGAGTATAAACCTTAATTTTCACCTCCCATCTAAAATCCAGAGGAAGAGGCTTAACCCCATCAAATGGTCATTATAAATGAAGCACTAAGTCAGGAATATCCAATAGTACTAACCAAATTGAGCTAGAATCAAAATTACTGAATTTATGACCAAAATAAGGTCAAATATAGGGGAAAAAATATTCACCTCTCATCTAACTTCTACAGTTTGAGTGTGAGATACCTAAAGTGGGGCCGTTTTGTAAACAGCACAATAAGGGCTATCCAATGGTGCCATCCACTTCCCCATATCCCATCTAGAAAAAAAGGTATGGAGCAAACAAGCTCCATAGAGATTTTAAGCAAATCATACACATGTACAAAAAATCTTGTACATGGCATAACTTTGCCATATTTAATGATAACCATGTCAAATAAGGTACCATTGTGTAGAAAGCATTTAGGGCTACACGATGAACAAAATTTAAGCTGGATATCTCAAGAACTGACAAAGGTACGGCAGTTTTAAGATCAAACTCTCACAGTCTGACCAATACAGCCTTACCATGGGGTAATATCCCATAATTATGAGTATGATGTGTAAAATAGACAACAAAGCATGTTTATACTTCAATAACTCATAATTAATTCAATACTGGGGTCGCATACAGGTTTTGTAAAGCATTCTATGCATTATACATGTCAGAAGAGGGCTGTGTGGTCCCCAGATGAAAGCTTTCACCCTGTATTGGTGAAAGCTGCCCAGATGTGGTTTCAAAAACACACCTGAGCACAATGCAGGCTATAAAGGCTTTGTGAAACCCACAAGCCAGTCCTTGGAAATGAAAAATCTTCACTTCCTCTACATGGAAAGGCCTAACAGCCTTTTCACCCCATTTTAGGATAAAAAGGGGCCTTTCCTCAGCAGAAAAGGTTTCCTCATCCTTCTCTTCAATTCTTACATAGTACAACTGTCAAAAACAGCTATACTCTTGGAAAATAATCAGGTATACTTCTAATTTTAAATATTTTAGTCTTTATTATAATAACCCAATTGGTAAAGTTGCACCCAGGGCTTTCAACAGTGCTCACCACCACTAAAAAATCTTTTAGTAAAGCCCTTATATTTTGATTGAAAACTTTTTTTATGATTAGTATTTGTGTCACAGTCATAGTTTAGGTTGTAGATACTATACTATTATCATCACCTCTTCATAGACTCAGCCTGACATTTTGGGGGTAATATTTCTATTAATGAGGCTACTGATTCTAGAAGTGTGTACAACTATTTCTGGTTCTTTTGTACTTCTTTCACCAAGTCCAACAGCTTCTGGATCATTGGGTCTGAATCTTTCTGCCTTTGGTTGAAAGAGGTCTTGTTTTTGCCCTTGTATCCTTGTCTCCTCCTGGAAACTACCTGGGATTGTAAAGAATGCTGACTGTTGGCCACTGATCTGCTGGTTCCCAAATGGTGTGAAGCCACTGGAGAGCTGGTTTGGCCTACTCCCTGTGAACCTGAAGGAATCTGATTATGCCCTGTCTGGGTCATCTGTTCCTCTATAGCTTGTATAGTGGCTTGATTCTCCCTTATTCTGTTTGCCCTCACTTCCAGGAGTCTGAACTGCCTGGTGGGATTCCAACCATTGGTGATTACCATAAGGTATTTGAAGTCTATCTCTTTGAGACATATCTTCTGGCAACTTGCTCCAAGCTCTTCCCAGTGACATGCTAGGTTGAACCTCTTGTTGTCCATGCTCCATTGAAAAGGTCTTTGAGGGGTTGGTGGAGCTGAAAAACTTGATCCATATCCTTTCAGTCCTCTGGTTTGAGGTTTCTATTGAATTGGAACGTGAATGGCAGAGTGGGCATGATTTCCCTCAATGTCTTTCCATCTACCACTGTGTCCAAGGTGGCTTCTTCCAGGTCTTCTGCTTTTAAACAAGCCTTCTCTGTCCTCTTGCTGGTTCCTTTGGAAGCCAAGGTTTCTGAGGTGTACAGGTTTTATATCAGTGTTTGCAAGCCGTCAACAACTTAATGTTCTTAGGGTATTTACCTTTGACTGTGCCTTGTACAAATTTGCTGTCTACTGCTTTTGGCAATTTGCCTGGAGAGGTTACAACTGGGTTAATGATTTTAATCTTCCCTGTACAAGTGGTGAAGGTTGGTTTAACTTTTATTGATGCAGAGTTTTGTGGTAATTGGTGTGCACCTTTTAGCTGTGCCTCTTTCCTTTTCCCTTGCTGCCCTCTGGTTCTGAGGGTGTCACTGGTGTGTTGGCCTGTGACTGGGTCTCAAGTGGGATGTTGTTTTCTTCCACTGAATCAAGCACGAGAAAGAGGGCTTAATGTCAGTTAAGACTTCCTAAAAGGATGTTTGCACACCTAAGAATGGCCTCTGGGCAATATATTTCTATATTATGCCCTTTTATTATGAAAGTGCAATTGAAATTAACAACTAAATGTCAGAAATACAGCTTATTGATATCTGGTACACTGTTTTTATACCAATATCTAACAGATCAACTTGTAATGAGCAATTATCATCCAAAAGTGGTTCTGTGAAGGCCAATTGAAATGATCAATATACCAAACCATGCCTCTAATACTGTTGGTTTTACAATAAAAGGTGTCCTTTTTAATTAAAAAATGGGCATTATTGATGACTTAAAGTGTTTTAATATGTAAAACATGCCAAAAATAAAGGTTTTGCGCTGATTAAATTATAATCAACCACACAACAAGGCAATTAAAAAATGAAAAACACAGTGGTATATAACATATACCAATCAAAAAATGTATATAAAATTTATCTTATAATCTTCTTTTTAATTAAATTACGCCTAAAAAACACAACCAAAGTGTCAGAAATAAAAGAAAAATAGAAAAAACTCACTTTTATCCATGAAAAAGATCCAAAAACCCAAAAGAAATGGCCAGGCCCCCAAATTGTCAGGCTGAGTCTATGAAGAGGTGATGATAATAGTCTTTAAAATCTAAAATATGACTGTGAAACAGATAATAATCATAAAAAAAGGTTTTAATTTAAATGTAAGGGCTTTAATAAAAGATGTTTTAGTGGTGGTGAGCACTGTTGTAAGCCCTGGGTGCAGCTTTACCAATTGGGGTATTATAATAAAGACTAGAATACTTAAAATTAGAAGTATACCTGATTATTTTCCAAGAGTATAGCTGTTTTTGACAGTTGTACTATGTAAGAATGCAAGAGCAGGATGAGGAGACCTTTTCTGGTGAGGAAAAGTCCCCTTTTTATCCTAAAATGGGGTGAAAAGGCTGTTAGGCCTTTCCATGTAGAGGAAGTGAAGATTTTTCATTTCCAAGGGCTGGCTTGTGGGTTTCACAAAGCCTTTATAGCCTGCATTGTGCTCAGGTGTGTTTTTGAAACCACATCTGGGCAGCTTTCACCAATACAGGGTGAAAGCTTTCATCTGGGGACCACACAGCCCTCTTCTGACATGTATAATGCATAGAATGCTGTACAAAACCTGTATGAAACCCCAGTATTGAATTAATTATGAGTTATTGAAGTATAAACATGCTTCGTTGTCTATTTTACACATCATACTCATAATTATGGGATATTACCCCATGGTAAGGCTGTATTGGTCAGACTGTGAGAGTTTGACCTTAAAAATGCCATACCTTTGTCAGTTTTTGAGATATCAAGCTTAAATTGTGTTCAGCATGTATCCCTAAATGTGTTCTACACAATGGTACCTTATTTGACACGGTTATCATTAAATATGGCAAAGTTATGCCATGTACAAGTTTTTTGTACATGTGTATGATTTGCTTAAAATCTATATGGAGCTTGTTTGCTCCATAACCTTTTTTCTGTATAAGATATGGGGAAGTGGATGGCACCATTGGATATCCCTGATTGTGCTGTTTCCAAACAAACACACTTTAGGTATCTCACACTAAAACTGTAGAAGTTAGATGAGAGGTGAATATTTTATTCCCCCTTATTTGACATAATTTTGGGCATAAATTCAGTAATTCTGATGCTAGCTCAATTCGGCTAGTACCATTGAATGGTCCTGACTTAGGGATTTATTATTAAAACCCATTTGATGGGGTTAAGCCTCTTCCTCTGGATTTTAGATGGGAGGTGAAAATTAAGGTTTATACTCAGAAACAACTTTGAGCAAGAATAACTTAGTTATTACTTGTCCTATGATTGTGGGACTTGTGTATTTGGAAAGTGGTGAGTTTCCTCTTTCCTTTGATACCTTTTGAGCTGATTTGGCTCAGCTCCATGCTTTGGTGGTATCTTGGCTATACCATTGATTTATGATATTTGGCTGTCATGGTTGTGCTCTGGTTTTGAGTCACAGGCTGACATCAATACAGACCAGCTACCAGCCTGAAGGAGTCAAGCTGTCAACATTTCACATATACCAGCGTCCTTTGACCCTGGGATCTTTTCCCCCAGTTAATGAATATATATTTCATTTTATTTTATCTTTATTTATCTTATCATTTTGTTAAGTGAAGACTGATATTCACAAGTCAGTCATTTAAAACCTCTTTCTTTTCTTTCTTTGCATGTTGATGGATATTTGGTGTTCATATCCTTACTAATTCCATTATTTATTTTGGAAGGTTGAAACAGTGGTTAAGGACTTACTTGGTTGCCTCTTTGTCCCTTTGGCTTCTCATTTCTCTTATTTCATCTCATCTTTGTACTTGCATCTTTCTTAGAACAATTTATTTATATTATTTTCTTTTCTTTTATCTTTGGGGTCTTCCAAGTGAATTCCCTGATTACTGAGGGTCACATCACTCTTGTCTTTCCACTAAAGCCCCTGTGACAAAATGATTATCTGAATATCTATGGTATTGACATGAATAATCATGAAGACAGATATTTTACTATAGGGGGCAACAAAAGACAAATTTGCCTTTCCTCTAGCGCAAAGAGAAGTAATTGTAATCAGCCAATTTAAAAGGTTTTGCAAAGACAGAGTTGGGAATGATCAGCTTACTAAAGCACAAATCAGTCTTTAGTTAACAAAACAAATGAAGGAAGAACTCATTGAAAGTTTTTTTCCAAAGATAGTAGCCGTTGCTTCTGATAATGATCCACTAGGGGCTATTAAAGGAAACTTAATGGAAATTATGCTCAATGTCCAAAGGCCTTATCCTCCACTATTGAGAATAACAGATTGCACAGCTAGCCCTTGAGCTAGAGAAGAATTGGAAGAACATATCAATGAGCTGATGAAAAGGGAGTTCTTGGAAAGTTTGGACACAATGAGGCAGAAGAAGTCAAAACATCTGTGATAATAACTTGGAATAATGAGAAATGAAGGATAGTTGGTAATTTTAGAACATTGAATACCTATACTATTCCAGATAGATATACAATTACTATAATTTATTAAGCTTTGATTCAGCTGTCAAAAGATCAATAGATAACCTCTATGGATTAACTTAAAGGCTTCCATCAGAGTTTTTTGACACCTCATTTCAATACATTTGTCAGAATAATTTCACATTTTGATATTTATTGATACTTAAAGATTCCTTTTGGAATGAAAAGATCATCTTCTAATTATCAAAGAATCATGAATAAAACTTTCCCACATGAATTAACAAGGGGATGGTTAATCATTTATATTAATGACATTATCATTTTTTTAGAAACCTGGCAATTTGGTTGGAGAGACTTGCATTAGTACTTATGAAGATTCTTCAAGTGAACAGAAAAATATCTCTTAATAAATGTCATTTTGGGTTTTATGAGCTGAAAGCTCTGGGACATATAGTTTAAGGACTAATCCTTGGTGTTGATAAAAAGAGTTTCTGCAGTATTACTAAAAAAATGCCCCAGGATAAAAAATAAATGATTTCCTTACTGAGATTTTCCAGTTATTAAAGGCAGAACCTTAAGGATTTTGCAATGAATTCCAGATAATTCTACAGAATTTGTGATCAGAAAACTGTCTTTTAGATGACACATGAAAGAATTCAAGAATATTATATTAAAAATAATTCTTTAATCAATGAACCATTATTATTGCTTCTGGACTGGAACTTTCCTCTTAAGCTATATATTGATGCTTTTGGTGAGGGTTGAAGTGCTTCTATTCATCAAATCCAAATTGCCAATGACAAGCTTTATGAAGGTCTAATTTATTTTATCTCAAGAAAAATAAATCCTACTGAGGACAGATATGGAGCAAAGTAATGTAGTGCCTTTGCCTTGTATGGGCCCTGCAGAAAATTCATTATTATCTTGATGGTAGTGTGTTTGAATCCATTACTTATTGCAATGCTGTAAAATAACTTCTTAAAATGAAAACTCCCAACAGACACATGTTAAGATGGTCAATTTCCATACAGAGCTATAGAGAAAGTATGAACATAGTACATAATACTGGAAATATTCACAAGAGCTCCTATGGCTGAAGTAGATAGGAATTACCCAATACATCTGATAACACTGTCTATATTACTGAAAATGCAAAACCACAGATTCATATTGAAGGAATTATCATTACAGACTTAGAAACAGAATCTTTTGATGAGGTTGGAGAGAGCTATAAGAAAGGAAAATATTTCACATTCTCAATTCCCTCCTTGCCAAATATTTCAAAGATTCATCTCTAGGTGATTCTTTGGATTTTATATAGAAAACATCATAAGATAATGGAACATTCCATTTATTTGATGGTGTCTTATATCACAGGTCTAAACACACATGTCTAATAGTCTCATGTATTACAATGATAATCAACAAAATATTACTAGAGTGCCATGAAATTTTTTTTTTGACATCTTTCTAAATACAGAACAATGGAAAGAATCAAGACATGTGCTTGGTGGCCATCTTAGAAAAAAGATTTAATTGAGTCCTATCATAGTTGTGAATGGTGTCAAGCAGCCAATAAAGCTACTGTAAAAAGATTTGTTTTGATGATTCATATCTAAGAATCTAGCACCCCATGGTAAGTGGCCCATATGGATTGAGTGACTGCCTTACCAACTGGTGGTGCAAAAAGCTCCGATGAATGTCCTTCTATTGTAGACAGGTACCGAAAAACTCCAATATTTTTACCATGTCCTAAAGCTGACACAGACATGGATACAGCTCTTTTAATTTGGAATAGAGTTATATCTCATACTGGTCTCTCTGAAAGTATCATTAGTGATAGTGACCACAAATTTACTTCAGCCTTATGGACAAATATGCATAAGCCTTTGGGAACTAAAATATCATTTTAAACAGGTTATTATCCACAAACTAATCCAGCTGGAAGAATGATTCAAACCCTTGAGGAAATAATCAGAAGATTTTGTGCTTATGCACTAGAGCTTGAATATTCTGATGGCTTTACCCATGTTTGGGGTACACTTATACCAGAATTGGAATTAGGATACAAGACTTACATTTATGCTTTAACAGGAAGAGACTCCTTCAATGTTAGTGTGAGCCTGAAAGAATGTAAGCTTCTATCTTCTATACAGAACCCAAACACTTTCTTTAAAATTTTGTCTCATTTTTCTTTCAATATTTTGTAAAAAATTTCAAATACACAAATTCATAATATTATAATGTGAATTGAATATTGTTGCTATGACTGATTACTAATTATGTAATAGTATAAAGCTCCCACCATGTCATTAATATTTTTTTATATCTGCTAATGTTTCTATAAAAGATCTTTCCTCATTTGAACAGAACTCATTTCCTATTATTTTGGTTTCAATTTGTAATTACAACATTTAAAGAGGATTAAGGCTCTTGGAATTAATCCTCAGAGATCTTACCAATTATATTTTTATGCTTAAAATTACTTACATTTCATTTCAGAAATATTAAGTGCTCTCACTTGGAAGTGATTCAATTGACTTTGCCATTTATAGTACCATTGAAGCTTAAATCCCAACAGTACATCATTATAAATCAAGTGACGCGTCTATTACTTCAAATAATAGTATTCCACTTCTTTTTGATTTATTAAAATTCCTAGTATTTTAGTCTGGAAGCCACAAAAGAGGCACCAGATAAAATTTAATATATTAAAATTTATATTAGATTTGATTAATTAATTCATTAAATCTAATTAATTAATTAGAAGTTGAAATACCTAATTAATAGAAGTTTTTTGTTAATGAAAGACATAAGCATTGTTACTGGTCATCTATCCAAGATGATGACCAGTAACTATTCTCTAAGCCATTCTACCTCTCGTCGTTGGGGAAAGAAACCTACAGCTCGGTCGGAAGCTTGGAAAAAGGACCATTCCCAAGGTGAAATTTGTAGTTATGACAATTTATCATTGCATCCTACTCCAAATCTTCAATCCAGAAGTCCCAGGACCACCAAAGAGTTCAATTTGAAGTCTCTTCAACTTACAGGATCACAATTTAGTGATGAGGATCGAAAAACTATAACAACGATGAAAAAAAATCAACATAAATCAAATTTCAAAGACAATTTAGCTACCAATACAGCCTATAGAATTCCAGACAAGCCTTTTATTCCTAATCCTGATAGTAAAAGGATCTACACCAACACTATCAAAAAAAATAGCAATCCAAGTACTCAAAAAAGAACAACAATGGCGGATAACAACAGACCTTTGAGTAGTAATCAACCTAACACGAATAGTTATAAGATCTGTAATAAAGAAGAACAAAAAGTACAGCTTAATACCAGTCGTACTAGCTCCAGTATCAACAAAATTGAGTTTGAAACGATAGATGCGACTGATACTGAAAATAAAGAAGAAGTAATATTGAATAAAATTGTAAACTATATTGAAAGAAAAATAAAAAATCAACCTATTTCAACGAAAGAAAAAGTATCAACTAAACTGAAAAATATTACCACTTACATTGACAATAAAGAAGATATCTACTACCTCCTAAACTCAGATAATCATATTAGTAGATTAAGTACAACAATAACAACTATACTAAGAGAAGAAAAATGTAGTGAGGGTATATTGAATCAAGATGAAAAAGTAATTTTAAGATATTTTATTTTTACAAATGACAAAAACAACTTTTATCATACTGACAAAAGTATACAGGAACTCATTACAAAAATACAACAAACCTATACATATTACTATGTCTAAATCATTTTTTTTACTTTTTTTAGTATTACCAAATGTGAGCCTGCAAGCATGTAAGCCTCTATCTGTTATACAGACCCCAATCACTTTCTTTAAAATTTTGTCTCATGTTTCTTTCAATATTTTGTAAAAAATTTCAAATACTCAAATTCATATTATTATAATATGAATTGAATCTTGTTGCTATGACTGATTACTAAATATTTAATAGTATAAAGTTCCCACTATGTCATTAATCTTGTTGTTATATCTGCTCATGTTTCTATAACAGATCTTTCCTCATTTGAACAAAACTCATTTCATATTATTTTGATTTCAATTTGTAATTACAACATTTAAAGAGGATTAAGGCTATTGGAATTAATCCTCAGAGCTCTTTCCAATTATATTTTTATGTTTAGAATTACTTACATTTTATTTTAGAAATATTAAGTGCTCTCACTTGGAAGTGATTCAATTCACTTTGCCATTTATAGTAACATTGAAGCTTAAATCCCAACAGTACATCATTATAAATCAAGTGACGTGTCTATTACTTCAAATAATAGTATTCCACTTCTTTTTGGTTTATTAGAATTCATAGTATTTTAGTCTGGAAGCCACAAAAGAGGCGCCAGCTAACAGTTAGAAAAAGGATGGAACCTCAAACTTCAAGTTAATACTTTGAAGAATGACTTAGTTGACATTAACCCAAATTCTTCAAGCTTTAAGCTTCTAGTTGAAAAAGTAAGATAGAATTCTATTAAAAGCTTGACTAATGCTTTTGAAAGATATTTCATTTTGGATTCAAATAACTCAAAGCCCTAGGACATGTAGTATATGATCTATAACTTGGGATTGAAAAAAATAAAGTTGCAGAAGTGCTATTAAAGCCTATTCCACAGAAAAAAGGAAATACAGTCATCTCTAGGGTTTTCAGGATACTAAAGGCTGCATATTTAAGATTTTACATCTATAGCAAGAGCTCTTTAAGAGCTTTGTGATAAGGATATAATATTTGAAATGACTATTGATAGAGTCAAAGCCTTAAACACTTCCCCACTTCTACTTATTTCAGATTTCAAAATCCACTTTAAGCTTTGCATTGATTCATCAGGAGATGGACTAGGAGATGCACTTCTTCAAGTCCAAATTATTAATGACAAATCTGCCAAAGGACCTAAATGTTTTACATATAGGAAAATAAAACCTACAGAAGCCAGATATGGAGTAAGCCAAATGGAATGTTTGTTTCTTGTTTGGTACTTGGAAAAACTCAATTAGTTTATTGAAGGATATGTTTTTGAAGCTATAACACATTTTACTCCTGTGAAATCACTTCTGAACATGAAAACACCCAACAGACCTATGTCACAATAGTATGGAGGCAATATGACCATTGTAAACAAAGATGGGAACTTTTACAAAAATGTAGATGGACTAAGCATATGGCCATTAACAAATGATATTAAGAATACCTCTTATGTTGCAGAAAAAGCTTCTGAGAAAATTTCAATAGAAGGAATAAGTGTTACAGACCTGAACACTATCTTCTTTGAAGTAAGGAATAGCTCTACTCAATAAATAAATCATAGCCTCCTATGCCAATTACTTGCTAAATATTTTGAATATAACTCCATGATAAATTCCTTGGATTAAATATGAGGGAATATTTCACTTTCTTGATTGCATAATATACCATAGGACAAAGCACAAATTCTTAATGACAGTTGTGGACAGATCCTTGATAGATCTTGTATTAAAAAAATGCCATTATAGCTACTTCTAAGGACACCCATTTGATGATAGAACAAGAGAGGAAATCAAGACCTCAATTTTGTGGCCAATGTGGCAAGAAGATGTTTCAGAATATGGCAAAACATGTGACAGATATCAAAAGGAAAATAAATTCACTGGAAAAAGACTTGGAAATATGGTAAAAATGCAAGAACCCAGTAGACCTTGGGAAATTGCCCATATGGATTGGGTAACTGGTCTACCACCAGGAGCTAATAGAAGATATAATTCCTGTCTAGTGATTGTTGAAAGGTTTAGTAAGACTCAAATCTCTTTAATATCTCACAAAGATGATACAGCCATGGAAACAGCTCTTCTACTATGGAATAGAGTAATATGATGGAATGGAATATTCACACACATTATTAGTTACAGAGATACCAAATTTACCTCAGAACCATGGAAAAATCTTCACAAATTATCTGGGACAAAGTTACCCTTCTATACAGCTTACCACCCAGAAAGTTATGGCCTAGCTGAAAGAATGATCAACACCTTGGAAGATATGGTCAGAAGAATTTGTGAATATGGCTTAGAGATCAAATATTGTGATGAATTAAAACATTAGTTTTGTACCCTTCTATCTGCACTGGAACTAGCATATGAAAGTCTGTTCATGCTAGTATCAATAAAACTCCTGCTTTTCCATATTCTTTTATTTTGTTTCAAAAAAAAACTTTAGTGGTATTCTGGTGCAAAATAGAATTAATATCAATACCACAGTGGCCAAAGTTAATATGTTGGAGTTAAGTAAAATCTCCAATTTGTGAGAATTTATCTGATGTAATATTTGCTGATGCTCAAATGGATATCTGAGCAATTCATCACTTATTTGACAAAAACTGATATATTCTGTAAAGTTTTTCTTCATTTATCTTCCTAGAGGTTGAGCTATTGACAGGAAATTTGGGATTACTTGGGGTTGAAAGAGGGATCAAGTCATCAGATACTGCCAGCTACCATTTTCTGTGAGCCCTTTTAAAATATTAATGGCACCAAATTTATCAAAACAAACTGAGCCAAGGTGCACTCAACCAGGCACAATGAGGGTTCTCTCTCACACATTCATTTCTCCCCTGTTAGAGCCTACATGGAATTGGATCAATTGGAAATTTCTAAAGAAAATGTTATTCCACCAGGTCAAATTAGTGTGCCACATAAATTCTCAAGAATTGATATACATTAAACATAGAAACCAAGTTACACTTTTGTGCCACTTCCAAATGTTTCTTTGAAATTTAATCATGATGTTGCTTTCCTTTCCTCATTCACAGCATGATCCCACAAGAAAAAGCAATAAAAAAAATAATACAGCAAAACAGGCCATTAAATAAATCATATACCACATAAACTATTATTTATGGCCACTATTTCAATTTCTTTGTGACCACAATGTGGTCATAACCCCCTATTTTCTAATCACACATATGAATTTAAATTCATAATTTATTTTGAGGTTGAGAGTTTGGTTGATCTTTAAGCACTTTGACAGTTCAATATGATGTTTTTTGGAAAAGGCTGATGTGTAAGGCCTTGAGAAGAAGTGGAGGTAGTAAAGAAATAAGTGAAAACCCTTGCTGACAAATATATCAATTTTTCCTGTCAACAAGAATTTCTTGTATTTGACTATTTCAATTGATCTATATGAGGGTAAGTTTTCCCACTCAAAATAATCAAATATAGATAAGAATTTATATCTGCTGAAATTATTCTTTTAATACTCTAAATTAAATTTACTTTCTTGAGTTCTGCAAACTTTACTATGTGAATCATGCACCCCCCAATCATTTACTATTGTTGCCACTATCACATTAGCAGGTATATTGAATCTCATTTTTAACATTCCAAAGTATTCATATTGAATAAATTTTGGTGATTAATACCCATTATGGCTCAAATACACCAAAGGATGTTATATTCATAATGAAATAAAACCCAATTTTATATCAATCATAAGTAGCAATATATCTTTATTATTCTGAACTATATCCAGGGATTATTATGATAATTATATTTTTATGACACATACCCACAGCATACTTTATTGACCTTCTGGATATAGCTTTTTTGTGGAATCGTGAAATGCTGGAAAGTTTCAATATCAGCCTCAGAAAATAGCACATTGTGTTATTTAGAACAGATTTACCACTTAATTCTTCCCATAACTTCATATTTGGGATGGTTTAAAGGTGAATTCAGCTGTACATGATTTCCCATTGTTGAGATTGATGCAATGATTTCATCAGTAGAATAGAAAGTAAAATTCTTTCTAATATATCATTTTTCTACAATCAATTTACAAGATGTTTGATACAAAGCTGACTTGAAAGTGGTTAATATCAGTCACAATTCTGGCTGACCTGGGTACTGTCAACATGGCCTCTTCACCCAAGCATCATGAAAATGAAAATGTAAGAGATAGAGTTCTTTCAAAAGAATCTGCTGAAAAGGAAATAATTTCGAATAAATTACGCTGATATTTACTTTTATGTGGTAAAACAGGACCCACTACCTTCTTTTTTTCTGAATACCTTTTGGAAATCTCAATCAGTGAGAATGTCCCTTTTAATGAGCTTTTTCTCCAGTAATCTAAGCATTCAATTAAGCTCCAAACCCCAGAAGCACAGAGTACAGCGAACATACCATAACAAATTTGATTTATTACAAGACTCTTGTGACAGTCCAAAGGATCATTAATAAGCTCATTTTCCTTTAAATTGTGAGTTTTTCTTTCATGCTGTGCACATACCTCAGGGGAATATCTGTGTTCATTTGTTTCTCCAGATTTTGTTGGGTTTATTTGATGAATCATTTCAAGGCTTAGGAGACTCAATAGTAAGCTGCTCTACACATTTTCCTATTTACTTAAGCATGAGAGAGATTATTAAACTTTTTCCCTTTCCAGTCTTAGAGGATCATTGGTGTTTTCTGTTGATGCCCCATATGGCTTTGATTTAATCAAATTGTGCAAAACTAAAATGATCAATTCAAATATAAAAATCTCCCAAAAAGCTTTGATCCACTTTCAGGGGTAAGGAAGGATCTGAGGCATTTTCAAGATGGAGTGTTTAGATTTTGGGAGCTTATTCATCAGATTGTCTGATTCCTTAATCAAATTTATATTCTCAATGCTATAGCTTAAAACCATTCCCATTTCTCTTTCCTTAAGAATTCCAAACAATATATCACATGAATCAAAAACAGCTTATGGATTTATTGTCATTTAATAACATGAAACTCACCTTCATTATTGCACTCTTCAAGTCAGGCTGACATTCAAAGCTCTTACTTACTTATAAACTTAATTCCACAAAGAAGAAGCTTACAAGTGTCAGTTTTTGAAAGTACCTTTTATTTGATTGAGCCCTCTTTTCAATAATTCTTGACCCATATTAGCATTATATGTGAAAATATTCTCATAGTCTTTGATCAATGATAAAAACATCTGCAATTTTCTCACTGTATTTTCAGCTGAGCTTGAGCATTTGGGCTCAGGCCCAAGAATTATGTAACTACTATCTTTGTAACCCTTTGAGATATTACCACACATTATAAAAGGTTGCCAAAAATATTAAAAAACTTCTTTCAATAATAAGAATCAAAGTTAAAATCTTAAAAACAATTAAAATTAGTAGAAATGCCATAAAAAGGCATTAATTATTTATCGTCTTGGTAACAAATTAGGAGCATGTGAAATTAATTGCAAAATTGGCTTCTCAATGCAGATATACATATATTAATATTTTCCTTAATATCTTTAAACCCAATACCTATTGAAATACCTGGATATATGCACTTTTATTATCAGTGTATATATTCAAGGTTTTTAGCTCATGTATTCTGAAATACTGAAGATAGATACATAATCCACAGTCAATTTTAAAATTAGGAATCTTGAAGAATGAAGCTTATAGCTTTATCTGGCAAAATATCAACAATATTCAGAATAATCTCACAACCACAAGTTTGACCCTCCTCCATGGGTGTTGCAGCAATTCTAGCCTGGGACCAAGTTGGGGGCAATTGGCCATGCCATATCCTTTTATGGCCAATTGGCCCCCTCTAGTTCTCTATGGACCTTTGGCCATATCCCGCCATCATTGGCCTCCTTGGCCAATTTCTATATCACCAAGCCCCAGGCCTTTATCTTTGATTTTGGGCCTGGGGGGTTCTGGGACCCTAGCCATCAAGGCCAGGTGGGTCCCAAACCACAATTGGACCCACCTGAGCCAATTTTGGCTACCAACCCCTTGGACCCAAATTTGGCCAAAAGCCCTTTGGACACCAAAATGGCCATAGAACCCATAGGACCCAATTTTGGCCATGGACCACCAGAGGCCACCAGGCCAGCTCAGCAAGCACTCCCCTCAACTTAAGGGGAATGCTTTTCATTCCTCCATGAACCCCGTACTCAAGGTTGCAGGAGTGGTGCATATATGGTATTATATACCATTATGCACCATTTTTGCTAAGCAATTCAATGGTGACTTTTTCAGGACCAAATCCCGCAATTCCAAATCAAGGTCCCAAAATCCAATGCCCATTTCAAAGGAGGACCTTTCAACTCATCAGTCGGGCAATCCATACAGGTGAAAATTCAATCAACCTGTATGTCCTTGGCTCAATTGGGCCAATTGAATCTTCCACTGTGGGAATTCAATCACACAGTTCAATTTCAAGATGGCCAGAACTGTATTGGCCCAATTCAGAGAATACAGCTGGTGATCCACCTTCCACAATCAGTCTTTCAGTTCTTCACATATACTGGCCACCTTTCAACACCTGGGGACTTTTTGCCCAGTTGATTAATGTATTGGATTTATTCTAATCCCTAATTTCTTTTACTTTATTAGAGTTAATACTGATAACCTTAAGTAAGTCATTCAGCACCTTTTCTCTTTTCTTCCTCGCCTGTCAGTGGATATTTGTGGTCATATACTTTACTAATTCCATTCCCTTTTCTGGAAGGTTGAAAAATTGAATTGAGGATTCACTTGGTTGGCTTCTTTATTATCTTTGGCCTTTGGCTTCTTATCTTTTCTTTTATCCTTGGAATACTTTTCTTTCCATTCTTCTTCTTAAAGAAATTAAATCTTTATTATTCCTCTTATCTTTTGGAGCCCTCCAAGTGAGTTATTGATTCCTGAGTGCCAGGCCCTCTTGCTTCCATAAGAGCCCCTGTGACATTATACTAATTAACTCCTAATTTATTTTATTCAATTCATTCATTCTTCATCATTTTATTCATTCATTCATCGAAATTATGACTCTCTAACGCTTATGAATTTAATGTTTTGTTGTCACCTCTCAATTTTCGCTCATTCATTCTTGATTCTGAAAATTGAAGGCTGACCCAAATCTTTTTTTTTTTTTATATTTTTCAATCTTAATCTCAATCATCAATCTCATTTTATCTTTAATTCAGGAATCTTATCATTTTGATTTTCAGATTATTCATCAGACTGTTCAGACATGTTCTTCATATCAAGATTCAATTTGACTTATTCCTCAAGAATTTTGATTTTCAGGAATAATTCACTTGATAATTGATTTGATTGAATGGTTTGATATAATTGACATTGACTTCAAGAAAATTGACTGACCTGAATATTTTCATTGATTTTGCTGAATTTCACATCAACAATTGACATAAATTGATTTTGACTCAAGAATTCATTTGACTGATTGATTTTCTCTGCAAGATTTGATTTTTATTGATTTTGATTGATAAATTTTATTGACTTCAAGATTTTCATTCATATTTTTTTTGACGTCAAGACTCATTTGATTTCTATTGGTTGACGTCCCTGAAGATTTTAATTGATTCCTTGATTTCCTCAAGATTTGATTGTTGATTCCGTACTTCAAGAAAATTTTGATTTTATTCATTTATTTTAATTTTTCATTCCTGAAATCATGCCCGTCAAATATTCACCTCCTGCAAGACAAACCAGATCTCAGGCCAGAGCTCAAGCTGCTCTTACTCAAACTCCAAGAGTTCCTGTTGATGGCACCCCAGCAGTTCCTCAACTGAGGGCCCAATTGGATATAGGACCCTGCATGGAAGGAGCAGCACCATCCAGGAAGGAAGGAAGAGGGCCAAGAAGATTAATTTCATTATCAGGAGTGGTTGGTGGCTTTCCAGGATTTTCAAGAACTAGTATCAAGGCTCAAGGTGAAGATGATGATGATGAGGAGGAGAATTTTGTGGAAGAGAAAGAGTCTGATGGTACTGAAGGTGTTCCTGCTCCTGTGGGGGCATCCCAAAGTACTGGAGGACCAACTCTATCAAAGTCTGATAAGCCTGTCTCTCATCAATCTGAACCATCTTTATTGGCTATCATGCAGAAGATGACTCAGATTATGGCCAATCTTCAAGCAGCTTCTTTGTCAGCCTGTGACTCAAAACCAGAGCACAAGCATGACAGCCAAAATACCATAAACCAATGGTATAGCCAAAATACCACCAAAACATGGAACTGAGCTAAATTAGCTCAAAAGGTATCAAAAGAAAGAGGAAACTCACCTCTTTCTGAAAATATAAGTCCCATCACCATAGGACAAGAAATAACAAAGTTATTCCTGCTCAAAGTTATTGCTGAGCATAAACCTTAATTTTCACCTCTCATCTAAAATCTAGAAGGAGAGGCTTAACCCCATCAAATGGGTATTCAAAATGAAGCTCTAAGCCAGGGCTATCCAATGGTACTAGCCAAACTGAGCTAGCACCAGTATTACTTGAGTTATGGTCAAATTCAGACCAAATAAGGGTGAATAAAACATTCACCTCTCATCTAACTTTTACAGTTTTAGTGTGAGATACTTAAAGTGGGGTCTTTTTGGAAAGAGCAAAATCAGGGCTATCTGATGGTTTCATCCATTTCCTCATATCTCAACTATAACAGAAGTTATTGGCCAAACAAGCTTAATACAGCTTTTGCCCAAACCACGCCAATGTATAAAATTACTTGTACATGGGATAACTTTGCCATATTTAATGATAGCCATGTCAAGTTGGGTACCATTGTGTAGAGCTCATACAGGGCTATTCAATGAACCAACTGTGAGCTTGATATCTCAAAAACCGACAGAGTTATGTCCATTTTAAGGTCAAAATCCCACCTGCTGTCATATACAGCCTTACCATGGGATAATACCCTATAGCCATGAATATGAGGTGTCAAATAGACAAAGAAGCATGTTTTTACTTCAATACCTCATATGTCAGTCAATACTGGGGTCCCATACAGTTTCTGTACAGCATTCTACGCGTCATACACGTCAGAATCAGGCTGTGAGGTCCCCAGATGAAAATTTTCACCCTGTATTGGTGAAAACTGCCCAGATGTGGTTTCAAAACCACATCTGAGCCCAATACAGTGTATACAGGCTGTTTGCAAACCACAAGCCTGTCATAAGGAGTGAAAAATCTTCACTTCCTCTACATGAAAAGGTCTAACAGCCTTTTCACCTCAATTTCAGGATAAAAGGAGGGCTTTTTCACTGCCAAAAACCTTTCCTCATCCTGCTCTTGAATAACCTACGTAGTAAACTGTCAAAAACAGTTTTACTCTTGGTTAAATAATCAGGTATAATTATAATCTTTAATTATTGTAGACTTTATTATTGTAATCCAACAGATAAAGCCTGCACCCAGGGTTCTCAATAGCGCTCACCACCACTATTTCTCAATAGTAGAACCCTTTCATCTTATTATAAACCTCTATAAACCTCTTTTAAATCATTTTCTGCCGTGTCACATACACAGTTAAAGTTGTAATTAGCCTAGTTATACCTTTATCATAGTATCATCCTGACATTCTTCTTCTGCATCATCAAGACCACCTGCCTTCAAGACTCCATCTATGAAGGCACCAGAATGCTTTGATGGGACTCAGCCCTTCAAAGTAAGAAGCTTCCTTCAGTCATGCCAATTAATCTTTCATAATGATCCGGCAAACCTCTCTCAAGACAGAAAGAAGGTCCTTTATGCCACTTCATTTCTCATTGGAAGGGCTGAAAAATGGATCGAGCCTTATCTTTCCAATCTCACCAATCAAGACTCCAGTTACCTTTTCAATTCTTTGCCTTTATTTGAATCTCAACTCTTCACTCTATTTGGTGACCCGAATGAAGTCAGAAAAGCTGAAGCAGAATTGGATTCACTAAGAATAAAGGATGGTGGCCATGTTTCACTATACATAGCCGATTTCAGGAGTTTGGTTTCAAGAATTGGAGATTGGGGTGAAAGGGCTCTCATTAATCATTTCAGGAAGGGATTTCCATCCAGGATATTGGATCAATTGGCATCCCATCCTTCAAGAATTGATTCTCTACAAGACTTAATGGAAGTTACCCTGGAACTTGATATCAGGTACCATGAAAGGCAAAAGGAGAAGAATCACTATCAAGAGAAGAAACCTGAATCCTCAGGATCAAGTACTTCTCATCCTCAAAATTCTTCAAGTTCAAGTCATAAGAAGAAGAAGAATTTTCAGAAGAGGGACAAGGCCCATTCTTCTTTGTTTCATAAGGACTTCAAGCTCATGAGCTCTGAAAAATAAAGAAGAATCAAAGAGGGTCTTTGTACCTATTGTGGTGGGAAGCATAGTCTTGAGTCTTGTTTCAAAAGGCCTCAAAACAAGCTTACCCAACCGTCAAGTCAATTTACCAGCCAGGCAAAAGCCTGAGTGCAGACCATGTTGTGTTCAATGGTCTTCACAGTTTTCCTTCCAGAGCACAATTGTGCATTCTGAATACTGATGTCAAGAATTCTCTTAAAATTATTTTGGTTTTTCTTATCTTTCTGATGTTTTTTACAGTATTCTCATTGATTCTGGTGCTACACAATCAATTATTGCAAAGCAGTTTGTTCACAAGTACTCATTGACTATGTCAGAACTTCCAGAGAAGATTCCTATTATCATTTTGGACTCCTCTGAGTTCCCTTCCTTATTTTTGACTCACCATACTAAATATATGGTTGAGCTCCCTTCCTTCCCAAGGTTTTAATGGGACTTTTTAGTCATTGATACTCCCAAGGGAGAAGACCTCATATTGGGCTTTGACTTTCTAAATGATTTTAATCCTTCTATTGATTGGAGGCAAAGGCTGATCACCTTTAATGCTGATCATAAGGACTATTCTGATCCTTCTAATTCTTTCCGTAATGACTTTTCTTCTGCCAAATCATGTGCAGCTCTGGTTGGTGATTTGAGAACACCATAATTTCCATCTTCTGTCCATATTCTTTCCCTTAATTCCCATCAGTCATTAATATCATCTAGAGATGAAGTCTTCAAAGAGATTCAAGATGTTGGAGAAGATAATTCTGTATCTTCACTGAATCTCTTCTTTGGGAATATGGACCTTCCTCCTTCATCTTATCATGACTCCCTGGAGGAGTTGTGGGATGAAGAGGAAGAGCCAGAAGAAGTAGAAATCATGATGAAGGTTGTTCCTTCTACTTATCACCAATATTTAGATGTATTCTCCAAGGTGAAAGAAGAGAAACTTCCTCCTCACCACGCCTGTGATCATCATATTGAGCTGGAGGGGTCTCTACCTCCAGTTGGGGTGATCTACTCTTTATCCAAACAAGACTCAGATACACTAAGGGCCTACATTTCAGAAAATGTAGAGAAAGGTTTCATCTGGCCAACCACCTCTTCAACAGGAGCACCTGTCCTCATTGTCAAAAAGAAAGATGGTGGCCTCCATTTGTGTGTTGATTATGGCAAACTCAATGCTGTTACTAGAAATAACAAGTATCCTGTTCCTCCTATGAATCAGATTCTCAATTTTTTCAATGGTTCTTCTATCTTCTCCAAGATTGATTTGCGTGGTTCATATAGCCTGCTCAGAATCAAGGCGTGTGATGAACATTTGACATGCTTCAGAACTAAATATGGCAGTTTTGTGTACTTGGTTATGCCATTTGGGCTCACCAATGCTCCTGCCTCTTTTCAGAATCTTGTCAATGATATCTTTCAAGATCTTCTTGATGTTTATGTTGTGGTCTATTTTGATGACATTATGGTCTTTTCCAAATCTGAGGAAGAACATGTCACTCATGTGTCCACTGTTCTTTCCAGAATTGGAGCCAATAATCTTTTTGCTAAGGCTTCCAAGTGCCTATTTCATGTCTCTAATGTAGAGTATCTTGGCTATGTTGTTTCTTCTGAAGGTCTCAAGATGGACCAAGCAAAAGTCCAGCAGATTCTCAATTGGCTGCCTCCAAGAAACCTCCAAGCTCTTCAATCTTTCCTTGGCTTTGCTAATTTCTACCGCCGTTTCATCAAGAATTATTCAAAGAAGATCAGTTCACTCACCAGTTTCCTCAAGAAATATTGCTGTTTCCCCCTCAATGAGAAGCTCTTAGTCAGTTTAGCCAACTCCAAGAGGACTTCACCACCGCTCCAATCCTTCTCTACCCACCATTGTAGAGACCAATGCATCCAATTATGCCTTGGGTGCTGTACTGAGTCAGGTCTCTGAATAAGGAAAACATTTCATTGCATTCAACAGCCACAAGCTTATCCCAGCAGAGCTCAACTATGAGATTCATGACAAGGAACTCCTTGGGATAGTCTGGTCTCTCAAGCGCTGGAGGGCTTTTCTTCTTTCTCTGTCCTCTCCTTTTGCAGTTCTCACCGATCACTCTTCCCTTCAATACTTCATGTCATCAAAAGTTCTTACTCGCCGTCAAGCCTGTTGGGCAGAATTCCTTTCTGAATTTCATTTCTCAATCACTTACCGCCCTGGCCGCTTGGCTACTCTGCCGGATGCCTTCTCACGTTGGGACGACGTTTATCCAGAGAGGGGGGAGGATTTCATCAGCAAGAATGGAATGAATTTTCAACAACTCATTAAGCAAGATTAATTTCAACCCTCAAGGTATTTTGCAGCTCAGGTGGAATCTTTTTCAAATTTGATTGACTCAATTCAGAAGAAATTATGGCAAGATTCTCAGTACAGAAGTATCCTTGAAGAATTGGGCAAAGGTAAATCCATGCAGGATTATTCTCTTGATTCCTCCTCCCAACTTCTTCTCTTCAAAGATTGGGTGGTGGTCCCAAATGACCCCACAATTCAGCTCAGCATTCTTCAAAAGCGTCATGACTCTCCTCCAGCTGAACACCCTGGCCAAGAGAAGACTCTCAAACTTGTCAAGCGGGATTTCCACTGGTGCGGAATGACTCAATTCATCAAGGATTATGTTTCATCCTGTCAACAGTGTTCAAGATACAAGAATATCCATCATAAGAAGTTTTGAATCCTCAAACCTCTTCCAATTCCAATTGTCCTTGGATTTGTCTTTCAATGGACTTCATCACTCAACTGCCACTGTCCAACTCATTTGAATCAATCCTTGTCATAGTGGACAGACTCTCAAAAATGGCAGTTTTTATTCCAACAATTTCTTCAATCACTTCACTACATTTGGCCCATTTGTTCATCAAGAATATCCTTTCAAAGAATGGCCTTCCTTCAAGAATTGTCAGTGATAGAGGTTCCCTCTTTGTTTCTTCCTTTTGGACCAATATTTGTCAGCAGCTCAATATTTCAAGTGATTTGTCAACTGCTTACCATCCAGAAACTGGTGGACAGACAGAGAGGGTAAATCAGATACTATAACAGTATCTTTGGATGTATGTCAGTTATCATCAAGATGATTGGAACACCTGGCTCCCTCTGGCTGAGTTTGCCTACAATAATTCTGATCACTCTTCAACCAAGAAATCCCCGTTTTTCACTGTTTATGGAAGAGATCCACAATTTGAATCAGTTCACATCACTCAAGATACTCTGGCTGGAAAGTTATCAAAAAAAATTCAATCAGTACAGAAAGATGTCAAGAAAGAACTTGAAGTTGCCATAAACCGGTTTAAGACGTATGCACATAAAAGTAGAGCAAGTCCACCTGTTTTCAATCCTGGTGACATGGTATGGCTTTCCTCCAAGAACATCAAATCAACCAGACCCACCAAAGAACTGTCTGAAAAATGGCTGGGTCCTCTTGCAATCTCAAAGAAAGTCAGTACTCATGCTTACCACCTCAAGCTTCCATCTCAATGGAAATCCATCCACCCAGTCTTCCATATTTCCCTTCTGAAACCAGTCAAGACATCAACAATCCCAAATAAGCATCAAGAGCCTCCTCCTCCAATCACCATTGAAGAAGAAGAGGAATGGGAAGTCTCTCAAGTACAGGATTCAAAGCTCAAAAGAGAAAAGTTATGGTATCTGGTGGAATGGAAAGGTTTCAGTGAAGACTCAGGAAGATCCACATGGGAACCAGCTGAAAACTCAAGAATTTTCCTGAACTTGTCAAAGATTTTCATTCTTTGTATCCTGACAAGCCAGGACCCAATTCTTCAAAAGCTTAAATTCTTATGGTGCTTGGTGGGGAGAGGAATTACCAAAAGTAAGTCCCACTCCTGTTATGCACCTTTGGGGTATTCTACTCTTTTCTGTTGTAAGCATCACCTTGGCCACTCTGTGAGCACTTTGCAATTTGGAAACAAATCTCTTGGCCTGTATTTCAAAATCAATTCCAATTTATGACAATTTATACTTGGGCAAATGGACCATTCCTCCTTATTTCACTTCCCAAGATATTATCCTTTCAACACATTCATTTATCAAGATGTTTTAGTATTTATGGCACTGGCGGGATTGGTAACTACCAAAAGTAAGTTCCTCTCCTGGTGTGAACTGCCCTGAGGGGCCCACAATCTTTCAAAAAATCACCTTGGCCCCTCTGTGAGCACCTGGCATCAAATTCTGTTATCCAGGTCCTTGGCCACTTTCACAATCAACTGTCAAAATCCGTGATGAAGATTGGACTCCCCCTCAAAATTCATTTCTTCTTTTAATGTTCTTTTTCTCTCTTTATATTTGTTTCTTTTACTTTTTTATTCTTTATATTTTCTCAAATTTCTTTTCTTATAACTCTTAATGCCAAAATCTTTACACCAAATCATGTCTTCAACATTTTCAAAACCAAATGTCAAGAGAAAACCAAGTCAACCTCAATTCATATGCCAACATTCTTATCAGTTCAAAATTTTCTTTTCAAGATTCAATGCCTCTGGAATCCTTACTTCCAATGCGTCTCAACAGCCTCAACAGGCTCTTAACTTATCCTGGTGCTCAGGAGCTCACCATTCAAGGTAGGGGGTACTGTCACAACCATGAGTTTGACCCTCCTCCATGGGTGTTACAGCAATTCTAGCCTGGGACCAGGTTGAGGCGAATTGGCCACGCCATATTCTTTTATCGCCAATTGGCCCCCTCTAGTTCTCTATGGACCTTTGGCCATATCCTGCCATCATTGGCCTCCTTGGCCAATTTCCATATCACCAACCCCCAGGACTTTATCTTTGATTTTGGGCCTGGGGAGTCCTTTAGTCTTCCAGAGGGCTCTGGGCCCCCTAGCCATCATCTTTTCTTTTGGGACACCCACTTTCAATAGCAGGGTTTAGGCCTAAATGGCCTTTTTGGGCCATTTAGGCCCCCTACGGCTTCTACAGCCCGTGGGCCATAATCATGGTCATAAGCTGCAGTCCGCGGTCTGTAGGCCAAAATGGGCCAGAGGGGGCTACCCACTAGCCCCCAAACCACAACTGGACCCACCTGAGCCAATTTTGGGTACCAACCCCTTGGACCGAAATTTGGCCAAAAACCCTTTGGACACCAAAACGGCCATAGAACCCGTAGGACCCAATTTTGGCCATGGACCACCATGGACTATTATTCCAGCCATGGCCTCTGGCAACCACCAGAGGCCACCAGAACAGCTCAGCAAGCACTCCCCTCAACTTCAGGGGAATGCTTTTCATTCCTCCATGCACCCCATACTCAAGGTTGCAGGAATGGTGCATATATGGTATTATATACCATTATGCACCATTTTTGCTCAGCAATTAAATGGTGATGTTTTCAGGACCAAATCCCACAATTACAAATCAAGGTCCCAAAATCCAACGCCCATTTTGAAGGAGGACCTTTCAACTCATCAGTCAGGCAATCCATGGCAGCAATCAGAAGATCATTCAAGGACCCCAACCACCTGACTGTGCAGGAGTTGGGTTGGTAATTTCATTCAGGATTCTCCCCAAGGTTCATTCTTAGAGGTATTACGTCATTTCAATCAGTTGTCAAGGCATCAAGTATTTCAATACTCCTTGGACAGCTCAATTGGTCCATACAGGTGACAATTCAATCAACCTGTATGTCCTTGGCCCAAATTGGCCAATTAAGTCTTCCACTGTGGGAATTCAGTCACACAGTTCAATTTCCAGATGGCCAGAGCTGTATTGGCCCAACTCAGACAATACATCCAGTGATCCACCTTCCAGGATCAGTCTTTCAGTTTTTCATATCTACTGGCCACCTTTCAACACCTGGGGACTTTTTCCCCAGTTAATTAATATATTGGATTGATTATTATCTTTATTTTCTGTAACTTTATGAAAGTTAATACTGATAGCCTTAAGTCAGTCATTCAGCACCTTTTCTCTTTTCTTCCTTGCCTGTCAGTGGATATTGGTGGTCATATCCTTTACTAATTCCATTTGCTTTTCCGGCAGGTTGAAACAGTGAATTGAGGATTCACTTGGTTGGCTCCTTTTATTTTCATTGTTGGTATACTTGTCTTTCCATTCTTCTTCTTAAACAAATTATATCTTTATTATTCCTCTTATCTTTTGGAGCCCTCCAAGTGAGTTCTTGATTCCTGAGTGCCAGGCCCTCTTTCTTCCATAAGGGCCCCTGTGACAAATAATAATGTGAGGCTTGACTATGAAACAATAAGTAAAAATTACTAATATTTTACTTATTGTACTATGAATGTCCTTATAAAAATAATATAAAAGAAAAATTATAATAATAAAGAATGATTATAATTAAGGTGTAAAAATAATTATATTATTAAATAAATATAGCAATATAATTTATATTATAAAAAATAGTATAATAAATAAATATATTAATATAAGATAATTAGTATATTTAAAAGAACTTTATTATTGTTACCAACAAATAATAAAGGCGTGAAAAATTGTTTTTTATTAATAAAGAACAGTTAAAAACAATAATATTACTAATATTGAAGCTATAAATTAATATAAATACTATTTATATTAATTAAAGAATTATTAAAGTAATAATAGAGAGAAAATCATTACGATAAGAAGAAATAACCTACTTTCAACACTTAATATAATACTTTTGAATGAGTTTATGCCAAATAATATAAATACAACTTATTTAAATTTTACTTACAATAAAAATTTGGAGGCATGACAAATTTTCTTCAGTTTACATGGATTTGAGATGTTTAAGAGAAAGTTAACAAAAACAGTTAAATAATTGAAGTAATCACGTCAATATTGATTATTATAATGAAGATGATCTTTGGTCTTTAATAATATAAAAGTTTTATATATAAAGAATAAAGAATTTACCTTTTCAATTTAATTATTTAGTGTTTGTAAGTGTCTGAGGAGAAAATAGAGTAAAAAGAGCTCTATTTATAGTAAATACCTCCCTTCTAGAGTCCAGAAGGCTTTTTGTAGACGTGTAATGATGCTTTCTACTAGAAATGATCAATATTTTAAGGTTTATTGATGATTACATCATGATAAAACCACCTTATCTCATTATTATGCCATTATTTAGAGTTATCACTATAGCTCTAAGTTTAATGACATCATAGGCTTAGAAGAAATCTAAGGTTTGTGGATTTTATTAGTATTGATCATAATTTAATAGTATTCATCAGCTTTATCACTTATATGACTGTTAAACCTATAATAAGATTACAGTGAGTGATCATTAATGATCAAATTTAAGCTTAAGCTTTGATCATTAATAACTTTTAAGTTTTACACGCTAAAGCTATTCTGAGAGTTGATTCTGATATCTTTTAATGTCCTTAACAATCTGCCAAGAGCATTTCATTACATAATCAAAACTCTCTTTTTGACAATTTTTCTTGTAACTCATCTTTTCTGTCAAAATTCAATATTTTGAATTCAAACCATGATTTAAAGGTGTTATACCTTGAATACTATAATAAAAACTACAACATTCTTTATGTATGAAATAGTAGTATCTGACTGTCTACTTATTTTTAAGTTTGGACCACTTTCACAACAAAGTGGTCAACAGCTCTATTGATTTTATTCAATAATCCATTACAAGTTTTAACCTTGTTTATAGCTTGTGAAATAAAGTTCATATATGTATGCCTAAGGCAATTATGTGGTGGCTTTTTTTTGGTTTATCTTTCTATCTTGTATACCTCAAGAGATATTAGCTAAAAACCATGAATATGAATTGACTAAAAAAGTCCATATATTAAGCTTAATTCCTTAAGTATTAGCTTTAGAGATTAGCTTTATAATTGTGTTGTATGTAGAGAATTATGAAGAGTCCAGTGGTACAATTCTTTCACATGTTGTTTCATTAGTTTCTAAGATAAATGAGGTTTTGTACCTTTTTTAAGCTATTATTACTTATACTTCAGTAATTATTTACTTTTCAGATATGCTATAAAAATGACATTTGTGTATTTTACCATGAGGAATCTAATGGTGTAATTTCTTTCACATGTTTACACATTAGATTTTGCTTTAAATCAGATTTTGTACTTATTTATGGTATTTTACTAATTTTGAGATAATTATTATAAGTATAATTATTACAGAAATTTTGCTGTGCCCTTTTTGGATATGAGGTCATATCTCAAAGGCTCACATTCCCCACCACCAAAAAAAGATTTTCCCACATTCTGATATAGTTAATTAGAGTATCATACACTGTCCTACCTCTTCAATAGACTTTGTTAGTCTCAAAGCTCAATAGTGCTTGATATTTCTATTCTTTACGTTTTCTTTCATGTCTGAACCTTCTTGGTAGTTTATCATCATTTTTTATATCCTTATCAAGTAGCCATTCATCTTCTTGAGTTGGATTTCTATAAATTTCAAGGTGTTCTCTTTCTTTTTATTTCTTGTCCTTCTTTCTTTAAGGACTTTCACAATTTTCTTTTCATCTCCTTCTTCCAAAGGGGGTATTTCAAGTGGGGGTTTATTTCTTAGTTGAAATAATTCCTTGTTACTTGAGCTGTAAGGTTTTATCAGACTTACAGGGAAATTTGGGTGTTTATTTATTAGCTCACCTGTGAGCTCCAATTGCACAGCATTAGGTCCATGGAGTGCTTTTATCATGAATGGTCCTGCAAAAGAATCTTTCAATTTCTTTGGTCCTCTTATATTATTGAAATTAGGAGTTGACAATAGGACCAAGTCTCCTATTTTGAAGTCAGGTGGTTTGTGACTTTTATCTCATCTTTCTTTTGCATATTTGAAAGAATCTTGCATACATCTGTTTGCATGGTGTCTTGCTTTGTCAAACATTATTTTAAAACTGCTTGCTGTTGGATGTATATCCACTAAGTCCTTTTTGAGGGTATCATAAGGAAGTCTTGGATTGCAACCTTTTTTTAGAATTGCTGGTGTTTTACCAGTAGAAGAATGGATTGATGTTTCATATGCCAGTTAAAGAGCTGGTATTAATGTACACCAATCATGGGTAAAACCATCAGAATCTTTAAATTATAGTCCATAGGAAAGAATCTTCTGATCATGTCCTCCAAGGTTTGTATCATTCTTTCTGCTAAGCCATCAGTTTGAGGATGGTAAGCTGTTGAGAATGACAGTTTTGTCCCAAACAAGTTATGGAGGTTTGTCCATAATGCTGAAGTGAACTTTGGCTCTCTGTCACTTATGATATTTTGGAATAAGCCTGTGTAGCTAATGACTTTATTCCATATCATTATGGCTGTTTCCATAGCTGTGTCATCTTTGTGAAATGGTAGGAACATAGGAGTTTTGCTATACCTGTCAACTAACACTAGGCATGCATTATAACGTCTGTCTCCTGCTGGAGGTAGTGGTGTTACCCAATCCATATGAACTATTTTCCAAGGGGATTTTGGTTCCTGGATTTGGATCATCATTCCAAATTTCTTTCCTGAGGCTCTATTGGCTTTTTGACATCTGTCACAGCTTGGGCAGTATTCTGCAACATCTTCCTTCCAATTTGGCCACCAAGAGCAGGTTTTCACCCTCTCTAGTGTTCTATCTTCTGAGAGATATCCAGATGAAACACTATCATGACACTCATGTAAAATAGTGTTTATTAGAGTTCTATCTGTTAAGGCCATAACACATGTGTGTTTTGTTCTATGATAGAGGATTCCATCAAGGAGGTGGAATCTTCCTTCATCATATGCCTTTTTCCATATTTCATCTAATTTTGATGAAAGTGATGGTTCTTTACAGTATTTCATTAAAATTTGGCTTAAGATATTGCAATTCTTATCTATCTTATAGCTTTCTTTAACTTGGTTAAAAATTCTGTGCCAATGTCTGTGACACATATCCCTTCTATATGGTGCTCCTCCTGTGGTACCCATGCTGGATTCTCAGTAGTATTTGCTAGAGCCCATCTGCTAAGAACATCTGCATTTTTATTAATATTACCATATTTATGAACAATAGTAATATTTCCTCTATATTCTTGGATAGAAATTTGCTATCTCAGCATATTTCCATTTGGCGTTTTCATATTTCATAGAAATCTTACAGCATTACAGTCTGTAATCACATCAAATACTGTTCTATCCAAGTAATAGTTTAATTCTGCTAAAGCCCACACTAGGAAGAGGAATTCCATTTGGCTTGCTCCATATCTTGCTTCTGTTGGCTTTATCTGTCTTGAAATAAAACAAATTGGTCATTCCACTGGTTTATCATTGATGATTTGTGTCTGGTGTAGTGCAGCACCTAGTCCTTCTCCACAAGCATCAATGTAAACCTTAAAGGGTAGTCTCCAATATGGTATTAGAAGAAATGGGTAATTTGTTAAGTAATTTTTCAATTCTTCATATTCTTTGACTCTTTCTTCAGTCTTTTCATAAACTGTTTGTTGGTCACAGAATTTATACAAGGATTTGGCAATTTTTGCAAAGTCCTTTATATGATGTCTATAGTAACCAGCAAATCCTAGAAATGATTGCATTTCTTTTTTGGTTTGAGGAATCGGCTTAAGTAGTACTGCTGCTACTTTATTCTTGTCTATGCGTAGACTAATTCCAGATACAACATATCCTAGTTCTTTTAGTTAGCTATATGCAACATGACACTTTCTCAAGGAAATTTTCATATTCACTTGCACTATTTCTTGTAGTACTCTTTCTAGTCTTGTGAAGTGATTTTCCCAAGTTTCTGAGCAAACTATGATATCATCAATATAGATAATTAACCATCCTTCTGATAATTCTTCAGGAAATATGGTATTCATCATTCTTTGATAATGGGAAGGTGCATTTTTTATGCCAAATGGCATTCTTAAGTATTCAAAAATTCCACAGTGTACTATTATCCTCAGTAGTTTTTTGGCATTTTCTGTTAAGACATTTTGATGAAAACCTTTAAAGGCATCCATTGCTGTGATGAACTTAGCTTGTGACAGTTGTGTCAGTGTCTCATGGATCCTGGGTATTGGATATCTGTCAGGGATGGTATAGGTGTTCAGGGCTCTGAAGTCCCCTACCATTCTTGATTTTCCATTATGCCAAGTTATAATGACAGGTGTAGTGACTTCTACCTGTTCATTATGTCCTACTTGCCTTAATACTCCAAGGTCTATTAATTATTTAATGTGTACCTCCAAGGCTTCTCTAGCCCTTGGACTATCTGGGTAAGCGGGTCTCCTTAGTAAGGGTGGGTAAGGCTTTTCCACATTAAGAATTAAATCTACCTCATGCCCAATTATGGCACCTAGTGGCTCTTTTTCAGTTGCAAAGGCATTTTTATACTTAAATAAGAGGTCAATCAATGTTTCTTTCATTTTTTCTGTTAAATCTTGATTGAATTCTTCCCCTTTGAGTTGTTCAGATATGAAAAGTTTCTTTTCTGGACTTTTTTCTTCATTCTTAATAACTGTAATCTGTTTTTTGTTACTTAAGAAGCCAAACGTTTGTCTTTTGTTGTCACCTATGGTAAAATAGCAGTATTTTTGGTTAGAGATGCCTATACAATAGATTGACAAGTAGTCATTTCCAAGTATGATTTGATTACTAGTACAGCTGTCCATTACCACAAACTCTACTTTAATTCTGACACATTGTGAAGGATGAGGAAAAATGAGTGTTAAGTCAATTATTCCAAAGGGCTTTATGCTCTCACTTGCACTACTAAATTTGACACCTTGTATTGGTATATGTTTTTCTTGCCAATTGGAACAATTGTTTTTAAATATCTTTTACCAACACTGGTGCAATATGCTCCTGTATCCAAGTTTAATTTTGCCTCTTGGTTATCAACCATGACAATACTTATACTTGATTTTCCAGCTGTATATCCCATTCCTTTTGCAGGTCTGGTTTTATACAGTTTGGCATCTTGTACATTTGTCAGGTTTGTGTCACATGTTCCAACTTGTGGTAAGTTTGAGTTAACATCTAGTACTTCTGTAAGGTGTGGATATGAAACTTTGATTAAAAATCAAGTACTTTTCCTGTCCTCAAAATTTGTATAAGGTAAAAATCAATTAAAAATAGAAAGAAATGAAAACACACCAATTTTATTGTTTATAGCCTCATTAGTATAAAACAATAATATTATAAAGATTTATTTTTTTACCAACAATAAAAATTTATCCAAAAATACTTTAAAAGAGATATTTAAGGCTACAAAAGAAATTTCTTCGAGAGCAATTTCAATTGGAATTAATTGAGCAAAGAACTGCAAGCAATTAATTAAAGAAAAATGTCTTTGAGAATAATATCAAAGAGAAAACACACCCAAAAGTGACCAGAGTGAATTTGGAAACAAAGTAACAAAGTTAATAGTGATGAAAGATGCTTTAATTCACTTTTGGGGTGGTTCAGGGGTAAAAAATAATTATAAGAGTCACAAACAATAATGATAATGATTTTTTCAAGTGTTTAAAAGGTTCAAAATGACTTAAAAAAGGTTGTTGGAATCTTTTTATTGATTGGTTTAACAGTGTCTAAACTAATTATAAAACGAAAAGATTCTAACATGAAGAGAAAAGTGGGGCAAAGAAGACATTCTTTTATAGTGATCAAGTTTCCTACTCCAAAAGTAGAATTTCCTCTTGTCAGTCGTGAAGAACAGTATGACAACAGAAAAGCCAATTATGGCATCATTGAACCCTGGCTTAGACCAAAAAAGAGCTGGTTTAAGCCATTTTTAGCCATTTTAGACCCTTAAATCAGCCATTACTATAGCACTACCTGGTCTAGATCCTTCAAAACACGTCATAATGTGTGTGAGAGGCGTAGAAATCAGTTAAAACTGTTTTTACTAACACTGTTTTAACTTAGGGGTAGTTTTACCTTCTTGGCAGCAGTTTAAACTACCCTGGTTGGTATCAAAACCTCATCATCAATTGAGTCACAGACCCTGTGACTCAATTCCAGGCCAAAAGTGATGAACTTTTGCATGAAGTTTGACATCTCATGCCTGTCAGCAAGGATTTTGGGGGTTTGGCTCCCCCTTAGAGCTAGAGTTCCTTTTCCCCCCAATTTTGATCTTTCCAATTTATTTTTTCCTTTAATTCTTCATCATGTATTATACTTGTAATTTACATATGTAATTCAATTTAATTGTACAGTAAAATAAAGTAATAATTGATACCTCATACGTAAATCAAAGCTCACTTATGTAATACATGCCCACATTTTGACATTTCAATTGAATTCAATTTAAAATACTTCAATTCCTCATACCTTCTAAACTAAACAGAACACCTCAATTTTAACACAAAAATTGATGGTTACCACCACATGTGGTGTGAATTAAATCAAAGTTTTGAGGATTTTTAATTTTTGTATTGAAAATACTGAAAACTTAATTTAAGCTTATTTAGAGTTGAGTTACAAAAATTTCACTCAGAGGTGACCCCACCTAATTTTTCATAAGGAATCAAATGGTGATATAGATTTTATATGTTTACTTATTGGATAAAAATTTATAACATATTTTATATGAATTTTTACCAAAAATATTGTAATTTCATAATTTTAAATTCTATTGTAATTTTATTTTTAAATTAGAATTAAATCTTTATTTTTAAATATAAATTTGTATTTTGATTTTTATTTTTATAATATAAATAAATTTATTCTATTTATATTATTCTATTTATATTTGTATTTTAATGTATAATTTGTGGTCTTTTGGGTATATAAAAATACCTCTAAGGCTCACATTTCCTCCCCCTAAAAAAGAATATTACTTTGTAATATCGTTATTTTTAGTGTGCCTGAACCTTCTGAGAAGTTTAGTAGCTTCAGGTATGTCCTTTTCTGGAAACCATTCATCTTCACAAGCTGGGTCACTGTACCTAACAAGGTATATCCTTAGTTTGTTGGTTATCAAATTTCTTTCTTTGAGAACTTTGGTAATTTTCTTACTACCAGATGGCTCAACAGGAGGTATAGCTTGGGGAATTTTATTCCTCAAGGGAAATTTTTCAGCATCACTAGATTTATATGGATTTATCAAGATCACTGGAAATGTAGGATGCTCATTGCTAAGTTCTTCAGATAACTCTACTTCAACAGAATTTCCTCCATGGAGGGCCTTAATAACAAGAGTTACTGCAAAGGAGTCTTTCAGCTTTTTACATCCTTTGATGTTATTGAAGTTAGTGGTGGATACAAGAACTGAATCCCCCACTTTGAAATCTGGGGTTGCATGTGATTTATCCCATTTGTCCTTAGCATATGTAAAAGAGTCCTCCATGCACCTTACTGCATGCTTTCTAGCTTTGTCTAGCATTCTCTTGAAGCTAGCAGCTGTGGGATGTATTTAAATCAAATCTTTCCTCAAGGAGTCTTGGGGTAATTTGGGGTTCCATCCATTTTCTAGGATAGCAGGAGTTTGATTGGTACTGGCATGGATTGATTTTTTATATGCTAATTCCAGTTCTCGCAACAGAGTACACCAATCATGGGTAAATCCATCACAATCTTAGAATTCAAGGCCATATGCACAAAATCTTCTTACCATGTCCCCTAAGGTTTGGATCATCCTTTCAGCCAGACCATCAGTTTGTGGGTGGTAGGCTGTAGAGAAAAACAGCTTAGTGCCAAATAATTGGTGAAGATTTGTCCATAGTGCTGAAGTGAATTTGGGATCTCTATTGCTAATGATATTTGTAAATATTCCAGTCCATGACACTACTCTATTCCATATCAGAAGGTTTTACTGAATCTGTCCACAATCACTAGGCAAGCATTATAACTTCTGTCACCTCCTGGTGGTAGGGCAGTTACCCAATTGATATGGACAATTTTCCAAGGTCTGCTTGGTTCTTTGATTTTTATCATATTTCCAAGTCTCTTGCCAGTGGATTTATTCGCTTTTTGACATCTGTCACAGGTTTTTAAATACTCTGCAACATCTTTTTTCCACATTGCTTCTCATTTTGTTCATTCTTGTTTCTTGTTAATGAATTTACTCAATTTATTGCAATTATGATTCTTTAATGCTTCATGAACTCAATGATTTTTCATTTCTTCTCAATATTCTCTCATTCATTCTGTAAGATGTGACTATGAAACTGATGATAATATTACTATTAATCAACAGTACTATGTCTGTTCTTATGAAATATAATAATAAAAATTATTATAACCACATTTAAATAATTATAAAATTATTTCTTTCACGTGTTATACACTACTAGTGATTATAACAGTGAGCAGTAATTGTCTACAAGAATCAATTACAAGAAGAATTTAATAATAAAAACTTCTTTTATTAAAATAATAAAATTATTTTAATATATAATTATCTTTTACAAGAATAATTATAAATATAATTCTTGAAGAAAACTATTACTAGAGAAAAACTTTAAGAATTAAAAATAAATGACTCACTAATACTCCAAAGAACTTATTGATAGATAAAAGTAGAGAAATTTGACGGGGAATTGTGGATTTAAGAGATCAAAAGGATTTATAACAGTATTACAACAATATATAGTTGGATTCTATGATTTCACGTCTTTCTGGTTGATTCTGAAAGATTTAAAATACTTAAGAATAGCTGTAACTAATACTTACTTGTTGGTAATAATGATTTAATAAATTGATAAGATGATGATATGGAAAAAACAGCAAGAGGAGGCCTCTTTTAAGTCAACAACAGCTCACAGAGGCGTGCCATGGAGCAAACTGAAAAACCAGTGAGTGAGAAAACAATAAACCTTTTTGGATTATTGATTGCATCATCAGTTGTCACGTAAGATTATCATAATTACTTAATTGATGCTTTTACGTGACTACCAACCCCAATATGGTTAAGAATAAAAGGAGTAACACTTGTAAATCTTCTTTTATTCTAAAATAATCATTGATTTCTCAAAGTTATCAATGTTATTTCCAATTTCATCACAGGTTGTAATTACTGTGAATTTTTGAAGATTCAGTGTTTCACGTAGAATAACCAAAAATGGACTGTAAGTAAAACTTTTAATCGTACTAGTAAATCTGTAATTCTTTTTGGTTGTACCATAGATAATACAGTTCTCCTTTAGTCCTGAAAGTTTCAGATACAAGATGACATTTCTTCAAAGAGATTTTCATGTTTAATTATTGAATTTTTGTCAAAACTCTGGACAATCTGTACATGTGCTCTTCCCAAGTCTTGGAACAGACAATAATGTCATCAATGTAAATGATTAACCATCCCTCTGAAAGTTCTTCAGGGAAGATTTCATTCATCATTCTTTGGAAGCGTGAAGGTGCATTTTTGATACCAAAGGGCATTCTTAAATATTCATACACTCCACAATGAACAATAATTCTCAAATATTTTCTTGCTCTTGGTGTCACCACATTTTGATGGAATCCTTTAAGGGAATCCATAGTGGTTATATAAACTCCTTGAGATATTTGAGTAAGGGCAATTTGGATTTTTGATATTGGGTACCTATCTGGAACAGTGTAAGTGTTCAGAGCTCTAAAGTCTCCAACCATTCTGGATTTCCCATTATGCCATGCCACTATGACTGGTGTAGTTATTTCTACTACTTCATTATGGCCTACATTTCTTATTACACCAAGGTCCAGAAGTTCTTTATTATGAATTTCTAGAGCTTCTCTTGATTTTGGACTTGCTGGATATGCAGGTATTTTTAAGAGTGGTGTATAAGGTCTCTCAATGTTAAGAATGATGTCAACTTCATGACCAATAATTGCCCCTAGGGGTTCTTTATCTGAAGCAAATGCTTCTTTATGGTTATACAAAATACTAGAGAGTTCATTTTCTTGTGCATTAGTCAGATGAAGGTTTATTTCAGCTTCATTTAACTGTTCAGACTTGAATTTCTCTAACTCTAAGTTGACTGGTGATACTTTGTTTACTGTAGTTTGTCTTTTAAATGGTGGGAAGGCAAATGTTTGGTGCCTATTGTCTCCAATAGTAAAGTGTCTGTCTTTGTTGCTATGCAAATCTATCCCATACATGATTAAATAGTCATTTCCCAATATAAAATGGGTACTAGAGCAGTTTTCCATAACAGAAAACTCAACTGTGATTCTTAAATTCCCATTAATGTGTGGGAATATGACATTGGTCTCAAAAATTCTTAATGCTTTCATTGGATTACTTGCACTATTGAATTTTATACCATCAATTGGTAGCAATTGGTCTTCAAAATTTGGTACACAAGTTTTAAGAAAAGACTTTCCAACACAAGATCAGAAGGCTCCTGGGTCAAGAAAAGGTTTGGTGGGCTTGTTGTCAATCACCACTTCTGTTATACAGGATTTACCAGCTGTATAACCTTTCCCTATGTTTGGTTTGGTTTTCATAAGTTGTGCATCTTGAACTTTTTATAAATCAAGTTGACCATTGCTCAATTGTGGCAAGTGGGAATGAGATTCCATGATGTCAAAAGTGGAATTGATATTTTCTATATCTTTTGAAGATTCAGAAAATATGGATGACTTATCATATGAATTGTCTTCAATTATGTCATCTTTTTCAACATCAGGTTCCTTTTCAACATTAATTTCATTTATTTCCCCCCTTTTTGGACATGTATTGGCTAAATGGGTGGTGCTTTGGCAAATATGGCACTTTCTGACTGTATCGGCAGATTTATACTTAACATTATTAGAATTTTCTTTGGGGTTTTGTCCACAGAATCTTTCCAAGGTGTATTAAGCCTTGTTTTGAGATTCACCCTACTAGACCCAATTTTGGTTCTGGTTGTTACTTCTTCTAATATATAGATAATATCCTCTGCTGAAGATTGTTCAGTAGTCCTTCTTTTGACAGCATGCTCTAAGGAACCTCCACATTGTCTTAGAATCTTTCTATGGATTATAAATTCTGACATGTCAGGATATAATGCTGTTAATCTGTATTTTTGTTGGCAAAACCATGGTAAAGCTTTGTATTTATCAGAATTAAATTTGGCATATTAAAAGGCTCTTTCCACTTTAAACCTCCAAGCATCATTTGCCCATTTGATGATAATTTGGGTTTTCCACCAAGTCCAACTTGGGTGTCCATGTGCTTGTCTCAATTTGAGATACCATCTGTGAGCTGATTTAGTAAATAAGGTGTTAAAACTGGCTGTTACCAATCTTTCTGGTAATTCAAAGTCTTCTTTGATCATGTCAATACCTCTGATGAATTCCATATGGTCATATTCTCCTTCACCACTGAAGTGAGGCCATTCCTTAAGCTTTGGAACTTCTTTCAAGAGTGCTTGGCTAATTGATGGTTCCACGTTATGGAAAGAAGTAGAAAATTCATTTTTTAATTGAGAAGTTTCAATATCCAATACTTGTGGATTGGGAATCCCTGTAACCTCATTTTGATTCAGAGGTGTAGACATTCTTGGTAAGATGTTTAGTAGTTGTTCAATATCATTCATTTTACTGTTATTACACCTTTGTGAATTTCTTAATTCATGTTTTAAGCTTTAAATAGAGGCTATTACATTCTTTTTATGATCATCCTCTTTATATGTCAGCTCATTCCATAATTCTGTTTGTTTAGTATTATCAGAAATAACCTCATTTAACTTTATTGTTAATTTTGATATTTCCTCTTTTGAGGTATCAAAACACTTTTTCAAGGCAATTATATGTGTCTTTACTTCAGTAAATAATTTTGAAATATCATCAAGAGCTTTCTTATTATCCTGTTTGATAGTATTTATGGCTTGTTGTATTCTTGTTTCAATCATGTAATCAATATTTAATTTAAAATATTTGTCTTTCAATTCTTTAATAATGGCAGATTGTTCATTTATCTTATTGCCAAAAGAATTATCATTACTGGGAGTTTTAATTGTTCTTAAAACCTTTTCAAAAAATTTAAGTGTTTCATTGATTTGGCTCAGACTCAAGTTATGTGTTTTAAGATTGTCACAAATTGATGTATTCTTATCAGAAAGATGACTTTTTACGTCAGTTATAGCTTCATACAACTCTGGAATAGAATCAAAAATATCAGAAATCATTTCTGATATTTTAATCTGGCCTCCTTCTTTTGTAATTCCATCATTACTCTGGCTATCTGAAACACATTTTCCATGGCATCCTGTAGCCCTGGCTGTAAGGTTTGGTGGCTGGTGCCTTTCCTTTGCCCTTTTTTGGAGCTTGTGGCTGCGTTTTCACGTTGGAATTGCTGCTGCTGGCCACCGGGGCTGTTTTTGGCACTTGCTTGGGTGGTGGAGGGTTGTTTTTCCTCCATTCTAGTGTCAAGAGAATCATGTTTTTATTCTCCATCAATGGCTTCCATCCATTGAGCAGATTGCAAGTATTGGGATGGCCCAGGAGTTTTCTCACAGTCAGGTAAGAATTCATGTGGTTTTTCCACAGATATGCAAGGATCTGGTACTCGTTGTACTGCAGGGAATTGTTGTAAGCTTTATGGCTGGCTTTGTAGATGTCCACTGAGGCTTCTTGTGGTGGTGTCAGCTCTTTGTCAAGGTAAAATGGTATTATCAGAATCAGAATGACCTATTTTAGCTGTTTGGAAGTCATCAACTGACCCTTTTCCTTCTGTACCTGGTTGGCTTCTGACATAATCACGTCTATTACCTTTCTGGGAGCTGCTTGTGGGGTTATAGCTGGCTCCCAATCTAGTTGAAGGCATATTTTATGATTGAAAAAAGCTTAAAATAGTACTTTTACGTCAAAAACCTACTATTGGCCAGATTATCAGCTTTCTGAAGGTTATTACTTATATCCAAGTTGAACAATTCAGAAGATATTGGTTCAGGCTGGTTATTATGAGTCACAATAACAGCACTATTATGGTCTGAATTAACAGTACTGGCAGGGATAATGCTGGTGACTGTTGACACTGTTTCAATTTTTTCTTGTCTCACCACATTTTCAAACACTAAAACTAATGAAAAAGCCAATTAATTAAATAGAAAAAAGGTTATTTCAAAAAAAGGAATAAAAAATATAAGCCTCACTTATAATAGGAAGAAATTATTTTTTATGGGTTTTTGAATTACAAGTATTTTTAAATGTTTTTTAAATTTTTCAATAAAAGAAAAAAGGTTTAAAAAAGATTGAAAAAATATGTCACAGGTAAAATATCACGGCTGGGCCCCCAAATGTAAGGTGTGGATATGAAACTTTGATTAAAAATCAAGTACTTTTCCTGTCCTCAAAATTTGTATAAGGTAAAAATCAATTAAAAATAGAAAGAAATATTATTCTTAAGAGAAAAAATGTCAATTGTATTGTTTATAGCTTTCTTAGTATAAAACCATAATATTATAAAGATCTATTGTTTTACCAACAATAAAAATATATGCAAAAATAATCTACAAGAGATATTTAAGGCTACAAAAGAAATTTATTCAAGAGCAATTTCAATTGGAATTAATGAGCAAAGAACTGCAAGCAACTAATTGAAGAAAAAAGTCTTTAAAAAGAATTTTAAAGAAAAAACACGCCCAAAAGTGACCAGAGTGAATTTGGCAACAAAGTAACAAAGCTAACAGTGATGAAAGATGCTTTAATTCCCTTTTGGGGTGGTTCAGGGGTAAATAATGATGATAAGAGTTACAAACAATGATTATAATGATTTTTTCACGTGGTTAAAAGGTTTAAAATGATTTAAAAAAGGCGGTTGGAATCTTTTATTGATTGGTTTAACAGTGTTTAAACTAATTATAAAAGGAAAAGATTCTAACATGAAGAGAAAAGTGGGGCAAAGAAGACATTATTTTATAGCCATCAATTTTCTTAATCCAAAAGTAAAATTTACTCTTGTCACCCGTGAAGAGCAGTCTGAGAACATAAAAGCCAGTTATGGCATCATTGAACCCTGGCTTAGACCAAAAAAGAGCTGGTTTAAGCCATTTTTAGCCATTTTAGACCCTTAAATCAGCCATTACTATAGCAATACCTGTTCTAGAGCCTTCAAAAAACGTCAGAATGTGTGCAAGAGGCGTAGAAATCAGTTAAAACTGTTTTTACTAACACTATTTTAACTTAAGGGTAGTTTTACCTTCTTGGCAGCAGTTTAAACTACCCTGGTTGGTATCAAAACCTCATCATCAATTGAGTCACAGACCCTGTGACTCAATTCCAGGCCAAAAGTGATGAGCTTTTGTGTGAACTTTGACATCTCATGCCTGTCAGAAAGGATTTTGGGGGTCTAGCTCCCCCTTAGATCTAGAGTTCCTTTTCCCCCCCATTTCAATCCTTCCAATTTATTTTTTCCTTTAATTCATCATCATGTATTATACTTTCAATTTACATATGCAATTCAATTGAACTGTAAAGTACAATACAGTAATAATTGATACCTCATACATAAATCAAAGCTCACTTATGTAATACATGCCCACATTTTGACATTTCAATTGAATTCAATTGAAAATACTTCAGTTCCTCATACCTTCTAAGCTAAACACAACACCTCAATTTTAACACAAAAATTGATGGTTAACACCACATGTGGTGAGAATTAAATTAAATTTTTGAGGATTTTCAATTTTTGTATTGAAAATACTGAAAACTTAATTTAAGCTTATTTAGAGTTGAGTTACAAAAATTTCACTCAGAGGTGACCCCACCTAATTTTTTATAAGGAATCAAATGGTGATATAAATTTATATGCTTATTTATTGGATAAAAAGTTATAATATATTGTATATAAATCTTTACCAAAAAAATTTTAATTTCATAATTTTTATTAAAAATGCAATTTTACTTAATTTTTACAAGTAAAAATGAATTTTCATAATTTTAAATTTTATTGTGATTTATTTTTAAATTATAATTAAATTTTGATTTTTAAACATAAATTTGTATTTTTATTTTTATTTTTAAAATATAAATAAATTTATTTTATTTATATTTGTATTTTAATTTATAATTTGTGGTCTTTTGGGTATATTAAGATACCTCTAAGGCTCACAGCTTCATAAATTATATCAATATTATTAATTTGTGCATTAATTATATTAATTTCATCACTCTCAGAAGTTTTTGACTCCTCTGTGTCCTTCTCAGAATCAGATCCTTCTTCTTTTTTTATTGTGGTCTTCTGTTTCCACAATTTCATTTATTATTGCTTTTTTAAGGGAATAATTGTTCGCCAAGTGTCCAATACCTCCACATTTATGGTATTTTCTTTGCTCATTATTGTTGGATGTATTGGGCTTGAAAGCTTCTTTTGATTGATCTTTTTTGATAAATGGCTTATTTGGACTTTTGATGTCAAATTTTTCCAAGTTCTGCCAATTTTTGTTCTTGTCACTATGTCTTCTAGTGTATTGATATACTCTTCTGTGAAGCATGGTTCTATACACCTTCTTCTCAGGGAATGTTCCAATTATCCTCCACATTTATTAAGTATTTTCATGTGTAACATCTTTTGTGAAGTTTCTGGGTACAGTGCATTTAATCTTTCAACTTGTTTTAAGAACCAAGTTAAAGGTTTATCTTTGTCTGGGTCAAAGAAGGAGTTTTCAAATGCATTTTTTATTTTGTACCTCCAGGCATCATTGGCCCACTTGGTGATTATTTCTTTTTTCCACCAAGACCAGGTATTTTTGCCATTTGTTTGTCTTATGCCATAATACCATCTTTTTGCATATTTCTCAAACAGTGAGTGTAATCTTGCAGTGATCAATTCATCTGGTATGGCATAATCTTCTTGTAAAATGTCAATTGTTTTGATAAATGACATATTGTCATATTCACCTTCTCCTGTGAATGTTGGCCATTCTGTTAATTAAGGTTCTTCCTTCATTAAGACTTGGTTATTGTCTTGGTGACTCAAGTCTGTTATGAATGTATTTGTTAATTCCTATTTTGGTTTAACAGGGCTTCTTATGTGAGAACATGGAATTGATAACTTTGGCATATTTGAGTTAGCCTCATTAATTTTATCCATTTTTTTGGTGATAATACTTATTTCACTTTGAATGTAATCTTTCAGATGCATTCTTGGCTCATCAATTTTTTTCCACATGGTCTAAAAGTAATTTCTGGTGTGATGAAGTCTTTTCTTCAAATTTTTCTATAGAAATACCTAATTTGTTTAATTTTTCTGTAAGATTATCAATACTCACGTCATAATTGATTGTCAAAGTTTCATCTTTGATATCTTTTATATATTTATACAATTCTTGTTGTCCTTGTATCAATTTTTGAGTATTATCAATTAAAACCTTTGGTTTGTTGTTTGCAACTATAGATTTAATGTTATCAATTTCTTTTTTATTTTGTACAACAATTTTTGTCAAAGATGATAAGCTATTATTTATTTCTTGTAAAGATAATAAACTATCTTTAATGTCTTTAAGAGGTAAAATACTGTCTTTAAGCTCTGTTACAGTATTTACAGCATCAGGAGATAAGGTTATTTCTTTGGGAAATGAGGTTGTCTCATTCTTTGTTCTTCCTTGTCCTTAAATTTCATCAAGGTTCTGGCCATGTTGAAGACATTTTCCATGGCATCTTTTTGGATTTTTGGAATCCTGTAGCTTGGGGAAGATGGTTTCCTCCAATTCTTTTTTGTGTTCTTCTTCCCCTCTTGGGGAGGTTGGTTGGCTTGAGGCTTTCTGGTAGAAGCTACTGGGGCTTCTTCCTTGCTTGCCTCCCTCTTTTTCGAGTGGTACTCCTTGATCCTTTTTGATTTGAGTCTTGGATGACAGTGGATTACATCCATTGGAGTATACCACTATCTCCTTCTCTGTGAGGAGCTTTTTGAGGATGTGCCAGGAGTTCATCACTCCTTGGTGTATCTGAGGCAACATTTCCCAGTCCTTGTCTTTGTACACTGCGTAGTACTGCTTGTCATGTCTCATGTGAAGGTCTACCTCAACCATCTGAATGTGATTTGTACCTGTTTGAGTTACTCATACTTAGTTCTAACTCTGGCTCAGATATCATGGGCATTCCTGGGACCTGCCTTTGGGATAAGGCACTTCCTTGTGTGGATTCTGTTCCACTGGGGATATTTCCCTTTATTCTCAATTTGGAGGAATCAATTCTACCTTTGAGTCCAGCTCCATCTGATTGGATGGAGTAGTGGGAGCCTATTCTGGTAGTCATGATTTAAGAAATAAGAAATAAGAGGATTTTAGTACAAGAATTCTTCTTCTGGCAATCTATAAATGAGGTACCCACCTTCAGAGTCCTGGAAAGTCTAATTTCTTGGCTTTCGTTTTCTTAATTAAAATGTTTTTTGGAGAACTCGGACAAGTTTCTTCCACCAATCTTCCAACAGTGGCTTGGCTTCTTTCTGTTGGATTGCCTTCAAACACCAAAAAAGACAAATAAAAATAAAGTCTTTTATATAGGAAGTGTTATTTTTTGGTAATATATGGCAATTTTCCATGTAAAAATTGCTTTTATATCTTTGAAAAAATGGAATGAATAAAGAAATGAATAAAAAGAACTTTTTTTTAATATTTTTTGTGTTTTTATTCTCAAAGAATGAAATAAAAATTGATATGATTCTTTTATGAATTCATTTCTAATATAAAATCTTTTTTAATTTGTAAAATATCTTTCTCAATCACCAGATTCACTCAAAGAAAGTTCTTGCAAGTCTAAGGATGTGAAAAACCATGTGTAAGACAGTAAAATTGCTTTCCAAATGCCTCAATAGCTTTTAAAATCAATAAATTTGAAATTATTATATAGCTTTATGATTATAGTTATAATTTATTATTGGATAAAACCAATTAGAATCTTTTTAAAGGTCTTTCAAAGTAAATATCACGGCCAGGCCCCCAAATGTAAGGTTTGACAATGAAACAAGAAGTAAAAATTACTAATATTTTACTTATTGTACTATTAATGTCCTTATAAATAGAATAAATAGGATAACAATATAATTATAATAATAAAGAATTATTATAATTAAGGCATAAAAATAATTATATTCTTAAATAAATATAACAGTATAGTTTATATTATAAGAAAATAATATAATAAATAAATATATTAATATAAGATAATTAATATATTTAAAAGCACTCTATTATTGTTACCAACATATAAGAAAGGCCTAAAACTTGTTATTTATCAATAAAAAACAATTGATAACAATAATATTACTAATATTAAAGTTATAGATTAATATAAATACAATTTATATTAATTAAAGAATTATCAAAGGAATAATAGAGAAAAAATTATTATAATAGGAAGAAATAACCTACTTTCAACACTTAATATAATAATTTTCAATGATTTTACGCCAAATAATATAGAGACAACTTATTTAAATTGTACTTACAATAAAAATTAAGAGAAATTACAAATTATCTTGATTTTACATGGATTTGAGATTTTTAAGGGAAATTTAACAGAAACAGTTAAATAATTGAAGTAATCACATCAAGATTTATTATTATAAGAAAGATGATCTTTGGTATTTGATAATATAAAAGCTTTATATATAAAGAATAAAGAATTTACCTTTTTAATTTAATTATTTAGTTTTTTGTAAGTGTCTGAGGGGAAAATAGAGTAAAAAGAGCTCTATTTATAGTAAATACCTCCCTTCTAGAGTCCAACAGGCTTCTAGTTGACGTGTAATGATGCTTTCTACTATAAATGATCAATATTTGAAGGCTTAGTGATGAACACATCATGATCAAACCATCTTATCTCATTATTACGCCATTATTTAGAGTTATCACTATAACTCTAAGTTTGATGACATCATAGGCCTGGCAGAAGTCTAAACTTTGTGTATTTCATTAGTATTAGTCATAATATAATATTATTCATCAGCTTTATCACTTATATGACTGTTAAACTTAAAATAAGATTAAAGTGAGTGATCATAAATGATCAAATTTAATCTTAAACTTTGATCATTAATAACATTGAATTTTTACACACTACAGCTATTATGAGAGTTGATTCTGATAGTGTAGCATGTCCTTACCAAACTGCCAAGAGCATTTCATTACATAATCAAAACTCTCTTTTTGATGATTTTTCTTGTGACTCATCTTTTCTGTTGAAATTCAATATTTTGAGCTTCAAACCATGATTACAAAGGGTTATACCTTGAATATTACAAAGAAAATTATGTAATTATTCATGTATAAACTAGTAGGATCTGACTGTCTACTCTTTTTTAAGTTTGGACCACTTTCACAACAAAGTGGTCAACAGCTCTATTGATTTTATTCAATAATCCATTACAAGTTTTAACCTTGTTTATAGCTTGTGAAATAAAGTTCATATCTGTATTCCTACAGTAATTACGTGGTGACTTTACTTTTGGTTTATATTTCTATCTTGTATATCTAAAGAGATATTACCTAAAAACCATGAATATATTCAGCTTAATTCCTTAAGTATTAACTTTAGAGATCAGCTTTATAATTGTTTTATGTGTTGAGCTTTATAAAAAATCCAGTGGTACAGCTTATTTAACATTTTGTTCCATTAATTCTGAGATAAATGAGGTTTTGTACCTTTTTTAAGCTATTATTACTTATACTTCAGTAATTATTGACTTTTCAGATATTCCATAAAAATGAAATATGTGTATTTTACCATGAGGAATCAAATGGTGTAATTTATTTCCCATGTTTATTCATTAGATTCTGCTTCAATTCATATTTTTTACTCATGGTATCTTACTAATTTTGACATAATTATTATAAGTATAATTATTACAGAAATTTTGCTGTGACCTTTTTGGATATGAGGTCATATCTCAAAGGCTCACAAATAAAGATAAATTAGTCAAAATAGCAATACCAGTTGACCACTTAAAATCAAAAGTGGTTCAAAATGAGAAGAAATTAAATATTCATATTTTACTAACTCATATTTAAAGAATGATTTTAGATTTATCATTGTATTCAAGGTATAGCCCTATTAAATCATGTTTTAATGTCTAAAATAGAAAATTTTGACAAAAAAGATGAATTAAAAGAAAAATCATCAAAAATGGAGCTTTGATGATTTAATGAACTCCTCTTGCCAAACTGATGAGGAAATGCAAAGCTATTAGTATTCAATGTTCAAATTCAAGCTTCATAAGAACTTGAAAGTTATTAATGATAAAAATTAATTCATAAAATGATCATTTTTGATCTTTAGCTATAATGCTACTATAAGTTCAACAGTTGAATAAGAGATAAAACTCGTGGATATTGGGTTTTCATGATCAAAAATACCTTAATACAAGTAATTCAGTCAGATTTCAAGATCATGATTTCAGAAAAACAAACTTGCAGTGATAGCTCTAAGATATAGCATAATAATGAGGTTGTAACATGGTGGAAAGTGATCTAGAACTTTCCAGTGTTTGATGGTCATTCAACCGGCTTGATAGCCTTTTTGCAAAGAGCTCCCTTTTTTGAGGTCTGGAAGACAGAATTGTCACAATAAACCAGTTACCAATGTTATGGGTTTTATTGTGGTTAGAGAAAAGGGAAGGTCTCAATCAAACAACTAAAAATTTCCATGTTTTCTGCTCCATAGAGGTACAAGAGATTTTCCCCTTGGAGATTCCTTGTAGGCCCCTTTTGTGACTAATTTAGCTCCATGAGGATGGCATGGGTAATGCCACCAGCTAAGTGCACTTTGTGATAAAATGCTCTAAACCCAGTAGCACTGTCACATATTGTAATGTGATCTACAGATTACCAATATTAATTGGGTTTTCAACAGGTTTAATAGAATTTTTGGCAAGAGCTCCCTTTGTTGAGTTCTGGAAGAAAGCAGTTCAAAAATACTGTCACAACAATGGAACTACCCCCCAATTGGTGGTTTATCGAGATATTTTGCCTTAACCATTTCATGGCCCATTTGCCCCCTTGTGGCATCTAGTTCCCTCTGGGTCACACCCCCTCTTTCTGGTCAATCCTGGCCACAGGTCATATCCTGAACCCAATGTACCTTTAAACCATTTCTATCAACTCTTCCCCCCAGGCCATTCCACCATAATTGAGACTGAGGCGTCTTCTCAGTCCTTCAGGGGCCTATGGCCCCTCTCAACCATAAACAGGCCCTTTGGAATACCCCTTTTAATTATGGAGATTTGGTTTCTTTAGTCCTACTTTAAACCCATTTAGGCCCCTTTTGGCCTAAATCCAATGCGGCAAAAATGGGCCAATGGGCCAAAATGACCCAAAATCTCATGATTGGCCATTTGTTCCAAGTACACTCGATTATCACGAGCTGTCCCCTCCATGTAACCAGAGGTCATCAGCCATCCTTTGAAAGGCTTTCACCTTGGCAAAAGTGGAAGCCTTCACCCAGGCCTGCAGGAACTTGTATGGGGAATATATGGTAATATATACCATTATCCACCCTTTTTACCCAGCAATTCAATGGTGGTAGTTTCAAGACTCAATTCTCCTGTCTTAAGTCAAATCAAAATTCCACAAATTCTTTTTGAAGGAAATCTTGCAAGGACTCAAAATTTCAATTCATGCAGACACTCCAAAGGCCATTTGAGGACACAAATCACCTTTCCCTTCAGGTATTGGTCTTTACCATTCAAACAGTAGTTTCTCAATAGAATACTGGCCAAGTCTATCCATAGTTAATCTCAAGAGGTTTTTTTCTCAAAATAGGTTTCAAGGCATTGAACCCTCCAGAACTACTTGGGCAACTCAATTGATCTATGAAGGCTGTATTCAAACAGCCTGTATAGCATTGAACCCTTTGGGTAAACTCATTTATCCACTGTGGGAATTCAATACAAACAGTTTCCATTTTCAATATGACCAGGATGTATTTTGGAGTTTTATATCAGTTATACTGCTGTACTCCCATCCCTCCAGGATCAGTCTTTTATCTTTTCACATATACTGGCCCCTCTTTCACTCCTTGGGGACTTTTCCCCCATTTAATCAATCCATTAGATTTATTTTTATTATTATTTTCTATTCAATATTGAAAGTAAGTACTGATATTTATAGATCAGAAATTGGTATCTTTTTCTTTGAATATCAGTGAATATTGGTGGTCATGTCCTTTACTCATTACATTTCTCTTCCTAGCAGGTTGAAGCATTGAATTGAGGATTAATTTGGTTGGCTCTTTGGATTTTGGCTTCCTTCTTCTTATATTCTCAAAATTTGTACTTTCTCTTAGTCTTTGTTGATGAAATATATTATTCAACTATTTATTTATTCTTTTGGAGCCCTCCAGGTGTGTTCTTGATTCCTGAGTGCCAGGCCACTCCTGTTATTCCCAAGAGCCCCTGTGACAGAGATGAAAAGGTTTAATAATGATGTAATCATAACTAAACCTTGTAATATTGATCAATTCCAGTTGATAACATTATTAAATTTCTAACAGGAGGTATTTTTCTACTAGAAGGAAGGATCCTTACTCTAAAAAGACCCCTTATTCCTCTATTTCCCCTTCAGATGAATCAAACTCAATTAAATAATGAATAAAAGGCAATACACTTTATTATTTATATATATAGCTCTCATATTATGATATGCCAAAGTCTTAAGCTGTAGTACTCCCTTTCTTTTAGATTATTAAATAAATTTTTTATCATTATTTTATATATTCTCTTAAATTCTCTAAATCCATATGAAAATTGCCTTTATCTCTATTTTGTATTGCAATTACATTTTAAAAAAGTTTTCAATTACTTTCTTAGGCATAAAATAAATGAAAATTACTATATCAAGGGTTAAGAATAGGTTATTTTCTGCAATTATAACATTTTTCTTTTCTATCATTATATAAATAGTATTTATACTAATATATAGCCTTAATATTAATAATATTATTTTCAAAAATTGTTTTTTATCATTGAATGTAAAGCTCCCACACTTTTATTATTCCTTGGGGAAATAAATTTTCATAAATGTATTAATTTACTAAATATTAATATACTTTCTATGATAGAATTTATACCATTTTCTTCTTTATAAAGAATATAAAGTATTTTAATCTATAATTGTAGTAATATCCTATTATGATAATTATTTTTATATTATTATTCATTTCTATCAGGACATTGAGAGTACAATAGGCCAAGTATTAGTAATTTTTACTTATTGTTTCATAGTCAAGCCTTAAAACATTGGCCCTTAGTATTATCTCAAATCCTCTCACTTTCTTGGGATTCTTGAATATTTTGAGGAGAGGCAGAAGGTGTTTTATTGTGGTTTATCTCATCTAGCACTGGGAGTTTAAAATTATGAACCTTCATTAGCATTATTTTCAAGTTCAAGATTCATAATGTCATTACCATGAGCAACAGGATAATTTTCCTATCTGAAGTTAGGGCCCTCTTTGCTGTTTTTTGTGGAAATTATATTTTTTCTTTTGCCTAAGCCTCTTCCTGGAGATTTTCCAGCCTGAGATCCTATGAAATATAATTTATTTGGTTATCATTGTTAAATTTGCATACAGTTACTAATTTACAAAAGATTTAAATCCATCTTTAGGAGCCTTGTTTCTTTTCCAACCTTTTGACATAAATAATCAGGAGCTAAACTATCATTTAATGTGTTTTCTATCCTTCCAATTGTTTACATTATGTTTGAAACAATTTCTTCACAGAGCTTAAACCTTTCCACTGAAAATTAGTACATCTTTTTCAACATCTTCTGTTGGTGCACTGCTTTCAACAGTCTTTTCCTTCTCATATCTTTTTAAATTGGGTTTTTGAGACTTTGGAGGCTGAGATGCAATAAAATCTACCAAAATATATAAATTAAAGTAATGCTCACATTTAGGGAAAACTGGTGGATCCTTATTATCTTCATGAACCAAGATTTCCAGTTCATTAAAATATTCACTACTACTGCTCATATAAAAGGGTTCACCTCCACCATCTTGGGAAGAGGTCATTCATTTATATAATCATGTAGAGCATCCTGTGTTTCTGGGACTCTGTCAAGGTATATAGTATTATTTTTATTGAGAAAATATATGGTGACAATTTGATTGCTAAAATGAGTGCCAATCATAGAAGAAAATTTTAAAAAAATAACGAAAAATTTCAAATTTCGGACCGTATAGGCTTTGTAATAAAGACTATTTGGGGAAATGAATTTTATCTAATATATTATTGAGACATGTTTTGGGTAATATTAATATTTCAAAAATTTGGGAAGGCCAAGGGGAAAAGATTTGGGATTTCACTTGGAATGTGGTCAATATTTAGTGAGTTTTCTGGAAAGGAAATCATTCCACAGCCACAGGCTCACCATCCGCAATTCCTTGCACATCAAAAGCCCTGGAATATTAAATAAATATCCATTGCACTTCCAATGAATTTGAAAAGATTTTTTACTGGTAAATTTCATAAATTGGTGTGGTTTCATATTATTTAATATTTTTCAAATGAAATATGTTCCTGGTGTTGTGAGAAATTCAACAAAATTGACTAGTGAGAAACCTGAAAAAGTTATATTTTTACCTTTCAACCCCAGTGAGTTAAGTACTAAGAAAAGGATTCTATTTGAATGATATGAGATGGAGGGGTTTTTCCATTTAATTAAAACAATAAAGTCTTGTCATCATGTTGTAATTTGTTAATATTATTGTTTGAATCCTAATTAAAAAACGGTGAATATCCTTTCCCAAATTTCTTTTCAACTGGGTACTGAGAAAATGTTGGAGGAGACCACTGAGAATATTGGTGTGATTGGGTTCATCATTTACACTTAAATTCCAGATTTTTTATGGATCCAAAAACTTAATATGGTTAAAAGTTACTCATATTTCTCTTCCTCTCAATTGCAGGTGATGGAAGCTTGGTGAATTCCAATGGAGAGTGTGGAGGTATTGATGGATCTATAATACTCATCATTTTGAGATGAGAATGGGGCTCAACAGGAAGGCCTTGAAAGGAAATATTTACACAGGAATTTTCTGACACACTAAATTGGGATTCAAGATTTGTATTTTTATTTGATGATTAATGTGAAGGTGGGAGAGACCCCAGTAACCAATGAGAAGCTTATGAGCCATAATAATTGGTGGCTCACAACTTGGTTTATTAGTATTGTAATGAATTGTGAGGAATGATGTGTGAGAATTTTCATCGAAAAGTTCTGGATTTTCACAATAATGATAGTTCTTTAAGTACATAAAAGATCTGTAACAGCCCTGTAAATCACAAAAATAATGATTCAAGATAATTTTTCCCTGAACATGAGCATAAATTATTTCTTGTTTTGAGCTGTACTTAAAACTCTGTAAACCCACAAAAAAAGCTGTAACTGCTATGTAAAGTACAGAAATAATTACCCAATGTTGCATGAGAATGAGCTTAGTAAATTTCTGCGATTTTTCTGTACAATACTAATAATTTTGTAACTACTTGGTAAGTAAAAACAACAATTATTCAATAATTGGTAATGCCCTTCCAACATTCTTAAAACCTTCATTGGTTATGGCAATGAATATTCATAAAATGGTGTTTTTTTATAATCATATACAGGATTGTGATATTTTATGATTTATTTATACTCAACACAGCATTGCAAAATCAGAATACCATAGTATGGGACAAGCTGGATTGTCATAAGTTTTTCGATTGACAGTGGTGTGGCATGAATATGATTGCTGGAATTTTACATTAGCTTGCCCATGGTGAATATTCATACAAAATAATTTATCTTTGAATTTGTTTTTATTGATATTTATTTTCAGCCTAATCAATAACAAACTTAAACATAGAAAAATTTCAATCAAGAGTCTTGGATTATAAAAAAATGTAATTTTAATTCAAACTGTGAGAATACTATCAATGTTCAAAAATACAATTTTCAAGCAATTAAATATTATACACACTCAATAATTCCATTATTTTCTTGAATTTTTTTTTAAAAGGAAATTGAATCAACTAAGCTGTAAGCTATTATTATTTCTCAAAAATGGATTTAAGCTCTCAATTTTTAAATTGAATTAATTTAATTCTTTCAGATTAATAAATTGAAGATGGTTTTTCCTTTTTTTGTCAAGTTTATGTTTCAAAATTATGTAAAATTAATTGAGATTAATTAAGATCTTTGGTTTTTCTGTAAGGTCAAATTCAATTTAATTTTATACATTTTTTCTTTAACAGCCTAGCTTGAATTAACTCAGAATCAAAAAAACCCTACCAATATATATATATATATATATATATCTGATCAAAATTAGGGTTATATTTGAAGATTAAATGAAGACTCAATTTATTAATTTTTCATAACTAATTATCAAATTTCAAATTATAAAGCAAGTATATATATGTATATAGATCTTTTGGAATTTTGTATTCTTGAGAAAGAAAATCTGGTTTCTATTGTGAAATTATAATTTCAATAGTTATTTTGTCACTAATTCATATTTTATGTATTTTTGATATGAATATTTCAATTTGTTTTAAGCTTTCTGAAATATACCTTTTTCATTTATTCAAAAGGTTAATTTCAAATTACTATATATTTATTGATTTATTTTGAGCTCATAATACAATTATCATAGTAAATTCAATAATTATAAATGATGTTTTACTGAAATATTTATTAGTTGAACAAATTATGTGTTTTATTCAAATATTTTTTGTTGACTTTTATCAAATTCAATAAAATGATGATAATTTCAAAATTGATTAATTTCATTTGTAAATTTCCTCATAATAATGATATTTATTCTACATTAGTATTTTTTTTCAAATCTTCAATAATTCAGATTTTTTTCATATAATCAAATTTGACATAATTTGTTGCGATATAAGAACGTTCATACTTTTTTATTAGATATAATATTCTTTGAACAAAAAATTATCATCTTTTTTGAATTCTCTTCTCAGATTTTCAATAATTTTTAACTTTTCACTTTTTGATGATATCTTTCTCTTTGAAAATAAGATGCTCAATAGTCGAGGTAAGCTGGGATTAAAAGAGTCTTTAGGAAAAGGAAACAAGTAGCTGGATTGCGAAAGAAGAGCATAGCTAAAAAATTCTCAATAGTCAAGATAAGCTAGGAGCAAAGTAGGCTTTAGGAAAAGGAAACAAGTATCTGGATGAGAAGACACAGCTACTTTTTATCCTAGCTCATTAAATAGTAAAATAGGAATGGTTGATCTCCAAGCTGATACGACGGAGATCAGACCTCCTAACAATGATACAACTAATTAGACAAATTTAAGTAGTGATACATGATCATGAAAAGGATTAACTATATCAACTGTTTTCAGATGAGCAACTTTCCATTATCAACACACCCTTGTACTCGATATTGTTCTGATACAATACCTAGAGACAGGTAATGTTCATTATGAACTTGACGCGCTAAATATTTGGTGAGAATGTCGGCTGCCATGTGCCTAGTCAGCACATACTCAACCTCAAGAAAGCCCTTGTTGAGGAGCTCTCTGCACCAGTTCAACCGCAACTTGATTTGTCAAGTTCGATGTTCATAGAGGGGATCTTTGAGCAGAGCCAAAGCCCCTTCTTTGTCACACAGTAGTCTTGCCTTCAAGGTAATACCAAAATCAGAAACCATTCCAAACAACTAGCTGATATACTGGCAGCGACTGGAAATGGATCAATACTCCACCTCAGTTGAAGAAAGCGCAACTACCTCTTGCTTCGATGTCTTCTCTAATCAGCCCATAGAGAAATACACAGCTTCCCAAAAAGGATCGCCAGTCAAAGTTTAAACCTCAGTCAGCATCACAGTAGGCTGTGATGATGAAGTTATTTTGAGAACGACCAAGGCTGAGAACACAGTTTTTGGCTTCCTTTAGATATTGAAGTACATGTTTGAATACCATTGCATGTTCTTTGCTGGGACTGTTGAGAAACTGAGAAAGGCAGGACACTACATGACCTATGTGCGGCCTAGTGCGTGAGACCAAATAATTAAGTAGTCCCACAGCCCTTTAATAATTTTTGCTTGTAGAAGTTGTTGAGCTAGGAGAAAGTCTTGAGGAGTGGAGACTGGCCTGCAATCTGCCATCCCAAAATAAAAAATCATGTTTTCTATGTAAAGTTCTTGTAATAACTTGATGATCCAACAAGATCGGTCCCTGGTGGCTTTCATGCCCAGGACATATTTAATATCCCCCAAGTCCTTAATGGCAAAGTAATCCTTTATTTTAGCCTTGAATGCGGCAAGGTTTTTCCTCCTATTACTGAGTCATCAAAATGTAGAAAGACAAAACAGGGATCCTCTTTTAGTCCTATAAAGAAGCACAGATTGGCAGCTGATGGTTGGAAACCAGAATGGGAAAAGGACCTTTTTATTCAGCGGTACCAGTTTTTTGGACTTTGCTTGAGACCATACAAGGATTGTTTTAGCCTCAAACACACCTTTCCTTGAAGATTTGGGAAGTACCCATTGGGAATTTGGTTTTAAATGGTCTAATCAAGGTCTTCATGCAAAAAAACCGTCTTTACTTCCATTTTTTGGATGTCAAGATCATTTCTCACACAGTAACCAAGCAAGAACTGCAGCGTTGCAAGCCTTCCAGTTGGAGAAAAGGTCTTGTGGAATTCAATGTTCTCCACCTGAAATTAGATTACCCTGGGGCTCCATTTTCTCTCGGAACACCCATGTGGTGTCAAGAAGCCTCTTGGTACTTGCAAGAGGTACTTCTTCTATAACTTAAGTTTGTTCCAAACTCTCAAACACCTTCCAACTGCAGCCAGCCAGTTGGTTTCTTCTGAAGAAGCCATGGCGTATGAAAAACATCTTGGTACCTCATTGAGAGCCTCACTTGCAAAGCAAGCCAGAGGATTCCTCACATTACCATCTCTGATGATGTTTTTGGGTGAGATTTTACTATTGACGTCTTCAGGAGCCTTGCTTGGGACCTTGTCATAAAGCCAACCCTTTGGTAGAGACTTTTAAGAAGGTTGTCCTCCAGATATGTCTCCAATAGGCTCTCTGGCCAACCCATTGGAGACAGCGGATAGCAAAGATGGAGCTTGAGGAACTTCACCAACAATGTCAGAAACAAGTTCCTCTTTGTTGATCAGCACAGGAACAGCAGCAATGTCGGAGATGCCTCAGACAGGCTCAACAGTTGGATCAGAAGAGTAAAATAGATAGTTTGAAAAAGATAGAGGAAGAGAAGGGGTAGGAACATATGAGATATTTGGCCAAAGATCCTCACCATCTTGAAAGCTCAAATCATTGCTTATTATTGTTTTTTGATTTTGGATCAAATAAGCAAAATTATGGTGTTGTTCTGCAACACCTAAGTACTGGAAAGGAGAGCCAGTTGGATTGCCTTTGAAAGTTGCATCACTGCAGTGCACCCAAACAGAAGTAAGTGGTCACACTTCAGTGAGGCTAAGTCTTTCCACTTAAAAATCAAAGATTGGAAACCAACATTGGAAATGGGAGTTCTGTTCAACAGATAAGTAGCCATTGAGAAGGCCTCTCCCCACCAGTTTGTGGGAACCTGATCATTGGCAAGGAGGACTCTGATTTTCTTGAGGGGTGACCTGTTTTGTCTCTTGGCAACAGGGTTTTGTTGTGGAGTGAGTAGATGATTGATTCCACAGTTTTTAAACAAGCCAGTAAATTTTGAGTTAAAAAACTTGCCTCCATTTTCAGAGACCGCTGCCTTTATTTTACTTCTTGTTTGATTCTCACCCAGACTCTTAAAGGAAAGAAAATGTTGATAATGGAAAGTTGCTCATCTGAAAACAGTCAATATAGTTAATACTTTTCATGATCATGTATCTCTACTTATATTTTTCTAATTAGCTATATCATTGTTGTAAGGTCTGATCTCTGTTGTCACAGGGGCTCTTCAAAGTGAAGAGGGCCTGGCAGTCAGTAAACTGGGACTCACTTATGGAGGGCTCCAGGATAAAATAAGGTAGAGCACACTTAAGAGTTTAATAAGATAAAATTGCCAAATGAAGAATTTTCAGAAAATCAGAAACAAAGAATAAGATTAATAAATAAAAGAGCAAACCACCAACAAGTTAAAGGTCACTGTTTCAACCTGTCAGAAAGAAAGAGAAGTGTTAATAAGAATATGGCCACCCAGCTCACACTGTAAAGGCAAAGAAAAAATGCAAAGACTAACTTAATACCAATCAATATAATACCCAAAATAAGAGTAAGAATATCTAATAAATAATAAATCAGCTACATTAATTATGTGGGAAAAAAGTCCTCAGAGGGAGGAAGAGGGGCTGATATATGTGAGAGTCCACCAGCCCTGATCCAAAGAGTGAAATTTCTTAAGAGGAATCTTCATCTGAATTAATTTGAGTAATACAGCCCTTGTATGGCTGTACAGGGTCTGTACAAGAGGTGTGGTGAAGTTGGGTGATCATATAGTTTCAGTTTTTTGAATCCAAACTTTATTTGGAAATATCCATCCTGTACAAGTATTGAAAGGCTGTATTGAAAAACCAAGACTTATGCATGTTTCAGCAAGGAAAATTTTCTGCAACTGATTCCTGATGTACATACTGGATTTGCTGGTTTAATGTGTTTGAGTGGTTTTAAGGTTGAATACCCTTACCCCTGATAGTGGCTGTGAAAGTTGTATCAGCTTGGAGATCAACCATTCCTGTTTTACTGTTTGATGAGCTAGTATAAACAGGTATCTGTGTCTTCTCATCAAGCTACTTGTTTCCTTTTCCTAACTTACCTTGAGTATTGAGCATATTTTAGTTATGCTCTTATATTGAAATCCAGCTTCTTGTTTACTTTTCTTAAAGACTCCTTTGTTCCTAACTTACCTTAACTATTGAGTATCTTTTAGGTTATGGTCCCAGCCCTTTATAATGAAAATGCACAGAACAAACTGTATCAATTATCAAGCTCTGAAAATTAAAACCCCAAAAACTTTCAATCACTCAGCTCATTGCCAACTTAATAAATGGAGGATCCTTCCACTTCTATTTCTAAATTTAAATCCATTGATAAGCTTAACTCAACTAATTTATTTTCCTGGAAAATAAGTATAATTTCTGCTTTGGGTATGAGAAACCTTAGAAATCTTCTCGAGAAATATTCCTTAAAAGAAGATGACAACAAAGGTATCAAAAATCAGCTTCGAATATTCTACTATTTTATGATTGGACACTTGGATTCTGAGAACTATGATAAATTTTCTTTTGATTAAAATAAAAATCCTAAAAATTTGTGGATTTCTATCAAGGAAAATTATATTTCAACTTCTGTTGAAAACATTTCAGCTCATTTTGCCAAATTATTTATCATAAAATTTCCCTCCTCCTTGATCAGCCTCTCTGAGACAATCTCTTCTTTTTTCTCCACTCTAAAGCTACTTTGTTCTCGTTCTCCTCAACATTTTTCTTCCAAAACCATTCTCCAGGTTCTGGCATTTTATATCTTAAGAGCGCTTCCTTAAACCTGTTGGCATGTCTCAACTGCAGTATTTCACTCCATCAAATTATCAACCAAAATTGCAAACATTGAAGAGGTTTTTAAAGGGGTAGAACTTAATATCATACAACAAGTAGAAACAGCTTAAGAAGAAAGTCTTTCACTAAAGGTAGCCTTGAAATAGAAAAAAGACAGCTTTTCTTGAAGGGAAAGCATAATTTTCTAGCTCCACATCCTTAAATCAAGTGTTTCCAACTCTTTCTTTAAAAACCTGATGCCTATGATGGAAGATGTAAAAATCAAGAGTCTGGGGTGGACTTGGGCATTTGCAATATAACCTGTGGTATCCTTTTATTGAACAGTGGAACCACTCATACCAGTGCTTCTAGAAAGAGTTCCTTTGTGAAAACTTGGCCAACCACTGAAAATCTACAGCCTTCCAATGGATTGGACATTAAGGTAGAGGCTGAGGTTGTTCTTTGTATTAAGAACCTCTATGGAGACCTTATTGTGAAGGATGAATTTCTCTTTCCTTCTGCCACTTCAAACCATGTTGCAATGGGTCCATTTCTCCAAAAAGGCACAGTGCTCAAGGGACTATCTGGAGGAACAGATCTGTCAGGTTGAGTCTATGTTGAAGCAGTAAGTAGGCTATTTAAAACTAGAACTTTGACTGTGACCAGTAAAAAATGATTTAAGATAATAGTGTTTTGAGTAAAATAAAGATTTATGATGTAATTAAAGGGTTCTACTATTAAAATAAAAGTGGTGGTGAGCTCTATTGAGAACCCTGGGTGCAGTCTTACCAGTTGGATTACTATAATAAGAGCTACAATAATTAAAATTATAATTATACCTGATTATTACCCAGGATTAAGACTGTTTTTGACGTTTTACTACGTAGGGTATTCAAGAGCAGGATGAGGAAACAATTCTGGCTGTGAAAAGCCTCCTTTTTATCCTGAAATGGGGTGGAAAGGGTGCTAGACCTTTCCATGTAGAGGAAGTGAAACTTTTTGACTCTCTAGGACTGGCTTGTGGTTTGCAAACAGCCTGTATAGCCTGTATTAGTCTCAGATGTGGTTTTGAAACCACATCTGGGCAGTTTTCACCATTACAGGGTGAAAATTTTCATCTGGGACCTCACAGCCTGATTCTGACATGTATGACGCATAGAATGCTCTACAGAAACTGTATAGTACCCCAGTATTGACTTACATATGAGGTATTGAAGTAAAAACAAGCTTCTTTGTCTATTTGACACCTCATATTCATGGTTATGGAATATTGTCCCATGGTAAGGCTGTATATGACAGCAGGTGGGAATCTGACCTTAAAACAGCCATAACTTTGTCAATTCTTGAGATATCAACCTCAAAATTGGTTCAGTGTGTAGTGCTTTATGTTATCTACACAATGGAACCTCATTTGATATGGGTATCATTAAATATGGCAAAGTTATCCCATGTACAGGATTTTTGTACATTTGCGTGGTATAGGCAAAAAGCTGTATTGAGCCTATTTGCCCCATAACTTCTGTTATAGTTGAGATATGGGAAAATGGATTACACCATCAGATAGCCCTGATTGTGCTCTTTCCAAAAAATACCCCACTTCAAGTATCTCACACTAAAACTGTAGAAGTTAGATGAGAGGTGACTGTTTTGTTCACCCTTATTTGGCCTGAAATTGACCATACCTCCAGTAATATTGGTGCTAGCTCAGTTTGGCTGGTACCATTGGATAGCCCTGGCTTAGAGATTCATTTTGAATACCCGTTTGATGGGGTTAAGCCTCTCCTTCTGGATTTTAGATGTGAGGTGAAAATTAAGGTTTATGCTCAGCAATAAATTTGAGCAGGAATAACTCTGTTATTCTTTGTCCTATGGTGATGGGACTTATATTTTCAAAGAGAGGTGAGTTTCCTCTTCCTTTTGATACCTTTTGAGCTGATTTGGCTCGGGTCCATGTTTTGGTGGTATCTTGGCTATACCATTGGTTTATGGTATTTTGGCTGTCATACTTGTGCTCTGGTTTTGAGCCACAGGCTGACATACCCTCCCTCTAACAAAGGCTCATCATTGATGAGACTGTTCAGTCCTCCTAAACGCTCTGAGTCTCCTTAAATGAATTTTCCCATCTGGTATGGCATCTTCTGCCAACCATTTGTCTTTATCAGCTGTTTGGTTCTTGAATCTGACTAAATATTGTCTTTGATCTTTCCCATTAAGTCTGATCTTCCTGGCCCTGATGATCTTACTCACAGGTCCTGCAGAGTACTCTACTTCCACTATTTCTGGTGGTGTGAGGTTCTTCTTCCTGGAGGGGAATTTACCCTCTTTTGCTTGGAAGTATGGCTTGACCAAACTCACTAGAAATACTGGGTGTTTCCTGGAAAACTCCTCTGTGAGCTTGACTTCCACTGCATTCTTGCCTATCAACCTAATTATAGTGAAGGGCCCTACAAATGAGTCTCTCATCTTTTTGGGTCCTTTAAGATTGTTGAAGTTCAGTGTAGACACTAACACCTGGTCCCCTTCCTTAAAGTCAGGTTCCATGTGTGTCTTGTCCTACCTCTGCTTATTATAATTGTTTGCCTCAGCTATGCATCTAGCAGGTGTGTCACAAGCTCTTTTATACATATCATGGAAGTCTTTGGCTGTGGGTTGGATGGTCAGAAGATTCTTCTTCAAGTGATCCACAGGCAACAAGGGAGTCCACCCTTTCCCTACCAGTGCAGGTGTCTTTCCTGTGGTAGAGTGCTGACTTGTATTATAAGCCAGTTGGACAGCTGGTAGAAGGGTAACCCAGTCATGGGTATATCCCTCATGGACCTTATATTCCATGCCATAGGCACAGAACCTCCTAAGGATGTCCTCCATTGTTTGGATCATCCTCTCTGCTAGGCCATCTGTTTGTGGATGGTAAGCTGTGGAAAAAGCAAGCTTGGTGCCAAGCATGTCATACAAGTTGGTCCAAAATTCAGATATGAATTTTGGGTCCCTATCACTAATGATGATCTTAGGGACTCCACAGGTGGATATGATGTTATTCCAAAATAACAGAGCAGTATCCATGGCTGTGTCGTCTTTGTGGCATGGAAGACACCTCATGCTCTTGCTGAACCTATCAACTATGATCAAGTAGGAATTGTAGTTTTCTTTGCCTCCTGGGACAAGTCCTTTAGCCCAGTCCATATTGATGGTTTCCCATGGGGGTTTGGGTTCTTCTATATGTTGAAGTAACCCATACTTCTTCCCATGTTTCCTATTTACCTTTTGGCATCTTTTACAAGTGTTGATTTATTCAATCAACTCTTGTTCCCACTTGGGCCACTAAGCTGTGCTTGCTACCCTCTTCTTGGTCCTGTCTTCACTCATGTGTCACATTTAGGGGCAGTCATGGAATTCCTGCAGGATCAAGGAGATGTGGTCTCTGTCTACCACTGTGAGTGCACTTGTGTGTTTTTCTCTGTGGTAGAGCAGGCCATCTATAAGGAAGAACTTGTTATCCTTATAGGCCCTCAACCAGGGTTCTTCCAGCTGGGATTCCAGTTCTGGACTCCTGTACCTTTGTTGAAGGAGTTGTAGTAGTATGCCACACTGTTTGTGTTTGGCATAAGACTTCAGTACTGCACTAAAAAATTCATTGTGCAATGCAGAGGAATGTATTCCCAATATGGGAGTTTCTGTTCCCTCTGAATCAGTGTTTCCACTGTCAAGGGTACCACTTTCTGGTGCCCATTCAGAAAATATGAAGTTCTTCCTCCTATCTATTTCCATGAAATGGATAGGGATTGTGGTTGCAACTTCAGGGTCATAAGCTGGATTTCTCTTGACATTTTCCAGTGGCCATCTGCATTGGTATGACTGTTACCTTCTTTGTATATGATGGTCATGTTCCCTCTATACTCCTGGATGGCTATTTGCCATCTCAGCATGTGTCTCTTTGTATTCTTCATGTTCAGTAAAGACTTCAAGGCTGTGCAGTCTGTGTAGACTTCAAAGACTGCACCCTCCAAATAATAATGAAGTTTCTCCAGAGCCCAGACTAGACATAGAAATTCAGTCTGGGTGGCCCCATACCTGGTTTCTGAGTCTTTCAGTTGCCTTGAGATGTATCAAATTACTCCTTCTCTTGGTTCACCATCCACAATTTTTCTTTGGTGAACGGCTGCTCCTAGGCCTTGAATACATGCTGCATCTATGTATAACTTGAATGGTAGTTCAAAGTCAGGTAAGATGAGCACAGGTGCATTTGTGAGTTCATATTTGATCCTCTCATATGAATCCCTCCTTTCCTTGGTGATTTCAAAAAGTAAATCTTTTGAACACAACTTGTATAAACCACTAGTTATGTGGGCAAAATTCTTGATGTGGTTTCTGTAGTGGCTAGCAAACCCAAGGAAAGATTTCATCTCTTTGATGCTCTTTGGTACTGGCTTTTGCAGTACTGCTGCTACTTTATTCTGGTAAATTTCCAGACTAAGACCTGAGACTTTATGTCCTAGGGCCAGTAACTCTTGTTGGCCAAAATTGCACTTTTTAAGTGAAATTTTCAGATTTATGGGTGTGCATTCACTTAGCACTCTGTCTATGTATTTCACATGGTCTTCCCATGTCTCTGAGTATATAATGATATCATCAATATATACCACCATCCAGCCTTCCAATATTTCTTCTTGAAATATTGTGTCCATCATCCTTTGGAAGTGGGCTGGTGCATTTTTGATGCCAAATGGAATCCTGGTATACTCATATATACCCATATGGCATATTATTCTGAGTAATTTCATGGAGTTTGGTTTAACTCCATTTTGGTGGAAGCCTTTCATACAATCCATTTTGGTTATGTATTGGGCTTTTGCCAGTTTATCCAAGGCATGAGGTATCCTGGGTATAGGGTACCTGTCTGCTTTTGTGTAGTTATTCAGAGCTCTGAAGTCTCCACACAGTCTAGAGTTGCCATCATGCCAGGTCATTAGCACAGGGGTGGTGATTTCCACTATTTCATTATGTCCAATCTTTCTGATGACATCCATGTCAAAGAGTTCATTGATATGTTTCTCAATTTCTTTCCTGGTTTCCAGGCTTGCTGGATAAGGAGGTCTCCTTAGCATGGGTGTATAAGGTCTTTGCACATCCAGATATAGTTTTATATCATGGCCTTTGATCTTGCCCAATGGTTCTTCACCAATGGCAAATGCTGGTCTGTTCTTCCTCAGAATCTTCAGTAAACTTAGTTTCTGTTTACTGGTGAGGGTAGTGCTAAACTGTCCCTCTCTGAATTCATTCAGAAGTTCTTCTAGTGGATCTTGAGAAGATATATGGTATATGTCGAGTGAAAATTGCTTTTCCTTGTTGGTACCAATGGTAATGTGCCTATTTTTACTGCTATAAATATCTATGCCATACATCCTCTGGTAGTCAGTTCCCAGTAAGAATCCTTGGATGTGGCCATCATTAAGCACTAAAAGCTCTGGGTTGAGTCTGATAATATCCTTCCTGTGGGGCATAATTATCTCTTTGATAATTTTGCCAATGGAAGTCATCTTCCCTGAGGCACTTTTAAAGTTCTTTGCCTTGGTGGGCAAGAGCTGTTTTTCCCAATGTGGGAAGTGGTTGTACAGATATTCTCTGGCCACTATGGAGCAGTGTGCTCCACTGTCAATGATCAGTGGATGCTGAGCATTGTCAATACAGACAGTCATCTTTGTGGCTGTTCCATGTATATATGCCATCCCTTTGGTTGGTGTAACCAGGAATGCTTGTGCATCTTGTGTGTGTTTCCACAAGTTTTTATTGGCAGTATCCTGTGGCATGCCTGCTTCCAAATGTATGTCCTGAATTTCTAGTGGGGTTTCCTCTTGGTATTCAACTAGAAATATTTCCTTTGGGTCTTGGTCATCATCAGATAGGTCTCTGATGGCATCACCCATAGAGTCTGATTCAGAATCCTCTGTTGGGGATTCCTCCTCTGGGACTTTCTCAATGGCATAGACTTTTTTCTTTGCCTTTGGACAGTTTTTGGCATAGTGGTCTGTTGAACCACAATTGTGACAAGAATTTCTCTTCTTTTCCACTTCTGCCACTCTTTCTTTGGGTTTTTCTATAAACTCTACCCTGAAAGGTTGTTTCTCTTTGAAACCACTGCTCTTATATGGGGTGAATTTCCCTATATTAGTCCTTTTCCTTATGTCTTGTAAGGTGTTGGCAACGTCATCTAGAGTGCAATCTTTGTTGCATCTGCATTTTACTGCATGCTCTAGTTCTCCTGGCAGTTGTGTCAGAAGCTTGTGATTCCTCATTTGGATGTTCATCTGAGGATCAATGGCTTTGAGTCTTTTAGACTTTCTCAGACACCACTCATATGGATCTTTGTCCACAGAGTATTTGTCATTGTCAAATGACATGGTCTTTTGCCATATCCAAGTACCATTACTGTACTTTTGGATTATTTGACTCTTCCACCATGGCCAGTTCCTTCTGCAATGGATTTCTTTCATTTCTGTGTACCATATACTAGCATGACCTTTAAATGCAGTATTCAATCTAGCAGTAATTCAGTATTCTGGTATGCTTGGTACATCAATGAAGAGTACATCAATATAATCTATGAGCTCCATATGATCATATTCTCCTGTTCCAGAGAATTTGGGCAAGCTTGAGGCTTCAGGAGGCTGTTTCAAGGATTCCTTCTCTGAATAAGACATGCCATCTCCATCCTGATATTGTGATGGAGATCTTGCCTTATTGATAAACATGGAATCTGGTTTGATGTCATCTGGTTGATATGGATGTTCCATAACTTGGCCTTGTGGCTGGGGCTTCAAGTTATGGTAGACATTAAACAATTTGTTTATGTCTTGGTCCAGACAATCCCTGTCCCTTTTGCTGTGATGTTGTTCTTCAAAGACTAGATTCAGTCTTTTGTTAGTTTTTTCAGAGGCTTTGCTCAATTGAGCATGCCCTTCTTGAATATTCTTAACTATTTTTTCCATGGATGCTTGTAATTTCTTTATCCTCTCATTGCTGGCTTCAAGTTCTGCAAACTTCTTTGAAGATTGCTCATCATATTGAGACATTTGTAACCACAGTGTATCACTGTTGATGTTACTCTCAGATGTGACAATGTTATGTTCAGTCTGAGTGGGGGTAATGTTTCTATTACTAGGACTACTGATTCTAGAGTGGTTTACAATTACTTCTGATTCTTGTGCACTTCTTTTACCAAATACAACAGCATCTGAATCATAGGGTCTGACTCTTTCCTCCTCTGGTTGAAGGAACATTTGTTCTTGCCCTTGTTTCCTTGTCTTCTCCTGGAAAATTCCTGGAACTGTGAAGAATGGTGACTCTTGGCCACTGATCTGCTGGTTTCTGAATGGTGTGAAGCCACTGGAGAGCTGATTTGGCCTGCTCCTTGTGAGACTGAAGGAATCTGAGTAGGCCCTGTCTGGGTTAACCTTTCTTCTATAGCTTGGATAGTGGCTTGATTCTCCCTTATCCTCTGTGCCCTTGCCTCCAGGAGTCTGAACTTCCTGGTAGGATTCCAACCTTTGGTGATTAACATCAGGTCCTTGAAGTCTACCTCTTTGGGACAGATCTTCTGGAAACTTGCTCCAAGTTCTTCCCAGTGAGATGCCAGGTTGAACCTCTTGTTGTCCATGCTCCATTGGAATAAGTCCTTGAGGAGTTGGTGGAGCTGAAGAACTTGATCCATGTCTTTCCAGTCCTCTGGTTTGAGGTCTCCATTGAATTGGAGTGTGAATGGCAGGGTTGATTGTCAGATAGAGTCTATGTTGAAGCAGTAATTAGGCTATTTACAACTAAACCTATGACTGCAACACATATAAAATGGTTTTAAAATAAGGATTTTAATTTAACATAATGGTTTTATAATATAATAAAAAGGGTTCTACTATTGAAGAATAGTGGTGGTGAGCGCTATTGAGAACCCAGGGTGCAGTCTTACCAGTTGGATTACTATAATAAGGGCTACAATAATTGAAATTATGATTATACCTGATTTATTACCCAAGAGTAAAACTGTTTTGGACATTTTACTATGTAGGGTATTCAAGAGCAGGATGAGGAAACAATTCTGGCTGTGAAAAGCCTCCTTTTTATCCTGAAATGGGGTGGAAAGGGTGCTAGACCTTTCCATGTAGAGGAAGTGAAACTTTTTGACTCTCTAGGACTGGCTTGTGGTTTGCAAACAGCCTGTATAGCCTGTATTAGTCTCAGATGTGGTTTTGAAACCACATCTGGGCAGGTTTCACCATTACAGGGTGAAAACTGTCATCTGGGGACCTCACAGCCTGATTCTGACATGTATGATGCGTAGAATGCTGTACAGAAGCTGTATGGGACCCCAGTATTGACTTACATATGAGGTATTGAAGTAAAACAAGCTCCTTTGTCTATTTGACACCTCATATTCATTATTATGGGATATTATCCCATGGTAAGGCTGTATATGACAGCAGGTGGGAATCTGACCTTAAAACAGCCATAACTTTGTGAATGCTTGAGATATCAGCCTCAAAGCTGGTTCTGTGTGTAGCCCTGTGTGTTCTCTACACAATGGTACCTCACTTGATATGGGTATCATTAAATTTGGCAAAGTTATCCCATGTACAAGATTTTTGTACATTTGCGTGGTATAGGCAAAAAGCTGTATTGAGCTTATTTGCCCCATAATTTCTGTTATAGTTGAGATATGGGAGAATGGATGACACCATAGGATAGCCCTGATTGTGCTCTTTCCAAAAAGACCCCACTTTAAGTATCTCACACTAAAACTGTAGAAGTTAGATGAGAGGTGAATGTTTTGTTCACCCTTATTTGGCCTGAAATTGACCATAACTCCAGTAATATTGGTGCTAGCTCAGTTTGGCTGGTACCATTGTATAGCCCTGGCTTAGAGCGTCATTTTGAATACCCATTTGATGGGGTTAAGCCTCTCCTTCTGGATTTTAGATGAGAGGTGAAAATTAAGGTTTATGCTCAGCAATAACTTTGAGCAGGAATAACTTTGTTATTCTTTGGCCTATGGTGATGGGACTTATATTTTCAGAAAGAGGTCAGTTTCCTCTTTCTTTTGATACCTTTTGAGCTGATTTGGCTCAGCTCCATGTTCTGGTGGTATCTTGGCTATACCATTGGTTTATGGTATTTTGGCTGTCATGCTTGTGCTCTGGTTTTGAGTCACAGGCTGACAAGAATTGAACATTAATATTAGAAACTTGGCTAGTAAAAAAATCCTTGTAATTCAAACCAGCCCCAGTATCTCTTCCAATGAAATTTCCAGCTCTGACTCTCTGTTGATACATTGACAACTCAGGCATACAGGAAATTATTTGGCATCAAAAATTGTTCCTGGAATTGATTTCTCTGTCACAGGGGCTCTTGGGGAGAGCAAGAGTTGCCTGGCACTCAGGTATGAAGAACTCACTTGGAGTTCTCCAAAGGAATAAAGAAATAAACAAAGATTATATTTCTTTAACAAAAAAAGAGTAAGGACAAATATGCCGAAGATAAGAAAAGAAAGGAAGCCAGTGGCCAAAGATAACAAAAGAAGCCAATGGTCCAAGAGCCAACCAAATGAATCCTCAATTCACTGTTTCAACCTTCCAGAAAGAAAAATGCAATTAGTAAATGATATTACCACCAATATCCACTTACAAGTGAAGAAAAGATGTAAATGACTGACTTATAAATATCAGTTTTTACTTTCAAGAATGAAAATAAAATAGTAATAAAAATAAATCCAATATATTAATTCAATGGGGAAAAAGTTCCCAGGGATGGAAAGGTGACCAGTATATTTGAAAAGTTGAGGACTGATCCTGGAGGGTTGATCACCCATCTTTATTGACTGTTTTGGGTCAATACAGATATGACCATCTCAAGACATGAACTGGGTTCCTTGAATTGTGACAGTGGAATAGGAATTGACCCAAAAGGTAGATGCCATACAGATTTTATGAATACATCCTGTATGGGCCAATTGAGTTGTCCAATGAGTGCTGGAGCTCCTTAAACCTTGAAAACTGATTTAATGATTAAATACTTCTTGAAAATACCCTTGAATAATAATGGGTCAGTACTTCCTTGGGGGAGTACTGTTGAAATGAAAAGGAAACACCTGAAGGGCCAGGTAATTGGTTTCCTCAAATGGTCTTGTGAATACCACCATAGATTGCATGCTTGAGTAAATTGAGTCTTGCTAAAAAAATGGACTGATGAGCTGTTGATGTGACTTTAAATAAAATAATTGAGTCATGAAAAAAGTCACCATTGGGTTTCTGAGAAAAATAGGTGCATAATGTTATATATTATCATATATGCCCCTTCCTGGTTCCTATGGCACAGGGTCCATAATTGAGGAAATGGTTTCCCTTTACTGGAGGGGAAACCCTGCTGGAATCAAACTGTTGGCTCCTTGTGGCTTCAAGAGGGGATGAGTGGAAACTTGGGTTCTATGGCCATTTATGGCCATTTTGAGTAATCTTGGTCTATTGAGGGTTTGGCCAAAATTTGGGCTCAGGTGGGCCAACTGATATGGTGCCTTGGCCCTTTTTGGGCCAAAAGGGACCTAAATGATCCCACAGACTGCAGGCCATAGATGCTGTAAAGAGTCTAAATGGCCCAAAAAGTACATTAATCCCCTAAACCCCCTAATTGAAGGGGGTGGGCCAGAGGGCCTGGAGGTGACTGAAAAGGCAAATAACCACAGGCTCAAAATCAATGGGATTAATATGGGGTTTGGTGAGGTGGGGAATAGGCCAAAAGGGCCAATAGAGCAGGATATGGCCAGAAAATATGGGTCTGTCCCAAAAGCCAATTGGACATAAATTGATAATATTGCCAATTGGACATAAATTGATAATATGGCCAATTGGCCATAAATTGGGTCAGGAAAGAATTTCCATAAGCGGCCATTGGAGGGGTTCTTTCCCATGCATGTGAGATTCTGCCTTCTTGACGACACTTCCTGTTCTTTACTCAAGGCTCACAGTCTTTTTTTCAAGGGAAGTTCCCAGTCACACTCTTTCCTCTAAATACCATACATAGAGATGTACGTGGGCTGATTACACCAGAAACTCACAAAGGGAATAGGTACATTTTTCAGATTATCAATGTGTTCAGTAAATTCAGGTTTACTTTTCCTTTAAAAAGGAAATCAGACTGTTGGGAAAAATTTCTTTCTTTTAAGATAATGGTGGAGAATCAAACAGGAAGGAAAATCAAGGCAGTGGTCTCTAACAATGGAGGCGAATTTCTTAACTGAAAACTTACTGGCATGTTTGAAAGCTGCAGAATCAATCATCTTTTCACTTCACCTTTCATTCCAGAAAAATACTGTTTGCAAGAGAGGAAAAAGGACACTCTTCAAGAAAATTAGAGTCCTCCTTGCCAATTATCAGGTTCCCACCAACTGGTGGGGAGAGGCCTTCTCAATGTCTATTTATTTGTTGAACACAGCTCCTGTTTCAACTCATTGTTTTGAAGCTCCAATTTCTAAGTGTAAATACTTAGCCTCACTCAAGCTTAACCACTTACATCCATTTGGGTGCACTGCTGTGATCCACATTCCAAGTGCAAAAAGGGTGTCCAAAGTTTATCCAACTGGCTCTCTTTTCATGTTCCTAGGTGTTACAGAACAACACCATAATTCTTTCTTCTTTGATCCAAAATCAAAGAGAATAATAATCACTAATGATTTTACTTTTAAAGAGGGTGAGTCATTTTGGCCAGCTCACTCATCTGTTCCTAATCCTTCTCTTTCACTATCTTCCTCAAAATATCTATTGTGTTCCTCTGATCCAACTGTTGATCCTGTCTCAGGAATCTCTGACATTTCTGCTGTTCTTGTGCTGATCAACAAAGAGGAACTTGTTGCTGACATTTTTAGTGAAGTGCCTCAAGCTCAATCTTTTCTATCCTCTGTCTCAAATGGGTTGGCCAGAGAGCCTATTGGAGATATATCTGGAGGACAACCTTCTGAAAAGTCTCTACCAAATGGTGGGGTTTACGAGAAGGTCTCAAGAAAGGCTCCTCAAGATTTCAATAGTACAATCTCACCAAAAAGCATCATCAGAGGTGGTAATGTGAGGAATCCTCTGGCTTTCTTTGCAGGTGCAGCTCTCAATGAGGTACCAAAACTTTTTTTAGATGCCATGGCTTCTTCAAAAGCAATCAACTGGCTGATTTCAATTGGCAGGTGTTTGAGAGCTTGGAACAAAAGCAAATTATAGAAGAAGTATCTCTTGTAGGTACCATGAGGCTTCTTGAAACCACATGGGTGTTCCAATAGAAAATGGAGCCCCAGGGTCATCTCATTGAAGAAAAAGCCAGGCTTTGCATAAGGGGTTTTCTTCAGGTGGAGAACATTGACTTCCACAAGACCCTTTCTGCAACTGGAAGGCTTGCAGCTCTGTGGTTCTTACTTGGCTACTTTTTATATGGCCTCAGGATATATCCTGCAATCATTGGGCTTCTGGCCAATTCTCCACCTCAACACCCCCAGGCCAATACCCTTTTTTTGAGCCTGGGGGATCCATTTTGTCTTTCAGGGGCCTCTGGATCCTCTAGCCAGCACCAGGGCCTTGGGCCCAACCCCTTTGATTAGGGGGTACAAGGGCTCAAAGGCCTTTTGGGGCCATTTAGGACCCCTGCGCCCTCTACTGGCTGCAATCCATAAGCCATGGGACCTATTAGGCCCTTTTTGCCCTAGGTCCAACAAGGAAAAAGGGGCCAAGGGGGAAGTCCACTAGCCCCCAAGGCCAGGTGGGTCCCAAACCATAATTGGGCCCACCTGAGCCCCCAATTTCAGTCCAAATCCCAACAATACCAAAATGGCAAAAAAAAACCCAGGACCCAAATTGGCCAATAACCACAGGTTAGACACTTTCAACCCATGGCCTCTGGAAACCACCATAGGCCACCAGCTCAGCTCCAGAAAGGCTGCCCCTAAATTCAGGGGAAGAGTTTTCCTTCTGTCATCAACCCTGTACCAAAGGATCCAGGCATGGTGCATATATGGTAGAATATACCATTATGCACCATCTTTTCTCCTTAATCCAATTGTGATGTTTTCAGGACCCAAATATGTAATTCAAATCCAAGTCCCCAAATCCATAGCCCATTTTGAATGAAGACTTTTCAGTCATTCATTCTTGCAATCCCTGATGGCTACCAGAAGACCATTCAAGGACCCCAACCACCTGCCCCTGCAGGAGTTGGGTTGTTATTTCATCTCATGATTATTAAAGGGGTAATTTCAAGAGGTTGTAAATCATTCACTCATTTTTCAAGGCCTCAAGTACTTCTGTATCCTTGGACAACTCAATTGCTCCATATAGGCTGTATTCAAGAAACCTGTATGGCCTTGGCCCTTTTGGGCAAAGTCACATTCCACTGTGGTAGTTAAGTCACACAGTTCAATTCTCAACATGTCGAGATCTGTATTGACCCAAAACAGTCAATACAGCTGGGTGATCAACCCTCCAGGATCAGTATCCGACATTTCACATATACTGGCCACCTTTTCTTCCTTGGGACCTTTTCCCCAGTTAATTGATATCTTGGATTTCTTTTTATCCTTATTTTTTTCTTTCATTATTAGAGTAAATACTGATAATCTTAAGTAAGTAATTTTCACCTTTTTCTTTTCCTGTCAGTAGATATTGGTGGTAATATCCTTTATTAATTCCATTGTTCTTTCTGGCAGGTTGAAGGAGTGAATTGAGGATTAATTTGGTTGGCTCTTTGTCTTTTGGATTTCTTTTTATTATCTTTGGCCATTGGCTTCCTTTTTCTATTATATTTGGCATATTTGTCCTTACTCTTATTCTTGTTTAAAGAAATATAATCCTGTTTATTTCTTTATCCTTTTGTAGCCCTCAAGCTGAGCTCTTGATTCCTGAGTTCCAGGACACTTTTGCTTTCATCAAGAGCCCCTGTGACAATTTCATCTTTTTATCAATTTCATAAGGTATATTATGTAATTTTATTTGACTCCTTTTTTGGCAGAGGAGCAAAACACTCTTGTGAAAAATATTGAAACTGATTGAGAATAAAACTTTCCTTTGAATAGATATTGAAGGTGTGATATAAGATTTCAAAACAATATAAGTATCATAGAAAATCAATTTGAATACAGATTAATTGTCTTTGAATTCTTAAAACTACAGTTTTACAAAACTCTTCTTGAAAAATTCCAAATGAAAGGAACTTACCTAAAGTAAGTTTCTGGTAATTAAATATAACTATCAGAAAAATAGGTAATCCCTTACATTATTCTACCAAGAGATTATGTTTTTTGACTAAATTGTGGACAAAACATGTAATTTTCTGGTGAAAAAGGGGAAAGACCCCATTTTCTTCAACAATCCTATAAAACAATGTGAAATTGGTTTCAATCTTCTTTGGCTTCATCTTTTTATGTGTTTTATTCACAAAAGATACTTATTGATTCAAAAATCCTCTTTCAAGAGACTGATTTGATAAATGCAAAGCTTGTAAAAATTCCAAAGTTTTTGCAAACATGATTTGAGGTCTTCTAGCTGTTGACTTTAGATACTTATTTGGAGGAAGGTGAAATTATTGAGAACTCTCATAGTTTCAGGATATATTTGATGCAAACACTTTGAGCCCAAAAAGAGGGTCTCCAAGCGGAATGAAGAAGATATCTCAAATAGAATTGAGTCACTGTTTTGAGAATTTGAATGGTTTTATTTTAATACAACCTATGGTATTTTTTCAATAAAAAGGAATACATGTTAAAATCGATAATATGATAGTGTTGAAATGTTTTTTTATGCTAAATATGGAATTTGTGCAACCCAGAATATGGCAATTTTTGAATTCTAAATATAAAAGTGCTTCAGTGCAAAATATCCCATTGATTCAATTCAAACTATTGCCTTTTCTCCGGCCAAATATCCCATTTCTTCTATGAAAAATGTGGCATTGTTCAAATTCCAAAATAACGCTTTTAAATTGTAAACTATTTACTTCTTTAAGTGAAATTGATGTAACTGTAAATCCAAAGACACATTTTTTAATTAATTAATATAGCATTGTTTGAGGGAGAGTCATTTAAGTGATATTGATGGAATTTTTTGAATTCAGATGATAATATTTTTGAATGAAAAACTATCAAATTTGTTGGTTTAAAGAACTTTTTCTGTTTCAATCTCAATGATAATTATGTCATAAATGCTATCAAACATCATTACTCTTGTAAAAATTACACCTTTCAAAGTGTTACTGTAAGGTTTTATCTATGGTATTTGTGATCATTTTGATAGAAAATAGTCCGGAAGCATGGAATGCATTTTATAACTGACCTTTTATGTACTTATATCATATGATGTACAAAAATGTGCAATTTATTATTGGTTTTTTACTGAAATACTTATGCAATTCAACCATGAAGCCAAATATATAAACCAGTTTGTAAGATTTATAAGAGAAACTAGCCGAATCTTAGAAGAAAAAGAAACAAAATGAAGTACACAGAGGATTCAAAATATTTTTCAAATGAACTGGACTTGTCTAAGCTTGAAATCAGTATTTTTGCGCTGTTTATGACTGTTGGAGTATTCCACCGTTGAAACGGTGCTTTTCATTTTGCCTTTTACAACTTATTTCTACTTTTAGTATTTGTACTTTTCATTTAACAAAAGTATAAATACTTTTGTTCATTTTGTTATTGTACATGTTTTACTAAAAAGCACTGTACTCTTTAGTATTTAAAGAGACAGTCCTTCGTTGTAACTAACTACATGAAATTAATAAATAAAAATAATTAGAATTCATTTTATTGTCGTCATCGTTGTTGCTTTGTTATCTTATACTCAACACATTATCAGTACCAATTTACATCCAAATTCCCAATGGGTACTCCCCAACTCTTCAAGGCAGGTTGTGTTTGAGGCTAAAACAATTATTTTATGGACTCAAGCACAGTCCAAGAGACTGGTACCTCCAAATAAAAAGGTTCTTTTTCAATTCTGGCTTCCAACAATCAGCTGCCAATCTGTGCTTCTTTATAGGGCTAAAAGAGGATCTCTGTCTTTTTTTTCTACATGTTGGTAACTCGATTTTAGAAGGAACAATCTTTTCCGTATTCAAGGCTCAAATAAAGGCTCAATTTTTCATTAAGTAATTGGGGGATATCTAATATGTCCTGGGAATAAAAATCACCAGGGACAGATCTTGTCAGATCATAAAGTTATCACAAGAACTTTACATAGAAAATATGCTTGTTGATTTTGGGATGGAAGATTGCAGGCCAGTCTCCACTCCTCAAGACTTGCTCCTATTTCAACAACTTTTTCATTCAAAAATTATCAAAGGACTTTGGGAGTACTGAATGATTTGGTCTCATGCACTAGGCAAGACATATCTTATGTAGCCTGCTGCCTTTGTCTGTTTCTCATCAGTCCCAGAAAATAAAATAGAATGTTATTCAAACATGTACTTCAATATCTAAAGGGAACCAACAACTGGGCTCTCAGCCTCAGTCACTCTCATGATAACTGTCAGCCTGTGACTCAAAACCAGAGCACAAGCATGGCTTCCAAAATAATATAAACTAATGGTAGAACAAAATACCAGTAAAAGGTGGAGCTGAGCCAAACCAGCTCAAAATTTATCAATAGAAAGAGTAAACTCACCTCTTTCCAAATATACAAGTCCCATAAAGAAAGGTCAAAGAATAACAAAGTTATCTAAGTTCAAAGCAGTTTCTTAGCATAAACCTTAATCTTAAACTCCCATATAAAATTCAGAGAAAAATTCTGAACCCCAGAAAAATAGGTTTTCAAATTGAAGCTCTCAATTGGGTCTATCCAATGGTACTATCCAAATTGAGCTAGCACCAAAAGCACAGAAGTTATGGCCAAAATAAGGTCAAATAAGGGGGAATAAAATATTCACCTCTCATCTAACTTCTAAAGTTCTATTGTGAAATACCTAAAGTGAGGCTTTTTTTTGGAAATAACTCAATCAGAGCTATCTGATTGTTCCATCCATTTCCCCATAGCTCAACTAGAACAAAGGTTATGGTGCAAAATATTTCCATACAGGTCTGAAGAAAAGACATATCTGGATAATGAAAATTTAACATGGTATAACTTTGTAAAGTTTGACTATGAAACAATAAGTAAAAATTACTAATATTTTACTTATTGTACTATGAATGTCCTTATAAATGAAATAAATAAAAATAAAAAATAATTAAAATAATAAAGAATTATTATAATTATGGCGTAAAATAATTATATTATTAAATAAATATAATAATATCATTTCTATTATAAAAAAAATATAATAAAAGAAATATATTAATATAAGATAATTAATATATTTAAAAGCACTTTATTATTGTTACCAACAAATAATAAAGGCATAAAAAAATTGTTTTTATTAATAAAAAAGAATTAATAACAATAATATTACAAATATTAAAGTTATAAATTAATATAAATAATATTTATATTAATTATAGAGTATTAGAGTAATAATAATAGAGAAAAATTATTATAATAAGAGAAATAGCCTACTTTTAATGCTTAATATAATAATTTTGAATACTTTTACGCCAAAAGATGTAAATAAAACTTATTTAAATTGTATTTACAATAAAACTTAAGAGAAATTACAATTTTTCATGATTTTATGTGGAATAGAGGTTTTCAAGAGATATTCAAACAGAAAAATTAAATGATTGCAATAATCATGTCAGAGATGAAGATTATTATAAGATTATCTTTGGTCTTTAATAATATAAAAGTTTCATATATAAAGAATAAGGAAATTACCTTTTTATTTAATGATTTAATGTTTTGTAAGAGTCTGAGGGGAAAAAAGAGTAAAAAGAGCTCTATTTATAGTAAATACCTCCCTCCTAGAGTCCAGCAGGCTTCTAGTAGATGTGTACTGATGCTTTCTACTAGAATTGATCAGTATCTCAAGGTTTGGTGATGATTACATCATGATCAAACCATCTTACCTCATAATTACACCATTATTTAGAGTTATCACTATAGCTCTAGGTTTGATGACATCATAGGCATGGCAGAAGCCTAAAATGCATGTATTTTATTGGTATTAATCATATTAGAATATCATTCACCAGTTTTATTATTTATATGACTGTTAAACTTAAAATAAGATTACAGTGAGTGATCTCAAATGATCAAATTTTAGCTTAAGCTTTGATCATTAATAACTTTTAAATTATAAACGCTAAAGCTATTCTGAGAGTGCATTCTGATAGCTTGGCATGTCTTCATTACACTTCCAAGAGCATTTCATTACATCATCAAAACTGTATATTTGATGATTTTCCTTGTAACTCATCTTTTCTATTGAAATTTAATATTTTAAACTTCAAACCATGATTTCAAGTGTTTATACCTTGAATATTGTAATAAAAAATACATCATTATTCAAAAATGAACTAGTAGAATCCAACTGTCTCCTTGTTTTTAAGTTTGGACCACTTTCACAACAAAGTGGTCAACAGCTCTATTGATTTTAATCAATAATCCCTTACAGGTTTTAACCTTGTTTACAGCTTGTAAAATAAAGTTCATTTCTGTATTCCTACATTATTACGGGGTGACTTTATTTTTGGTTAATCACTCTATCATGTATATTTCAAAAGATATTAGCTAAAATCCTTGAATATATGTGTTGACAAAAAAAGTGCATGTATTCAGCTTAACTCCTTAAGTATTGACTTTGGAGATTAGCTTCTTAATTGTTTTATGCGTAGATTTCTATGGAGAATCCAATGGTACCATTCATTCCACATGCTGTTTCATTTTCATTTGAAATAATTAAGGATTTATGTTTTTTATAAGGTATTATTACTTATAACTCATTAAATAGAGACTTTACAGATATGCCATAAAAATGGTATATGTGTATTTTACCATGGGGAATCCAATGGTATAATTTATTTTGCATTTTTTTTTATTGGGTTTTAAGTTAAACAAAGGTTTATGCCTATTTATGGCATTTTTGTAGCTTTAAGGTAATTATTTTTAATGTATAATGATTTTAAATATTTCTTGTAACTTTTTTGGGTATGTGGTCATATCTCAAAGTTCACATTCCTTACCACAAAAAAAGATTGTACCACAATCTGATATGTGTAATTAGGGTATCAACCACTTTCCTACCTCTTCAATAGACTTTGTTAGTCTTGAAGCTCAATAATACTTGATTTTTCTATTCTTTAGGTTTTCTTTCATGTCTGAACCTTTTAGTAGTTTATCAGCATTTTTTATATCTTTCTCAATTAGCCCTTCATCTTCTTGAGTTGAATTTCTATACCTTACAATGTATTCTCTTTCTTTTTTGTTTCTTGTCCTTCTTTCTTCAAGGACTTTTACAATTTTCTTTTCTTCTCCTTCTTCCAAGGGGGGAATTTCAAGTGGGGGTTTATTTCTTAGTGGAAATAATTCCTTGTCACTTGAGCTGTAAGGTTTTATCAGACTTACAGGGAAAGCTGGGTGTTTGTTCATTAATTCACCTGTGAGTTCCAACTGCACAGCATTGGGTCCATGAAGTTCCTTTATCATAAATGGTCCTGCAAAGGAATCTTTCAATTTCTTTGGACCTTTTATGTTATTCAAATTAAGGGTTGATACTAGGACCAAGTCTCCTATTTTGAAGTCAGGTGGTTTATGACTTTTACCCCATCTTTCTTTTGCATATTTGAAAGGATCTTGCATACATCTGTTTGCATGGTGTCTTGCTTTGTCAAGCATTATCTTAAAACTGCTTGGTGTTGGATGTATATCCACTAAGTCCTTTTTGAGGGTATCATAAGGAAGTCTTGGATTCCAACCTTTTTCTAGCATTGCTGGTGTTTTGCCAGTAGAAGAATGGATTGATGTTTTATATGCCAGCTCAAGGGCTGGTATTAGTGTGCACCAATCATGGGTAAAACCATCAGAATCTTTGAATTCTAGTCCATAAGCACAGAATCTTCTGATCATGTCCTCCAAGGTCTGTATCATCCTTTCTGCTAAACCATCAGTTTGAGGATGGTAAGCTGTTGAGAATGATATCTTTGTCCCAAACAAGTTATGGAGATTTGTCCATAATGCTGAAGTGAATTTTGGGTCTCTGTCACTTATAATATTCTGGAATAAGCCTGTATGGCTAATGACTTCATTCCATATCATTATGGCTGTGTCCATAGCTGTGTCATCTTCTTGACATGGTAGGAACATGGAAGTTTTGCTATATCTGTCAACTAATACTAGGCATGAATTATAGCTCCTGCCTCCTCCTGGAGGTAATGTTGTTACCCAATCCATATGAACTATTTCCAAAGGGGATTTTGGTTCTTGGATTTGGATCATCATTCCAAATTTCTTTCCTGTGGCTCTGTTGGATTTTTGAGATATGTCACAGGTTTGGCAGTATTCTGAAACATCTTTCTTCCAATTTGGCCACCAAGCACAGGGTTTCACCCCTTCTAGTGTTCTGTATTCTGAAAGATGCCCAGCTGTAACACTATCATGACACTCATATAAGATAGTTTTTATCAGGGTTCTATCTGTTAAGGCCATAACACATGTGTGTTTTGTTCTATGGAAAAGGATTCCATCAAGGAGGTGGAATCTTCCTTCATCATATGCCTTTTTCCATGTTTCATCTAATTTTGATGAAAGTGATGGATCTTTGCAGTCTTTCATTAGAATTTGGCTTAAGATATGGAAATTCTTGTCTATCTTATAGCTTTCTTTAACTTGGTTAAAGAATTCTGTGCCAATGTCTGTAACAAATATTCCTTCTATGTGGTGCTCTTCCTGTGGTACCCATGCTGGATTGTCAGGGTTATTTGCTAGAGCCCATCTGCTAAGACCATCTGCATTTTTATGAATATTGCCAGATTTATGAACAATAGTCATATTTCCTCTATATTCTTGGATAGCAATTTGCCATCTCAGCATATGTCTATTTGGAGTTTTCATATTTAATAGAGATTTTACAGCATGACAGTCTGTAATCACATCAAATACTGTTCCATCCAAGTAATAATGTGATTTTTCTAAAGCCCACACTAAGCAGAGGCATTCCATTTGGCTTGCTCCATATCTTGCTTCTGTTGGCTTTATCTGTCTTGAAATAAAACAGATTTGTCCTTCCAGTGGTTTATCATTGATAATTTGTGTTTGGTGTAGTGCAGCAGCTAGTCCTTCTTCACAAGCATCAATGTAAAGTTTAAAGGGTAGTTTCCAGTCTGGCATTGGAAGAAATGGGGCATTTGTTAAGTAATTTTTCAATTCTTCATATACCTTGACTCTTTCTTCTGTCATTTCATAGACTGTTTGTTGGTCACATAGCTTATACAAGGATTTAGCAATTTTTGCAAAGTCCTTTATATGCTGTCTATAGTAACCAGCAAATTCTAGAAATGATTGCATTTCTTTTTTGGTTTGAGGCATTGGTTTAAGTAGTACTGCTGCTACTTTATTCTTGTCTATGCCTAGACTAAGTCAAGATACTACATGTCCTAGTGCTTTGAGTTCACTGTATGCAAAATGACACTTTCTCAAGGAAATTTTCATATTCACTTGGACTATTTTCTTTAGTACCCTTTCTAGTCTTGTAAGGTGTTTTTCCCAAGTTTCTGAGCAAACTATGATATCATCAATATAGATAATTAACCATCCTTCTGATAATTCTTCAGGAAATATGGTACTCATCATCCTTTAATAATGGGAAGGTGCATTCTTTATGCCAAATGGCATTCTTAAGTATTCAAAAATCCCACAGTGGACTATTATCCTCAGTAGTTTCTTGGAATTGTCTGTTAAGACATTTTGATGAAAACCCTTTAAAGCATCCATGGCTGTAATGAACTTAGCTTGTGACAATTGTGTCAATGTCTCATGGATTCTGAGTATTAGAAAATCTTATAAATTATTGTATTTCTTTTTTGGTTTGAGGCATTGGCTTAAGTAGTACTGCTGCTACTTTATTCTTGTCTATGCCCACACTAAGTCCTGATACAACATGTCCTAGTGCTTTTAGTTAACTATATTCAAAATAACACTTCTTGAAGGAAATGTTCATATTCACTTGCACTATTATTTGTAGTACCCTTTCTAGTCTTGTAAGGTGTTTTTCCCAAGTTTCTGAGCAAACTATGATATCATCAATATAGATAATTAACCATCCTTCTGATAATTCTTCAGGAAATATGGTACTCATCATCCTTTAATAATGGGAAGGTGCATTCTTTATGCCAAATGGAATTCTTAAGTATTCAAAAATCCCACAGTGGACTATTATCCTCAGTAGTTTCTTGGCATTGTCTGTTAAGACATTTTGATGAAAACCCTTTGAAGCATCCATGGCTGTAATGAACTTAGCTTGTGACAATTGTGTCAATGTCTCATGGATTCTGGGTATTGGATATCTGTCTGGAATGGTATAGGTGTTCAGGGCTCTGAAGTCTTCTACCATTCTTTATTTTCCATTATTCAAGTTATAATGGCAGGTGTAGTGACCTTTACCTGTTTTTGTCCTACTTTTCTTAATACTCCAAGGTCCATTAATTCTTTAATGTGTACCTCCAAGGCTTCTCTAGCCCTTGGACTAGCTGGGTAAGCAGGTCTCCTTAGTAAAGGTGGGAAAGGCTCCTCCACATTAAGAGTTATATCCACCTCATGCCTAATTATGTCACCTAGTGGCTCTTTGTCAGTTTCAAAGGCATTTTTGTACTTAAATAGGAGGTCAATCAATTTTTCTTTCATTTTTTCTGTTAATTCTTGATTGAATTCTGCCTCTTCGAGTTGTTCAGATATAAAAAGTTCTTTTTCTGGATTTTTCTCTTCATTCTTAATAACTGTGATTTGGTTTTTTTTTTATTTAAGAAGCCAAAACTTTGTCTTTTGTTGTCTCCTATGGTAAAGTATCTATCTTTTTGCTTAGAGATATCTATACCATAAATTGACAAGTAGTCATTTCCAAGTATTAAGTGATTACTAGTACAATTGTCCATTACTACAAACTCTACTTTAATTCTGACACATTGTGAGGGGTGAGGAAAAATTAGTGTTAAATCAATTATTCCAAAGGGCTTCATGCGCTCACTTGCACTACTAAATTTGACACCTTGTATTGGCATAAGTTTTTCTTGCCAATCTGGGACAATGGCTTTTAATTAACTTTTACCAACACAGGTACAATATGCTACTGTATCCAAGTTCACTTTTCCTTCTTGGTTATCAACCATAACAATGCTTATACTTGATTTTCCAGCTGTATATCCCATTCCTTTTGCAGGTTTGGTTCTATACATTTTGGCATCTTGTATATTTGTCAGGTTTGTGTCAGATGTTCCAACTTGTGGTAAGTTTGAGTTAACATCTAGTACTTCATTGATAATATCAATATTATTAATTTGTGCATGAATCATATTAATTTCATCACTTTGAGAACTTTCTGACTCTTCTGTTTCTTTTTCAGAGTCAGATTCCTCCTCTTTGTCATTGTGGTTTTCTGTTTCCACAATTTCATTAATCTTTGCTTTTTTGAGGCAGTTATTGGCTAAGTTTCCAATACCTCCACATTTATGGCATTTTCTTTGCTCATTATTGTTGAATGTATTGGGCTTGAAAGATTCTTTTGATTTATCTTCTTTGATAAATGGCTTATTTGTACTTTTAATGTCCAATTTCTTCCAAGTTCTGCCAATTTTTGTCCTTTTCACTATTTCCTCTAGTGCATGGATATACTCTTCTGTGGAGCATGGTTCTATACACCTGCTTCTTAGGGCATGTTCTAGCTCTCCTCCACATTTCTTAAGTATTTTCATGTGCACCATCTTTTGTGACATTTCTGGGTACAATGCATTGAGTATTTCAGCTTGTTTTAAGAACCAAGTTAAAGGTTTTTCTTTGTCTGGGTCAAAGAAAGAATTTTCAAATGCATTCTCTATCTTGTACCTGCAGGCATCATTAGCCCACTTGGTGATTATTTCTTGCTTCCACCAAGACCAGGTATTTTTGCCATTTGTTTGTCTTATGCCATAATACCATCTTTTTGCAGATTTTTCAAACAATGAATTTAATATTGCAGTAATTAATTCATCTTGTATGGCATAATCTTCTTGTAGCATGTCAATTGTCTTGATAAATGACATGTGGTCATATTCACCTTTTCCTGTGAATGTTGGCCATTCTTTTAATTGAGGTGCTTCCTTCATTAAGACTTGGTTATTGTCTTGGTGACTTAAGTCTGTTATGAATGGATTTGTTAATTTCTCTTTTGGTTTAACAGGGCTTCTTATGTGAGAAAATGGGGTTGATGACTTTGGCATATTTGAGTTAGCCTCATTAATTTTATCCATTTTTTCCGTGATAAGCCTTATTTCACTTTGAATGTCATCTTTCAGATGCATTCTTGCTTCATCACTCTTTTCCACATGGTCCAAAAAGTAATTTTTGGTGTGATGAAGTCTTTTCTTCAAATTTTTCTACAAAAATACTTAGTTTGTTTAATTATTCTGTAAGATTGTCACTACTCACATCATAATTGATTTTCAAAGTTTTATCTTTGATATTTTTCATGTATTTATACAATTCTTGTTGTCCTTGTATTAATTTTTGAGTGTTATCAATCATAATCTTTGGTTTATTATTTTCAACAATAAACTTAATGTTGTCAATTTCTTCTTTATTTTGTACAACAATTTTTTGTTAAAGAAGATAAGTTGTTGTTTATTTCTTGTAATAGTAATAAACTGTTTTTAATTTCTTTCAGAGGTAATATACTATTTTTAATTTCTGTTAAAGTATTTACAACATCTTTGGACAAGGTTATTTTTTTGGGAAATGAGGTTGTCTCATTCTTTGTTCTTCCTTTTCCTTGAATTCCATCAAGGTTCTGGCAATGTTGAATACATTGTCCATGGCATCCTTTGGATTTTTGGAATCCTGTAGCTTGGGGAATATGGTTTTCTACAATTCTTTTTCTTGTTCTTCTTCCCTTCTTGGTGAAGTGGGCTGGCTTGGGGCTTCTTCCTTGGTTGCTGTCAGATAGAGTCTATGTTGCAGCAGTAATTAGGCTATTCACAACTAGACCTATGACTGTGACATGTATAAAATGGTTTAAAATAAGGATTTTAATTTGAGATGATGGTTTATAATATAATAAAAGGGTTCTACTATTGAATAATAGTGGTGGTGAGCGCTATTGAGAACCCAGGGTGCAGTCTTACCAGTTGGATTACTATAATAAGAGCTACAATAATTAAAATTATAATTATACCTAATTATTACCCAAGATTAAAACTTTTTTTGACAGTTTACTATGTAGGGTATTCAAGAGCAGGATGAGGAAACAATTCTGGCTGTGAAAAGCCTCCTTTTTATCCTGAAATGGGGTGGAAAGGGTGCTAGACCTTTCCACGTAGAGGAAGTGAAGATTTTTGACTCTCTAGGACTGGCTTGTGGTTTGCAAACAGCCTGTATAGCCTATATTGGGCTTAGATGTGGTTTTGAAACCACATCTGGGCAGTTTTCACCAATACAGGGTGAAAATGTTCATCTGGGGACCTCACAGCCTGATTCTGAGGTGTATGACGCGTAGAATGCTGTACAGAAACTGTATGGGACCCCAGTATTGGCTTACATATGAGGTATTGAAGTAAAAAAAGCTTCTTTGTCTATTTGACACCTCATATTCATGGTTATGCGATATTATCCCATGGTAAGGCTGTATATGACAGCAGGTGGGAATCTGACCTTAAAACAGCCATAGCTTTGTCAATTCTTGAGATATCAACCTCAAAATTGGTTTGTGTGTAGCCCTGTATTTTCTCTACACAATGGTGCCTTATTTGATATGGGTATCATTCAATATGGCAAAGCTATCCCATGTACAAGAATTTTGTACATTTGCGTGGTATAGGCAAAAAGCTGTATTGAGCTTATTTGCCCCATAATTTCTGTTATAGTTGAGATATGGGAAAATGGATGACACCATCAGATATCCCTCATTTTCCTCTTTCCAAAAAGACCCCACTTTAAGTATCTCACACTAAAACTGTAGAAGTTAGATGAGAGGTTAATGTTGTGTTCACCCTTATTTCGCCTGCAATTGACCATAACTCCAGTAATATTGGTGCTAGCTCAATTTGGCTGGTACCATTGGATAGCCCTGGCTTAGAGCTTCATTTTGAATACCCGTTTGATGGGGTTAAGCCTCTCCCTCTGGATTTTAGACGGGAGGTTAAAATTAAGGTTTATGCTCAGCAATAACTTTGAGCAGGAATAGCTCTGTTATTCTTTGTCCTATGGTGATGGGACTTATATTTTCAAAGAGAGGTGAGTTTCCTCTTCCTTTTGATACCTTTTGAGTTGATTTGGCTCAGGTCCATGTTTTGGTGGTATCTTGGCTATACCATTGGTTTATGGTATTTTGGCTGTCATACTTGTGCTCTGGTTTTGAGCCACAGGCTGACATACCCTCCCTCTAACAAAGGCTCATCATTGATTTGTACATTTGCGTGGTATAGGCAAAAAGCTGTATTGAGCTTATTTGCCCCATAATTTCTGTTATAGTTGAGATATGGGAAAATGGATGACACCATCAGATATCCCTGATTGTCCTCTTTCCAAAAAGACCCCACTTTAAGTATCTCACACTAAAACTGTAGAAGTTAGATGAGAGGTTAATGTTGTGTTTGCCCTTATTTTGCCTGAAATTGACCATAACTCCAGAAATATTGGTGCTAGCTCAGTTTGGCTGGTACCATTGGATAGCCCTGGCTTAGAGCTTCATTTTGAATACCCGTTTGATGGGGTTAAGCCTCTCCCTCTGGATTTTAGATGAGAGGTGAAAATTAAGGTTTATGCTCAGCAATAACTTTGAGCAGGAATAACTTTGTTATTCCTTGTCCTATGGTGATGGGACTTATATTTTCAGAAAGAGGTGAGTTTCCTCTTTCATTTAATACCTTTTGAGCTGATTTGGCTCAGCTCCATGTTTTGGTGGTATCTTGGCTATACCATTGGTTTATGGTATTTTGGCTGTCATGCTTTTGCTCTGGTTTTTGAGTCACAGGCTGACAGTTGCCCCTTCTTTTTGGCATGGTACTCCTTGATCTTTTTGATTTGAGTTTTGGATGATAGTGGATTCTATCCATTGGAGTATCTCACTATTTCCTCCTCTTTGAGGAACTTTTTCAGGATGTGCCAGGAGTTCATCACTCCTTGGTATATTTGGGGCAACATTTCCCAGTCCTTGTCTTTGTACACTATGTAGTACTGTTTGTACTGGCTCATTTAGATGTCTATTTGAGCCCTCTGAATGTGATTTGTACCTGTTTGAGTCACTCATACTTAGTTCTAACTCTGGTTCAGATATAATGGGCATTTCTGGAACTTTCCTTTGGGATAAGGCACTTCCTTGTGTGGATTCTGTTCCACTGGGGATATTGCCCTTCCTTTTCCCTTTTGAGGAATCAATTCTACCTCTGAGTCCAGCTCCATCTGATTGGATGGAGTATTGGGAGCCTCTTCTGGTAGTCATATTTTAAGAAAAAATAAGAAATAAGAGGATTTCAGGACAGGAATTCTTCTTATGGCAATTTATAAATGAGGTACTCACCTTCAGAGTCCTGAATGGTGGGTCCTGGAAAGTCTAATTTCTTAGCTTTCTTGTTCTTAGTTATCATTGGTGTTGGAGAACTTTGACAAGTTCCTTCCACCAATCTTTTGACAGTGGTTTGGTTGTCCTCTGTTGGATTGTCTTTAAACACTAAAAAAGACAAATAAATATAAGTCTTTTATATAAAAAGTGTTTATTTTTGGTAAGATATGGCAATTTTCCACGTAAAAATTGCTTTTACATCTTAAAAAATGAAAATAAATAAAGAAATGAAATTAAAATGAATAAAAAATAACTTTTTTTTATTGGTTTTTATTTATAATTTTTTTGTTTTTTTTTATATTTTTATTTTTAAAGAATAAAATGAAAAATGAATATGATTCTTTAATAAAATTAATTTAATAATATAAAATATCTTTTCTAATTACTAGAGTCACGCAAGGAAAGTTCTTGCAAGTCTAAGGATGTGAAAACCCACGTGTAAGAAAGTACAATTCCTTTCCAAATGCCTCAATAGTATTTAAAATCAACAAATGCAAATTATTATATAATTTTATGATTATAATTGTTATTTTTTATTGAATGAACCCAATTAGAATCCTCTTAAAGGTCTTTTACAGTAAATATCACGGCCAGGCCCCCAAATGTATGGTTTGACTATGAAACAATAAGTAAAAATTACTAATATTTTACTTATTGTACTATGAATGTCCTTATAAATGAAAAAAATAGAAAAATAATAATTATAATAATAAAGAATCATTATAATTATGGTGTAAAATAATTATATTATTAAATAAATAGAATAATATCATTTATATTATAAAAAATGATAAAATAAAATAAATATATTAATATAAGATAATTGATATATTCAAAAGGACTTTATTATTGTTACCAACAAATAATAAAGGTGTAAAAAAATTGTTTTTAATTAATAAAAAACAATTAACAACAATAATATTACCAATATTAAATTTATAAATCAATATAAATACTATTTATATTAATTAAAGAGTATTAGAGTAATAATAATAGAGAAAAATTATTATAATAAGAGAAATAGCCTACTTTTAATGCTTAATATAATAATTTTGAATACTTTTACGCCAAAAGATGTAAATAAAACTTATTTGAATTGTATTTACAATAAAACTTAAGAGAAATTACAATTTTTCATGATTTTATGTGGAATAGAGGTTTTCAAGAGAAATTCAAAAAGAAAAATTAAATGATTGCAATAATCATGTCAGAGAGGAAGATTATTATAAGATTATTTTTGGTCTTTAATAATATAAAAGTTTCATATATAAAGAATAAAGAAATTACCTTTTTATTTAATGATTTAATGTTTTGTAAGCGTCTGAGGGGAAAACAGAGTAAAAAGAGGTCTATTTATAGTAAATACCTCCCTCCTAGAGTCCAGCAGGCTTCTAGTAGACGTTTACTGATTCATTCTACCAGAATTGATCAATATTTCAAGGTTTGGGATGATTACATCATGATCAAACCATCTTACCTCATAATTACACCATTATTTAGAGTTATCACTATAACTCTAAGTTTGATGACATCATAGGCATAGCAGAAGCCTTAAATTTGTGTATTTTATTATTATTAATCATATTCTAATAGTATTTACCAGTTTTATCACTTATATGACTGTTAAACTTGAAATAAGATTACAGTGAGTGATCTTAAATGATCAAATTTAAGCTTAAACTTTGATCATTAATAACTTTTGAGTTATACACGCTACAGATACTATGGGAGTGGATTCTGATAGCTTGGCATGTCCTCATTACACTTCCAAGAGCATTTCATTACATAATCAAAACTGTATTTTTGATGATTTTTCTTGTAACTCATCTTTTCTGTCAAAATTTAATATTTTAAACTTCAAACCATGATTTCAAGGGGTTATACCTTGAATATTGTAATAATAAATACATCATTCTTCACAAAAAAACTATTAGAATTAAAATGTCTACTTTTTTTTAAGTTTGGACCACTTTCACAACAAAGTGGTCAACAGCTCTATTGATTTTAATCAATAATCCCTTACAGGTTCTAACCTTGTTTATAACTTGTGAAATGAAGTTCATTTCTTTATTTCTACAGTAATTATGTGGTGACTACATTTTTTGTTCATCACTCTATCATTTATATTTCAAAAGATATTAGCTAAAATCCTTGAATATATGTGTTGAACAAAAAAGTGCATATATTCAGCTTAACTCCTTAAGTATTGACTTTGGAGATTAGCTTCTTACTTGTTTTATGTGTAGAATTTTATGGAAAGTCCAATGGTACCATTTATCTCACATGTTGTTTCATTTTCATTTGAAATAATTAAGGATTTATGTTTTTTATAAGGTATTATTACTTATAACTCATTAAATATTGACTTTACAGATATGCCATAAAAATGGTATATGTGTATTTTACCATGGGGAATCCAATGGTATAATTTATTTCACATGTTTATTCATTGGGATTTTAAGTTAAACCAAGCTTTATGCCTATTTATGGCATTTTTGTAGTTTCAAGGTCATTATTTTTAATGTATAATTATTTTAACTATTTCTTGTGACCTTTTTGGGTATGTGGTCATATCTCAAAGGTTCACAAACTTTGCCATATTCAATGATACCCATACCAAATGGGAAATCATTGTGTAGACCCTATTTGGGGCTACTCAATGAACCAATTTTGAGCTCAATAGCTCATCAACGGACAAAGTTATGACAGTTTCAAGGTTAAAATCCTACATTTTGGCCAATACACCTTTACTGTGCAATACTTTCTCATATCTTTGATTATGAGTTGTCAAATAGATGAAGTAGTTTGCTTATAATTCAAATACCCACAGTTTATTCAATACAGGCTCCCATACAGGTTTTGTACAGCATTCTATGCGTCAGAAGAGGGCTCTGTGGTCCCACAATGAATTTTTTCAGCATGTATTGGTGAAAACTGCCCAGATGTGGTTTTAAAACCACATCTGAGCCCAATACAGAGTATACACACTGCAATAAAGCCACAAGCCAGTCCTTGGAGGTGAAAATTCTTCACTTCCTCTATGTGAAATAGTCTAGAGGACCTGTTCACCCAATTTTAGTATAAAAAGTGACCTTTCTCTGCCAAAAAGAGAATTCCCTATCCTGCTCTTGAATTCCTATGTAGTAAAACTTTCACAACCAGCTATACTCTTTGAAAATGATTAGGTATCTTTATAATTAAAAGTATTTTAGTCTTTACTATAATAACCCAATTGGTAAAGCTGCACCCAGTGTTTTCAATAGTGCTCACCACTACTATTTTCTAAAGTAAAACCCTTGAATATTATTTTTTTTCATAATCTTTTTATTAAGATGAACCATGTCACAGTCATAATTTACTTTTTAAATATTCATATCACAACTTCTTCATAGACTCATCCTGACAATAACTCCATCATCACAGTCTACTGTGAGGCTGACTGTGGTTCAAATTTTGACAGGAAATCTTTTTTTGGAAGCTGTGTATTTCTCTATGGACTTATTGGTTGAAAGACATCAATCAAGAGGTAGTTGTTCTTTCTTCAACTGAGGCACATTATCAGTTGATTTCCAGCTTGTTGTTTGGATTGGTTTCTGATTTTGGTCTTATCCTGAAGGCAAGGCTACTGTGACAACCAAGGGGCTTTGGCTCTGCTCAAGAATCCCCTCTGTCAAAATCTAACTTGACACATCAAGCTGTGATTGCACTGGTGAAGAGAACACCACAACAAGGGCTTTCTTGGGGTTTAGTATGTTCCAACTAGGCACATGGTGGCGGACATTCTCACTAAATCTTTACCACATCAATTTCATCATGAAACTTTCATTGCTCTAGGTATTTTATCAGGAAAATATGGAGTACATGGGGGTTTTTATAATGAAACGTTGCTCATCTTAAAACATTAAATATAGTGAATTCTTTTAAATATCATGCATCACTACTTCTATTTGTCTAATTAGTTGTATCATTTTTTTAAGTTCTTATCTATGTTGTATAAGCTTGGACATCAACCATTCCTGTTTTACTATTTAATGAGCTAGGATAAACAATTAGCTGTGTCTTCTCATCCAGCTACTTTTTTTTCCTTTGTTCCTAAATTACCTTGACTATTGAGCATCTTTTAGGTATGCTCTTCTATCTAAATTCAGCTACTTTTTTCCTTTTCCTAAAGACTCCTTTGGTCCTAGCTTACCTTGACTATTGAGCGGCTTTTAGATGGGGCTCAAGAGGAAGGCCTTTAAAGGGAATACTTGCGCATGAATTTTCTGACACACTAAATTTGGATTCAACATTTGTATTTTTAACGCATGGTTAATTTGAAGGTTGGAGTGACCCTAGTAAGCAATGAGAAACTTATGAGCGATAAAAATTGGTGGCTCAGAACTTGGTTCATGAATATTTTAATGAATGATGAGGAATGATTTGTGAGCATTTGCATTAAAAAATGCTGGATTTTCACAATACTGATAGTTCTTTAAGTCCCTAAGAGATCTGTAACAGCCCTGTAAATCACAAAACTAATAATTCAAGATGACTTTTGTGCCATGTTTTGCGTGAACATGGGCATGAATTATTTCCTGGTTTGAACTGTACTAAAGACTCTGTAAAACCACAAAAAATCTGTAACTTCTCAGTAAATTACAGAAATAGTTACCCAATGTTGCATGAGAATGAGCTTAGTAAACTTCTGTGATTTTGCTTTAATGTACTAATAATTTTGTGATCAATTGGTAAGTTACAGCAACAATTATCAAATTATTGGTAATGTGCTTCCAACATGCTTACAACTGTCATTGGTTATGGCAATGAATATGCATAAAATGGTGTTTTTTTTCATAATCATATACAGGATTTTGATATTTATATGTGATATTTGAGAATTTCTTTTTACTCAAAACAGCAATTCAAATCAGCAGACCGAAGTATGGTACTCACTTGATTCCCAGAGGTTTTTGGATTGACACTAGTTTAGATTAAAGATGCTGCAAATTGACATTACTTTTACCCTTGTTAATATTCAAAAGAAAAAAATTTATCTTTGAATATTTTTTTATTAATATTTGTTTTCAGCCTAACAATAACACATTTCAACACTGAAAAATTTCATTAAAGAATCTTTTATCATAAAAAAAGGTAGACTGAATTCAAATTGTGAGCATATGATCAATTCTCAAAAACATAATTTTCAATAAATTGGAATATTATACATACACAATAATTTAATTATTTTCTTGAATTTTTTCCCAAAAAAGAAAATTGAATGAACTAAGTTCAAAATTATTATCATTTTTGAAAGAATGGATTTAAAGTCTTAATTTTTAAATAAATTGAATTTAATTCTTTCAACTTCATAAATTGCAGATGATTTTTCCATTTTTTTATTAAATTTCATGTTTCAAAATTATGTAAAATTAATTGAAATTTATTAATATCATTGGTTTTTCTGTAAGGTTGAATTCAATATATTTTTATATGGTTTTTCTCAAAAAAACCTATTTTGAATTAATTTAGAACCAAAAAAAACCTACCAGTATACATATATATATATATATAGCTGATTAAAGTTAGGGTAATATTTGAATATGAAATGAAGACTTAATTTATTAATTTTTTATGACTAATTATATAAATTTAAAATTATGAAGCAAATACATATATATAGATAGATATTTGAAAAATTCTTATTCTGAAAAAAAACTGATTTATATTATTAACTTATAGCTTCAATAGTTATTTCATGACTGATTCATATTTTATGTATTTTTGATATGAATATTTCAATCTGTTTTGAAAATTCTAAAATATATGTTTTTCATTTATTCAAAAGGTTGATTTCAGCTTACTATATATTTATTCATTTATTTTGAGCTTATAATTCAATTATAATAGCAAATTTAATAGTTATAAATCATTTTTTACTAAGATATTTATTATTTAAACAAATTATGTGTCTTATTCAAATATTTTTGGTTTACTTTTATCTAATTCAATGAAATGATGATAATTAGAAAATTTGAATTGTAAATTTTCATATAATAATAATGTTTATTTTACATTATTATTATTCTTCAAATTTTCAATAATTGAGATTTTTTTCCATATAATAAATTTTGACATAATTTATTGCAATACAAAAATGTTAAGACTTTTTTATCAAATAGAATATTCTTTGAACAAAAAATTATCATCTTTTTAGAATTCTCGTCTCAGATTCTAAATTATTTTCAAATTTTCACTTTTTGATGATATCTTTTTTTTTGAAAATAAAATATTTTATAATATTTTTCTATCAAATTAGAAATTCCTTGAAGGATTCAATCTCAAAATTAATCTAATAATTTGACCATAAATCTTGAAAATGTATAAGCATAGGTGATTATAAACATGGAATATGATCATTTGAGACATATTCCAAGAGCTATAAATATTATTAAACATTGAAACACAAATATTCTGCTTTTATACTCCTATATTTTAAATACAATATTCACCATATATATTCTTGAGATCTAATTTCATTAATTTCAATAATTAAATTTTATCACAAATCTTATAATATTAGTTGAAGTGTTTTTATATCAAAATAATGACTAATTCTATGTGTATTTTAGATATTCAAATTATATCATTTGATTAAAATTATTACCCTGGGTGCATGATACTTAATCTCAATAGGAATACTCATATTTCTTCATTTTGATAACAACGAAATTTATCTCATTTTCTTTGATTGTTCTTTTTTGAAAACGACAAAGTGATCCAGTTCTTATGTATTTACGAAATCTTAAATAAAACTTTTATTTTTATTTTCAAGTTTTGAATTTTGAGAAAAAAATTCTATTAAAATTTAACTTGAGTTTTTTTTTCAAAAAACAAGAGTGTATAAATTAAGAGAACAATTCTTCTTTAAGCTTTAATCAAAAGAAAGTTTTTGAAAGAAATATTGATCTGCTCCATAGATACTATATAAGAAGAATAATAGGATTATTGTGATTATTATTATCATTATTCATCAATCAGTAAAGATTAACTCAACAGAATAGGGAAGTTTTATTGATAATCTTGATGATTTTTTTAATACCTTGCTTCATACTTAATCATGTTAAACTTTCTACAAAAGTCCAAACATGAGGCAATGGATGTAGTTTCTTATTTTAAAGATAAAGCTAGCTCAAGGAGTCGCTTTTCTTTCTTATTGAGAGCTACTTGAAATTTCAAGTAATTCATTCTTTAAAAATGAAATGTTGATTTTAATTCATATTTTTTTTTCCAAATGACTACTTAAATTTAATCGGTTGGTTCAAGAACTACTAAAGTGGTTGGAATAAATTCTTTTTTTTGTCTCAAACAAAGCAGGTATGCTAAGATTTTACATGCCACTTGAGGTCCAATTAAATTTCATTTAAAGCAAACGTCCTTCAAGTCTAACCAAAATAATTTCATAAAGGTAAGAAAACGCAAAAGACAATCTTTCATTTTGTTGATTTAGTTTAAGAAATTCAATTTTGACCAAAACAACTTAGTCTTATTGACATAACTTACTTTAATTTAATTCTTCCACGAACTTCCTCAATTTAATGCTTTCAACAGAAAGTTTTTTTAATGAGCTCGTGGATTATCATGACAAAAGAAGGGATCACGTGCGCATGAAGACCTGAAATATTAAAAAGAAATCAGTAAAGTAAATTTTTTATTCGAATCGAATGATGCACAAAACTGACACGTTTTCTAGAGGCGCTCCCCGTGATCCAGATCTTAAGCTAGGTTGACGTTTCGGGGAAATTTTCCTATGAAATTGAGATGGTGGTTGAGAAATTGGAATAGAACTAGATTCTTTTGAAAAGATTCCTAAAATGAGAATAGCTAAATAATTAAGAGTTTAGTCAGTTCTTTGCTCTGGATCAAGAATTGATCCTCAAAAATTTCTGCTCAACCAAGCAACATCACCATTTTACACAGGCTCATATTTATTAGATGGAAGGGTTTTCTTTTTGGTTCAATCTTCAATGTTGCGATTCAGTCTTTATGTGCCTCAAGCTTCTGTCTCTTAGATCTTTCTCACCGCAGGCCCCCGAAGCCGAAGCTTTGTCCAACTTTTCTTGCGACGCGTAACAAAGAAATCTCCGACGATATTTTCAAATTATACTCAAAAAAGGTGAGACTATAAATCAGTATGGGAGTAAGCAAATCACTCTTCTGGGAAAATTCATAGTAACCTTTCCCACCTTCATCTCTAAAATTGGAAGCCACAGCCACATCATTCAAGCCTTGGTAAGAGGTCAATTGCAGCATTCGGTCTTACTGCACGACGTCAGTTGCAGTTGTCATATGGCCTGTCGAAATGGGCACGCAATGATAGCTTGTCAGCTGGGCGTGGGAATCAGTAACAAATGAAATGAGAGCTAGCTAAGTAACGAGAGTTTGATATGAAAAATATCCTACGATTAACACTGAGGAAGGCACATCGTAAGAAATCACTCCTAGTCTCCATAATACTCAAATCTCTGAGTATAAAAAACTAACCAAAAATGTGATTAACTGTCATAATGAACAGATTAACCACGCAGAGAAACACTCAAGTACTTCCTCTGAAGGAACAATGAGTCCGTCGCAAACTTACAATAATCGTGCCGTAAAGAGCATGGGGTAAGCTGAATCAAGGACAAGGAAATAATCCTGATCCTCGTCCAGGCTCTGAGGAGAAAGAAAACTCCTCATAACAAGAAGGGACGGAGGGGATAAAAACCCAGCTGACCTTTAGGATCAGAAATCCTGTTTAGAAGATTTTGTACCACTTTTGTTGTCTTAATTACACTGCTTAGTTCCTCACTATTTTATTCTTATTCTACTAAGACTTTACTGTACCTCATAAAACATCCATCTTGTAATACGCACGTTCATGACGTATCACCCTTTTAGGTACTTACAAATATAGTCTCTACATATTTCTAAAAAGAACAATGCATGTTTGTTAAGGTAGTGGTCACGATAGCGCAGCGACGACGACGACGATGATATTATCTAACAGTTTTTGTTTCTGATGATATATATATTATTCTTCTTTTTATATTTACAGCGAGAGACTGACTCTTTATATATTGAAGAGTACAGAATACAGAAGAATAAAGTTAACAAAAGAATGTTTTACTTTTATTCGGTATAAAAGTAAAACAGTACATTTAAATAGTACAACACATATAAAATTAAATGTTAAAAAAAGGAAAAGCACCGTTCAACGGTGGAATACTCCAACAATGTTAATACCACCTTTTAGTTTGAAATAATTGACATGATATGGGGGCCCCTAACTTCTAGCACTACCTCACCACCCTTTCCACTCACCAAAACCAACTTTGTCACATCTTCGGATGGAGGATCCAGTAAATCGTCCATGCCTTTACTGACAAGATAGTTTTCAAATTGACAGCTCCACTGTACCCAGTTGGTACATGTGAGCTTTATCATTTTTGCCTTGATCACCTCCTCATCTGAGGAAGGATCCTTGATGTTCATCGGAATTTCCGGCATTGTCCTAGATGTAAAAGTATTCTAACTCTGGTTTTTAGAACTATTAAGAACAATTACACAACTAAATCTTGCTACCATGAAATTAGTAGTTGTTAATTAATCTTATAATTGCTATGATAGTTAGAAAAACCAGTGGTTAATAATACTAGAAACAATTAGTGAGTAAAAAATACTACAGCCATTAAAACTGTGTAGATGGAGAATTATACCTCATGAGAGCACAACCTAAATAGTATAAATTCAACAACTATTATATAGCTGTGTACAACTAGTAAACCCAACACTCTATATTAATAAGCTAATGTCAGTTGATTTAATCCCACAAAGAGAGCAGTACAGTTCAACTATACCTATACTCCTCCAGAACCATATATACAAGTATTAGGATAGTAGTGATAAATAAATAAGAGACTTATCACAAATTGATTGTATGTCTTTTTGTTTTGAAGTAGATAAATGGGCTCTATTTATATCATTGACAGACTCAATGATTAGTTGCTTACTGCTAGCTACTACGTCAACTACATAATCAATCTGAGAATAGTTTGATTTTCTTGACACTTGAATCTTCACTCTGAGAGTAATCTCATAGATTGGTAAGTAGTTTTAATCTACCCAAGATGATTCTCTTCAATCTTCAACACTCCTCCAGGATCCTTGAGGTGTAATGGTTTATATACCTCTTGTAGTTTTAATACTCCAAGTGGCTTTGTCAATACATCAGCAATCATATCATTGATTGAGACTTGAACCACCTTAATCAGATTCCTCATCATGCAGTCACGAACATACTGATACCCTACCTCAATATGTTTTGTGTTTGCATTGAGTGATGCTTGTGTCACAGCCATGGAGACAGGCAGGGCATTACCACTCATTACTAATGGAGAATCTTCCAACACCTAATCAGCAAGGGGTTTCATGTAAGATTCACCAAATACAGCTCCAATCCTCAATACAGCTCAATACAGGCAAAGCCCAAATACAGGATTCACCAAATACAGGCCTGTCCTCAATACAGGCGCAAATACCTGTATTGATTCAAATAACTGTATTGGATACACCAATACAGTTTCAAATCTCAAATAAAGGTTTATCAATCATACAGTCATGGTTTCTCAACACTCAAACACCAGGCTGGCACTTTTTCACATATAGCAGCCCCCTTTCACCCACCTGGGGGTTTTTCCCCCAGTTAATTAAAATATTGGATTTATTATTTAATATTATTTTATTTCTCATTAAGAAATATTATTTTATTATTTATTAAGTTAGTCTTTGCCTTCCCTCACCTGTTCAGTAGAGTCCTGGTGGCCATATCCTTTATTAATCCTTTTCTCTTTTCTGAACAGGTTGAAACAGTGGTACAGGATTATTTGTGGTTGGCTCTTTATTATTGCTTTTGTTTTCCTCTCATATCTTTTAATTCTTATTATTTTATGACTAGGAAATTATTATCTTATTTCATTACTCTTATCCATTGAGTATTTTATTCTGAGCCCTCCATAAGTAAGTCTGTTCACTGAGTGCCAGGCCCTCTTCATTTAGAAGAGCCCCTGTGACATTATTTTAATTAACTCATAATTGCTTCTTTTTCTTTCATTCATTCTTATTCATTTTTCTCATTCTCAATTATGATCTTTTCATGATTTTATGATTTTTATGATTTCATCATCTCTCATCAATTTTCATTTCATTCATTTCATTCAAATGAAAATTGATTCTCTTTCTCATTTCAAAAATTCTGCTGACCATTTCACTTTATTCTTTATCATTTTCATTTGTCTTTTTGTCTGAATTCAGGTTTTTATCAGGTTATTTGAGTGGAATTATTTGGGTTAATTGATGTATCATTCAGGGATTTTATTGATTTGGGGTATTCAGTGATTTTGATTTTGAAATTTCTCAAGATTATTGATTGATTGATTTATTCCTCAAGACATTGATTTCACCTCAAGATTTTGAATTGACTTTGATTGATTTGATTTGATTCCTCAAGATAGCTGATTTATCCTCAAGATTTGATTTGATTGAATTGATTTTGAAGATATTGATTTAATTCCTCAAGACTTAATTGATTTGATTTTGGATTGACTTGATTTATTTGATTTGATTGATTGATTGACTTGATTTGACTTATTGATTGAAATTTATTATTCATAAGAATTTGACTCTGTCATTTTCATTCTTCAATATTTCTCAGAGTATTTTCACTTCAAGACTGTTTATTGATTCTTCAAGATAATAAAGATTCTCATTTAATTTGATTTTGTCAAGCCTTATTTTATTTAAAGTATCATCAAGTTTTTATTCATTCTTCTTTCATGATGCCAGTTCAGCATAGCCCACCAGCCAATAATACAAGATCCCAGAGACATCAAGCTGTTCTCACTCCTACAGCAAGGGCTCCTCTTGACTGCACACCATCAGCTCATCAACTGAGTGCAAATTTGGACAGAGGACCACCAATGGAAGGGGCAGCACCCTCCAGAAGAGGAGGTGTGAAGTCTAGAAGATCAAGATCATTCTCTGGACTATTGGGTGGTTATCCTGGTGTTTCTCAAGGGCCTAGGAGTAGATTGGGGGAAGCTGAAGATGAGGAGGGGGAGGAGTCTGTGGAAGAGGAAGAATCTGAGGAGATTGAAGTAGCAGCTGCCTTTGCAGGTGCTCCTGAAGCTCCTGAGGCTCCAAATCTAGCCCTTTCTAATCAACCTTCTGTCTCTCAAGCTGAACCAAATTTCCTCAAGATGATGGAGCAAATGACTCAGTTTATGGGACAACTCACTAAAGCAGTTTCCCCAAAGGAAAATTCAAAAGCTCAAGCATTCAAAACTCCATCAATGAAGGCACCTGATTCTTTTGATGGTAATAAAGCTCATAAATTGAGCGGATTCATTGAATCCTGTAAATTAATCTTTCATAATGACCCAGCAAACTTCTTCTCTGACAGGAAGAAGGTGCTTTACTCAACTTCTTTTCTTACTGGTAGAGCTGGAAAATGGATTTAACCCTATCTCTCAAATATCTCCAATGAAGACCCATCTTATCTCCTCAAAAACTGGCAGTTATTTGAAACCAAGTTATTCACTCTGTTTGGTGATCCCAATGAAGTCAGAAAAGCTGAACAAGAGTTGGACAATTTGAGGATGAGGGAAAGTGGTCATGCTTCCTTGTACATAGCTGATTTGAGAAGTTTAATGTCAAGAATTGGAGACTGGGGGGAAAGGGCCTATATTCATGTGTATAGGAGAGGCTTGGCATCAAGATTGTTGGACCAATTGGCTTCTCACCCTGAAACATTTGATAGTCTTCAAGAACTCATGGACATCACCTTGTAATTGGATACCAGGTACCATGAGAGGCAGAAGGAAAAGAAGAGTCATCAAGAGAAGAAGCCTCCAATCAGTGAATCCAACTCCTCCAAGCCCCCTCAAAGTGCATCATCACAGAAGCCTTATCACAGGAAGAATAATAAGGGGAAGAATTTTCAAGTGTCCAAAGACTAGCCTCATGCTGCTCTCCTCAATAAGGACAACAAATTAATTGGTTCTGAAAAGGAGAGGAGGATTAAAGAAGGCTTGTGCAATTATTGTGGTGGTAAACACACATTTGAAAAATGCTTCAAGAGGCCTGAGAATAGGCAAGGGTCATCAAAAGGCTTCCCTAGAAAGCAGGGAAAAGCCTGAGTGGGAATCATGATGTGTTAAATGGTCCTCACTTATTTCCTTCAAGAGAACAATTGTGCACTCTGAATACTAGTGTCAAGAAATCTTTAAAAATTCTGATTTTTTCTTCAATCTCTGATATTTTTTATAGTATTCTCATTGATTCTGGTGCTACAAACTCTTTCATTGCAAAGAATTTTGTTCTCAAGTACTCATTGACCATGTCAGAGCTCCCTGAAAAGATTCCTTGTTTCATTTTGGATTCCAATGAATCCACTTCCCTGTTCATCACCCATTATACCAAGTGGGTTGTTGATTTATCTTCCTTCCCAAGCTTTGAATGGGATTTCTTCATCATAGATTCACCCAAGGGAGAAGACCTGATATTGGGCTATGATTTCCTTTACCACTTTAATCCCATTATTGATTGGAAAAATGGATTGATCACCTATGATTCTAGTCATTAGGATTCTAGTGGTATTATTTCTTCTACTAGTAATGACTTTTCCACTTCTGTCAACAGTGTTGCTCTGGTTGATGAACTTAAGACACCTTCCCTCCCTCCTTCTGTCCATAACCCCTCCATTTTTCCCTCTCAGTCATTACTTCCATTAAGAGATGAAGTCTTCAAAGAGATAAAAGATGTTGGAGAAGATGTTGCTATACCTTCACTTCATCTCTTTCAAGGGGATATGGACCTTCCTCCTTTATCTTTTCATGCCTCCCTGGAGGAGCAGTGGGATGAGGAGGAAGAGCCAGAAGAGATTGAAACTGTGCTGAAGGTAGTACCTCCTGTTTATCACAGATATTTGGATGTATTCTCCAAAGTGAAAGCAGAGAAACTTCCTCCACACCATTCCTGTGATCATCATATTGAACTGGAGGGTCTTCTACCTCCAGTTGGTGTTATCTACTCTTTATCAAAGAATGAGTCAGAAGCACTGTGGGCCTACATTTCAGAGAATGTAGAGAAAGGTTTAATCAGACCAAGCTCCTCCTCAACAGGAGTACCTGTCCTTTTTGTAAAGAAAAAGGATGGTGGTCTTTGCTTGTGTGTTGACTACCACAAACTTAATGCTGTCACTAGGAAGAACAGGTATCCTGTTCCTCCTATGAACCAGCTTCTTACCGTATTCAAAGGTGCTACTATCTTCTCCAAGATAGATCTGCGTGGTGCTTATAATCTCCTGAGAATTAAAGAGGGGGATGAGCACTTAACTGCCTTTAGAGCCAAATATGGTAGTTATGAGTATTTGGTTATGCCATTTTGCTTAACCAATGCTCCAGCTTCATTCCAAAATCTTGTGAATGATATCTCTGCAGATTATTTGGATATTTTTGTTGTAGTGTACTTAGATTATATTATGGTCTTCTCTAGCTTGTTGGATGAACATTTTAAACATGTGGCCTCTGTTCTCCAAAGACTGAGAGACAATAATTTGTTTTCTAAAGCCTCAAAGTGTGTATTCCATGCCTCAAGTGTGGAATACTTGGGCTATGTTGCTTCAAGTGATGGCCTCAAGATGGATTCTTCAAAGGTTCAACAAATCCTCAATTTGCCTCAGCCCAACAACATCAAGGCCCTCCAATCTTTTCTTGGCTTTTCCAACTTTTATTGTCGTTTCATTAGAAATTATTCCAAAAAGATCTCTGCTCTCACTTCCCTCCTTAAAAAAGATTCTCCCTTTATCTTCAATGAGGAAGCTCTTAGTCAGTTTCAAATACTCAATGAAGCTTTCACCAATACTCCTATTCTCTCTCATTTTAATCCTTCTCTACCAACTATTGTAGAGACTGATGCTTCTGATTATGCTTTGGGTGCTGTACTGAGTCAGGTGAATGACTCAGGAAAGAATCCCATTTCATTTGATAGTCGCAAGCTCCTACCAGCTGAACTCAACTATGAAATTCATGACAAGGAACTCCTTGGCATAGTTTGGGCTCTCAAGCGCTGGAGAGCTTTTCTCCTTTCTCTTTCTTATTCCTTTGAGGTCTTGACAGACCATTTTTCTCTTCAGTATTTTATGTCCTCTAAAGTCCTTACTTGTTTTCAAGCCCGTTGGGCAGAATTTCTATCTGAATTCCATTTTATCATCACTTACCCCCCAGGCAGGCTGGCCACTTTACCAGATGCCTTGTCACGTCGGGACGACGTGTACCCAGAGAGGGGGGTGGATTTCATCAGTAAGAATCCTCGAAGTTTTCATCAAGTTCTCAAGCAAAATGAAATTCCAGAGTCAAGATTCTTTTCAATAAAAGTTGATATGTTTTCAGATGTAGTTGATCAAATTCAAAGAAAAGTATGGCAAGACAAAGATTATAAGGAAATCCTCAAGAAATTAGCAAGAGGAGAATCAGTCCCAGACTATTCTCTTGAAACTCAAGCAAAATTATTATTGTTCAAAGATAGAGTAGTCATTCCAAGCAATCATGAAATTCAATTGGACATTCTTCAAAAGCGTCATGACTCACCTTTGTCTGGCCATCCTGGCCAGGAGAAGACCCTCAAGCTCATCAAGAGGGATTTTTATTGGGCTGGCATGAATCAAATCATCAAGGACTATGTGTCCTCATGTCAGCAATGTTCAAGAAACAAGAACATCCACCAGAAGAAGTTTGGGCTACTCAAGCCTCTTCAAATTCCATCTGGTCCTTGGAATTCTTTATCAATGGACTTTATCACTCAATTGCCCTTGTCAAGCAACTTTGATTCAATTTTAGTAGTTGTAGACAGATTTTCAAAAATGGCAATATTTATTCCAACTTATTCAACAATCACTGCTTTGGACTTAGCTCAAATATTCATTAATAATGTCTTTTCCAAACATGGTCTTCCAATCAGTATTGTTAGTGATAGAGGTTCATTATTTGTTTCATCATTTTGGACTCAATTGTGTCAGAAGCTCAAGATATCAAGAGATCTTTCAACTGATTTTTCATCCTGAAACAGATGGACAGACAGAGAGGGTAAATCAGATTCTAGAACAGTATCTTCGGATTTATGTCAGCTATCATCAAGATGACTGGTACACCTGGCTCCCTCTGGCTGAGTTTGCCTATAATAATGCAGAACATTCATCAACAAAAAAGTCACCATTTTTCACCATTTATGACAGAAATACCAGCTTTGACTCAATTCACATTTCCCAAGATACACCTGCTGGAAAGTTAACAAAAAAACTCCAATCAGTACAGCAAGTTGTCAAAGAAGAATTAGAGTCAGCAATAAAGCGCTTTAAGAAGTATGCGGATAGAAATAGAGCAATTCCACCTGATTTCCAACCTGGGGAAAAAGTATGGCTAGCTTCCAAGAACATCAAGACAGCAAGACCCACCAAGAAACTTTTAGAAAGATGGTTGGGACCCTTTGAAGTTCTCAAGAATATTGGCAACCATGCATATCACCTCAAGTTGCCTCAACAATGGAAGTCAGTTCACCCTGTCTTCCATGTGTCCTTGTTAGAACCAGTGAAGCAATCAAATATCCCAAATTGACACCAATTGACACCACCTCCAGCAATAGTGGAAGAGCAAGAAGAATGGGAAGTGGCTCAGGTTCTGGACTCAAAACTCAAGAGAGGTACATTATGGTATCTAGTGGAGTGGAAAGGATTTTTTTCAATGAAGACCCAGAAAGAACAACTTGAGAACCAGCTTCCAGCCTTACCAACTCCCCAAACCTTGTCGAGGATCTTCACACTTTGTATCCAGACAAGCCTGGCCCAAATGCCTCAAGAGTTTGACTTATGGTGCTTGGTGGGGATTGGAGTTTATGAAAGTAAGTTCCTCTCCTGGAATGCACCTTTAAGGGGGTATTCTACCCAAATATGTTGTAAGCATCACCTTGGCTACTTTGTGAGCACTTGTCAATTTCTTTGGACAGGTTTAGAAGGCCTTGCAACATCAATACCCCAAATTCGGACCTTTCATCAAGATATCGCCAAATTCCCTTTTTTCTTTTTTATTCTTTTTCCTTCTTTCACAAATTTTATTCCAAATTATGCCATTCAATATCTTTCAAGACATTCATTACCACAATTCATCTTATGGTATGATTTCTTTTTCATTTATGGTGCTTGGTGGGGAGTGGAAGTTATAAAAGTAAGTTCCATCTCCTGGTATGCATCCCTGAGGGGTCTACTTGTAAAACATTACCTTGGCCACACTTAGTAGTCACCACTCCCATATCATGTTTGGGGAGTAAATTCATTCAATAATCAAAGAGCAAAACACTAGTAATGGTAAAGACCAGCTACAGATAACTCTCATCAAAATTTCTTCAAATCAGCCTTGAACTCATCTTCAAGTCAAATTTCAAAGTCAAGACCAAGCAAATCACGGAAAAATCCAAGTCAGCAAGTCAAATATGGCAGTTTGAACTTCAAGAACAGAGTGAAGCACAAGAAAATAGAAGAAATTATCATCATAAACTGTTTCATAGCCCAAATTGGCCATTTTTCATGCATTTTTGCACTTTTGCGCATTTTTGGCTTCATTCTTCTTCAAAACATCAAAATCTTTGTTTTATTCAATTCTTCAGCAAAATATTCCATTTTGACCATATTGGCATATTTGCGCATTTTGGCATCATTTGTCTTCAAAACCTTCAAAAACTCAATTTTATTCAATTATTCATCAAATATGCCAATTTAATGATATTGGCACATTTGTGAATATTTGCGCATTTTGCGCATTTTGGCATCATTTCTCTTCAAACCTTCAAAAACTCAATTTTATTCAATTATTCATCAAATATGCCATTTTAATGATATTGGCATATTTGCGCATTTTGCGCACTTTGGCGTCATTTCTCTTCAAGCCCTTCAAAAAGCCTTTTTATTCAATTATTCATCAAATATGCCATTTTAATGATATGGGCATATTTGCGCATTTATGGCTATTTCAACTTCAAATCATGTGAAAAAGGCAAAAACACCAATTTCAATCAAAAATCATCAAAAACTTCATTATCTTGCATTTGCGCACTTTTGCGCATTTTGCGCATTTTGGCCATTTTGACCAAAAAACCCATAAAACAACAATTTTGGGGAATAATTCAAGGACTTCTGAAATGGTCCAAGCAAGAAAAAAAGGCCAAGTTGGCCCAATCTCCAAATGAAGACAAAATCAATGGAATGGCAGTGGATTCTTAGGACATGGACCTGAAATCACTTTTTATCATGAGCCATGAGGACTAAAGACAAAATAAATGAAGAACTCTGCAATGAGAAGAAGATCAAAGAAATAGAAGAAAAAATTGATGAAGTGAAGACAGTTATGAAGTGAAGAAGAATAAGAATCAAGACAAAGAAGAACAACCTACAAGTTATGAAGCTGAAAGGGGTTGAAATTATGATTTATGAAGAGGAACTTTGAGAGATGAAAATTGGGAACTGGGGGGAAGAAAAAATCAGTTGATCTTATCAAGAGTCATTGCTTTTATGGTGCTCAGAGCTCACCACTTTCAAGAGGGGGATAATGTCACAGCCATGGAGACAGGTAGGGCATTACCACTCATTACTAATGGAGAATCTTCCAACACCTAATCAGCAAGGGGTTTCATGGAAGATTCACCAAATACAGTTCCAATCCTCAATACAGCTCAATACAGGCAAAACCCAAATACAGGCCTGTCCTCAATACAGGCGCAAATACCTGTATTGATTCAAATAACTGTATTGGATACACCAATACAATTTCACATCTCAAATAAAGGTTACTCAATCATACAGTCATGTTTTCTCAACACTCAAACACCAGGCTGGCACTTTTTCACATATACCAGCCCCCTTTCACCCACCTGGGGGTTTTCCCCCAGTTGATTAAAATATTGGATTTATTATTTAATATTATTTTATTTCTCATTAAGAAATATTATTTTATTACTTATTAAGTTAGTCTTTGCCTTCCCTCACCTGTTCAGTAGAGTCCTGGTGGCCATATCCTTTATTAATCCTTTTCTCTTTTCTGAACAGGTTGAAACAGTGGTACAGGATTATTTGTGGTTGGCTCTTTATTATTGCTTTTGTTTTCCTCTCATATCTTTTAATTCTTATTATTTTATGACTAGGAAGTTATCATCTTATTTCATTACTCTTATCCATTGAGTATTTTATTCTGAGCCCTCCATAAGTAAGTCTGTTCACTGAGTGCCAGGCCCTCTTCATTTAGAAGAGCCCCTGTGACAGCTCATTTTGAAATAGTTACTGCTCCTGAATTGTCATTGAAGAGAACAGGTTGAGATGAATCATGCCCTAAATTGTTGAGTACAAAGGTGAGCCATTGTAATTGCTTTGAGCAGATGTTCATTGCAACATATTCAGCTTCATTTATGGACTGAGCCACCACCAACTGCTTTTTACTTAGCCAACATACTGGATTACCAAACACTAAGATCACATACCCTGTGATCGACTTCCTGTCTTCTTTGTCTTTGCGTAGTCTGCATCTGCCCATCCAGTCAATGCTTCCTTGATCAATTGTTGTTTGTAGACTAAACACCTGTCTTTTGTTCCACTTAAATAGCAAAGTAGATGTTTTAGCGCACTCCAATGATGTTGGTTCAGTTTTAGTGAATGTTTGGAAAGCTGATTTGTGGTGAACAAGATGTCAGGTCAAGTGTGGTGAGCCAGGTAATTGAGACTACCAATAGCCTTCTGGAACAAGGTTACTTCAAGAGCATCTTCCGACGGGTTGCATCCTATTTCATTGAGAAAGTTGCCATTGCATGGGGTTTTCACAGATTTACACTTGTTCATTCCACACTGTCTAAGAAGCTTAATAATCAGGTCTGTTTGATTGATCTTTAGTTCATTCTTACTCCAATTCATATTATAGCCTAGGTGTTGAGTAGGCTTCCTTTTGTATTTTAACTTCAAAATTGAATTCAATTTATTAAGGAAATCTATGATGGAGCTTTTGGTCTTACTGATTATAAACCCGTCATCAACATGGACATGAAGGAGAAGAGTTTTATCATTGTTGATAAACAATGACTCTTCTGATTGGGTACTTGCTAGTCTGAGACTGCTTAAAGTTGCTGTAAGCTTGGCCTTACACATATGTGGAGCCTTGTCAGGGTGAGTCTATATAGTAGCTATAAAATGTAGTTACAAGCTAGTATTATGACTGTGACACGTCAAAAAACAAATAAATATAAATCTTCAGGTCCTACTGCTACGTGGTAACAGTGGTGATGAGTCTATTGAGGACCTGGGTTGCAATACTCTAATATCTTTGACTTTAAGGAAATACTACAATAATTATATTTGAATTATATCTTTTAATAATTCTAAGGACACTACTGATTTATAACAGTTTTGTCACGTAAGAATATGGATAATAAGATAAGATTTATGGGTTTTCAAGGGAAAAACCCTTCTTTTTATATCTTTCAAGACTGTCAAGAGTTATTAACTCTTCAAACATCAGAGGAGTGAAAATTTTCACTCCAATGATCAATCTGTGGTTCTGGATCATCAATTCTGATGTCAATAGAGGCAGAATTGTGGTTTTGGAACCACAAATGATCATTCTGGATCAATACAGGGTGAAAAAACTTTTCACCTGCCACCTCAGCACTTGGATGACGTTTTTCTGGTGTCTTTATGATCAGTAATGATGATTTTAGAGAAGTTATATCTTCATAAGTATATTATTTTAAGTATGAGAGCAATACTGTTTGATACAAGCTTGATACAGTCATGTATTGCTAGAAAAACCTTCCAATCAAGATATCTCAGTCAGTTATTAAGATATCAAGAAACCAAGAGCACAGAATTGAAGGGCTTAATGAGCTCTCTAATTTAGTATGCTTCATGTTTACCCTTCTTTAAAATAGCAAAAGTTGTAAGGGTTTTAAGCTTTTGGATGTATTTTTGTACATCAGTATGAGGCTTCAAAAACTTCCATACCAGATATCTTCTTCAATTTGGAAGATATCTGTATTCTGATGATACAGTCTTGTAGGGCTTGATTAGATCTACAGTTTGGTATATTACAATGTACAGTTGTATGAGTTTATGCCAAAGATAAAGGGGTTTGTTTATATTGTTGTTTTCAGAATATCTGTATTTTGGTTGTTAAACCTTTGAACCAAGATCCCTCAGTCAATTTCAGAGATACAGAGGTCTAAGGTGTCTCAAATTAAAGCTCTTCTTTAGATATTTAATTTGGTTATACTTTTGTACAGTTTTGTACAAGCCCTCTCTGACTTTCAGGGGGTCTTGGTTTAAAATAAAGGTCATATGGTATTGTCACAACCATGGCAATTTACCTTTTGGATCCCCATATGGCATATCAAGCCACGGTTCTTTTATGGCCAATTGGCCATATCCATCACCAGTGGCCAATATGGCCACATCATCATCTTATGGACCATTTATGGCCATTTGTGTTTTGGGGCCTTCATGGCCCTTCACCTCAATCCAGAACCCATAGCGGCAATTTATGCCCAAATGGGTATTTCTGGTCATTTCCCTCAAAACCAGGGGAAATGGCCCAAATGGCTGTTTTTGGTCATTTGGGCTCATAATGCGCATTTTTCCGCACTTTGCGCATTTGCACACTTTTGCGCATTTTTGCGCACTTTGACGCAAAGTGTCCAAAAGACACTTTCCCGCCTTTTGGGCCAGTTTTTGGCTCAGAACCCAAAAATGGCCAAAACCCCAAAGGGCCCAGAAACACCTTTCCAAGCTCTGAAGCCATCACATCCATCCTTTTCCCCTCTGCCTTTCCTTCTGAAGACCTTTGGACGTAATCTTCTTTCCAATGAACCAATATGCCATAAATGATGTTATATATCATTGTGCATCATTTTTCAACAGCAATTCAATGGTGGCAATATCAAATGGTCATTCCAACATTCCAACATCTCATCACGTCATCAAGGCACCCAAACATTCAGAGGAATAATCAAGGCTCAAGAGCAAGTGTTCCAGCATCAAAGACCAATCACGCCATCAAGGCGTCATTGGATATTTTCATTCACAGTATTCCTTCAAGGAAATACTGTTCAACCATTCTCAATGGATTCAAGAGGCAATGCATTCATTCAGCTTTCAAGTGTCAAAGCTCCACCCAATCCATCTTGACAACCACATTCATTTCAATACAGTCTGGATCCATCAAGAACTGTATTTCATTTTCAAGTATGGGAAATTCATTCAACCCAATTCAATTTCAATATTAGCCAGCTGTATCAATCCCCAAAACAGTCAATACAGCTTCAAGGATCAATACAGATCAGTTTTCAGCCTGAAGAACTCAAGCTCCCAGCTTTTCACATATACCGGCTACCCTTTCCACCCTGGGGGGTTTTTCCCCAGTTAATTAATATACTTTGATTTTATTTTATCTCTATTTTCTTTTCATTTTAGTTAAGCAAATACTGATATTATTAAGTCAGTCATTTAGCACTTTTCTCTTTCTCTTTCTTCGCCTGTCAATGGATACTTGGTGGTCATATCCTTACTAATTCCATTATTCATTTCTGGCAGGTTGAAACAGTGATTAAGGACTTACTTGGTTGGACCTTTGGCCATTTGGCTTCCCTTTCCTTTTTGCATATCATCTTGTACCTGCATATCTTTTAGAGGAATCCATTCTTATTATTTTTATTCTTTATCCTTTTGGAGTCTTCCAAGTGAGTTCCCTGATTGCTGAGTGCCAGGCCACTCTTGTATTTCTGTCCAAGAGCCCCTGTGACATTATAATAATTAACTCATAATTTCTTTTTCATTTTGTTCATTCTTTCTTTATAATTTCATTCACTCATTCCATCGAAATTATGATTCTTTTACGCTTATGAACTTAATGATTCCTTGTCACCTCTCAATTTTCTCTCATTCATTCTTCATTCTGAAAATTGAAATCTGACCCATTTTTATTTTTGTTATTCTTTTTAAAATCTTTTTCAAATCATCAAATTTTCATTTCATTCTTAATTCAGGCGTCATCTTGATTTTCTTTGATTTTCAAATTTTTCATCAAGATATTCAGACACATTCTTCACATCAAGATTAATAATTGATTAATTCTTCAAGAATTTTGGTTTTTTAAGAAGAATTCACTTTATTTTGATTGATTGATTGATTTGACATATTTGATATTGACCTCAAGAAAATTGATTGAAATGAAGACTTTATTGATTTTGCTGATTTTTCACATCAAGAATTTTGACATAAATTGATTTTTCTTCAAGAGTTCATTTGATTGATTGATTTTTGCAAGATTTTGATTTTTTGATTGATTTGATTCATTGATTTTTCCTCAAGATTTGATTGTTGACTCTTTTCACTTCAAGCAAATTTTAATTTTAATTCTTTTTATTTCAATTTTATTCCTGAAATCATGCCTGTTCAACATTCACCTCCGGCAAGACAGACAAGATCTCAGGCCAGAGCTCAAGCTGTTCTCACTCCAACTCCAAGAGCTCCTCTAGATGGAACCCCAGCAGTTCCTCAACTGAGGGCCCAATTAGATAGGGGACCCCGCATGGAAGGAGCAGCACCATCCAGGAAGGAAGGAAGAGGGCCAAGAAGATCATGTTCATTCTCAGGAGTAGTTGGCGGATTTACAGGAACTTCAAGGACTATTTTCAAAGGTCCAGGTGAAGATGGTGAAGAGGAGGAGGAGAATTCTGTGGAAGAGGAAAAGTCTGATGGTACTGAAGGTGTCCCTGCTCCGGTGGAGGCACCCCAAGGTACTGGAGGACCAACTCTAGCCCAGTCTAATCAGCCTGTCTCTCATCAGTCTGAACCATCTGTATTGGCCATCATGCAGCAAATGACTCAGATTATGGCCAATCTTCAAGCAGCTTCATCTTCTGAAGCATCAAGACCACCAGCCTTCAAGACTCCATCTATGAAGGCACCAGAATGCTTTGATGGGACTCAGCCCTTCAAAGTTAGAAGTTTCATCCAGTCTTGCCAATTGATTTTTCATAATGATCCGGCAAACTTCGCTCAAGACAAAAAAGAAGGTCCTTTATGCCACTTCATTTCTCATTGGCAGGGCTGCAAAATGGATTGAGCCTTATCTTTCCAATCTCACCAATCAAGATTCAAATTACCTTCTCAACTCTTGGAAATTGTTTGAATCCCAACTCTTCACTTTGTTTGGGGATCCGAATGAAGTCAGAAAAGCAGAAGCTGAGTTAGATTCTTTAAGAATGAAAGAAGGTGGGCATGTATCCTTATACATTGCTGATTTCAGAAGCTTAGTCTCAAGAATCGGGGTTTGGGGTGAAAGAGCTCTCATCCATCATTTCAGGAAGGGATTGCCATCCAGGATTTTGGATCAATTGGCCTCCCATCCTTCAAGAATTGACTCTCTTCAAGACTTAATGGACATTACCCTGGAACTTGATACCAGGTACCATGAGAGGCAAAATGAAAAGAGTCATCATCAAGAGAAGAAGCCAGAAGCCTCAAAGTCAAGCTCTTCTCATCCTCAAAATTCTTCAAGTTCAAGTCATAAGAAGAAGAAGAATTTTCAGAAGAGGGACAAGCCCCATTCTTCTTTATTGAATAAAGATTTCAAGCTCATGAACTCTGAAAAAGAAAGAAGAATCAAAGAGGGTCTTTGTACCTATTGTGGTGGGAAGCATAGTCTTGAGTCCTGTTTCAAAAGGCCTCAAAACAAGCTTACCCAACCATCAGGCAAATTTCCCAGCCAGGGAAAAGCCTGAGTGAAGATCATGTTTTGTTCAATGGTCTTCACAGTTTTCCATCCAGAGCACAATTGTGCATTCTGAATACTGGTGTCAAAAATTCTCTTAAATTTTTTGTTTTTTCTTCTCTCTCTGATATGTTTTACAGTATTCTCATTGATTCTGGTGCTACCAACTCATTTATTGCAAAGCAGTTTGTTCACAAGTATTCTTTGACCATGTCAGAACTCCCGGAGAAGATTCTCCTTATCATTCTTGACTCCTCTGAGTCTCCTTCTTTATTTGTGACTCACCCTACTAAATATATGGTTGAGCTCCCTTCCTTCCCAAGCTTTGAATGGGACTTTTTAGTCATTGATTCTCCCAAGGGAGAAGACCTCATATTGGGCTTTGACTTTCTTAATCATTTTAATCCATTTATTGATTGGAGGCAAGGATTGATCACCTTTAATTCTGATCATAAGGACTATAATGATCCTTCAATTCTTTTTAGTAATGACTTTTCTTCTGCCAAATCATGTGCAGCTCTGGTTGGTGATTCTAGAACACCATCATTTCCGTCTTCTGTCCATATTCCTTCCCTTAATTCCCATCAGTCATTACTATCATCTAGAGATGAAGTCTTCAAAGAGATTCAAGATGTTGGAGAAGATAATTCTGTATCTTCACTTCATCTCTTCTTTGGGAATATGGAGCTTCCTCCCTGGAGGAGTTGTGGGATGAAGAGGAAGAGCCAGAAGAAATAGAAACCGTGATGAAGGTTGTTCCTCCTGTTTATCACCAATACTTGGATGTATTCTCCAAGGTGAAAGCAGAGAAGCTTCCTCCTCACCGCGCCTGTGATCATCATATTGAGCTGGAGGGGTCTCTACCTCCAGTTGGGGTGATCTACTCTTTATCAAACCAAGAGTCAGATACACTCAGGGCCTACATTTCAGAGAATGTAGAGAAAGGTTTCATCCGTCCAAGCTTGTCTTCTACAGGAGCACCTGTTCTTTTTGTCAAAAAGAAAGATGGTGGCCTCTGTTTGTGTGTTGATTACCGCAAACTCAATGCTGTTACTAGGAAGAACAAGTATCCTGTTCCTCCTATGAATCAGCTTCTCACTGTTTTCAATGGTTCTTCTATCTTCTCCAAGATTGATTTGCGTGGTGCATATAACCTGCTCAGAATCAAGGAAGGTGATGAACATTTGACTTGTTTTAGAACCAAATATGGTAGTTATGAGTACTCGGTTATGCCATTTGGGCTTACCAATGCTCCTGCTTCTTTTCAAAATCTTGTCAATGATATTTTCTATGATCTTCTTGATGTTTATGTTGTGGTTTATTTGGATGACATTATGGTCTTTTCCAAATCTGAGGAAGAACATGTCACTCATGTGTCCACTGTTCTTTCCGGACTCAGAGCCAATAACCTCTTTGCTAAGGCGTCCAAATGCCTATTCCATGTTTCTAGTGTAGAGTGTTTAGGTTATGTTGTTTCTTCTGAATTCCTCAAGATGGACCAAGCAAAAGTCCAGCAAATTCTCAATTGGCCACCCCCAAGAAACCTCAAGGCTCTTCAATCATTCCTTGGCTTTGCCAATTTTTACCGCCATTTCATCAAGAATTATTCAAAGAAAATTAGTTCACTCACAAGTTTCCTCAAGAAAGATTCCCGTTTTCCCCTCAATGAGGAAGCTCTTAGACAGTTTCATCAACTCAAAGAGGCATTCACCACTGCTCCAATCCTTTCTCATTTCAATCCTTCTCTACCCACCATTGTAGAGACCGATGCATCAGATTATGCCTTGGGTGCTGTACTGAGTCAGGTCTCTGAGTCAGGAAAACATCCCATTGCATTTTATAGCCGCAAGCTTCTCCCAGATGAGCTTAATTATGAGATTCATGACAAGGAACTCCTTGGCATAGTCTGGGCTCTCAAGCGCTGGAGAGCTTTCCTTCTTTCAATTTCTTCCCCTTTTGAAGTTCTCACCAATCATTCATCTCTTCAATATTTTATGTCTTCCAAGATTCTCACTCGCCGTCAAGCCCGCTGGGCTGAATTTTTATCTGAATTTCATTTCTCAATCACTTACCGCCCTGGCCGCTTGGCCACCCTTCCAGATGCCTTGTCACGTTGGGACGACATTTACCCAGAGAGGGGGGAGGATTTCATCAGCAAGAATCCAATGAACTATCAGCAGATAATCAAGAAAGATGAAATTAAAGCCTCAAAGTTTTTTGCAGTCAAGGTGGATTCATTTTCAAATTTGATTGATTCAATTCAGAAGGCAGTGTGGCAAGATCCTCAATATAGAAGTGTCCTTGAAGATTTGGGTAAAGGTAAATCTGTCACAGATTATTCTCTTGATTCCTCTTCCAAAATTCTCCTTTTCAAAGATCGGGTGGTGGACTCAAATGACCCCACAATTCAACTCAATATACTTCAAAAGCGGCATGACTCTCCTCTAGCTGGACACCCTGGCCAAGAGAAGACTCTCAAACTTGTCAAGCGGGATTTCCACTGGCCCGGCATGATTCAATTCATCAAGGATTATGTCTCATCCTGTCAACAGTGTTCAAGAAACAAAAATATTCATCACAAAAAGTTTGGACTCCTCAAGCCTCTTCCAATTCCAAGTGGTCCTTGGATTTGTCTTTCAATGGATTTCATCACTCAATTGCCACTGTCCAATTCCTTTGATTCAATTTTAGTCATAGTGGACAGATTCTCAAAAATGGCGGTTTTTATTCCAACAATGTCTTCAATCACTTCACTAGATTTGGCCCATCTATTCATCAAGAATATTTTTTCAAAGCATGGCCTTCCTTCAAGCATTGTTAGTGATCGAGGTTCCCTTTTTGTTTCTTCTTTTTGGACCAACCTTTGTCAGCAGCTCAAGATTTCAAGAGATCTGTCAACTGCTTATCATCCAGAAACTGATGGACAGACAGAGAGGGTAAATCAGATACTAGAACAGTACCTTCAGATGTATGTCAGTTATCATCAAGATGATTGGAACACCTGGCTCCCTCTGGCTGAATTTGCCTGCAATAACTCTGACCACTCTTCAACAAAACAATCACCGTTTTTCACTGTTTATGGAAGAGACCCACAATTTGACTCAGTTCACATCACTCAAGATACTCCTGCTGGAAAGTTATCAACAAAAATTCAATCAGTACAGCAAGATGTCAAGAGAGAACTTGAAGTTGCCATAAACAGGTTTAAGAGGTATGCAGATAAAAGTAGAGCAAGTCCACCTGTTTTCAATCCCGGTGACATGGTATGGCTTTCTTCCAAGAACATCAAATCAACCAGACCCACCAAAAAGCTGTCTGAAAGATGGCTGGGTCCTTTTCCAATCTTGAAGAAAGTCAGCACTCATGCCTACCACCTCAATGGAAATCCATCCACCCAGTCTTCCATATATCCCTCCTGGAGCCAGTCAAGACATCAACAATCCCAAATTGGCATCAAGAGCCTCCTCCTCCAATCATCATTGAAGAAGAAGAGGAATGGGAAGTCTCTCAAATACTGGACTCAAAGCTCAAGAGAGGAAAATTATGGTATCTGGTGGAATGGAAAGGTTTCAGTCAAGACCCAGAAAGATCCACTTGGGAATCAACCGAAAACCACAAGAATTGTCCTGAACTTGTCACAGATTTTCATTCATTATATCCTGACAAGCCTGGGCCCAATTCTCCAAAAGCTTGATTCATTATGGTGCTTGGTGGGGAGAGGAGTTACCAAAAGTAAGTCCCACTCCTGGTATGCACCTTTAGGGGTATTCTACTCTTTTGTTGTAAGCATCACCTTGGCCACTCTGTGAGCACTTTGCAATTTTGGACACAGATCTTGGCATGGCTTTCAACTTCATTTCCAAACTTATGGCCATTTTCACTTGGGACCATGGACCATTCACTTTTCAATTCATTTCCAAGACTTCCAAATTCAAATTCATTCCTTCAACAATGTTGTTTTCTTTTTATGGCACTGGCGGGAGTGGTAATTACCAAAAGTAAGTTCCTCTCCTGGTGTGCACTTCCCTGAGGGGTCTACAATCTGTCAAAACATCACCTTGGCCACTTTGTGAGCACCTGGCATCAAATTTCTCTTCCCAGGTCCTTGGCCAATTTCAAAATCAGTTATCAACCTTCGTGATGAAGATTGGAACTCCTCAAGATTCAATTCATTTCTCTTTTATTTTCATTTTACTTCCTTATTTTCATTTTATTTTCACTTTAAATTTTCTTTTATCACATCAATTATCACATCAAAATTTCCATTCATTTTAAAAATCAATTTAAATCATGAAGCCAATGTCAAAAGAAGATCAAGCAAGTCCTGCGTCAAATGTCAAATTTTTAATATCAGTTTTCAATATTTTTATCTTAATCAGTCCTCTTAAATCACTCTCTCAAAATCTTTCCAATAGCCTCAACAGGCTTCACCTTGTATTAGTGCTCAGGAGCTCACCATTTCAAGGTGGGGGGTACTGTCACAACCATGGAAATTAACCTTTTGGATCCCCATATGGCATATCAAGCCACGGTTCTTTTATGGCCAATTGGCCATATCCATCACCAGTGGCCAATATGGCCACATCATCATCTTATGGACCATTTATGGCCATTTGTGTTTTGGGGCCTTCATGGCCCTTCACCTCAATCCAGAACCCATAGCGGCAATTTATGCCCAAATGGGTATTTCTGGTCATTTCCCTCAAAACCAGGGGAAATGGCCCAAATGGCTGTTTTTGGCCATTTGGGCTCATAATGCGCATTTGCGCACTTTTGCGCATTTTGCACATTTGCGCACTTGGACGCAAAGTGTCCAAAAGACACTTTCCCGCCTTTTGGGCCAGTTTTTGGCTCAGAACCCAAAAATGGCCAAAACCCCAAAGGGCCCAGAAACACCTTTCCAAGCTCTGAAGCCATCACATCCATCCTTTTCCCCTCTGCCTTTCCATCTGAAGACCTTTGGACGTAATCTTCTTTCCAATGAACCAATATGCCATAAATGATGTTATATATCATTGTGCATCATTTTTCAACAGCAATTCAATGGTGGCAATATCAAATGGTCATTCCAACATTCCAACATCTCATCACGTCATCAAGGCACCCAAACATTCAGAGGAATAATCAAGGCTCAAGAGCAAGTGTTCCAGCATCAAAGACCAATCACGCCATCAAGGCGTCATTGGATATTTTCATTCACAGTATTCCTTCAAGGCAATACTGTTCAACCATTCTCAAGGGATTCAAGAGGCAATGCATTCATTCAGCTTTCAAGTGTCAAAGCTCCACCCAATCCATCTTGACAACCACATTCATTTCAATACAGTCTGGATCCATCAAGAACTGTATTTCATTTTCAAGTATGGGAAATTCATTCAACCCAATTCAATTTCAATATTAGCCAGCTGTATCAATCCCCAAAACAGTCAATACAGCTTCAAGGATCAATACAGATCAGTTTTCAGCCTGAAGAACTCAAGCTCCCAGCTTTTCACATATACCGGCTACCCTTTCCACCCTGGGGGGTTTTCCCCCAGTTAATTAATATACTTTGATTTTATTTTATCTCTATTTTCTTTTCATTTTAGTTAAGCAAATACTGATATTATTAAGTCAGTCGTTTAGCACTTTTCTCTTTCTCTTTCTTCGCCTGTCAATGGATACTTGGTGGTCATATCCTTACTAATTCCATTATTCATTTCTGGCAGGTTGAAACAGTGATTAAGGACTTACTTGGTTGGCCCTTTGGCCATTTGGCTTCCCTTTCCTTTTTGAATCTCATCTTGTACCTGCATATCTTTTAGAGGAATCCATTCTTATTATTTTTATTCTTTATCCTTTTGGAGTCTTCCAAGTGAGTTCCCTGATTGCTGAGTGCCAGGCCACTCTTGTATTTCTGTCCAAGAGCCCCTGTGACAGGTATCTCCTGTTGTAGTGGTGTTACAGCAACATGGATGATACCATTGTGTAGCTCTCTATGTGAGCTTTAAGAAAAATACCATTTTGGTATAGAATAACTTAAATATTCATAAGTTAGATGAGAGGTGAAAATAAGGGTTTTGACTTGTTTATTCTCCTCTAGGTTTCCTTATTCTTTTTGGATAAGGTTGGTGTTTAATTTAAGAGGAGTTTTTTCCTCTTATTTATTACCTGTATTGACTATGTTTGTTCAATACTTGTCATACCATTATTTATGGTATGTTTGATGTCATGCTAGTGCTCTGTTTTGAGTCACAGGCTGACATACCCTCCCTCAAAAGAAGGCTCATCATTGATGAGACTCTTCAGCCCTTCTGGAGGCTCTGAATCTTCTGAGGTGTATTTGTCCATATGGGATTTCTTTTTCAGTTAACCATTTATCTTTATCTGCTGGTTGATTCTTAAATCTAACCAGATATTGCCTGTTGTCTTTCCCATTAATTCTTATTTTCCTGGCTTTAATGATCTTTTTCACTGGTCCAGGTGAGTCATCTTCCTCTACCAATCTTTCATGGGTGACTGTCTTCTTTCTGTAAGGGAATTTCTCCTCATCTGTTTGGTGATAAGGTTTGACCAGGCTCACAGGGAAAACTGGGTGTTTCCTAGAGAACTCTTTGGTCAGGTTGACTTCTACTGCATTCTTTCCTATTAATTTAATAATGGTGAATGGTCCTATGAATGAGTCTCTCATCTTCTTGGGTCCTCTTAGATTGTTGAAGTTAAGAGTTGAGATTAGAACTTGATCTCCTTCTTTGAAATCAGGTTCTTGGTGACTTTTATCATATCTCTGTTTGTTGTATAATTTAGCTTCAGCCACACATTGTTCTGCTTTTTCACAGGCAGTTTTCCACATTGCGTGGAAGTCTTTAGCTGTGGGGTGTACTGAGAGGAGGTTCTTCTTCAAGTAGTCTACTGGAAGTAGTGGGTTCCATCCTTTCTCTAATGTGGCAGGGGTTTTCCTGTCACTGAGTGTATACTTGTGTTGTATGCCAATTGTACAGCTGGTAGGTGGGTTACCCATTCATGGGTATATCCCTCATTGTCTTTATATTCCATGCCATATGCACAAAATCTTCTAATGATGTCTTCTAATGTTTGAATCATTCTTTCTGCTAGACCATCTGTTTGTGGATGGTACGCTGTGGAAAATGCTAGTTTGGTTCCCAGCATCTCATATAGATTAGTCCAAAATTCTGATGTGAATTTAGGGTCTCTGTCACTAATTATAATTCTTGAAACTCCACAGTTCGCTATCACATTGTTCCAGAACAATATGGCTGTGTCCATTGCTGGGTCCTCTTTGTGACAGGGGAGACATCTGACACTCTTGCTGTACCTGTCTACTACTACTAGGCATGCATTAAAGCTGTTGTTCCCTGCAGGGACCAGGACTGTCACCCAATCCATGTTTATTATTTCCCAGGGGTGTTTGGGCTCCTCTATACTCTGGAGTAATCCATATCTTTTTCCATGACTTTTGTTGGTTTTTGGCATCTGGTACAAGTGTTGATGTATTCACTCAAGTCTTGTTCCCACTTTGGCCACCAAGCTGTGCTAAAGACTCTTTCTTTAGTTCTTTCTTCACTCATATGTCCCATGTATGGGCAGTCATGGCATTCCTGTAGTATCAGGGAAATATGTTCTCTATTTATTATTACCAGGGCACTTGTGTGTTTTTCCCTAGGGTACAGTAGATCATCTATCAGAAAAAATCTATTTTCTTTGAAGTTTTTGAGCCATGGCTCTTCCAATTGGCTCTCTAGTTCAGGACTCCTGTACTTTTGTTTTAATAGTTGTATCAATATACTACACTGTTTGTGTTTATTGTATGATGATTGTACTATACTAAATAACTCTGTATTTAGATTAGAGGAGCTGATTCCCAATATGGGTATCTCTTTGCTCTCCCCATATCTCTGTGCTGGGTTTGATGGGTCATTCCCTAATGCCCAGTTTGATAGTTTGAAGTTCTTTCTCCTATCTATCTCCATGCATTGTATGGGTATTTTGGCCCCATTTTCTGGGTCATATGCTGGATTCTCTTGGTCATTCTTCAGTGGCCATCTGCTGAGACCATCTGCATTAGTATGATTTTTCCCTTCTTTATAGATAATAGTCATATTCCCTCTGTATTCTTGTATGGCTATTTGCCACCTGAGCATGTGTCTGTTTGTTGTCTTCATGTTCAACAGTGATTTGAGGGCTGTGCAATCAGTAAAAACTTCAAATACTGCTCCTTCTAAGTAGTAATGGAGTTTTTCTAATGCTCATACCAAACAGAGACATTCTGTCTGAGTAGCTCCATATCTGGCTTCTGAGTCTTTCAGTTGTCTTGATATATAGAAAATTACTCCTTCTTTGGGTATCCCATCCACTAGTTGCCTTTGGTGTAGTGCTGCTCCTAGTCCTTGGCTACATGCTGCATCTATATATAGTTTGAATGGTAGTTCAAAATCAGGCATCATTACGACAGGGGCATTGGTCAGTTCATATTTGATCTTCTCAAATGCATCTCTTCTTTCTTTGGTAATTTCAAAGACTACATCTTTTGAGCACAGTTTGTATAGGCTACTTGTGATGTGTGCATAGTTTTTTATGTGGCTCCTGTAGTAACTAGAAAATCCCAAAAAAGATTGCATTTCTTTAATGTTCTTTGGTACTGGTTTCTTCAGTACTGCAGCAACTTTATTTTGGTCTATGGCTAGACTTAAACCTGAAACTTTGTGTCCTAGGGCTAGCAGTTCTTGCTGTCCAAAGATACATTTTTTGAGAGATATTTTCATGTTGATTGGTGTACATTTTCCTAATATTTTATCAATTTTCCTCACATGGTCTTCCCATGTTTCTGAGTATATTATGATATCATCAATGTACACTACCATCCACCCTTCCATCATTTCATCTTGAAATATAGTATCCATCATCCTCTGAAAATGGGCTGGTGCATTCTTCATGCCAAATGGCATTCTAGTATATTCATATATGCCCATATGGCATATAATTCTTAGCAATTTGATGGAATCTGGTTTCACCCCATTCTGGTGGAAGCCTTTCATACAATCAATTTTTGTAATAAACTTGGCTTTTGCTAGCTTATCTAGTGCATGTGGTATCCTTGGGATGGGGTACCTATCTGCTTTGGTGTAATTATTCAAAGCCCTGAAGTCCCCACATAGGCTGGATATACCATCATGCCAAGTTATAAGGACTGGTGTAGTGACTTCTACTATCTCATTGTGTCCTATTTTCCTTATGACCCCCATTTCTAGGAGTTCATTGATATGTTTCTCAATTTCTTTCCTAGTTTCCATGCTGGCTGGGTATGGTGGTCTCCTAAGCATAGGTGGATATGGTCTTTCTACATCCAGATATAGTTCTATATCATGTCCTTTGATTTTTCCTAGTGGTTCATCTCCTATTGCAAAAGCTCCTTTATGCTTCCTCAATATTTTCAGTAAGCTGAGTTTCATTTTACTGGTGAGCCGAGTGCCATATTGGGCTTCTTTGAATTCTTCCACTAGTTCTTTCAGGGTGTTATCATTTGTTATATGATTTATGTCAAAGGAATATTTTTTGTCTTTGTTTGTACCTATGGTAAGATATCTATTTTTACTATTGCAAATGTCCATACCATACATTCTTTGGTACTCTGTACCTAGTAAGAATCCTTGTACATGTGCATTCTCTAGAACTACAAATTCAGGTTCTAGTCTGATATTTCCTTTTTGGTGTGGGATAATTATCTCTTTGATTATTGTCCCCAGTGAGTACATTTTTCCTGATGCACTTTTAAAGTTTCTAGCTTTTGTTGGGATTGTATCCTCTTCCCATTTGGGGAGGTTTTGTTTTAAGTATTCTTTTGCCACTATGGAGCAACTTGCTCCTGTGTCAATGATCATTGGATGTTTACAGTTCTCAATGTAAACTGTCAACTTTGTAGGTGTTCCATGAATGAATCCCATCCTTCTATTTGGGGTTACCAGGAACGTTTGTGCATTCTGGGTGTGCTTACAGAGCTCTTTGTCTGTTATTACTTGTGGTATTCCTGAATCTAATTCAATGTCTTTTATGTCAAGTGAACTTTCTTCATTGCATTCCACTATGTATTCTTCTATGGTATCAGGTTCACTTTGTGATTCTGCTCTCATACCATTTCCCATACTGTCAGAATCAGATTTGTCACCTGTTTGTTCTTCTTCTGATTCTTCATCAATTGCATATATTTTCTTTTTTGGTTTTGTGCAATTGTTGGCATAGTGGTCTGGTGATCCACAGTTGTGGCACACATATTTCTTTTTTGGGGTTTCTTTCCCTTTCTCTTTGTTTGTTTCTTTAACTTCAGACTTCTTGTCTTTGAAGTTTGGTTTATAGGATGTGTACCTTCCTATGGAGGTTTTTTTCCTCACATCTTGTATGACATTTTCTATGTCATCAATGCTGCTGATGTTGTTTCATCTGCATTTGACTGCATGTTCTAGATCTCCTGGCAATTTTGTTAGGGGTTTATGGTTTCTCATTTCTATTGTCATATTGGGATCAATAGCTTTTAGCCTTTTTGTTTGTTTGAGACACCATTCATATGGGTCTTTTTCTGTGGAGTATCTATCACTTTCAAAGGACATGGTCTTTTGCCAGATCCAACTGCCATTGCTATAATTTTGTATAATGTGGTTCCTCCACCATGGCCAGCTTTTCCTGCCATGTATTTCTTTCATCTCAGTATACCATATGTTTGCATGGCCTCTGAATGCTGTGTTAAGTCTTGTTGTGATCCAGTAGTCTGGTATCTTTGGGACATCAACAAAGAGTCCATCAATATAGTCAATGATTTGCATATGGTCATATTCCCCAATTCCTGAGAGCTTTGGCCAGTTTGCCACTTCTGGTAACTGTTTTAGTGCCTGTTTCTCTGAATAGCTGATATTTTCCCCATCTTGGTACATTGACTCTGATCTTGACTTTGGAATTTGATATTCAGGTTCCTGGTCATAGTCTTTATCCTCTTCTTTAAATTTTGTAGAGGTAGTGGGTTGACCTTGTGTTGGAGGGTATTGATTGTCTTCTTTGTCATAGAGGTAATCAATTTCTTTATCAAAGCTATCCTATTGTTGCTGGATACTCCTCAGATCTCTCCTCACAGTTTGTTGTTCTAGAATTGAATTCAACTGTCTGTTAGTTTTTTCAAGTTCTGTCCAAATTTTGGCCAGATTTGTATTCAAGTCTTTTATGATTGTTGCTTGGAAAGCATTTTCTTCTTTCAATGTTTCCACTTCTGTCCTCATTTTTCCTGAGGTTTCATGTGTCCAATCCATGAATTGGGCCAATTTGGTCCATGTGAATTTGTTTTCAAACTCATGAGTGTGGATTGTAGTCTCAGTTATTAATTCTGGATCAATTGAGTCAGAACTATCAAAACTATTTGTAGGTACAACTATTTTTTGCTTTTGTGGACTTCTTGGAATAAGTCCATCAGCTTTTTCATCAGTGGGTCTGCTTCTTTCTTCCTCTGGTTGAAAGAATTTTGTTTCTCCCTTGGGCTCCTTTTCTCCTGTTGGAAACTACCTGGAATGGTTGGGGAGCCTTGGATGAAGTTTCCTTTGGCTTGTAAGGCCTGGAACTGCTGGATTGCTGTGGGGAAGATGGGAATTCTCCTTCCATTTCTGGGGGTACCTGAATCTGACTGGGCTCTTCCTTGTTCCAAGATCTCTCTATGGCTTGTATGGATGCCTGGTTCTCTTTGATTCTGATTGCTCTTTCTTCTAAGAGTTTGAAATTCTTGTTGGGATTCCAACCTTGCATTTCTGTCATAAGTTCTGTCCAAGCCATTTGCTTGAGACAGATCTTCTGAGTTGTTATCCCCACCTCTGCCCATGATGCTGCCATAGTGAACATTTTGTTGTCCATGCTCCATGTGAAGAGGTCTTTCAGGGGTTTGTGTATTTGAAGGACCTGTTCTGCATCTGTCCAAAATCCTGGTTGGACTTCTGGGTTGAATTTGATTTGGAATAAGACCTTGGGTAGGAGTTCCCTGTTGGTAAGTCCTTTGCTGGTCATTTGATCCAGTAATTGGCTGTCTTTTTCCTCTGTGTCTTCTTGGCCAGTGTTCTGGTTGATTTCTTGGGAATCCAAGATCTCTAAGAAGTGGAGGTGTCATGTTAACAATGTTAAAAAATGACAGACAATGAAAAATGTTGTATGTTTCAAGGTTTATTTACCTTTAGCAGGCCCTTGTACAAATTTATGATCTATACTCTTTGGCAATTTGCCTTTAGGGTTTACAACTGGGTTGATAACAGTGATTTTCTGTTTTTCAATTTGTTTTGGTGATCCAACTGGTTTTGTTGGAGTGTTTCTGGGTTTTTTGGCCCTTGGAACGGCTATTGGTGTCCACTCTTTTGAGTTGATTGTCACTTCACTGTGTCTTTTCTGCTTGCCCTTGGTTTTTGGCAGCACCTCTCTGTCTTCTGAGGCTGTCACAGATGGATTTCCTTGTGACTGGGTTTCTAATGGCATATAGTCTTTTTCCACTATTCAGAAAAGATATTTCAGATTGTATATCAGTATTTTATGATAAAACAAAATGATTTTATTCAATTCTACTGTTATTTTTCGAAATTTTTAAGTATTATATGTTTTTTTTATTATTTTTTATATGTTTTTTATTGAAAAATAACAGTTTTTGAGTTTTTCACTTGTGTTTTTATAAGTGAAAACTGTAATATCCAAGTGTTTTGTGAATGATTCACTTGGATATTATTATGTTTTTGTATAAACACGTCAAATATATTAAATTATAATAAAGTTGATTTGTTATTATAAATATTATAAATAATATTTATTTTAACACTTGATTTTGATTAAAATATCAATCAATTACAAGTTTTCACGTCAATTTGAGTGATGTATTGTTTTAAAGGAAATATTTAATTAAAATATTCCTTATAAATAATAAAAAATTATTTTATTATTTAATATTTATTAATTATTTATTAATAAATGTTTCTTTATTAATTTTCACGCACTTTGGTGAAAAATAATAGTAAAAAATAAGTAATATACTGTTTGTATATTATTATTTATATTGAAATTTTAATAATACTGTTGTATTATTATCAAATTTCGTGAAAATTATTGCAATATATTGAAATAAAGAGGATTTGTACTCTTACTCTCAACGAAAATATTTGTAATATATATTTTTGGAGAAAAAATTTATATATATAATATATGATGCTATATTATATAAAAGAATAATAATAATAATAATAGAAAATAAGATAATTTCAAAATTTTACTCACTGTTAGTAGAATACCTTGTAAATGACTGAGTTTTACGCCTAATTCAGTTCAAAACACGTCCAATAAGGTTGAAAAACCACGGCCAGGCCCCCAAAATGTCAGGGTGAGTATATATAGTAGCTATAAAATGTAGTTACAAGCTAGTATTATGACTGTGACACGTCAAAAAACAAATAAATATAAATCTTCAGGTCCTACTCCTACATGGTAACAGTGGTGATGAGTCTATTGAGGACCTCGGTTGCAATACTCTAATATCTTTGACTGTAAAGAAATACTACAACAATTATATTTTAATTATATCTTTTAATAATTCTAAGGACACTACTGATTGATAACAGTTTCGTCACGTAAGAATATGGATAATAAGATAAGATTTATGGGTTTTCAAGGGAAAAACCCTTCTTTTTATATCTTTCAAGACTGTCAAGAGTTATTAACTCTTCACACATCAGAGGAGTGAAAATGTTCACTCCAATGATCAATCTGTGGTTCTGGATCATCAATTCTGATGTCAATAGAGGCAGAATTGTGGTTTTGGAACCACAAATGATCATTCTGGATCAATACAGGGTGAAAAAACTTTTCACCTGCCACGTCAGCACTTGGATGACGTTGTTCTGGTGTCTGTATGATCAGTAATGATGATTTTAGAGAAGTTATATCTTCATAAGTATATTATTTTAAGTATGAGAGCAATACTGTTTGATACAAGTTTGATACACTCATGTATTGCTAGAAAAACCTTCCAATCAAGATATCTCAGTCAGCTCTTAAGATATCAAGAAACCAAGAGCACAGAATTGAAGGGCTTAATGAGATCTTCAATTTGGTATGCTTCATGCTTACCCTTCTTTAAAATAGCAAAAGTTATAAGGGTTTTAAGTTTTTGGATGTATTTTTGTACATCAGTATGAGGCTTCAAAAACTTCCATACCAGATATCTTCTTCAATTTGGAAGATATCTGTATTCTGATGATACAGTCTTGTAGGGCTTGATTAGCTCTACAGTTTGGTATATTACACTGTACAGTTGTATGAGTGTATGCCAAATATAAAGGGGTTTGTTTATATTGTTGTTTTCAGAATATCTGTATTTTGGTTGTTAAACCTTTGAACCAAGATCCCTCCGTCAATTTAAGAGATACAGAGGTCTAAGGTGTCTCAAATTAAAGCTCTTGTTTAGATATTTAATTTGGTTATACTTTTGTACAGTTTTGTACAAGCCCTCTCTGACTTTCAGGGGGTCTTGGTTTAAAATAAAGGTCATATGGTATCTCCTGTTGTAGTGGTGTTACAGCAACATGGATGATACCATTGTGTAGCTCTCTATGTGAGCTTTAAGAAAAATACCATTTTGGTATAGAATAACTTAAATATTCATAAGTTAGATGAGAGGTGAAAATAAGGGTTTTGACTTGTTTATTCTCCTCTAGGTTTCCTTATTCTGTTTGGATAAGGTTGGTGTTTAATTTAAGAGGAGTTTTTTCCTCTTATTTATTACCTGTATTGACTATGTTTGTTCAATAATTTTCATACCATTATTTATGGTATGTTGGATGTCATGCTAGTGCTCTGTTTTGAGTCACAGGCTGACAAGCCTGCTTGGTGCCATATAAAGACTTATGAAGTCTCCAAACCCAAACTTCTTTTCCCTTAACCTCGTAGCCTTTCACCTGTTTAACATACACCAATGCATCCATTTCACCATGAAGGAAGGCTGTCTCTATATACAATTGCTAAGGTATGTAGTTGAAGTTCACGACTAATGATAGCATAACCTTAAATGTCTCATTTCTTCCGACTGAAGCCCAAGTATCATAATAGTGTAGCATGTATTCTTGATGATTCCCTAATAAAACCCATTGAGCCTTATATCAACATATTTTGCCCTGTTCATTTCTTTTACAAGGGAGTCTCCACATGCCACCAATGACCTTTGTTGGTTTAGTTGGATAAGGGACAAGCTCACCCGTATTATGAGAGGTCAGCTAGTGGTATTTGGCATCCATGGCCTTCTTCCATTTGGGCCCCTCAATCAGATCACTCACTGCTTTTGAATACGGTACTACATCTGCAAGTAGAAGATTTTCTCTGTATTGATAATTTCTTTTCCTGGTTATAATGTTGTCCTCATTGATTGAGCTGGAGATATTTCTTGGTGCTTCCTTATAGTTCGGCACATACTCGTATTTCTTTGCGGGTTCATGTGTGGCTGGAGGATGAGCAGGTCTTGAGCTGTGCTCAACATTGAGTGATTGATTTGGGGGCTGGGAGACAGGAAATGGAGCTAACAGTTCCTCAGGTTTGAAGCTAGGAATTCAGAGTGTAATCCTTAGAGATGACACATTCGGAAGCACTGAAGCTGGCTGGTTCATAGATAAGCTTGGATTGCAAGCTGAAAGTGTGTAGTCACGAGATACTCTAATCTTTCCAGTTTTGAGATTAAGAAGTCACAGACCATCGGTGTATTTCTCAAAGGTCAGGGCTCGTAATACCTCTCCTTGAGGTTCAATTTTTGAGGAAGGATTGGAAATTTCTACCATGAATTTCATTCTAAAAGGAATAAGTCTTTTGAGATCAACTTCAGGTTTGATTGAGCAATTCTTCTTGTTGAGTACACTGATTGGTGTCTTCATCAAGAAATGCTTATGCAGAAGCAAACTTAGGAGTAAAGATGCATGTGCTGCGGCTTTGTCCCAGTAGGAGACAGGTACGTTTGATTGTCCAAGAAGACATCTCATTTTTGATAACAGTGTCTGATTGAATATTTCTGAAACACCATTAGTCTGAAGCAGCTCGGGAGGGCCCCTTTCAAGAGAAACACCCTGTCCGGTAAGAAAGTTGACCAGTTATTGAGAGCTGAATTCCCCACCACGATCTGTGTGAAGAAATGCTGGAGTAGTGTCTAGCTTATTCTTTATTTCTATTAGATAAGACTTGATGTACTCTGCAGCTTGACTCTTCTCAGTGAGCGGTTATATGCAATTAAAGTGACTATAATCATCAATGAGAACCAGGACATATTTGTAGCCTTTTCAAGATTGTGAATTGATCTGTAAGGTGTCCATATGAATTTTGGAGAAGGGTGCATCAGCGCGAGGCAAAACCTGTGAGTGTGGAATATTTTTAATCTTAGCTTGATGACATACTGAGCAGTCAGAAGAATGAGTGAAGCTTCCATTGATTTTACAATCCTTTAACAGCACTTTGATGTATGAATCCAAAGGATGTCCCAGTGTCAGATGCCAATCCTGACAAGTGGTTGGAAGAGCATATATTGAATTCACAGGTGAGGAAAGTTTAAAAACAAAAAAATTTCCTTGTCGATGAAAAGTATTGACAAATCAATTATTGTACTTGATTAAAAAAAAATTATTTTTAGAGATTAATTTCATGCCGTGATCACATAATTGTGAGACAGACAGCAGGCTTACCTGACCATTGGGAATGTAATATACCGGATAAAGTTTAATAACCTTGAATAACAGGGTTCCTAAATGAGTGACTTTGACAGGGTTGGAAAAGGTGTTGATGCATTTGGTGACTGGAACAGGGTCTTCTAGAAGCTTTAAATTATTCACAACAGTTCTTCCAGCTCCAGAGTCAAGATATATTAGTTCTTGATGATTTTTTCCAATCAATGCATTGACTTCATCAAAGATGAATGCATCAGAGTCTGAGCCTGATGGCCGGTTGAGTTCTCTTGATTCTGAAGTTGCATTAACTGATGTTGATTGTGCAAGAGTTTTGGTTTAAGATGTTTATTGCTTTGATGAACTCAATAAAATCAGTAGCAGTAATAGTAGCTGTGATAACAATTATTAGTCTAGTAACAATATCCTAGTATTAATAAACACAGCTGAGGATGGGTCTGACAAGACCTAGTATAGCTTGTACTTCTATTGGAGAGATTATATAGATATTAAGACTATGAATCCTACTACTGGTAGAAAGATTAATAAAACTACTTCAAATGCAACTGATGAACACACAAGATTACCTTATCACTCCTCCTAAACCAATGGTGGTAGACAGACTCACAATCAAAGGCGCAAATAGAGATATTCGATGTAGAAGGAATAAATGGAGACAGAACCTATAACTCTTCTTTGTTTGCCCTTGGTACTTCATCACAGATGAGTGCCTTTTATCATCAACACTTAAATCCAGGGTTAACTTCGTCATTGTCTGTTGGGTTAACCAGGAGACTCATGATGAAAGTACTAAGTCTATATAATACCAGGGGAAGGAGGAGAAACAACGTTCTAATCGTAGAGAATCACTCCTTGTCAACAGATAGCTCCTGTGCTATCTACTCCTTTGGTAGGTTACTTTAACATATTGTACATTGGATTGAAGTTTCTCTAGGAGTTGTTCAATTCGCTCAAACCTTTTATTTGTATTCTGATCTTGAGTGGAGTTTTTTTCTCCTCCTTGGTTATTACTTTTCCCTTTCTTTTTGTCTTTAAACCCTGGCTTCTTCTGTGGTCCATCTGGTTTGTTTTTTCCTTTACTTTTTGATGATTCTGGCTGTTTGTTTTTGTCAAACAGTAGTGCTTGGTCATGGGAGGATGCTTGACGAGTGTGTTCAATCGATACTCTGTCCGTGATGGCACTGAGGTTGAAGGATTTCGTGTCATAAAGTGTCTGGCACAACCCGCTCAATTCCCTATCATTGTCCAAGCTTTGGAGAAAAAACGCTTCCGCCATGCTAGACAACAGGTTCATGCTGATAGAAGAATCGGCTGAAATGGACAGGTAGGTGGCATGGATTTTATGAAAATCATCAATGTGCTTCTCCAGGGATGAGCCTGGTTCATATCTCAAATTTACAAGTTTTTGAAGTGTTTGACAAACGACAACGACTGAGTTTTTTCCACAGCAGTTTCCTAGCACAACCCAACAGTTGTAGAAGGAGGACTTGTTATTTAGTAGAACTCCTTCAAATTTGGTACTGACACTAGACCACAGCAAGGTGAGTGCTGCTCCATTCCTTTTTTTAAACTTGATAGTCTTTTTCACATCTTCGGATGGAGGATCTAGTAAATCCTCCATGCCTTTACTGGATCCACCATCCGAAGATGTGACAAAGTCGGTTTTTGGTGAGTGGAAAGGGTGGTGAGGTAGTGCTAGAAGTTAGGGGCCCCCATATCATGTCAATTATTTCAAACTAAAAGGTGGTATTAACATTGTTAGAGTATTCCACCGTTGAACGGTGCTTTTCCTTTTTTTAACATTTAATTTTATATGTGTTGTACTATTTAAATGTACTGTTTTACTTTTATACCGAATAAAAGTAAAACATTCTTTTGTTAACTTTATTCTTCTGTATTCTGTACTCTTCAATATATAAAGAGTCAGTCTCTCGCTGTAAATATAAAAAGAAGAATAATATATATATCATCAGAAACAAAAACTGTTAGGTAATATCATTGTTGTCGTCGTCCCTGCGCTATCGTGACCACTACCTTAACAAACATGCATTGTTCTTTTTAGAAATATGTAGAGACTATATTTGTAAGTACCTAAAAGGGTGATACGTCATGAACGTGCGTATTACAAGATGGATGTTTTATGAGGTACAGTAAAGTCTTAGTAGAATAAGAATAAAATAGTGAGGAACTAAGCAGTGTAATTAAGACAACAAAAGTGGTACAAAATCTTCTAAACAGGATTTCTGATCCTAAAGGTCAGCTGGGTTTTTATCCCCTCCGTCCCTTCTTGTTATGAGGAGTTTTCTTTCTCCTCAGAGCCTGGACGAGGATCAGGATTATTTCCTTGTCCTTGATTCAGCTTACCCCATGCTCTTTACGGCACGATTATTGTAAGTTTGCGACGGACTCATTGTTCCTTCAGAGGAAGTACTTGAGTGTTTCTCTGCGTGGTTAATCTGTTCATTATGACAGTTAATCACATTTTTGGTTAGTTTTTTATACTCAGAGATTTGAGTATTATGGAGACTAGGAGTGATTTCTTACGATATGCCTTCCTCAGTGTTAATCGTAGGATATTTTTCATATCAAACTCTCGTTACTTAGCTAGCTCTCATTTCATTTGTTACTGATTCCCACGCCCAGCTGACAAGCTATCATTGCGTGCCCATTTCGACAGGCCATATGACAACTGCAACTGACGTCGTGCAGTAAGACCGAATGCTGCAATTGACCTCTTTTTTTTTTTTTTTTTTTTTTTTTTTTTTTAAAGTGTTATTGATTTCACATACCACACTGTAAACTATATACAAGAAGATCATATAACTATATACAATAAAACTACGTATTATGACTCTATGGATGTGGCCCTTGGCTGTTGGGGTCCAAGGGGGTATTGTTGTGATGATGTGTCGTTGTTTTGGTCGATGGGCATAGCTAGAGATGGTCGGGTGGCAGCGTTCCCTCCATCTTCCCGCCTGGGAATTGAGTTGGTGTGATGTAGTTTGGTTTGGGGGGCCCCTCGCCCGGGTCGTCAAGCCGAGTGGGGGGGTTGTGCATGGGTTTTATGGGAGTTTTTTCTGGGTGGTCAGTCCAGTATTGATGGGTCCTTACGGCCTTCAGACTTCAGGAACTGCTGGCCCGAGTCTCCAGCTAGCCCTCGTTGATTGTGATTAAGTTGTTGAGAGTCGGGGGGCGTAACAGATGAGTGGGGATGTTTGGGTGGAACAGCTAGAAATAAGAGAAAGAGAAAACAGAAAGTGAGATGAGGAGAACAAAAGGAAACAAACAAAAGGAAAACAGAAAAGCGGGAAATAGGGAGGTTATGGTGCGGGTCTGGGAGCAAGAGGAAATGAGGGAGAAGTGTCAGAGTTATGAGGGATGGAGTGAGAAGGAGGGGAGGCTGGGGAGGTTGTAAAAGGGTCGTAGAGGAGGGTTGTGGGGTAGTAGGAGAGTGTTGTGTTAAGGGTTTAGGTTCTGGGGTGGCAGGTAGTTTCGTATGTATTGGAATCTATTGGATGCTATTATGAAGTCAGCTAGGAAGGGGAAGGCTAGAGGGGAGTCTAGTATAGACTTGAGGCTTTTGGGGTTCAGTTTTATCTTGTGTTTGATTAGTCGTTGGGTGAAGTGTCGTCTCTGGTCATCAAAGGCTGGGCATTTGATTAGGTAGTGATGTGGTGTTTCTCGTGTCCTGCAGAATTGGCAGTTCGGTGAGTCTTTTCTTTTGATTCGGTGGAGGTAGTCGTTTAGGGGGACATGATTTGTTCGGAGTTGGTGGATCGTGGCCGCCGGGCCTTTCTCGAGTAGGTCCAGCGCTTTGTTGATAAGCTTGGGTGGGGTTCTGAAGTTTATTCTGAGCATCTCTTCGCGAGTGAGGGGGTTGTCCTTGAGGATGTCTTTTGATGTTTGTCGGAGTTTGGAGAGGCTTATGGTGTTGATGGTGAGGTGTCAGGTGATTTGTGATTCCGCTGCCAGCTTCGCTAGTTCGTCTACCCTCTCGTTTTCTGGGATGCCAGCATGGCCCGGGCACCAGTAAAGTCGGATATGTACAAGGAAGCATGACCACTTTCCCTCATCCTCAAATTGTCCAACTCTTGTTCAGCTTTTCTGACTTCATTGGGATCACCAAACAGAGTGAATAACTTGGTTTCAAATAACTGCCAGTTTTTGAGGAGATAAGATGGGTCTTCATTGGAGATATTTGAGAGATAGGGTTAAATCCATTTGCCAGCTCTACCAGTAAGAAAAGAAGTTGAGTAAAGCACCTTCTTCCTGTCAGAGAAGAAGTTTGCTGGGTCATTATGAAAGATTAATTTACAGGATTCAATGAATCCGCTCAATTTATGAGCTTTATTACCATCAAAAGAATCAGGTGCCTTCATTGATGGAGTTTTGAATGCTTGAGCTTTTGAATTTTCCTTTGGGGAAACTGCTTTAGTGAGTTGTCCCATAAACTGAGTCATTTGCTCCATCATCTTGAGGAAATTTGGTTCAGCTTGAGAGACAGAAGGTTGATTAGAAAGGGCTAGATTTGGAGCCTCAGGAGCTTCAGGAGCACCTGCAAAGGCAGCTGCTACTTCAATCTCCTCAGATTCTTCCTCTTCCACAGACTCCTCCCCCTCCTCATCTTCAGCTTCCCCCAATCTACTCCTAGGCCCTTGAGAAACACCAGGATAACCACCCAATAGTCCAGAGAATGATCTTGATCTTCTAGACTTCACACCTCCTCTTCTGGAGGGTGCTGCTCCTTCCATTGGTGGTCCTCTGTCCAAATTTTCACTCAGTTGATGAGCTGATGGTGTGCAGTCAAGAGGAGCCCTTGCTGTAGGAGTGAGAACAGCTTGATGTCTCTGGGATCTTGTATTCTTGGCTGGTGGGCTATGCTGAACTGGCATCATGAAAGAAGAATGAATAAAAACTTGATGATACTTTAAATAAAATAAGGCTTGACAAAATCAAATTAAATGAGAATCTTTATTATCTTGAAGAATCAATAAACAGTCTTGAAGTGAAAATACTCTGAGAAATATTGAAGAATGAAAATGACAGAGTCAAATTCTTATGAATAATAAATTTCAATCAATAAGTCAAATCAAGTCAATCAATCAATCAAATCAAATAAATCAAGTCAATCCAAAATCAAATCAATTAAGTCTTGAGGAATTAAATCAATATCTTCAAAATCAATTCAATCAAATCAAATCTTGAGGATAAATCAGCTATCTTGAGGAATCAAATCAAATCAATCAAAGTCAATTCAAAATCTTGAGGTGAAATCAATGTCTTGAGGAATCAATCAATCAATCAATAATCTTGAGAAATTTCAAAATCAAAATCACTGAATACCCCAAATCAATAAAATCCCTGAATGATACATCAATTAACCCAAATAATTCCACTCAAATAACCTGATAAAAACCTGAATTCAGACAAAAAGACAAATGAAAATGATAAAGAATAAAGTGAAATGGTCAGCAGAATTTTTGAAATGAGAAAGAGAATCAATTTTCATTTGAATGAAATGAATGAAATGAAAATTGATGAGAGATGATGAAATCATAAAAATCATAAAATCATGAAAAGATCATAATTGAGAATGAGAAAAATGAATAAGAATGAATGAAAGAAAAAGAAGCAATTATGAGTTAATTAAAATAATGTCACAGGGGCTCTTCTAAATGAAGAGGGCCTGGCACTCAGTGAACAGACTTACTTATGGAGGGCTCAGAATAAAATACTCAATGGATAAGAGTAATGAAATAAGATAATAATTTCCTAGTCATAAAATAATAAGAATTAAAAGATATGAGAGGAAAACAAAAGCAATAATAAAGAGCCAACCACAAATAATCCTGTACCACTGTTTCAACCTGTTCAGAAAAGAGAAAAGGATTAATAAAGGATATGGCCACCAGGACTCTACTGAACAGGTGAGGGAAGGCAAAGACTAACTTAATAAATAATAAAATAATATTTCTTAATGAGAAATAAAATAATATTAAATAATAAATCCAATATATTAATTAACTGGGGGAAAAACCCCCAGGTGGGTGAAAGAGGGCTGCTATATGTGAAAAAGTGCCAGCCTGGTGTTTGAGTGTTGAGAAACCATGACTGTATGATTGATAAACCTTTATTTGAGATTTGAAACTGTATTGGTGTATCCAATACAGTTATTTGAATCAATACAGGTATTTGCGCCTGTATTGAGGACAGGCCTGTATTTGGTGAATCCTGTATTTGGGCTTTGCCTGTATTGAGCTGTATTGAGGATTGGAGCTGTATTTGGTGAATCTTACATGAAACCCCTTGCTGATTAGGTGTTGGAAGATTCTCCATTAGTAATGAGTGGTAATGCCCTGCCTGTCTCCATGGCTGTGACACAAGCATCACTCAATGCAAACACAAAACATATTGAGGTAGGGTATCAGTATGTTCGTGACTGCATGATGAGGAATCTGATTAAGGTGGTTCAAGTCTCAATCAATGATATGATTGCTGATGTATTGACAAAGCCACTTGGAGTATTAAAACTACAAGAGGTATATAAACCATTACACCTCAAGGATCCTGGAGGAGTGTTGAAGATTGAAGAGAATCATCTTGGGTAGATTAAAACTACTTACCAATCTATGAGATTACTCTCAGAGTGAAGATTCAAGTGTCAAGAAAATCAAACTATTCTCAGATTGATTATGTAGTTGACGTAGTAGCTAGCAGTAAGCAACTAATCATTGAGTCTGTCAATGATATAAATAGATCCCATTTATCTACTTCAAAACAAAAAGACATACAATCAATTTGTGATAAGTCTCTTATTTATTTATCACTACTATCCTAATACTTGTATATATGGTTCTGGAGGAGTATAGGTATAGTTGAACTGTACTGCTCTCTTTGTGGGATTAAATCAACTGACATTAGCTTATTAATATAGAGTGTTGGGTTTACTAGTTGTACACAGCTATATAATAGTTGTTGAATTTATACTATTTAGGTTGTGCTCTCATGAGGCATAATTCTCCATCTACACAGTTTTAATGGCTGTAGTATTTTTTACTCACTAATTGTTTCTAGTATTATTAACCACTGGTTTTTCTAACTATCATAGCAATTATAAGATTAATTAACAACTACTAATTTCATGGTAGCAAGATTTAGTTGTGTAATTGTTCTTAATAGTTCTAAAAACCAGAGTTAGAATACTTTTACATCTAGGACAATGCCGGAAATTCCGATGAACATCAAGGATCCTTCCTCAGATGAGGAGGTGATCAAGGCAAAAATGATAAAGCTCACATGTACCAACTGGGTACAGTGGAGCTGTCAATTTGAAAACTATCTTGTCAGTAAAGGCATGGACGATTTACTGGATCCTCCATCCGAAGATGTGACAAAGTTGGTTTTGGTGAGTGGAAAGGGTGGTGAGGTAGTGCTAGAAGTTAGGGGCCCCCATATCATGTCAATTATTTCAAACTAAAAGGTGGTATTAACATTGTTGGAGTATTCCACCGTTGAACGGTGCTTTTCCTTTTTTTAACATTTAATTTTATATGTGTTGTACTATTTAAATGTACTGTTTTACTTTTATACCGAATAAAAGTAAAACATTCTTTTGTTAACTTTATTCTTCTGTATTCTGTACTCTTCAATATATAAAGAGTCAGTCTCTTGCTGTAAATATAAAAAGAAGAATAATATATATATCATCAGAAACAAAAACTGTTAGATAATATCATTGTCGTCGTCTTTTTTTTTTTTTTTTTTTTTTTTTTTTTTTTAAAAATAGTGCTATTGATTTCACATACCACACTAGTAAGCTATTTACATGAATTTCACTAAAACTATATACAATTATAAAATTTTCAATGCCAGCCCTAGAGGTCGACTGAGTCTTAGACTTTGAGCTATCTATAAGAGATTGCAGGGGTTGTGTGTATGTGCATAGCCTCTCCATTTTTTTTTTTTTCTTCGTTAGAGGGGATCCGTTCAGCTCAGGCCAGTCGTGAGTTTCCTTTCCACCTTCCCGCCATGAAAAGAAAAAAAAGGGTGGTTGGGGTGCGTTTCATATGGGTTGCCAGTCCATAAGAAAGCTCCATCTTTGGGTGCGTTGCTTGGGGTGGTTTGTGGTTTGTGATGGGTCAGGTCACATTGATGGAATAGATTGGGTTGTTTTGGTTTGGTTTGAAGGCCTTCCAGCTTCAGGTCGCTCCCGCCGACCTGGCCTCCCAGACCCCCTCCTTGTCTTTCTTCTATGTTGTCGTTTGATGTTCAGTAATGATTAGTTATAAGGAAAGAGAGGAGTGACTAAATAAAGTTGAAGGAAAAGGGCCATATACAATTAAAGAGACAAGTGAGAGTAAGAACAAATGCAAAGTGAGAGAAAAAGAAAATGAGAGAAACGGAGAAAGGAAAACAGTGTCAGTATCATAGAGATTGAGTGGGGATTTAGGAGTAGGAAAGAAGAGGAGAAGTCTAAAGGGGGAAAACATTGCTGGTGGTTGATATTACTGTTGATAACGTTATCTTGTCTTAATTCTACTTTCTTTTTTTTTTTTTTTTTTTTCTCTTTTTTTTCTTTTTTTTTTTTTTTTTTCCTTTTTTTTTTGATACATTTTTTTTTTTTTTTTTTTTTAACTAGGTTTTTCCTTTTTGAAGGGGATTGTAGGATTTGATGTGTCGAAATTGAGCTGTCGATAATATGAAATCTGCCAGTAAGGAGTAACATTGGGGATTGTCTAGGATTGATGTTGCGCTTCTGGGGTTTATTCGTAGTCTTTTCTTCCAGAGTTGTCTCAGAAAGTCTTTGCGCTGAGTTCGAAAATTTTTGCAGGTGATCAGGTAATGATTTGTTGTCTCGAATGTGTCACATGTTTCGCATACAGGTTTGTCGATTTGTTTAATTCTATGGAGATAGTCATTTAGGGGGACGTGGCCTGTGCGGAGCTGGTGGATGGTCGCTGCGAGGCCCTTTTCAAGCTTGTCCAATGCCTCTATGATGAGTGGTGCAGGGGTCTTGAATTTTATCCGGAGTTGTTGTGCTGGGGTGAGTGGGGTCGAGATTTTGAGTTGAGAGTTTGTGTGTAGTCTAAGTTTTGAAATGCTAATGGTTTGTTGAGTGTATTCTGAAGTTTGTTGTGTCTGGGCCGCTTCCTTTGCTAATTGATCCACTCTTTCGTTTTGTGGTATGTCGCTGTGTCCTGGACACCACAATAGTCTGATGGGGTAGTTAGGGTTCCAGGTTTTCAATTTGTTGTGAAGTTTCACTATCAAGGCTTGCGAGGGGTTCGACCTTTGGGGGAGAGCTACACTTTCTATTGCTGTCTTGCTGTTGCAGAAGATTGCTATTCCCTTCGGGTTATTGCCGTTTCCAATGTAAGTGCCTATCATATCAACACAAAGATGCAGGGCAATTAGTTCTGTGTCGAAGTTTGTGAGCAGAGTATCATGTCCTGCATAGGTGCTTAGCTCCATCCCATTGTTCACCAGTAAGGCTGCTGCCCCTCCTCCTTTGCCTGGGATTAGTGATCCGTCTGTAAAAAAAATTAGTGCTCCGTCTTCTATCAGTCTCTCTATTTGTGAAGCTATCAGTTCTCTCGCCTTTTCTTTGGTGAGATGTATGTTTTCAATTGGACATAAGGAAATGGCCCAAGGGGGTATTGGGAAAGGTACTCTGCTCTCTGTCCTTGCTTGATGTTGCGCCTGTAGGATGTTTCGCCCTAATATTTTGTGGAGGGGCGAAAGGTGAGTTTTCGGGGTGATAAATAACTCCTTGGTGATTATCTTTCGTATAGGGTCTTGCTCTGGGCTCGTTAACCTGTTGTGGACGTAGTTGTGTGTTAGCTTTATGTGTGTCCTTGTGAAATTTGTTATGCCACTGTACTTCTCCAAAAAGACCTGAGGAGTCTGCCTCATCATCCCTGTGCTTAGTCTTGCCGCTCTATTATACCATCCCAGTAACAAATTTCTAACCGTTATTTCGTTGCTCTTGGTGTACCATATTATGCTCCCATGCATAATTCGGGTTACCAAAACCGTGGATATAAGGGTGCGTGCTTCTTTCTGGCTGAGCCCATATGTCGGTTTGATTATCCTCTGGAGTTGTGCGAATGTTGTGTTTATTTTTCGCTTCAAACTTTTGATGTGCTGGTTAAAGTTCAGATTGTTGGTCAGTTGGACACCTAGCCACTTGACTTCCTTTTGAAGCGGGAAGTGTTGGTCATCAATGTGAATAGTGTCGGGCTGTATTTTCTTCTTTGTGAATAAAATAACGTTAGTTTTCTTTTTATCAAATATGGCTCCATGGTGTCGACCCCAGCTCCATGATTGTGCTATTGCCTGTTTTGCTCGCTGCAATCCTTCTTGCTGTGATTTCCCTACCACCAAATGAACTACATCGTCAACGTAGGCTAGAGAGATTTCTTCGCTTTCAAGTGTGAGAGGAGCTGGGAGTAATAGATCAGTGTTGTAGAGGAGATATAGCGTTACTGACAGCGGTGACCCTTGTGGTAATCCATTTGGGGTGTCAAATGGCTGTGAGACGTAGTCATTCAATCGAACCCGAGTGGAGCGGTCTGTTAAAAAGGATGAGATGATATGGCGGAGATAAGGGGGGCAACTTTTTTTAAAAAGGATGTCTATCAGCTTTCTCTTCCTAACCGAGGGGTATGCCGACTTTACATCTAAAAAGGTTCCTACTACAACTTTATCTTCCCTCCATTTTCCGTATATCCATGAGGTGAGTACTGTCAAGGCGTTGTTTATGTTTCTTCCGGGTTTTCCCCCCATGTGACCTGGGTGTACAACTTCTTCGCTTGTTGACCAGAAGGTGAGGCGATTATTGATTATTTTCTCGAACAGCTTACCTAATGTGTTGAGTAGCGCTATTGGTCGATAGGCACTTGGGTCGGAGTAGTCATCCTTATCATTTTTCCGTATTATTGCCGTTAGGGAGGTTTTCCATGGGGTGGGGTAGTGGCCCTCTGTCAGGCATGTGTTGAAGAGTGACGTTAGTGTTGGCAATAGTAGTGGAGCTGCAAGTTTGAGGACTTCGTTCGGAATTGTGTCAGACCCTGCTGCTTTATTGTTTGGGAGGCTGGTAATTGCTCGTAGTATTTCTTCAGGTGGCACTGGGGGGAAGGCGCCAGGGTACTCCTGTGCTAGCGGGATGAAGGTGTCTGCAAGGTCAGTTCCCCCTTCTGTGACTGACGTACCTTGGAAAAGGAGTGCGGCTTTTTCTTCTACTTCAGTTGTCAAGCTTCCATCATCTTGCCTTAGGGGTGCTATTTCCCCCGTCATCCGGCTTTTGGTGAACTTGTAGGCTTGGTACGTGTTTTCTGGGCCCCATTCGGCTAGGAACTTTCTCCAATGGGAGGTCTTGAGTTCCCAAATTTTCTTCTTGAAGGCTTGTTGGCACTGATAGTACACTGCCCTCGTTTCAACAGTTTGGGTCTTTAGCATGTCCCTCCTGGCCTTGTTTCTTGCTTGAGCTAGGGGATTTAAAATGGTGGTGTTCCACCATGGTTTCATCCTATGCTTATTAGTGGAGACCCACTTACCTTGCTCTTCCAGTGCATCTTTGAGGGCTTTGGTCAAGCCTTCAACCTGTTTGTCTATTTGATGTTGGCGGTTAATTTGTGTGGAACTTGCAAGGGCTTGCAGCTTGGGAGAGAGGGCCTCGTAGAACTTTTGCTGGTCTATTTTCTTTTGATGAATCGCCAGGTGTTTGGGGCTTGGGGTGGAATTGTTCTTTGGGAGATTGATCGTTGTGAGTATTGGTTGGTGATCCGATGAGTGGTTATTGAGCTGGACGTTCGTTGTTATTTGTAGGTCCCCTGCTTTGTGGTTTGCCCATGTGAGGTCGATTGTGGTGGGACGTCCCGTTGCCCCTAAAAAGGTAGGCACTTGGCGCGGTGAGATGAGTTTGAAGCCTTTTCTTCCGCACATTCGTATCAGGTCTCTTGCCTCCATGTGTTGGTGATTATACGAAGGCGGATTCCATAGGTTGTGATGGAGGTTGGAGTCAATCATGAGGAAAGTGGGGTGGTCTCTGGATGATTTGTTGTTCAGCCAGTTTTGGAGTGATGGTAAACCTGTGAATCCTACTGGTGGGTTATAGATAGAAGCCAAGGTCAGTTTGGGTGCCAAAGGATTGAGACGCAGTATTGAAACCCAGGTCAGGAGAGGGGTGTTTGTGGGGAAAGTTAGGATGTCATGGAAGGGTATTGATTTGTTGATATAGATGCATGTTCGCGTTCGGTCTTCCTTCTTGTTGGGCTTGCCATTTGGGAGTATTCTATGCCAGTTCTGATGAAGGGGGGGTTGCCAGTCAAAGGGGTTCGTCCAGGGTTCCTGTATTAAGAGAGCCACACACGTTAATTCTGTATTCAGCATGCTCATTGTCGTATCATAACGGTTGTGACAGTTCAGTTGGTAGAGGGAAATTTTGGATCGATCGGTGTGTTGAGGTTGGTGTAGGCTGTCATTGAGTTGGTTAATCGTGTCATTGTGAGAAGCCGTGGTGATAATCTGATTCCTTGTTGTCGCTGAGCGTATTGTGTTATTCGTCATGAGGTCTCACACGAAATTGGTCCCTTGGTGCCTGATCTTCTTGCTGTGGCAATGGGGTGGTCTGTGAGGTTAGGGTCTGTATTTCTTGCTTACGTACTGGGCATTTGGAGCTTAAGCAAAAATGTCGATACTTCTCGTCGTACAAATCAATTTCTTTCTTTTGAATTATGTCTTGTTCTATGCATCAAACACAACGTTTGATGGACGGGGTAAAGGATTGGTCAGTGCAGTTCTGAGAAATGTGTTCCTTACCGCATTTAGAGCACATAGGTTTTCCTTTGCACGTGTGGGCCATATGGCCCGTCTTCAGGCAGTTGAAGCATTGGGGGATGGAAGGGATATACGCCATTGTTCTCATAAAGCAACCGTCAAATATTAATCCTCCTTGAATAATGTGTCGTGCCGTAGCCTTGTCCGTGAAGTGGAGTATGATTGAGCCATGTGTTTTTCCCTCCTCCCTGGGGTGTCCTATCCATCGTACTTTATTAACATTTTTCTTTTCTATTTCGTTTTGTTCGAGAAGGTTCTCTACATTAGTTTTGTCATCTAAGTCTAGGTAGGTCGGGCATGAGTGGGCGATGACTGGGAAAAGGGTGGGGGACGTTACAAAGACTGGGTCAGCCAGGTGCGTCCATTCGGCCCTATGATTGAGAAGCCATACAGCTTCATGTCTGGCTTTTGTGAATACTTTGACATCTCCTGAGGGATATCGTATGACGGCTTTGATTCTGATTGGGTTGTTATCGCTTTTGGCATTTACCTCAATTAGGGCTTTGTTGATCTTGTTGTATATTTCTTGAGTGGTCTTTCCTTCAAAAGGTTTAGGTTGTCCAAAATGTGGGCGGATGACAATGTTGTGTTTCTTAAATTTGTTGTTGTCTTGTGGTTGGGACATTTGTAAGGCCGGCGGAGGTTTGTTGGGCAAAAAGGAAGGCTTTGGGGGTTGATTTCTCGTTACTATGTCTGCAAAAGATAGGGGGGGTGGCATTTTGTTTATCAACGAGCTTTGGGCAGGGGTACGTACCTCCGTCAGGGTCGATTTTCGAGAGTTTTCCAGGTTGTCTAGTCGTTTGTGAAGTTTTTGCATGATGTCTTCCATCTCTCGTTGTCGTCGATTCATGGTATCCAATTGGTCAAATAGACGAGTTACTAATTTCATGAGCTGTGGAGGGGTTTGGTTAGCTTGATTTTCAAGGTTCATTACCTTTTGAAGCACTAAGTGCAGTAGCTCTCTATCGGGATTCCCTTGGTGGATAGCTTCGGGTTCGCCTTCGAAGATCTCAGGTATGTCCATTTGATCATCTGGATCTGGTGGGTCTGGTAACGGATTCATCAGCTGCGAGAGCTGGGAGGGAGGTTTTGAAAGAGCTGGGCTAGGGCTCATGAATTGCAAAAAAGGAGAGGGGAAGGAGGGAGATGATTATAGGAATACAAGAGTTTGATAGGAGTGAAAAGAGACGAAGCGTTTGAAGATGGTTGGTTATTTTAATTGATTTTTATTATTTTTTTGAAGATTTTGGGTGGGATGTGTTTCGGAATAGAATTTGGCGAAAAAAGGGTGGTGAGGTAGTGGTAGAAGTTAGGAGCCCCTCATCGTCGTCGTCGTCGCTGCGCTATCGTGACCACTACCTTAACAAACATGCATTGTTCTTTTTAGAAATATGTAGAGACTATATTTGTAAGTACCTAAAAGGGTGATACGTCATGAACGTGCGTATTACAAGATGGATGTTTTATGAGGTACAGTAAAGTCTTAGTAGAATAAGAATAAAATAGTGAGGAACTAAGCAGTGTAATTAAGACAACAAAAGTGGTACAAAATCTTCTAAACAGGATTTCTGATCCTAAAGGTCAGCTGGGTTTTTATCCCCTCCGTCCCTTCTTGTTATGAGGAGTTTTCTTTCTCCTCAGAGCCTGGACGAGGATCAGGATTATTTCCTTGTCCTTGATTCAGCTTACCCCATGCTCTTTACGGCACGATTATTGTAAGTTTGCGACGGACTCATTGTTCCTTCAGAGGAAGTACTTGAGTGTTTCTCTGCGTGGTTAATCTGTTCATTATGACAGTTAATCACATTTTTGGTTAGTTTTTTATACTCAGAGATTTGAGTATTATGGAGACTAGGAGTGATTTCTTACGATGTGCCTTCCTCAGTGTTAATCGTAGGATATTTTTCATATCAAACTCTCGTTACTTAGCTAGCTCTCATTTCATTTGTTACTGATTCCCACGCCCAGCTGACAAGCTATCATTGCGTGCCCATTTCGACAGGCCATATGACAACTGCAACTGACGTCGTGCAGTAAGACCGAATGCTGCAATTGACCTCTTACCAAGGCTTGAATGATGTGGCTGTGGCTTCCAATTTTAGAGATGAAGGTGGGAAAGGTTACTATGAATTTTCCCAGAAGAGTGATTTGCTTACTCCCATACTGATTTATAGTCTCACCTTTTTTGAGTATAATTTGAAAATATCGTCGGAGATTTCTTTGTTACGCGTCGCAAGAAAAGTTGGACAAAGCTTCGGCTTCGGGGGCCTGCGGTGAGAAAGATCTAAGAGACAGAAGCTTGAGGCACATAAAGACTGAATCGCAACATTGAAGATTGAACCAAAAAGAAAACCCTTCCATCTAATAAATATGAGCCTGTGTAAAATGGTGATGTTGCTTGGTTGAGCAGAAATTTTTGAGGATCAATTCTTGATCCAGAGCAAAGAACTGACTAAACTCTTAATTATTTAGCTATTCTCATTTTAGGAATCTTTTCAAAAGAATCTAGTTCTATTCCAATTTCTCAACCACCATCTCAATTTCATAGGAAAATTTCCCCGAAACGTCAACCTAGCTTAAGATCTGGATCACGGGGAGCGCCTCTAGAAAACGTGTCAGTTTTGTGCATCATTCGATTCGAATAAAAAATTTACTTTACTGATTTCTTTTTAATATTTCAGGTCTTCATGCGCACGTGATCCCTTCTTTTGTCATGATAATCCACGAGCTCATTAAAAAAACTTTCTGTTGAAAGCATTAAATTGAGGAAGTTCGTGGAAGAATTAAATTAAAGTAAGTTATGTCAATAAGACTAAGTTGTTTTGGTCAAAATTGAATTTCTTAAACTAAATCAACAAAATGAAAGATTGTCTTTTGCGTTTTCTTACCTTTATGAAATTATTTTGGTTAGACTTGAAGGACGTTTGCTTTAAATGAAATTTAATTGGACCTCAAGTGGCATGTAAAATCTTAGCATACCTGCTTTTTTTGAGATAAAAAAAAGAGTTTATTCCAACCACTTTAGTAGTTATTGAACCAACCCATTCAATTTAAGTAGTCATTTGGAAAAAAAAAATATGAATTGAAATCCACATTTCATTTTTAAAGAATGAATTACTTGAAATTTCAAGTAGCTCTAAATAAGAAACAAAAGCGACTCCTTGAGCTAGCTCTATCTTTAAAATAAGAATCTACATCCATTGCCTCATGTTTGAAATTTTGTAGAAAGTTTAACATGATTAAGTATGAAGCAAGGTATTTAAAAAATCATCAAGATTATCAATAAAAATTCACTATTCTGTTGAGTTAATCTTTACTGATTGATGAATAATGATAATAATAATCATAATAATCCTATTCTTCTTCTTATATAGTATTTATGGAGCAGATAAATATTTCTTTCAAAAACATTCTTTTGATTAAAGGTTAAAGAAAAATTGTTCTCTTAATTTATACACTCTTGTTTTTTGAAAAAAAAAACTCAAGTTAAATTTTAATAGAATTTTTTTCTCAAAATTCAAAACTTGAAAATAAAAATGAAAGTTTTATTTAAGATTTCGTAAATACATAAGAACTGAATAACTTTGTCTTTTTCAAAAAAAAACAATCAAAGAAAATGAGATAAATTTCGTTATCAAAATGAAGAAATATGAGTATTCCTATTGACCTCAAGTATCATGCACCCAGGGTAATAATTTTAATCAAATGATATAATTTGAATATTTAAAATGCAAATATTTAAGAGTTAGTCATTATTTTGATATGAAACCACTTCAATTAATATTATAAGATTTGTGATAAAATTTAATTATTGAAATTAATAAAATTAAATCTCAAGAATATATATGGTGAATATTGTATTCAAGATATAGAAGTATAAAAGGAGAATATTTGTGTTTCAATGTTTAATAATATTTATAGCTCTTGGAATATGTCTCAAATGATCATATTCTAAGTTTATAATCACCTATGCTTACACATTTTCAAGCTTTATGGTCAAATTATTAGAATAATTTTGAGATTAAATCCTTCAAGGAATTTCTAATTTGATAGAAAGATATTATAAAATATTTTATTTTCAAAAAAAAAGATATCATCAAAAAGTGAAAATTTAAAAAAAATTTAGAATCTGAGAAGATAATTCTAGAAAGATGATAATTCTTTTGTTCAAAGAATATTCTATTTAATAAAAAAGTCTTAACATTTTGTATTGCAATAAATTATGTCAAAATTTATTATATGGAAAAAAATCTCAATTATTGAAAATTTGAAAAATAATAATAATGTAAAATAAATATTATTATTATATGAAAGTTTACAATTCAAATTGATCAATTTTCTAATTATCATCATTTCATTGAATTAGATAAAAGTAAACAAAAAATATTTGAATAAAACACATAATTTGTTTAAATAATAAATATCTTAGTAAAAAATGATTTATAACTAATAAATTTACTATTATAATTGTATTATAAGCTCAAAATAAATAAAAAAATATATAGTAAACCAAAACTAACCTCTGGAATAAATGAAAAACATATATTTTAGAATTTTCAAAAAAAATTGAAATATTCATATCAAAAATACATAAAATATGAATCAGTCATGAAATAATTACTGAAATTATAATTTAATAATATAAATCAGTTTTTTTCAAGAATAAAAGATTTTAAAATATCTATCTATATATATGTATTTGCTTCATAATCTTAAATCTATATAATTAGTCATAAAAAATTAATAAATTGAGTCTTCATTTAATATTAAAATATGACCCTACTTTCAATCAGATATATATATATATATATATGTATATTGGTAGGTTTTTCTAGTTTTAAATTAAGTAAACATAGGTTTTTTTTGAGAAAAACAATATAAAACTATATTGAATTCAACCTTACAGACAAACCAATGATACTAATAAGCTTCAATTAATTTTACATAATTTTGAAACATGAAATTTAATAAAAAAATGGAAAAATCATCTGCAATTTATGAAGTTGAAAGAATTAAATTAAATTTATTCAAAAATTAAGACTTTAAATGCATTCTTTTAAAAATAATAATAATTTTCAACTTAGTTCATTCAATTCTCTTTTTTGGGAAAAAATTCAAGAAAATAATTAAATTATTGAGTATGTATAATATTCCAATTTATTGAGAATTATATTTTTGAGAATTGATCATATGCTCACAGTTTGAATTGAGTTTACCTTTTTTTATAATAAAAGATTCTTTAATGAAATTTTTCAATGTTGAAATGTGTTATTGTTAGTCTGAAAACAAATATTAATAAAAAATATTCAAAGATAATTTTTTTTTCTTTTGAATATTAACAAGGGTGAAAGTAATGTCAATTTTCAGCAATTATCTTCAATATACACTACTGTCAATCCAAAACCCTCCGGGAATCAAGTGAGTACCATACTTTGGTCTGCTGATTTGCATTGGTGTTTTGAGTAAAAAGAAATTCTCAAATATCACATATAAATATCAAAATCCTGCATATGATTATGAAAAAACACCATTTGATGCATATTCATCGCCATAACCAATGACAGTTGTAAGCATGTTGGAAGCACATTACAAATAATTTGATAATTGTTGCTGTGACTTACCAATTGGTTACAAAATTATTAATACATTAAAGAAAAATCCCAGAAGTTTACTAAGCTCATTCTCATGCAACATTGGGTAACTATTTCTGTAGTTTACTCAGAAGTTACAGCCTTTTTGTGTGTTTTCAGAGTTTTTAGTACAGTTCAAACCAAGAAATAATTTATGCCCATATTCACAAAAAACGTGGCACACAAATCATCTTGAATTATTAGTTTTGTGATTTACAGGGCTGTTACAGATCTTTTAGGGACTTAAAGAACTATCAGTATTGTGAAAATCCAGCATTTATTAATGCAAATGCTCACACATCATTCCTCATAACTCATGAACCAAGTTCTGAGCCACCAATCTTTATGGCTCATAAGTTTCTCATTGGTTACTAGGGTCACTCCAACCTTCAAATTAACCATCTGTTAAAAATACAAATGTGGAATTAAAATCTAGTGTGTCAGGAAATTCATGCGTAAGTATTCCCTTTTAAATGCCTTCCTCTTGAGCCCCATCTAAAAGCCGCTCAATAGTCAAGGTAAGTTAGGACCAAAGGAGTCTTTAGGAAAAGGAAAAAAGTAGCTGCATTTCAATAGAAGAGCATACCTAAAAGATGCTCGATTATCAAGGTAATTTAGGAAAAAAGGAAAAAAAGTAGCTGCATGATAAGGCACAGCTAATTGTTCATACTAGCTCATTAAATAGTAAAACAGGAATGGTTGATGTCCAAGCTGATACAACATAGATCAGAACTTAACGAAATGATACAACTAATTAGACAAATAGAAGTAGTGATGCATGAGAATGAAAAGGATTAACTATATTAAATGTTTCAAAATGAGCAATGTTTCATTATAAAAACCCCCATATACTCCATATTGTCCTGATACAATACCTAGAGAAACCCAAGTTTCATGATGAAATGGACGTGGTAAAGATTTGGTGAGAATGTCCGCCACCATGTGCCTAGTTGGCACATACACAACCTCAAGAAATCCCTTGTTTTGGTGTTCTCTTCACCAGTGCAATCACAACTTGATGTGTCAAGTTAGATTTTGACAGAGGGGATTCTTGAGCAGAACCAAAGCCCCTTGGTTGTCACAGTAGCCTTGCCTTCAGGGTAAGACCAAAACCAGGAACCAATCCAAACAACAAGCTGGAAATGAACTGATAATCTGCCTCAATTGAAGAAAGCGCAACTACCTCTTGCTTGATGTCTTTCAACCAATAAGTCCATAGAGAAATAAACAGCTTCCAAAAAAGGATTTCCAGTCAAAATTTGAACCACAGTCAGCCTCACAGTAGGCTGTGATGATGGAGTTATTATCAGGATGAGTCTATGCAGAAGTTGTGATATGACTATTTAAAAATTAAATTATGACTGTGACATGGTTTATTTGAATAAAAAGATTATGAAAAAAATAATATTTAAGGGTTTTACTATAGAAAATAGTAGTGGTGAGAACTATTGAAAACACTGGGTGCAGCTTTAACAATTGGGTTATTATAGTAAAGACTAAAATACTTTTAATTATAAAGATACCTGATCATTTTCAAAGAGTATAGCTGGTTTTGACAGTTTTACTACATAGGAATTCAAGAGCAGGATAGGGATTTCTCTTTTCAGAAGAGAAAGGTTGCTTTTTATCCTGAAATTGGGTGAAAAGGTCCTCTAGACTATTTTCCATAGAGGAAGTGAAGAATTTTCACCTCCAAGGACCGGCTTGTGGTTTCCTCGCAGTGTGTATACTCTGTATTGGGCTCGGATGTGGTTTCAAAACCACATCTGGGCAGTTTCCACCAAGACAGGTTGAAAGCATTCATCTACGGACCACAGAGCCCTCTTCTGATGCATAGAATTCTGTACAGAACCTGTATGGGACCCTGTATTGAATAAACTGTAGGTATTTGAATTGTAAGAAAACTACTTCATCTATTTTACACCTCATAATCAAAGATATGAGAAAGTATTCCACAGTAAACGTGTATTGGCCCAAATGTGGGATTTTAACCTTGAAACTGTCATAACTTTGTCTGTTTTTGAGATGTTGAGCTCAAATGTGGTTCATTGAGTAGCCCGAAATAGGGTCTACACAATGATTTCTCATTTGGTATGGGTATCATTGAATATGGCAGAGTTATACCATGTTCAATTTTTATTATCCAGATATGTATTTTTCTTCAGACCTGTATGGAAATAGTTTGCACCATAACTTTTGTTCTAGTTGAGCTATGGGGAAATGGATGGGACAATCAGATAGCTCTGATTGAGCTATTTCCAAAAAAAGCCCCACTTTAGGTATTTCACAATAAGACTGTAGAAGTTAGATGAGAGGTGAATATTTTATCCCCCCTTATTTGCCCAGATTTTGGCCATAACTTCTGTACTTTTGGTGCTAGCTCAATTTGGATAGTACCATTAGATAGACCTAATTGAGAGATTCAATTTGAAAATCCATTTTATGGGTTCAGAATTCTTCTCTGAATTTTATATGGGAGTTTAAGATTAAGATTTATGCTCAGCAACTGCTTTGAGCTTAAATGTGAGCCTTGAGGTATATTTTACATACCCAAATAGGCCACAATTATTTTGAAAATAAATATTGAATTATGCATAACTCATAAGTCATGCATATATCCAAAATTCATCATTTTTGATTTCAGAAAAGATGAATAACTTTTTATTGAGTAAGTAAATCCATGGATTTAAGGCCAGATTTGAATTCTACACAAAAATTCACCTGGGTAGCTCCATAGAGTAAATAACCTCAAATTAACTCTTTGAGGTGGTAATATGGAAAATACTTCAATACCACATAAAAGATGCATCAAAATTTTGTTTTTCTTAATTTCACGCCAAAATAATGGGAATGTGAGAAATCCCATGTTACATATACACTAAGAATAGTGTTATGCATGTTTTGAGTACTTAATATCATGGCATTATTACATGGACTTTTGGTACACCCATAGTGGATATCTCACTTTAAGCTTAAATTTCTATTTTGATGTGAAAAATAAGCAAGGGGGACAAAAGACATCAAAGAGAGCCAGGGTACCCAACTTCTGAGGCCTCAGAGGCGTGGAAAGCTCCAAAGCTTGGATACATGGCTTATCGTGGCCCAATTAGTAAACTAAAACACTTTGGGGACTTGGTTACCATGTTACAACTACAGTAAATCTTAAGAAAATAGCAAATAACCTGCTATTTTGATGTGCCAAGGAGGTAAAGAGCTACTTAGACTCCTGTAACCATGTCAATTCTTAATGACTTTACATGGATAAATTACAAAAGAGTAATCAAAACCCTTTTTGGACTTGTATCCATTGATTTACCTTATAGCACCCAGTAAAACACTGATATTTGCAATTCTACATAGAAATGAGGTAAACACTTCAAAAATTCATTAAAAATACAATTCTTATTGAATCCCTCTGAAAGCGTCAGGAAAAATGGACAACTGTATTATCTATGATATAACCAAAAAGAATTATGGTTTTACTAGTAAAATTGAAAGCTTTACTTACAGTCCATTGTTGATTATTCTATGTGAAACACTGAATCTTCAAAAATTCACAGCAATTACAACCTGTGATGAAATTTCCAATAAAATTGATAGCTTTGAGAAATCAATGATTATTTTGGAATAAAAGAAGATTTACAGATGTTACTCCTTCTATTCTTAACCATATTGGGGTTGGTAGTCACATAAAAGCATCAATTAAGTAATTACGATAATCTTACATGACAACAGATGATGCAATCAATAAATCCAAAAGGGTTTAATGTTTTATCACTCACTGGTTTTTAGTTTGCTCTATGGCATGCCTCTGTGAGCTGTTGTTGACTCAAAAGAGGCCTCCTCTTGCTGTTTTTTTCACATCATCATCATCTTATTATCATTTATAACATTGTTACCTACAAGTAAGTATTAGTTAAAGCTATTCTTAAGTGTTTTAATTCTTTCAGAATCAATCAGAAAGACGTCAAATCATAGAATCCAACTATAAATTGCCGTAATAATCTTATAAATTCATTTTGATCCTTTAAATCCCCAATTCTACATCAAATCTCTCTATCTTATCTTTCAATAAGTTCTTTGGAATATTAGTAAGTGATTTATCTATAATTCTTAAAGTTTTTTTCTCTGAAATTAGTTTTCTTCAAGAATTACCATTATAATTATTCTTGCAAAAGATAATTATATATTTAAATAATTTTATTATTTTAATAAAAAGAAGTTTTATTATTAAAATCTTCTTGTAATTGATTCTTGTAGACAATTACTTGCTAACTGTTAAGATCACTAGTAGTGTTTAACACGTGAAAGAAATAATTATTTAATTATTTAATTGTGGTCATAATAACACTTTGTTATTATATTTCATAAGAACAGTCAGAGTACTGTTGATTAATAGTAATATTATCATCAGTTTCATAGACACATCTTACATCAAATAGCTTTGTTATTCTTTGACCTATCTTTATGGGACTTGTATATTTTGAAAGAGTTGAGTTTACTCTTTCTATTGATAACTTTTGAGCTGGTTTGGTTCAGCTCCACCTTTTACTGGTATTTTGTTCTACCATTAGTTTATGTTATTTTGGCAGTCATTCTTGTGCTCTGGTTTTGAGTCACAGGCTGACAGTTATCATGAGAGTGATTGAGGCTGAGAGCCCAGTTTTTGGTTCCCTTTAGATATTGAAGTACATATTTCATTTTTGTTTCTGGGGCTGATGAGAAACTGACAAAGGCAGGAGGCTACATAAGCTATGTCTTGCCTAGTGCATGAGACCAAATTATTCAGTACTCCCAAAGCCCTTTGATAATTTATGAATGCAGAAGTTGTTGAAATAGGATCAAGTCTTGAGGAGTGGAGATTGGCCTGCAATCTTCCATCCCAAAATCAACAAGCATATTTTCTATGTAAAGTTCTTGTGATAACTTTATGATCTGACAAGATATGTCCCTGGTGATTTTCATGCCCAGGACATATTGAATATCCCCCTATTACTTCATGGAAAAGGGAGCCTTTATTTGAGACTTGAATGCAGAAAGGATTGTTGCTTCTAAAGCTGATTTATTGAGATGTAGAAAGAAGAAACAGAGATCCTCTTTTAGCCCTATAAAGAAGCACAGATTGGCAGCGGATTGTTGGAAGCAAGAATTGAAAAAGAACGTTTTTATTTGGAGATACCAGTCTCTTGGACTGTGCTTGAATCCATAAAAGAATTGTTTTAGCCTCAAACACAACTTGCCTGGAAGAGTTGGGGAGTACCCATTGGGAATTTGGATTTAAATATTCTCATCAAGGTTGCCATGCAAGAACGCTGTCTTGACATCCATTTGTTGGATATCAAGATAATTGCTTGCACAGTAGCCAAGTAAGAACCACAGAGATTCAAGCCTTCCAGTTTCAGCAAGATCTTGTGGAAGTCAATGTTCTCCACCTGAAAAAAGCCCTTATGCAAAGCCTGTCTTTTTCTTCAATGAGGGTACCGTGGGGCTCCATTTTCTATTGGAACACCCATGTGGTGTCTAGAATCCTCATGGTACCTACAAGAGGTACCTCTTCTATAACTTGACTTTTCTCCAAGCTCTCAAACACCTGCCAATTAAAATCAGCCAGTTTATTGCTTTTGAAGAAGCCATGGCATCTAAAAAAGTTGTGGTACATCATTGAGAGCTGAACCTACAAATCAAGCCAGAGGATTCCTCCCATTACCACCTCTTATGATGTTTTTTGGTGAGATTGTACCATTGAAATCTTGAGGAGCCTTTCTTGGTACCTTCTCATAAACCCCACCCTTTGGTAGAGACTTTTCAGACGGTTGTCCTCCAGATATGTCTCCAATAGGATCTCTTGCCAACCCATTGGAGAAAGAGGATAGAAAAGATTGAGCTTGAGGCACTTCACTAACAATGTCAGCAAAAAGTTCCTCTTTGTTGATCAGCACAGGAACAGCAGAGATTTCAGAGATGCCTGAGACAGGCTGGACAGTTGGATCAGCAAAACACAATAGATATTTTGAGGAAGATAGAGAAAGAGAAGGATTAGGAACAGAGGAGTGAGCTGGCCAAAATGACTCACCCTCTTTAAAAGTAAAATCATTAGTGATTATTATTCTCTTTGGTTTTGGATCAAATAAGCAAAAATTATGGTGTTGTTCTGTAACACCTAGGAACATGAAAAGAGGGCCAGTTGCATAAACTTTGGACACCCTTTTTGCATTTGGAATTTGGATCACAGCAGTGCACCCAAATAGATGTAAGTGGTTAAGCTTGAGTGAGGCTAAGTATTTACACTTAGAAATGTGAGCTTGAAAACCAAGATTTGAAATGAGAGTTGTGTTCAACACATCAATAGCCATTGAGAAGGCCTCTCCCCACCAGTTGTGGGGAGCCTGATAATTGGCAAGGAGGACTCTGATTTTCTTGAGAAGTGTCCTTTTTCCTCTCTTGGAAACAGGATTTTTTTCTGGAATGAAAGGTGAAGTGAGTAGATGATTGATTCTTAAGCTTTCAAACATGTCAGTAAATTTTGAGCTAACAAATTTTCCTCCGTTGTTAGAGACCACTGCCTTCATTTTCCTTCCTGTTTGATTCTCCGTCACAGGGGCTCTTATGGAAGCAAGAGTGGCCTGGCATTCAGGAATCAAGAATGCACTTGGAGGGCTCCAAAAGAATAAAGAAATAAAAGAACATCTCTTCAAAGAAGAATAAAAGGGTAAAGACAATGATGCCAAATATAAAAGAAAAAGAAGCCGATGGCCAGAATAATAAGAAGCCAAAAGCCAAAGAGCCAACCAAATGAATCCTTAATTCACTCTTTCAACCTGCCAGAAAGAACAATGGAATTAGTAAGGGATATGACCACCAATATCCACTGACAGGAGAGGAAGAAAAGGTGCAAATGACTGACTTAAGATTATCAGTATTTACTTTAATAAGGTAAAAGAAAATAAGGATAAAAATAAATCCAATATATTAATTAACTAGGGAAAAAGTCCCCAGGTGATGAAAGGTGGCCAGTATATGTGAAAAACTGAGAGGCTGATCCTGGAAGGTGAATCATCTGGCTGTATTGTCTGAATTGGGTCAATACAGTTCTAGTCATCTTGAGAATTGAACTGTGTGACTGAATTCCCGCAGTGGAATATGAATTGGCCCAATTGGGCCAAGGACATACAGGTATGATTGACTGCTGCCTGTATGGACCAATTGAGTTGTCCAAGGAGTATTGAAGTAATTGCTGCCTTGAAAGCTGATTGAATGATAAATAACCTCTGAGAATGGCCCTTGGAATAATCCTGAAAGAATTTCCAACCCAATTCCTGCAGGGGCAGGTGGTTGGGGTCCTGAAATGGTCATCTGATATCTGCCATGGATTGCCAGACTGATGAGCTGAAGAGTCCTCCTTTGAAAATGGTGATGGATTTTGGGACCTTGATTTGAGATCATAGAATTGGGTCCTGAAAACGTCACCATTAGATTGCTGAGCAAAAATGGTGCATAATGGTATATAATACCATATATGCACCACTCCTGCATCCTTGAGTACGGGGTGCATGGAGGAATGGGATATCTTCCCCTTGAGCTGAGGGGTAGAGTGGATTTGAGCTGAGCTGGTGGCCTCTGGAGGTTACCAGAGGCCACAGGTGGTCCTTTGGGTTCTTGGCCAAAATTGGTGGATTTGGGTCCATGGTCAAAAACTGGCTCAGGTGGGCCCACTTGTGATTTGGGACCCACCTGGCCTTGGGGGCTAGTGGACTTCCCCCTTTTGGCCTCATTGTATTAGGCCAGAAGGGGCCTAAAGGGCTCACGGACCGTGGTGTACGGAATATGGGACGTAGAAGGCGTAGGGGGCCTAAATGGCCCAAAACCCCCCAAATATAAGAGGTGGGGCCAAGAAGCCTGATGGTGGCTAGAGGGTCCACAGACCCTTGGAAGACTAAAAGGACCCCCAGGCCCCAAACAAAGATAAAGGCCTGGGGGTTGGTGAGATGAAAGTTGGCCAGGGAGGCCAATGATGGCAGGATATGGCCAGGGGAAAGAGGTGTTATGACCAAAAGGCCATAGAGAACCAGAGGAGCCCAATTGACCATAAATGATATGGTGTGACCAATTGGCCCCAACTTGGTTTCAGGCTGTGATTGACACAACACCAATTGAGGAGGGTCATTCTTTGTGGTTGTGACAGTACCCCCCTCCCATGAATGGTGAGCTCCTGAGAACAACGATAAGGTACAAGCCTATTGAAGCTGTTGAGACAGATTGGGCGTAAGGATTCCAGAGGTATTGAATCTTGAAAATAACTTTGAGACTGGTAAAGAGTTTGGCATATGAAATGAGGTTGATTTGGTCTTCTTTTGATATTTGGCTTTGAATTTTTTGAAGAATGAGTTGACGTAAAGATTGGCATAAAAGCTATAAAAGAAGTTTGAAGAAATATAAAGAGAGAAAGATACCAAGGAAATTTGAAATTGAAAGAAAAATAATCTTGAGGGGGATTCCAATCTTCACCATGGATATTGACAGTTGATTTGAGATAGCCAAGGACCTGGAAAGACAGGTTTTGATTCCAGGTGCTCACAAGGTGGCCAAGGTTATGTTGTGAAAGATTGTAGACCCCTCAAGGAAGTGCACACCAGGAGAGGAACTTACTTTTGATGGTTACCACTCCTGCCAGCTCCATAGAGTAAAAAAAAGATTGATGAAGGAATGTATTGAAAAGTAATGACTTGGAAAAAAGGATTTAAGAGGAAAAATGGTCCATTGCCCCAAGTGGAAATTCCCACAAATTGGAATTTGATGTTGAAAGCCAGGCCAAATATCTGTGTCAAAAATTTCAAAGTGCTCACAGAGTGGCCAAGGTGATGCTCACAACAGCAAAGAGTAGAATAACCCTAAAGGTGCATACCAGGAGTGGGACTTACTTTTGGTAATTCCTCTCCCCACAAAGCACCATAAGAAATCAAGCTCTTGAGGAATTGGGGCCTGGCTTGTCAGGATATAAAGAATGGAAATCCTTGACAATTTCAGGGAAATTCTGGAGGTTTTTGGCTGGTTTCCAAGTGGAACTTTCTGGGTCTTGACCAAAACCTTTCCATTCAGCCAGATACCATACTTTCCTTCTCTTGAGCTTTGAATCAGATATTTGTGAGACTTCCCATTCCTCTGCTTCTTCAATGATGATTGGAGGAGGAGGCTGTTGATGCCAATTTGGGATTGTTTATGTCTTGACTGGTTCAAGGAGAGAAATCTGGAAGACTGGGTGTGAGCCTTAGAGGTATTTTCATATACCCAAAAGACCACAAAAGATAAATTAAGATATAAATATAAATAAAATAAATTTATTTATATTATAAAAATGAAAATTCAAATGAAGATACAAATTTATATTTAAAAATCAAAATTTAATTATAATTTAAAAACAAAATTACAATAAAATTTAAAATTATGAAATTATATTTTTACTTGTAAAAATTAAGTAAAAATGAATTTTTATTAAAAATTGTGAAATTAAAATATTGTTGGTAAAAAGGTATATCAAATATGTTATAACCTTTTATCCAATAAATAAACATAAAGAAATTATCACACCATTGGATTCCTCATGAAAAATAAAGTGGGGAAACCTCTGGATGAAATTTCTGTAACTCAACTCTAAATAAGCTTAAATTAAGTTTTTAGTATTTTCAATACAAAAATTGAAAATCCTCAAAACTTTAATTTAATTCAAACAGCATGTGGTGTTAACCACCAATTTTTGTATTAAAATGGAGGTGTTGTGTTTAGTTTAAAAGCTATGAGGAATTGAAGTATTTCCAATTGAATTCAATTGAAATGTCAAAATGTGCGCATGTATTACATAAGTGAACTTTGATTTACATATGAGGTATCAATTATTACTGTATTGTACTGTACAATTCAATTGAATTACATATGTAAATTTCATGTATAATACATAATGAGGAATTAAAGGAAATATTAAACTGGAAAGATTAAAATTGGGGGGAAAAGGAACTCTAGCTCTAAGGGGGAGCCAGACCCCCAAAATCCTTGCTGACTGGCGTGGGATGTCAAAATCCACACAAAAGTTGATTAATTTAGGCCTGGAATTGAGTCACAGGGTCTGTGACTCAATTGATGATGAGGTTTTGATACCAACCGGGATGGTTTTAAGTGCTTCCAAGAGGGTAAAACTACCCTTAAGTTGAAACAATGTTAGTAAAAACAGTTTTAACTGGTTTCTACGCCTCTTACACACATTCTGACGTGTTTTTAAGGCTCTAGACCAGGTATTGCTATAGTAATGGCTGATTTAAGGGTCTAAAATGGCTAAAAATGGCTTAAACCAGCCCTTTTTTGGTCTAAACCAGGGTTCAATGATGCCATAATTGGCTTTTCTTTTGTCAGACTGTTTTTCACGACTGACAAGAGTAAATTTTACTTTTGGAGTAAGAAAATTGATTGCTATAAAAGAATGTCTTCTTTGCCCCACTTTTCTCTTCATGTTAGAATCTTTTCCTTTTATAATTAGTTTAAACACTGTTAAACCAATCAATAAAAGATTCCAACAACCTTTTTTAAGTCATTTTGAACCTTTAAACCACGTGAAAAAATTATTATAATAATTGTTTGTAACTCTTATAATCATTTTTACCCCTGAACCACCCCAGAAGTGAATTAAAGCATTTTTCATCACTGTTAACTTTGTCACTTTGTTTCCAAATTCACTCTGGTCACTTTTGGGCATGTTTTCTCTTTAATATTATTTTTAAAGACTCTGTTCTTCAATTAATTTCTTGCAGTCCTTTGCTCAATTAATTCCAATTGAAATTGCTCTTGAAGAAATTTTGTTTGTAGCCTTAAATATCTCTTGTAGAGCATTTTTGGATAAATTTTTATTGTTGGTAAAAGAATAAATCTTTATAATATTATTTTTTTATACTAATAAAGTTATAAACAATAAAATTGGCTTGTTTTCTCTTAAAAACAATATTTCTTACTAATTTTTAATTGATTTTTACCTTATACAAATTTTGAGTACCAGAAAAGTACTTGATTTTTAATCAAAGTTTCATATCCACACCTTACATTTGGGGGCCCAGCCGTGATATCTTACCTGTGACATATTTTTTTTACTTTTTTTAAACCTTTTTCTTATATAGAAAAATTTAAAAAACATATAAAAAATACTTATAATTCAAAAAATCCATAATATATATTTTTTTTCATATTATAAGTGAGGCTTATATTTTTATTTAATTTTTTGAAATAACCTTTTTTCTACTTGATTAATTGGCTTTTTCATTAATTTTAGTGTCTGACAAAGTGGTAAGACAAGAAAACATTGAAACAGCCTCAACAGTCACCAGCATTATTCCTTCCAGTACTGTTAATTCAGACCATAATAGCACGGTTATTGTGACTCAAAATAACCAACCTGAACCAATATCTTCTGAATTGATTAGCTTGGATATAAGTAATACCCTTCAGAAAGCTAAGAATTTGGCCAATAGTAAGTATTTGACATAAAAATACTATTTTAAGCCTTTTTAATCATAAAATATGCCTTCAACTAGATCAGGAGCCAGCTATAACCCCTCAAGCAACTCCCAGAAAGTAATAGACATGATTATGGCAGAAGCCAACCAGGTAAAGAAGGAAAAGGGTCATTTGATGACTTCCAAACAACTAAAATCGATCATTCTGATGCTGATAATACCATTCTACCTTCAAAAAGAGCTGACACAACCACAAGAAGCCTCAGTGAACATATACAAAGCCAGCCACAAAGCTTACAACAATGCACTTCAGTATAAGGAGTACCAGATCCTGGCATATCTATGGAAAAAGTGCATGAATTCTTACCTGAATGTGAGAAAGTTCCTGGGCCATCCCAACACTTGCAAATTGCTCAATGGATGGCATCCATTGATGGAAAAGAAAAACATGATGCTCTTGACACTAGAATGGAGGAAAAACAACCCTCCACCACCCAAAAAAGTGTCAAAAACAGCCCCAGTGGCCAGCAGAAGCAATTCCAATGTGAAAAAGCAGCCACAAGCTCCAAACAAGGGCAAAGGGAGGGAACCAGCCACAAAGCCTTACAGCCAAGGATACAGGATGCCATGGAAAATGTATTTCAGATGGCAAGAGCCGTGATGGAATTACAGATGAAGGAGGAAGCCAGATTAAGAGTCCAGAAATGATTTCTGCCATATTTGCTTCCATCCCAGAGTTGTATGAAGGGATAAATGACGTGAAAAAACATCTTTCTGATAAAAATGAAACCATTTGTAACAACATTAAAACAAATAACTCAAGTCTGTGCCAAATTAATGAAACACTTATGTGTTTTAAAAAAGTTTTAAGAACAATTAAGACTTCCAATAATGGTAATTCTTTTGGCAATAAGATAAATGAACAATCTGCCATTATTAACGAATTGACAGACAAATATTCTAAATTCAATATTGATGACATAATTGAAACAAGAATAAAACAAGCCATAAATAATATCAAAGAGGATAATAAGAAAGCTCTTGATGATATTTCAAAATCATTTGTTGAAGTAAAGACACATATAATTGCCTTGAGAAAATGTTTTGATACCTCAAAAGAGGAAATATCAAAATTAACAATAAAGTTAAATGAAGTTATATCTGATAATACTAAACAAACAGAATTATGGAATGAGCTGACATATAAAGAGGATGATCATAAAAAGAATGTAATAGCCTCTATACAAAGCTTACAACATGAATTAAGAAATTCCCAAAGGTGTAGCAACAGTAAAATGAATGATATTGAACAAATACTGAACACCTTACCAAGAATGCCTACACCTCTGAATCAAAATGAGGGCACAAGAATTCAACATCCACAAGTATTGGGTCCTGATAATTCACAGTTAGAAAATGAATTATCCACTTCTTTTCATAACTTGGAACCATCAATGGGCCAAGCACTTTTGAAAGAAGTACCAAAACTTAAAGAATGGCCTCACTTCAGTGGTGAAGGAGAATATGACCATATGGAATTCATCAGAGGTATTGACATGATCAAAGAAGACTTTGAACTACCAGACAGATTGGTAGCAGCCAGGTTTAACACCTTATTTAACAAATCAGCTCACAGATGGTATATCAAATTGAGACAAGCACATGGACAACAAAGTTGGACTTGGTGGAAAACCCAAATTATCAACAAATGGGCCAATGATTCTTGGAGGTTTAAAGTGGAAGCAGCCTTTGAATCTGCCAAATTTAATGCTAATAAAGACAAAGATTTACCATGGTTTTGCCAACAAAAAGACAGATTAACAGCATTATATCCTGACATGTCAGAATTTATTATCCATAGAAGGATTCTGAGACAATGTGGAGGTGACTTAGAGAATGCTGTCAAAAGCAGGACTACTGAAAAATCTTCAGCAGAAGATATTATCAATATATTAGAAGAAGTAACCACCAGAACCAAAATTGGTTCTAGTAGGGTGAATCTCAAAACAAGGTTCAATACACCTTGGAAAGATTCTGTGGACAAAAACCCCAAAGAAAATTATAATAATATTAAGTATAAATCTGCAGATACAGTCAGAAAGTGCCATATTTGCCAAAGCACCACCCATTCAGCAAATACATGTCCAAAAAGGGGGAAAATCAATGAAATTGATATTGAAAAGGAACCTGATGTTGAAAAAGATGACATAATTGAAGACAATTCAGATGATAAGTCATCCATATTTTCTGAATCTTCAAAAGATATAGACAATATCAATGCCACTTTTGACATCATGGAATCTTATTCCCACTTGCCACAATTGAGCAATGGTAAACTTGATTTATCAAAAGTTCAAGATGCACAACTCATGAAAACAAAACAAAACAGAGGGAAAGGTTATACAGCTGATAACTCCTGTATAACAGAATTGGTGATTGACCACAAGCCCACCAAACCTTTGCTTGACCCAGGAGCCTTCTGCTCTTGTGTTGGAAAATCTTTTCTTAAGACTTGTGTACCAAATTTTGAAGACCAATTGTTACCAATTGATGGTATTAAATACAAAAGTGCAAGTAATCCAATGAAAGCATTGGGAATTTTTGAGACCAATGTAATATTCCCACACATTATTGGGAATTCAAGAATCACAGTTGAATTTGTTGTTATGGAAAACTGTTCTAGTAACCATTTTATATTGGGAAATGACTATTTAATCATGTATGGGATATATTTACATAAAAACAAAGATAGATACTTTATTTTTGGAGAAAATAAGTGCCAAAAATTTGCCTTTTTACCATTTAAAAGAAAAATTATAGTGAACAAAGTATCACCAGTCAGCTTAGAGTTAGAGAAATTCAAGTCTGAACAGTTAAATGAAGCTGAAATAAGCCTTCATCTGACTAATGCACAAGAAAATGAACTCTCTAGTCTTTTATATAACCATAAAGAAGAATTTTCTTCAGATAAGGAACCCCTAGGGGCAATTATTGGTCATGAAGTTGACATCATTCTTAACATTGAGAGACCTTATCCACCACTCTTAAGAAGACCTGCATATCCAGCAAGTCCAAAATTAAGAGAAGCTCTAGAAATTCATAATAAAGAACTTCTGGACCTTGGTGTAATAAGAAACGTAGGCCATAATGAAGTAGTAGAAATAACTACACCAGTCATAGTGGCATGGCATAATGGGAAATCCAGAATGGTTGGAGACTTTAGAGCTCTGAACACTTACACTGTTCCAGATAGGTACCCAATATCAAAAATCCAAATTGCCCTTACTCAAATATCTCAAGGAGTTTATATAACCACTATGGATGCCCTTAAAGGATTCCATCAAAATGTGGTGACACCAAGAGCAAGAAAATATTTGAGAATTATTGTTCATTGTGGAGTGTATGAATATTTAAGAATGCCCTTTGGTATCAAAAATGCACCTTCACGCTTCCAAAGAATGATGAATGAAATCTTCCCTGAAGAACTTTCAGAGGGATGGTTAATCATTTACATTGATGACATTATTGTCTGTTCCAAGACTTGGGAAGAGCACATGTACAGATTGTCCAGAGTTTTGACAAAAATTCAATAATTAAACATGAAAATCTCTTTGAAGAAATGTCATCTTGTATTTAAAGAACTTAAAGCACTAGGACATGTTGTATCTGGTTTGTCCCTTGGAATTGACAAAAACAAAGTTGCAGCAGTATTGCTAAAGCCCATGCCTCAGAACAAAAAGGAAATTCAGTCATTTTTAGGTTTTGCAGGATATTATAGGCAACACATTAAAGATTCTCCATCCATAGCAAGACCACTTTATAAATTGTGTGACAAAGACACAGTCTTTGAAATGACTTTTGAAAGAGTCAAAGCTTTTGAGTCTCTAAGAGAAGCCTTGCCCACTGCTCCACTCTTACTGATTCCAGACTTTGAATTGCCTTTTAAATTGTATATTGATGCATAAGGGGATGGGCTGGGTGCTGCACTTCACCAAGTTCAGATCATAAATGACAAACCTGTAGAAGGACCCATATGTTTTATATCCAGGCAAATCAAACCAACTGAATCCAGATATGGAGCAAGTCAAATGGAATGTCTATGGCTTGTCTGGGACTTGGAAAAATGGAACTACTTCTTGGAGGGATGTGTTTTTGAGGTGATAACAGATTGTACAGCTTTCAAATCACTTTTAAACATGAAAACACCCAACAGACATATGCTCAGATGGCAAATAGCCATACAAAAATACAGAGGCAATATGACTATTATTCATAAGGATGGGAATATTCATAAGAATGCAGATGGACTAAGCAGATGGCCATTACCAAATAATATTGATAATCCTGCTTATGTGCCAGAAGAAGCTTCACCACAGATCCCAATAGAAGGAATAAGTGTTACAGACTTGAACACCACCTTCTTTGAAGAAATAAGACATAGTTACACTCAAGATAAGAATTGTAGCATCTTATTCCAATTACTTAACAAAGACTGTAAAGACAGCTCTCTCATACATGCCTTGGATGAAGTATGGAAGAAATCTTATTATGAAGGAAGATTTCACCTACTGGATGGTATAATTTACCACAGAACCAAGCACACATGTGTCATGACAGTTGTGGACAGGTCATTAATCAATCTTGTACTGAAAGAATGCCATGACAGCCCCTTCTCAGGACATCTGTCTGAAGACAGGACTAGAGAAAAAGTGAAAACCTGTATATGGTGGCCAATGTGGAAAAAAGATGTTGCAGAGTATTTAAAAACCTGTGACAGATGTCAAAAAGCGAATAAATCCACTGGCAAGAGACTTGGAAATATGATAAAAATCAAAGAACCAAGCAGACCTTGGAAAATTGTCCATATCAATTGGGTAACTGCCCTACCACCAGGAGGTGACAGAAGTTATAATGCTTGCCTAGTGATTGTGGACAGATTCAGTAAAACCCCAATCTTTTTACCTTGCCACAAGGATGATACAGGCATGGATACAGCTCTTCTGATATGGAATAGAGTAGTGTCATGGACTGGAATATTTACAAATATCATTAGCAATAGAGATCCCAAATTCACTTCAGCACTATGGACAAATCTTCACCAATTATTTGGCACTAAGCTGTTTTTCTCTACAGCCTACCACCCACAAACTGATGGTCTGGCTGAAAGGATGATCCAAACCTTAGAGGACATGGTAACAAGATTTTGTGCTTATGGCCTTGAATTCAACGATTGTGATGGATTTACCCATGATTCGTGTACTCTGTTGCCAGCACTGGAATTAGCATCTAAAACATCAATCCATGCCAGTACCAATCAAACTCCTGCTATCCTAGAAAAAGGATGGAACCCCAAATTACCCCAAGATTCCTTGAGGAAAGATTTGATTGAAATAAATCCCACAGCTGCTAGCTTCAAAGGAATGCTAGACAAAGCTAGCAAGCATGCAGTAAGGTGCATGGAGGACTCTTTGGCATATGCTAAGTACAAATGGGATAAATCACATACAACTCCAGATTTCAAAGTTGGGGACTTAGTTCTTGTATCCACCACTAATTTCAATAACATCAAAGGATGTAAAAAGCTGAAAGACTCCTTTGCAGGAACTTTTGTTATCAAGGCCCTCCATGGAGAAAATGCTGTCGAAGTAGAGCTATCTGAAGAACTTAGCAATAAGCATCCTACATTTCCAGTGAGCTTGAAAAAGCCATATAAATATAGTGATTCCGAAACATTTCCCTTGAGAAATAAAGTTCCCCAAGTTATACCTCCTATTGAGTTATCTGGTAGTAAGAAAATTACCAAAGCTCTCAAAGAAAGAAAGTTGAGAACCAAAAAAGTAAGGGAATACCATGTTAGGTACAGTGACCCAACTTGTGAAGATGAATGGTTGCCAGAAAAAGACATACCAGAAGCTACTAAACTTCTCAGAAGGTTCAGACACACTAGAAATAAGAATATTACAAAGTAATATTCTTTTCTTAGGGGGAGGGAATGTGAGCTTTAGAGGTATTTTCATATACCCAAAAGACCACAGAAGATAAATTAAGATATAAATATAAATAAAATAAATTGATTTATATTAGACAAAGAATAATTTAAATATAAATACAAATTTATATTTAAAAATAAAAATTCAATTATAATTTAAAAACAAGATTACAATGAAATTTAAAATTATGAAATTATTTTTTTACTTGTAAAAATTAAGTAAAAATGAATTTTTAATAAAAATTGTGAAGTTAAAATATTTTTGGTAAAAAGTTATATAAAATATATTATAACCTTTTATCCAATAAATAAACATAAAGAAATTATCACACCATTGGATTCCTCATGAAAAATAAAGTGGGGTCACCTCTGGATGAAATTTCTGTAACTCAACTCTAAATAAGCTTAAATTAAGTTTTTAGTATTTTCAATACAAAAATTGAAAATCCTCAAAACTCAAAATCCCACATTTTGACCAATACATCCTTACCATGGGATAATATTGCATAACCATGATTATGAGGTGTCAAACTGACAAAGAAGCTTGTTTTTACTTCAATACCTCATAGTTCATTCAATACTGGGGTCCCATACAGGTTCTGTACAGCCTTCTAAGCATCATACACATCAGAATCAGGCTGTGTGGTCCGCAGATGAAAGTTTTCACCCTGTATTGGTGAAAACAGCCCAGTTGTGGTTTCAAAATCACATCTGAGCCCAATACAGGCTATACAGGCCTTTTGTAAACCACAAGCCTGTCCTAGAGAGTGAAAAATCTTCACTTCCTCTACATGGAAAGGTCTAGCCACCTTTTCACCCCATTTCAGGATAAAAGGGGGCTTTTCACAGCCAGAAAAGATTTCCTCATCCTGCTCTTGAATTCCTAAATAGTAAACTGTCAAAAACAGTTTTACTCTTGGAAAATAATCAGGTTATACTATAAGTCTTGGTATTTTAGCTTTTATTATAGTAATCCAACTGGTAAGACTGCACCGAGGGCTTTCAGCAGTGCTCACCACCACTATCTCTTGATAGTAAAGGCCTTTTATTTTATTAAATACCCTTATTATCTTTAAAATCTTTATTCTATGCTTTTTTTCTGTGTCACAAACATAGTTAAAGCTGTAATTAGTCTATATTACACCTTTATCATAGTTTCATCCTGAAATTTTGGGGGCCTGGCCGTGTTTTTTTGAAATTCTTGGACCTTACAAGTAAGTTTTTCACCTATTTATTGCTTTCTGACAATTGTTTCTATGGTTTTTAGGCGTATTTTTTCTTAAATATATATATTATATATTTTAAATTGTTAATTGGTGTATATACCACTTTATACTCATATCATAAGAGTACTTGTCACGTGGCTGATAACCACAAAACCTTTATTTTTGGCGTGTTTTACATATAAAAACACTTCAGCCATTAATAAGTCCTGTGGATTTGACTAAATAAGGACAACTCTGACTGTAAAACCAACATTTGAGGCATGGTTAGGTTTATTGTTGACTCAATTACACTTATACAGAACCACTTCATACAGATTGCACTTGAAAATCACAAGTCAATCTGGGGGATACTGGTACACAAACAGTGTAACAGGGTACCAACAGCTGTAATTCTGATGTGGAATTGTTAATTCAATTACACTGTTGTTATACACGGCAGATTTCAGTGATTTACAAATCCCAGAGGCCATTATTAGATGTGCAAACAGCATTTTAAGAAATCTTAATTGAAATTAAGCCCTCTTTTTCCTGTTTTGATTCAGTGGAAGAAAACTATATCCCACTAGAGACCCAGTCACAGGCAAACACACCAGTGAAACCCTCAGATCCAGAGGGAAGAAAGGGCAAAGGAAAGAGGCACAGTGAAGGCCTGCTTACAAAAAAGAAGTGGACACCAATAGCCACCCAGAGGAATAGAAAACCACTAAAATCTGCTTCCATACAAGGTAGACCAACCTCAACCACTTGTACAGGGAAAATTACCATGATTAACCCAGTTGTAACCTCTAAAGGCAAATTGCCAAAATCAGCAGAAAACAAATTTGTACAAGGCACAGTCAAAGGTAAATACCCTAAGAACATAACATTTTTGACTGCTTGCAAACACTGATATGTCACCTGTACACATCAGAAACCTTGGCTTCCAAAGGAACCAACCAGAGGACAGAGAAGGATTGTCCAGAACCAGAAGACCTGGAAGAGGACACCTTGGACATGGTGGTGGATGGAAAGACACTTGGGGAAATCATACCCACTCTGCCATTCACTTTTCAATTCAACAGGAACCTCAAGCCAGAAGACTGGAAAGATATGGATGAAGTTCTTCAGCTCCACAAATCCTCAAAGATTTATTCCAATGGAGCATGGACAACAAGAGGTTCAACCTGGAATCCCACTTTGCAGAACTTGGAGGCCAACACACCAGTGAAACCCTCAGAACCAGAGGGAAGCAAGGGCAAAGGAAAGAGGCACAGTGAAGGCCTGATTACAAAAAAGAAGTGGACACCAATAGCCACCCAGAGGAATAGAAAACCACAAAAATCTGCATCAATACAAGGTAAACCAACCTTGATAACTTGTATAGAGAAGATTACTATAATTAACCCAGTTGTAACCTCTAAAGGTAGATTTCCCAAATCAGCAGACAACAAATTTTTAAAAGGCACAGTAAAAGGTAAATACCCTAAGAACATAAAGTTTTTGACTGCTTGCAAACACTGATATGTCACATGTACACCTCAGAGACCTTGGATTCCAAAGGAACCAGCCAGAGGACAGATGTAAGGTTTGACTATGAAACAATAAGTAAAAATTACTAATATTTTACTTATTGTACTATGAATGTCCTTATAAATGAAATAAATAAGATAAAAATAATTATAATAATAAAGAATTATTATAATTAAGGTGTAAAAATAATTATATTATCAATAAAATATAATAATATAATTTATATTATAAAATATAATATAATAAAATAAATATATTAATATAAAATGATTAATATATTAAAAGGCACTTTATTATTGTTACAAAAAAATAATAAAGGCGTAAAAAATTGTTTTTTATTAATGAAAAACAATTAATAACAATAATATTACCACTATTAAAGTTATAAATTAATATAAATACTATTTATATTAATTAAAGAATTATTAAAAGAATAATATAGAGAAAATAATTATAATAAGAGAAAATAACCTTCTTTTAACACTTAATATAATAATTTTGAGATATTTTACGCCAAATAATGTAAATACAACTTATCAAAATTGTATTTACAATAAAAAATAGAGAAAATTACAAATATTCTTGATTTTCACGTGGAAATGAGTTTTAGAGAGATTTTTAACAAAAACAATTAAACAAATGATTTAATCACGTCAAAATTGATGATTATAATAGGATGATCTTTGGGCTTTAATAATATAAAAGTTCTATATATAGAGAATAAAGAAATTACCTTTTTAATTGTATTGATTTAATGTTTTTGATGCGTCTGAGGGGAAAACAGAACAAAAAGAGCTCTATTTATAGTAAATACCTCCCTCCTAGAGTCCAACAGGCTTCTAGTAGACGTGTACTGATCATATCCACTGGAATTGATCAATATTTGAAGGTTTGGTCATGATTAAATCATGATCAAACCTCATTACATCATTATTACGCCATTATTTAGAGTTATCACTATAACTCTACAATTGCTGATGTCAAAGGCTTGGCAGAACCCCAAAATTTGTGTATTTTATTAGTTTTAATCATAAACTAATAGTATTCTCCAATTTTATTACTTATATGACTGTTAAACTTAATTTAAGGTTACAGTGAGTGATCATAAATGATCAAATTAAGCTCAAACGTTGATCCTTAATAACTTTGAAGATTTACACGCTACAGCAATTCAGCGAGTGAATTCTAATAGCTTGGAATAACCTCATTATGCTGCAAAGAGCATTTCATTACATAATTAAAACTCTATTTTTGATGATTTTTCTTGTAACTCATCTTTTCTGTCAAAATTTAATATTTTAAACTTCAAACTATGATTTCAAGGGGTTATACCTTGAATATTATAATAAAAAATACAGAATTCTTCACAAATGAGCTAGTAGAATCTAACTGTCTACTTATTTTTAAGTTTGGACCACTTTCACAACAAAGTGGTCAACAGCTCTGCTGATTTTAATCAATAATTCCTTACAGATTTTAACCTTGTTTATAATTTGTGAAATAAACTTCATTTCTGTATTCCTACACTAATTATGTGATGACTTTATTTTTGGTTCATCACTCTCTCATTCATAGTTCAAGAGATATTAGCTAAAATCCTTGAATATATGCATTGACCAAAAAAGTGCATATATTCAGGTTAATTCCTTAAGTATTGATCTTGAAGCTTAGCTTATTAATTGTTTTATGTGCGGATTTCTATGGAGATTCCAATGGTACCATTTATTTTACATGTTGCTTCATTGGCGTTTGAAATAAATAAGGATTTGTGTCTTTTATAAGGTATTATTACTTATAACTTATTAAATATTGACTTTACAGATATGCCATAAAAATGGTATATGTGTATTTTACCATGGGGAATCCAATGGTGTAATTTATTTCACATGTTTATTCATTGGCTTTTGAGTTATACCAAGTTTTATACCAATTTATGGTATTTTTGTAGCTTTAAGGTACTTATTTTTAATGTATAATTATATTAAATATTTCTTGTGACCTTTTTGGGTATGTGGTCATATCTCAAAGGTTCACATTCCCTACCACCAAAAAAAGATTTTACCACAATTTGATATGTGTAATTAGGGTATCATCCACTGTCCTACCTCTTCAATAGACTTTGTTAGTCTTGAAGCTCAATAATTCTTAACTTTTCTATTTTCCAGGTTTTCTTTCATGTCTGAACCTTCTTAGTAGTTTATCAGCATTTGTTATATCTTTCTCAAGTAGCCATTCATCTTCTTGAGTTGAATTTCTATACCTTACAAGGTATTGCCTTTCTTTTTTGTTTCTTGTCCTTCTTTCTTTAAGGACTTTTACAATTTTCTTTTCTTCTCCTTCTTCCAAGGGGGGAATTTCAAGTGGGGGTTTATTTCTTAGTGGAAATAACTCCTTGTCACTTGAACTGTAAGGTTTTATCAGACTTACAGGGAAATTTGGGTGTTTGTTCATTAGTTCACCTGTGAGTTCCAATTGCACAGCATTGGGTCCATGAAGTGCTTTTATCATAAATGGTCCTGCAAAGGGATATTTCAATTTCTTTGGACCTTTTATGTTATTGAAATTAAGGGTTGATACTAGGAACAAGTCTCCTATTTTGAAATCAGGTGGCTTATGACTTTTATCCCATCTTTCTTTTGCATATTTGAAAGAGTCCTGCATACATCTGTTTGCATGGTGTCTTGCTTTGTCAAGCATTATCTTAAAGCTGATTGCTGTTGGATGTATATCCACTAAGTCCTTCTCGAGGGTATTATAAGGAAGTCTTGGATTCCAACCTTTCTCTAGCATTTCTGGTGTTTTGCCAGTAGAAGAATGGATTGATGTTTTATATGCCAGTTCAAGAGCTTGTATTAGTGTACACCAATCATGGGTAAAACCATCAGAATCTTTGAATTCTAGCCCATAAGCACAGAATCTTCTGATCATGTCCTCCAAGGTCTGTATCATCCTTTCTGCTAAACCATCAGTTTGAGGATGGTAAGCTGTTGAGAATGATAAATTTGTCCCAAACAAGTTATGGAGGTTTGTCCATAATGCTGAAGTGAACTTTGGGTCTCTGTCACTTATAATATTCTGGAATAAGGCTGTATGGCTAATAACTTTATTACATATCATTATGGCTGTGTCCATAGCTGTGTCATCTTTATGACATGGTAAGAACATGGGAGTTTGCTATACCTGTCAACCAATACTAGGCATGCATTATAGCTTCTGTCTCCTCCTGGAGGTAATGCTGTTACCCAATCCATATGAACTATTTCCCAAAGGGATTTTGGTTATTGGATTTGGATCATCATTCCAAATTTCTTTCCTGTGGCTCTGTTGGATTTTTGACATCTGTCACAGGTTTGGCAGTATTCTATAACATCTTTCTTCCAATTTGGCCACCAAGAGCAGGTTTTCACCCTCTCTAGTGTTCTGTCTTCTGAAAGGTGTCCAGCCGCAACACTATCATGACACTTATGTAAATTAGTGTTTATCAGGGTTCTATCTGTTAAGGCCATAACACATGTGTGTTTTGTTCTATGGTAAAGGATTCCATCAAGGAGGTGGAATCTTCCTTCATCATATGCCTTTTTCCATGTTTCATCTAGTTTTGATGAAAGTGATGGGTCTTTGCAGTCTTTCATTAGAAGTTGGCTTAAGATATGGAAATTTTTGTCTATCTTATAGCTTTCTTTAACTTGGTTAAAGAATTCTGAGCCAATTTCTGTAACACATATTCCTTCTATATGGTGTTCTCCTTGTGGTACCCATGCTGGATTGTCAGGGGTATTTGCTAGACCCCATCTGCTAAGACCATCTGCATTTTTATGAATATTTCCAGATTTATGAACAATAGTCATATTTCCTCTATATTATTGGATAGCAATTTGCAATCTCAGCATATGTCTATTTGGAGTTTTCATATTTAATAGAGATTGTACAGCATTACAGTCTGTAATCACATCAAATACTGTTCCATCCAAATAGTAATGTAATTTTTCTAAAGCCCACACTAAGAAGAGGCATTCCATTTGGCTTGCTCCATATCTTGCTTCTGTTGGCTTTATCTGTCTTGAAATAAAACAAATTGGTCCTTCCACTGTTTTATCATTGATAATTTGTGTCTGGTGTAGTGCAGCACCCAGTCCTTCTCCACAAGCATCAATGTAAAGTTTGAAGGGTAGTTTCCAATCTGGCATTAGAAGAAATGGGAAATTTGTTAAGGAATTTTTCAATTCCTCATATGCCTTGACTCTTTCTTCTGTCATTTCATAGACTGTTTGTTGGTCACATAGCTTATACAAGGATTTAGCAATTTTTGCAAAGTCCTTTATATGCTGTCTATAGTAACCAGAAAATGCTAGAAATGATTGCATTTCTTTTTTGGTTTGAGGCATTGGTTTAAGTAGTACTGCTGCTACTTTATTCTTGTCTATGCCTAGACTAAGTCCAGATACTACATGTCCTAGTGCTTTGAGTTCAATGTATGCAAAATGACACTTTTTCAAGGAAATTTTCATATTCACTTGGACTATTTTCTTTAGTACCCTTTCTAGTCTTGTAAGGTGATTTTCCCAAGTTTCTGAGAAAACTATGATATCATCAATATAGATAATTAACCATCCTTCTGATAATTCTTCAGGAAATATGGTATTCATCATTCTTTGATAATGGGAAGGTGCATTTTTTATGCCAAATGGCATTCTTAAGTATTCAAAAATTCCACAGTGTACTATTATCCTCAGTAGTTTTTTGGCATTTTCTGTTAAGACATTTTGATGAAAACCTTTAAAGGCATCCATTGCTGTGATGAACTTAGCTTGTGACAGTTGTGTCAGTGTCTCATGGATCCTGGGTATTGGATACCTGTCTGGAATGGTATAGGTGTTCAGGGCTCTGAAGTCTCCTACCATCCTTGATTTTCCATTATGCCAAGCTATGATGACAGGTGTAGTGACTTCTACCTGTTCATTATGTCCAACCTTTCTTGATACCCCAAGGTCCATTAATTCTGTAATGTGTACCTCTAAGACTTCTCTAGCCCTTGGACTAGCTGGGTAAGCAGGTCTCCTTAGTAGAGGTGGGTAAGGTTTTTCCACATTAAGAATTATATCCACTTCATGTCCAATTATGGCACCTAGTGGCTCTTTGTCAGTTGCAAAGGCATTTTTATACTTAAATAAGAGGTCAATCAATTTTTATTTCATTTTTTCTGTTAATTCTTGATTGAATTCTGCCTCTTTAAGTTGTTTGGATATAAAAAGTTCCTTTTCTGGAATTTTTTCTTCATTCTTAATAACTGTGATTTGTTTTTTGTTATTTAAGAAGCCAAACTTTTGTCTTTTGTTGTCTCCTATGGTAAAATATCTATCCTTTTGGTTGAAGATATCTATACCATAAATTGATAAGTAATCATTCCCAAGTATGAAGTGATTACTAGTACAGTTGTCCATTACTACAAACTCTACTTTGATTCTGACACATTGTGAGGGATGAGGAAAAATTAGTGTTAAATCAATTATTCCAAGGGGCTTCATGCTCTCACTTGCACTACTAAATTTGACACCTTGTATTGGCATAAGTTTTTCTTGCCAGTCTGGTACAATGGTTTTTAAATAACCTTTACCAACACAGGTGCAATATGCTCCTGTATCTAAGTTAACTTTTCCTTCTTGGTTATCAACCATAACAATACTTATACTTGATTTTCCAGCTGTATACCCCACTCCTCTTGCAGGTTTGGTCCTATACATTTTGGCATCTTGTATGTCTGTCAGGTTTGTGTCAGATGTCCCAACTTGTGGTAAGTTTGAGTTAACATCCAGTACTTCATAGATTATATCAATATTATTAATTTGTGCATTAATTATATTGATTTCATCACTTTCAGAGCTTTCTGACTCTTCTGTCTCTTTTTCAGAGTCAGATTCCTCCTCTCTGTCATTTTGGTTTTCTGTTTCCACAATTTCATTAATCTTTGCCTTTTTAAGGAAATTATTGGCTAAGTGTCCAATACCTCCACATTTATGGCATTTTCCTTGCTCATTATTGTTGGATGTATTGGGCTTGAACAATTCTTTTGATTTATCTTTTTTGATAAATGGTTTATTTGGGCTTTTAATGTCCAATTTCTTCCATATCCTGCCAATTTTTGTTCTTTTTACTATGTCTTCTAGTGCATTAATATACTCTTCTGTGGAGCATGGCTCTATACACCTGCTTCTTAGGGCATTTTCTAGCCCTCCTCCACATTTCTTGAGTATTTTCATATGCACCATTTTTTGTGACATTTCTGGGTACAATGAATTAAGTCTTTCAACTTGTTTCAAGAACCAAGTTAAAGGTTTGTCTTTGTCTGGGTCAAAGAAAGAATTTTCAAATGCATTTTCTATTTTGTACCTCCAGGCATCATTAGCCCACTTGGTTATTATTTCTTGTTTCCACCAAGACCAGGTATTTTTGCCATTTGTTTGCCTTATGCCATAATACCATCTTTTTTGCATATTTTTCAAACAATGAATGTAATCTTGCAGTGATTAATTCATCTGCTATGGAATAATCTTCTTGTAGCATGTCGATTGTTTTGATAAATGACATGTGGTCATATTCACCTTCTCCTGTGAATGTTGGCCATTCTTTCAATTGAGGTGCTTCCTTCATTAAGACTTAGTTATTGTCTTGGTGACTCAAGTCTGTTATGAATGGATTTGTTAATTCCTCTTTTGGTTTAACAGGGCTTCTTATGTGAGAAAATGGTGTTGATAAGTTTGGCATATTTAAATTACCCTCATTAATTTTATCCATTTTTTCAGTAATAAGCCTTATTTCACTTTGAATGTCATCATTCAGATGCATTCTTGCTTCATCACTTTTTTCCACATGGTCCAAAGGTAATTTTTGGTGTGATGAAGTCTTTTCTTCAAATTTTTCTACAGAAATACTTAATTTGTTTAATTTTTCTGTAAGATTGTCAATACTCACGTCATAATTGATTGTCAAAGTTCTTTCTTTGATATCAGTTATGTATTTATACAACTTTTTTTGTCCTTGTATTAATTTCTGAGTATTGTCAATTAATACTTTTGGTTTATTATTTTCAATCATAAATTTTATGTTATCAATTTCTTTCTTATTTTGTGCAACAAGTTTTGTTAAAGATTATAAACTGTTATTTATTTCTTGTAAAGATAATAAACTATTTTGAATGTCTTTAAGAGGTAAAATACTATTTTTAAGCTCTGTTAAAGTACTTACAACATCAGGAGACAAGTTCAATTCTTTGGGAAATGGGGTTGTCTCATTCTTTGTTCCTCTTTGTCTTTGAATTCCATCAAAGCTCTGGCCATGTTGAAGACATTGTCCATGGCATCTTTTTGGATCTTGGGGATCCTGTAGCTTGGGGAATATGGTTTTCTCCAATTCTTTTTCTTTTTCTTCTTCCCTTCTTATGGAAGTGGGTTGGCTTGGGGCTTGCTGGTAGAAGCTACTGGGGCTTCTTCCTTTGTTGCCTCCTTCTTTTTGGCATGATACTCCTTGATCTATTTGATTTGAGGTTTGGATGATAGTGGATTCCATCCATTGGAGTATCTCACTATTTCCTCCTCTTTGAGGAACTTTTTCAGGATGTGCCAGGAGTTCATCACTCCTTGGTGTATTTGAGGCAAAATTTCCCAATCTTTGTCCTTGTACACCATGTAGTACTGTTTGTATTGGCTCATGTAAATGTCTATTTGAGCCCTCTGAATGTGATTTGTACCTGTTTGAGTTACTCATACTTAGTTCCAATTCAGGTTCAGATATCATGGGCATTTCTGGGACTTGCCTTTGGGATAAGGCACTTCCTTGTGTGGATTCTGTTCCACTGGGAATGTTGCCCTTCCTTTTCCCTTTTGAGGAATCAATTCTACCTCTGAGTCCATCTCCATCTGATTGGATGGAGTATTGGGAGACTCTTCTGGTAGTCATATTATAAGAAAAATGAGAAATAAGAGGATTTCAGAACAGGAATTTTCTTATGGCACATTATAAATGAGGTACTCACCTTCGGAGTCTTGAATGGTGGGTCCTGGAAAGTCCAATTTCTTGGCTTTCTTTCTTTTGGTAATTATTGGTGTTGGAGAACTTTGCCAAGTTTCTTCCACCAATCTTTCAACAGTGGTTTGCTTATGCTCTGTTGGATTGTCTTCAAACACGAAAAAAGTCAAATAAATATAAGTCTTTTATAAAAGTGTTATTTTTGGTAAGATATGGCAATTTTCCACGTAAAAATTGCTTTTATATCTTTTTTTTATAGAAAAAAAATGAAAATAATTAAAGAAATGAAATTAAAATGAATAAAATAACTTTTTTATTGGATTTTAATATTTTTAATATTTTTTATGTTTTTATTTTTAAAGAACAAAATAAAAATGAATATGATTCTTTTTAAAATTAATTTATAATATAAAATTATTTTTAATTTATAAAATATCTTTTTTAATCACTAGAGTCACTCAAAGAAAGTTTTTGCAAGTCTAAGGATGTGAAAAACCACGTGTAAGACAGTACAATTGCTTTCCAAATGCCTCAATAGCTTTTAAAATCAATAAATATAAAATTATTATATAATTTTATGATTATAAGTATAATTTATTATTGAAAAATCCCAATTAGAGTCTTTTTAAAGGTCTTTTAGAGTAAATATCACGGCCAGGCCCCCAAATGTAAGGTTTGACTATGAAACAAATGGAGTTTTGGGAGCCTCTTCTGGTAGTCATATTATAAGAAAAATAAGAAATAAGAGGATTTCAGAACAGGAATTTTCTTATGGCAACTTATGAATGAGGTACTCACCTTCAGAGTCTTGAATGGTGGGTCCTGGAAAGTCCAATTTCTTGGCTTTCTTTCTTTTGGTAATTATTGGTGTTGGAGAACTTTGACAAGTTTCTTCCACCAATCTTTCAACAGTGGTTTGCTTATCCTCTGTTGAATTGTCTTCAAACACTAAAAAAGACAAATAAATATAAGTCTTTTATAAAAGTGTTATTTTTGGTAATATATGGCAATTTTCCACGTAAAAATTGCTTTTATATATTTTTTTTATAGAAAGAAAATGAAAATAATTAAAGAAATGAAATTAAAATGAATAAGATAACTTTTTTATTGGATTTTAATATTTTTATTATTTTTTATGTTTTTATTTTTAAAGAATAAAATAAAAATGAATATGATTCTTTTTAAAATTAATTTATAATATAAAATTATTTTGAATTTATAAAATATCTTTTTTAATCACGAGAGTCACTCAAAGAGAGTTTTTTCAAGTCTAAGGATGTGAAAAACCACGTGTAAGACAGTACAATTGCTTTCCAAATGCCTCAATAGCTTTTAAAATCAATAAATATAAAATTATTATATAATTTTATGATTATAAGTATAGTTTATTATTGGATAAGCCCAATTAGAATCTTTTTAAAGGTCTTTTAGAGTAAAAAGCCCGATCAGGCCCCCAAATGTAAGGTTTGACTATGAAACAATAAGTAAAAATTACTAATATTTTACTTATTGTACTATGAATGTCCTTATAAATGAGATAAATAAGATAAAAATAATTATAATAATAAAGAATTATTATAATTAAGGCGTAAAAATAATTATATTATCAATAAAAATATAATAATATAATTTATATTATAAAATATAATATAATAAAATAAATATATTAATATAAAATAATTAATATATTAAAATGCACTTTATTATTGTTACAAACAAATAATAAAGGCGTAAAAAGTTGTTTTTTATTAATAAAAAACAATTAATAACAATGATATTACCAATATTGAAGTTATAAATTAATATAAATACTATTTATATTAATTAAAGAATTATTAAAAGAATAATATAGAGAAAATAATTATAATAAGAGAAAATAACCTTCTTTTAACACTTAATATAATAATTTTGAGATATTTTACGCCAAATAATGTAAATAAAACTTATCCAAATTGTATTTACAATACAAAATAGAGAAAATTACAAATATTCTTGATTTTTACGTGGAAATGAGTTTTAGAGAGATTTTTAACAAAACCAATTAAAAAAATGATTTAATCACGTCAAAATTGATGATTATAATAGGATGATCTTTGGTCTTTAATAATATAAAAGTTCTATATATAAAGAATAAAGAAATTACCTTTTTAATTGTATTGATTTAATGTTTTTGATGCGTCCGAGGGGAAAACAGAACAAAAAGAGCTCTATTTATAGTAAATACCTCCCTCCTAGAGTCCAACAGGCTTCTAGTAGACGTTTACTGATCATATCCACTGGAATTGATCAATATTTTAAGGTTTGGTGATGATTACATCATGATCAAACCTCATTACATCATTATTACGCCATTATTTAGAGTTATCACTATAACTCTAAGTTTGCTGATGTCAAAGGCTTTGCAGAACCCCAAATTTCGTGGATTTTATTAGTTTTAATCATAAAGTAATAGTATTCACCAATTCTATCACTTATATGACTGTTAAACTTAATTTGAGGTTGCAGTGAGTGATCCCAAATGATCAAATTAAGCTCAAACTTTGATCCTCAATAACTTTTAAGATTTACACGCTACAGAAATTCGGAGAGTGAATTCTAATAGCTTGGCATAACCTTATTATGCTTCCAAGAGAATTTCATTACATCATCAAAACTCTATTTATGATGATTTTTCTTGTAACTCATCTTTTCTGTCGAAATTTAATATTTTAAACTTTGAATTATGATTTCAAGGGGTTATACCTTGAATATTATGATAGAAAATACATCATTCTTCACGAATGAACTAGTAGAATCTAACTGTCTACTTTTTTCTAAGTTTGGACCACTTTCACAACAAAGTGGTCAACAGCTCTGCTGATTTTAATCAATAATTCCTTACAGATTTTAACCTTGTTTGTAATTTGTGAAATAAACTTCATTTCTGTATTCCTACAGTAACTACGTGATGACTTTATTTTTTGTTCATCACTCTCTCATGCATAGTTCAAGAGATATTAGCTAAAATCCTTGAATATATGCATTGACCAAAAAAGTGCATATATTCAGGTTAATTCCTTAAGTATCGATTTTGAAGCTTAGCGTATTAATTGTTTTATGTGTGGATTTCTATGGAGATTCCAATGGTAACATTTCTTTTACATTTTGTTTCATTGGTCTTTGAAATAAATAAGGATTTGTGTCTTTTATAAGGTATTATTACTTATAACTTATTGAATATTGACTTTACAGACATGCCATAAAAATCGTATATGTGTATTTTACCATGGGGAATCCAATGGTGTAATTTATTCCACATGTTTATTCATTGGCTTTTGAGTTATACCAAGTTTTATACCAATTTATGGTATTTTTGTAGTTTTAAGGTACTTATTTTTAATGTATAATTATATTAAATATTTCTTGTGACCTTTTTGGGTATGTGGTCATATCTCAAAGGTTCACAGCAGAGAAGGCTTGTCTAGAACAAGAAGACCTGGAAGAGGACACCTTGGACACAGTGGTGGATGGCCAAACAATGAGGGAGATAATTTCAACCCTGCCACTCACACTCCAATACAACAGGAACCTCAAACCAGAGGACTGTAAGGATATGGATCAAGTTCTTCAGCTCCACCAACTCCTCAAAGATTTATTCCAATGGAGCATGGAAAACAAGAGGTTCAACCTAGCATCTCACTGGGAAGAACTTGGAGCAAGTTGCCAGAGGATTTGTATCAAAGAGATACACTTCAAGGACCTTATGGTAATCACCAAAGGTTGGAATCCTACCAGGAAGTTCAGAATGCTGGAGTCAAGGGCAAACAGGATAAGGGAGAATAAAGCCACTATCCAAGCTATGGAAGAACAGTTAACCCAGAAAGGGCCTACTCAGATTCCTTCGGGCTCACAAGAAGCAGGCCAAATCAGCTCTCCAGTGACTTCACACCATTCATAAACCAACAAGTCAGTGACCAGGAGTCAGCATTCTTCACAATACCAGGAGGTTTCCAGGAGAAGACAACGATACAAGGGGAAAAACAAGACCTCTTTAAATCAAAGGAAGAGAGAGTCAGACCCAGTGATCCAGAGGCTGTGGGATTTGGTGAAAGAAGTGCATAAGAACCAGAAGTAGTTGTAAACCACTTTAGAATCAGTAGTCCTATTAATAGAACCTTTACCCCCACTCAGATTGAACATAATGCTGTATCACCTGAGAGTAACTTCAACAGTGATTCACTGTGGTTACAAATATCCCAATATGCTGAGCAAACTCAAAAGCAGTTTTCAGAACTTGAAGCAAGCCATGAGAGGACGAAATAATTAACAGTCTCCATGAATAAAATTGTTAAAACTCTTCAAGAAGGACATGCTCAATTGAGCAAAGCCTCCAAAGAAACCAAAAAAAGACTGAATATAGTCTTTGAAGAACAACACCACACCAGAAGGGACATGGATTGTCTGGACCAAGATATAAACAAATTCTTTAATGTCTACCACAACATAAAGCCCCAACCACAAGGCCATGTTATGGATAATCCATATCACCCATATGACATCAAACCAGATTACATGTTGGGCAATAAGGCAACATCTCCATCACAATACCAGGATGGAGATGAAATGTCTTATTCTGAAAAGGAAGCCTTGAAACAGCTTCCTGAGGCCTCAAGCTGGCCCAAATTCTCTGGAACAGGAGAATATGATCATATGGAACTCATAGATTATATTGATGGACTCTTCATTGTTGTACCAAGCATACCAGATTACTGGATTACTGCTAGACTAGATACAGCATTTAGAGGTCATGCTAGTATATGGTACACAGAAATGAAAGAAATCCATGGCAGAAGAAACTGGCCATGGTGGAAGAGTCAAATCATCCAAAAGTACAGTAATGGAACTTGGATATGGCAAAAGACCATGTCATTTGAAAATGACAAATACCCTGTGGACAAAGATCCATATGGGTGCTGTCTTAGACAGTCTAAAAGACTTAAAGCCATTAATCCTCAGATGAACATCCAAATGAGGAATCACAAGCTTCTGACACAACTGCCAGGAGAACTAGAGCATGCAGTAAAATGCAGATTCAACTGAAATTGCACTCTGGATGACACTGCTAATACCTCACAAGACATAAGGAAAGGAACTCATATAGGAAAATTCACCCCATATAAGAGCAGTGGTTTCAAAGAGAAACAAACTTTCAGGGTAGAGTTTCAAGACAAACCCAAAGAAAGGGTGACAGAAGTGACAAAGAAGAGGAAATCTTGTCACAATTGTCATTCAACAGACCACTATGCCAACAACTGTCCAAAGGCACAGAAAAAAGTCTATGACATTGAGAAAGTCCCAGAGGAGTAATCCCCAACAGAGGATTCTGAATCAGACTCCATGGGTGATGCCATCAGAGAACCATCTGATGATGACCAAGACCAAAGAGAAGAATTTCTAGTGGAATACCAAGAGGAAACCCCACTAGAAATTCAGGACATACAGCTGGAAGCAGGGATGCCACAGGATACTGCCAACAAAAACTTGTGCAAACATACCCAAGATGCACAAACATTCCTGGTAACACCAACCAGAGGAATGGCATATATACATGGAACAGCCACAAAAATGACTGTCTGTATTGACAATGCTCAACATCCATTGATAATTGGTAGTGGGGTACACTGCTCCATAGTGGCCAGAAGTTATCTGGATAACCACTTCCCAAATTGGGAAAAACAGCTCTTGCCAACCAAGGCAAAAAACTTCAAGAGTGCATCAGGAAAGATTACTTCTATTGGTACAATTATTAAAGAAATAATTATACCTCATAGGAAGGGTAATATCAGGCTCAACCCACAGCTTGTAGTGCTTGATGATGCCCACATCCAAGGGTTCTTGCTGGGAACAGATTACCAAAGGATGTATGGCATAGATATTTACAATAGGAAAAACAGGCATATTACTATTGGTACCAACAAGGAGAAGAAATTTTCACTTGATATATACCAAATTTCTAACCATAACCCACTGGAGGAGCTACTGAATGAATTCAGGGAGGGCCATTTAGCACTACCCTCACCAGTAAACAAATACTAAGCTTACTGAAGATGCTGAGGAAGAACAGACCAGCATTTGCCATTGGTGAAGAACCATTAGGCAAGATCAAAGGCCATGATATAGAGCTATATCGGGATGTGGAAAGACCTTATCCACCCATGCTCAGGAGACCTCCTTATCCAGCAAGTCTGGAAACCAGGAAAGAAATTGAAAAACATATCAATGAACTCCTGGGAATGTATGTCATCAGAAAGATTGGACATAATGAAATAGTGGAAATAACCACTCCTGTCCTAATCACCTGGCATGATGGCAAGTCTAGACTGTGTGGAGACTTCAGAGCTCTGAATAACTACACAAAAGCAGACAGGTACCCTATACACAGGATATCTAATGCCTTGGATAAGCTGGCAAAAGCCAAATACATAACCAAAATGGATTGTATTAAGGCTTCCACCAAAATGGGGTTAAACCAAACTCCATGAAATTACTCAGAATAATATGCCATATGGGCATATATGAGTACACCGGGATGCCATTTGGCATCAAAAATGCACCAGCCCATTTCCAAAGGATGATGGACACAATATTTCAAGAAGAAATATTAGAAGGCTGGATGGTGGTAGATATTGATGACATCATTATATACTCAGAGACATGGGAAGACCATCTGCAATACATAGACAGAGTGCTGAGTAAATGTAAACCCATCAATCTGAAAATTTCACTGAAAAAGTGTAATTTTGGCCAAAAAGAGCTACTATCTCTAGGACATAAAGTATCAGGTCTTAGTCTGGAAATTGACCAGAAAGAAGTAGAAGCAGTACTGCAAAAGCCATTATCAAAGAGCATCAAAGAGATGCAATATTTCCGTGGGTTTGCTAGCTACTACAGAAACCACATGAAGAATTTTGCCCACATAACTAGTAGTTTATACAAGTTATGCTCAAAAGATGTAGTTTTTGAAATTACTAAGGAAAGGAGGGATGCATATGAGAGGATCAAACATGAACTCACAAATTCACCTGTGCTCATCTTGCCTGACTTTCAACTACCATCCAAGTTATACATAGATGCAGCATGTAGCCAGGGTTTAGGGGCACCCCTTCACCAAGGACAAATTGTGGATGGTGAACCAAGAGAGGGAGTAATATGTTACATTTCTAGGAAACTGAAATATTCAGAAGCCAGGTATAGGGCCACCCAGACTGAATGTATATGCTAAGTCTGGGCTCTGGAAAAACTCCATTATTATTTGGAGGGTGCAGTTTTTGAAGTCTACACAGACTGCACAGCCTTGAAGTCTTTACTAAACATGAAGACTACAAATAGAAACATGCTGAGATGGCAAATAGCCATCCAGGAGTATAGAGGGAATATGACCATCATATACAAAGAAGGTAAAAGCCATACCAATGCAGATGGCCTTAGCAGATGGCCACTGGACAATGTCAAAAGAAATCCAGATTATGACCGTTAAGTTACAGCCAAGATCCCTATCCATTTCATGGAGATAGATAGGAAGAAGAACTTCACATATTCTGAATGAGAACCAGAAATGGGTACCTTTGACAGTGAAAACACTGATTCAGAAGGAACAGAAACTCCCATACTGGGAATAAGTTCCTCAGAACTGCACAATGAATTTTTCAGTGCAGTACTAAAGTCATATGCCAAGCCAAAACAGTGTGGCATCTTCCTACAACTCCTTCAACAAAAATACAGGAGCCCAGACCTGGAATCCCAGCTGGAAGAACCCTTGTTGAGGGCCTACAAGGATAACAAGTTCTTCCTTGTAGATGGCCTGCTTTACCACAGAGAATAGAATACAAGTGCACTCACAGTGGTAGACAGAGATCACATCTCCCTGATCCTGCAGGAATGCCATGACTGCCCCTATATGGGACACATGAGTGAAGAAAGGACCAAAGAGAGGGTAACAAGAACAGCTTGGTGGCCCAAGTGGGAACAAGATTTGAGTGAAAACATCAACACTTGTGAAAGATTCCAAAAGGAAAATAAGAAAAATGGTAAGAAGTATGGGTTACTTCAACACATAGAAGAACCCAAACACCCATGGGAAACCATCAATATGGACTGGGTTACAGGACTTGTCCCTGGAGGAAAAGAAAACTACAATTCCTGTTTAATCATAGTTGATAGGTTCAGCAATAGTAGGAGGTGTCTTCCATGCCATAAAGAAGACACAGCCATGGATACTGCTATGTTATTCTGGAATAACATCATGTCTACCTGTGGAGTCGCTAAGATCATCATTAGTGATAGCAACCCAAAACTCACATCTGAATTTTGGATCAACTTGTATGACATGCTTGGCACCACGCTTGCATTTTCCACAGCTTACCATCCAAAAACAGATGGCCTAGCTGAAAGGATGATCCAGACAATGGAGGACATCCTTAGAAGGTTCTGTGCCTATGGCATGGAATACAAAGACCATGAGGGATACAGCCATGACTGGGTTACTCTCCTACCAGCTGTACAACTGGCTGAAAATACAAGTCAGCACTCTACCACAGGAAACCCACCTGCACTGGTAAAGAAAGGGTGGAATCCCCTGTTTCCTGTGGATCACTTAAAGAAGAATCTTCTGACCATCTGTCAGGGTGAGTCTATATAGTAGCTATAAAATGTAAATACAAGCTAGTATTATGACTGTGACACGTCAAAAACAAATAATAAATTAAATCTTCAGGTCCTACTGCTACGTGGTAACAGTGGTGATGAGTCTATTGAGGACCTGGGTTGCAATGCTCTAATATCTTTGACTGTGAAGAAACACTACAATAATTATATTCTAATTATATCTCTAATAATTCTAAGGACACTACTGATGGATAACAGTCTTGTCAAGTAAGATAAGATAATGGGTTTTTGAAGGAAAAAACCCTTCTTTTTATATCTTTAAAGACTGTCAAGAGTTATTAACTCTTCACACGTCAGAGGAGTGAAACTTTTCACTCCAATGGTCAGTCTGTGGTTCTGGATCCTCAATTCTGACGTCAGTAGAGGCAGAATTGTGGTTTTGGAACCACAAATGATCATTCTGGATCAATACAGGATGAAAAAACTTTTCACCTGCTATGTCAGCACTTGGATGACATTGTTCTGGTGTCTGTATGATCAATACTGGTCATTCTGGGCGGGTTTAAGCTTTGAAGTACTATTATTTTGAGTATCAAGACAGTACTGGTTGGTACAGGTTTGGTACAGGCCAGTATTGGTCAAAATACTTCCAACCAAGATATCTTAGTCAGTTTTTGAGATATCAAGAAACCAAGAGCACAGAATTGAAGGGCTTAATGAGCTCTTCAATTTGGTATGCTTCATGTTTACCCTTCTTTCAAATAGCACAAGTTATAAGGGTTTTAAGTTTTGGGATGTATTTTTGTACATCAGTATGAGGCTTCAAAAACTTCCATACCAGATATCTTCTTCAATTTGGAAGATATCTGTATTCTAATGATACAGTTTTGTAGGGCTTGATTAGCTCTACAGTTCGGTATATTACACTGTACAGTTGTATGAGTGTATACCAAAGATACAGGGGTTTGTTTACTTTCTTGTTTTCAGAATATCTGTATTTCTGGTTGTTAAACCCTTGAACCAAGCTCCCTCAGTCAATTTGAGAGATAAAGAGGTCTAATGTATCTCAAATTAAAGCTCTTGTTTATATCTTTAATTTGGTTATACTTTTGTACAGTTTTGTACAAGCCCTCTTTGACTTTCAGGGGGGTCTTGGTTTTGAAATAAAGGTCATATGGTATCTCCAGTTGTAGTGGTGTTACAACAACATGGATGCTATCATTGTGTAGCTCTCCATGTGAGCTTTAAGAAAAATACCATTTTGGTATATAATAACTTAAATATGCATAAGTTAGATGAGAGGTGAAAAGAAGGGTTTTGACCTGTTTATTCTCCTCTAGGTTTCCTTATTGTGTTTGGATAAGGTTGGTGTTTAATTTAAGAGGATTGTTTTCTCTTATTTATTACCTGTATTGACTATGTTTGTTCAATACTTGTCATACCATTATTTATGGTATGTTGGATGTCATGCTAGTGCTCTGTTTTGAGTCACAGGCTGACATACCCTCCCTCAAAAGAAGGCTCATCATTGATGAGACTCTTCAGCCCTCCTGGAGGCTCTGAATCTTCTGAGGTTTATTTGTCCATCTGGGATTTCTTTCTCAGTTAGCCATTTGTCTTTATCTGCTGGTTGATTCTTGAATCTAACCAGATATTGCCTGATGTCTTTCCCATTAATTCTTATTTTCCTGGCTTTAATGATCTTTTTCACTGGTCCAGGTGAGTCATCTTCCTCTACTAATCTTTCATGGGTGACTGTCTTCTTTCTGTCAGGGAATTTCTCCTCATCTTTCTGGTGATAAGGTTTGACCAGGCTCACAGGGAAAACTGGGTGTTTCCTAGAGAACTCTTTGGTCAGGTTGACTTCTACTGCATTCTTTCCTATTAATTTAATAATGGTGAATGGTCCTATGAATGAGTCTCTCATTTTCTTGAGTCCTCTTAGGTTGTTGAAGTTAAGAGTTGAGATTAGAACTTGGTCTCCTTCTTTGAAATCAGGTTCTTGGTGACTTTTATCATATCTCTGTTTGTTATACAATTTGGCTTCAGCCACACATTGCTCTGCTTTTTCACAGGCAGTCTTCCACATTGTGTGGAAGTCCTTAGCTGTGGGGTGTACTGAGAGGAGGTTCTTCTTCAAGTAGTCTACTGGAAGTAGTGGGTTCCATCTTTTCTCTAATGTGGCAGGGGCTTTTCCTGTCACTGAGTGTATACTTGTGTTGTATGCCAATTGTACAGCTGGTAGGAGGGTTACCCAGTCATGGGTATATCCCTCATTGTCTTTATATTCCATGCCATATGCACAAAACCTTCTAATGATGTCTTCTAATGTTTGGATCATCCTTTCTGCTAGACCATCTGTTTGTGGATGGTAAGCTGTGGAGAATGCTAGTTTGGTTCCCAGCATCTCATATAGATTAGTCCAAAATTCTGATATGAATTTAGGGTCTCTGTCACTAATTATAATTCTTGGAACTCCACAGTTAGCTATCACATTGTTCCAGAACAATATGGCTGTGTCCATTGCTGTGTCCTCTTTGTGACAGGGGAGACATCTGACACTCTTGCTGTACCTGTCTACTACTACTAGGCATGCATTAAAGCTGTCTTTCCCTCCAGGGACCAGGCCTGTTACCCAATCCATGTTTATTATTTCCCAGGGGTGTTTGGGCTCCTCTATACTCTGGAGTAATCCATATCTTTTGCCATGACTTCTGTTGGCTTTTTGGCATCTGGTACAAGTGTTGATGTATTCACTCAAGTCTTGTTCCCACTTTGGCCACCAAGCTGTGCTAAAGACTCTTTCTTTAGTTCTTTCTTCACTCATATGTCCCATGTATGGGCAGTCATGGCATTCCTGTAGTATCAGGGAAATATGTTCTCTATTTATTATTACCAGGGCACTTGTGTGTTTTTCCCTAGGGTACAGTAGATCATCTATCAGAAAAAATCTATTTTCTTTGAAGTTTTTGAGCCATGGCTCTTCCAATTGGCTCTCTAGTTCAGGACTCCTGTACTTTTGTTTTAATAGTTGTATCAATATACTACACTGTTTGTGTTTATTGTATGCTTATTGTACTATGCTAAAGAATTCTGTATTCAGATTAGAGGAGCTGATTCCCAGTATGGGTATCTCTTTACTCTCCCCATAGCTCTGTGCTGGGTTTGATGGGTCATTCCCTAATGCCCAGTTTGATAGTTTGAAGTTCTTTCTCCTATCTATCTCCATGCATTGTATAGGTATTTTGGTCCCATTTTCTGGGTCATATGCTGGATTCTCTTGGTCATTCTTCAGTGGCCACCTGCTGAGACCATCTGCATTAGTATGACTTTTCCCTTATTTATAGATGATAGTCATATTCCCTCTGTATTCTTGTATGGCTATTTGCCACCTAAGCATGTGTCTGTTTGTTGTCTTCATGTTCAACAGTGATTTGAGGGCTGTGCAGTCAGTAAAAACTTCAAATACTGCTCCTTCTAAGTAGTAATGGAGTTTTTCTAGTGCCCATACCAAGCATAGACATTCTGTCTGAGTAGCTCCATATCTGGCTTCTGAGTCTTTCAGTTGTCTTGATATATAGCAAATTACTCCTTCTTTGGGTATTCCATCCACTAGTTGCCTCTGGTGTAGTGCTGCTCCTAGTCCTTGGCTACATGCTGCATCTATATATAGTTTGAATGGTAGTTCAAAATCAGCCATCATTAGGACAGGGGCATTGGTAAGTTCATATTTGATCTTTTCAAATGCATCTCTTCTTTCCTTGGTAATTTCAAAGACTACATCTTTTGAGCACAGTTTGTATAGGCTACTAGTGATGTGTGCAAAGTTTTTTATGTGGCTTCTGTAGTAGCTGGCAAAGCCCAAAAAAGATTGCATCTCCTTGATGTTCTTTGGTACTGGTTTCTTCAGTACTGCAGCAACTTTATCTTGATCTATAGCTAGGCTCAAGCCTGAAACTTTGTGTCCTAGGGCTAGCAGTTCTTGCTGTCCAAAGTTACATTTTTTAAGAGATATCTTCATGTTTATTGGTGTGCATTTTTCCAATATTTTATCAATTTTCTTCACATGGTCTTCCCATGTTTCTGAGCATATTATGATATCATCAATGTACACTACCACCCACCCTTCCATTATTTCATCTTGAAATATGGTATCCATCATCCTCTGAAAATGGGCTGGTGCATTCTTAATGCCAAATGGCATTCTAGTATATTCATATATGCCCATATCGCATATAATTCTTAGCAATTTGATGGAATCTGGTTTCACCCCATTCTGGTGAAAGACTTTCATGCAATCCATTTTTGTAATAAACTTGGCTTTTGCTAGTTTATCTAGTGCATGTGGTATCCTTGGGATGGGGTACCTATCTGCTTTGGTGTAATTATTCAAAGCCCTAAAGTCACCACATAGTCTGGATTTACCATCATGCCAAGTTATAAGGACTGGTGTAGTGACCTCTACTATCTCATTATGTCCTATTTTTCTTATTACCCCCATTTCTAGGAGTTCATTGATATGTTTCTCAATTTCTTTCCTAGTTTCCATGCTGGCTGGGTATGGTGGTCTCCTAAGCATAGGTGGATATGGTCTTTCTACATCCAGATATAATTCTATATCATGTCCTTTGATTTTTCCTAGTGGTTCATCTCCTATTGCAAAAGCTCCTCTATGCTTTCTCAATACTTTCAGTAAGTTGAGTTTCATTTTACTGGTGAGTTGAGTGCCATATTGGGCTTCTTTGAATTCTTCCACTAGCTCTTTCAAGGTGTTATCATTTGTTACATGATTTATGTCAAAGGAAAATTTTTTGTCTTTGTTTGTACCTATGGTAAGATATCTGTTTTTACTATTGAAAATGTCCATACCATACATTCTTTGGTACTCTGTACCTAGTAAGAATCCTTGTACATGTGCATTCTCTAGAACTACAAATTCAGGTTCCAGTCTGATGTTTCCTTTTTGGTGTGGGATAATTATCTCTTTGATTATTGTCCCTAGTGAGTGGATTTTGCCTGATGCACTTTTAAATTTTCTAGCTTTTGTTGGGATTATATCTTCTTCCCACTTGGGGAAGTGTTGTTTCAAGTATTCTTTTGCCACTATGGAGCAACTTGCTCCTGTGTCAATGATCATTGGGTGTTTACAGTTCTCAATATAAACTGTCAATTTTGTAGGTGTTCCATGAATGAATCCCATCCCTCTATTTGGGGTTACCAGGAATGTTTGTGCATTCTGTGTGTGCTTACAGAGCTCTTTGTCTGTTGTTATTTGTGGTATTCCTGAATCCAATTCAATGTCTTGTATGTCAAGTGAACTTTCTTCATTGCATTCCACTATGTATTCTTCTATGGTATCAGGTTCACTTTGTGATTCTGCTCTCATACCATTTCCCATGCTGTCAGAATCAGATTTTTTACCTGTTTGTTCTTCTTCTGATTCTTCATCAATTGCATATATTTTCTTTTTTGGTTTTGTGCAGTTGTTGGCATAGTGGTCTGGTGATCCACAGTTGTGGCACACATATTTCTTTTTTGGGGTTTCTTTCCCCTTTTCTTTGTTTGTCTCTTTAACCTCAGACCTCTTGTCTTTGAAGTTTGGTTTATAGGATGTGTACCTTCCTATGGAGGGTTTTTTTCTCACATCTTGTATGACATTTGCTATGTCATCAATGCTGCTGATGTTGTTGCATCTGCATTTGACTGCATGTTCTAGATCTCCTGGCAATTTTGTTAGGGGTTTATGGTTTCTCATTTCTATTGTCATATTGGGATCAATAGCTTTTAGCCTCTTTGTTTGTTTGAGGCACCATTCATAAGGGTCTTTTTCTGTGGAGTATCTATCACTTTCAAAGGACATGGTCCTTTGCCAGATCCAACTACCATTGCTATACTTTTGTATAATCTGGTTCCTCCACCATGGCCAGCTTTTTCTTCCATGTATTTCTTTCATTTCAGTATACCATATGTTTGCATGGCCTCTGAATGCTGTGTTAAGTCTTGTTGTGATCCAGTAGTCTGGTATCTTTGGGACATCAACAAAGAGTCCATCAATATAGTCAATGATCTCCATATGGTCATATTCCCCAATTCCTGAGAACTTTGGCCAGTTTTCTACTTCTGGTAACTGCTTTAGTGCCTGTTTCTCTGAATAGTTGAGATTTTCCCCATCTTGGTACACTGACTCTGATCTTAACTTTGGAATCTGATATTCAGGTTCCTGGTCATAGTCTTTATCCTCTTCTTTCAATTTTGTAGAGGTAGTAGGTTGACCTTGTGTTGGAGGGTATTGATTGTCTTCCCTGTCATAGAGGTAATCAATTTCTTTGTCAAAGTTATCCTGTTGCTGCTGGATACTCCTCAGATCCCTCCTCACAGTTTGTTGTTATTCTAGAATTGAATTCAACTGTCTGTTAGTTTTTTCAAATTCTGTCCAAATTTTGGCCAGATTTGTATTTAAGTCTTTTATGACTGTTGCTTGGAAAGCATTTTCTTCTTTCAATGTTTCCACTTCTGTCCTCATTTTTCCTGAGGTTTCATGTGTCCAATCCATGAATTGGGCCAATTTGGTCCATGTGAATTTGTTTTTAAACTCATGAGTGTGGATTGTAGTTTCAGTTATTAATTCTGGGTCTATTGAGTCAGAACTATCAAAACTATTTGTAGGTACAACTATTTCTTGCTTTTGTGTACTTCTTGGACTAAGTCCATCAGATTTTTCATCAATGGGTCTGCTTCTTTCTTCCTCTGGTTGAAAGAAGTCTTGTTTTTCCCTTGGGCTCCTTTTCTCCTGTTGGAAGCTACCTGGAAGGGTTGGGGAGCCTTGGATGAAGTTTCCTTTGGCTTTTAGGGCCTGGAACTGCTGGATTGTTGTGGGGAAGATGGGACTTCTCCTTCCATTTCTGGGGGTTCCTGAATCTGACTGGGCTCTTCCTTGTGCCAAGATCTCTCTATGGCTTGTATGGCTGCCTGGTTCTCTTTGATTCTGGTTGCTCTTTCTTCTAAGAGTTTGAAATTCTTGTTGGGATTCCAACCTTGCATTTCTGTCAAAAGTTCCATCTAAGCCATTTGCTTGAGACAGATCTTCTGGGTTGTTATCCCTACTTCTGCCCATGATGCTGCCATAGTGAACATTTTTTTGTCCATGCTCCATGTGAAGAGGTCTCTCAGGAGTTTGTGTATTTGGAGGACCTGTTCTGCATCTGTACAATCTCCTGGTTGGACTTCTGGGTTGAATTTGATTTGGAATAAGACCTTGGGTAGGAGTTCCCTGATGGTAAGTCCTTTGCTGGTCATTTGCTCCAGTTCTTCTTCCTCTGTGTCTTCTTGGCCAGTGTTCTGGTTGATTTCTTGGGAATCCAAGATCTCTAAGAAGTGGAGGTGTCATGTTAACAATGTTAAAAAATGAAAAACAATACAAAATGTTGTATTTTTCAAGGTTTATTTACCTTTAGCAGGCCCTTGTACAAATTTATGATCTATACTCTTTGGCAATTTGCCTTTAGAGTTTACAACTGGGTTGATAACAGTGATTTTCTGTTTCTCAATTTGTTTTTGTGATCCAACTGGTTTTGTTGGAGCTTTTCTGGGTTTTTTGGCCCTTGGCACGGCTATTGGTGTCCAATCTTTTGAGTTGATTGTCACTTCACTGTGTCTTTTCTGCTTGCCCTTGGTTTTTGGCAGCACTTCTCTGTCTTCTGAGGCTGTCACAGATGGATTTCCTTGTGACTGGGTTTCTAGTGGAATGTAGTCTTTTTCCACTATTCAGAAAAGATATTTCAGATTGTATATCAGTATTTTATGATAAAACAAAATGATTATATTCAATTCTACTGTTATTTTTCGAAATTTTTAAGTATTTTTATGTTTTTTTTTTTTTTTTTTTTATTTCTTTTATATGTTTTTATTGAAAAATAACAGTTTTTTGAGTTTTTCACTTATGTTTTATAAGTGAAAACTGTAATATCCAAGTGTTTTGTGAATGATTCACTTGGATATTATTGTGTTTTTGTATGAACACGTCAAATTTATTAAATTATAATAAATTTGATTTGTTATTATAAATATTAAAAATAATATTTATTATAACACTTGATATTTGATTCAAATATCAATTAATTACAAGTTTTCACGTCAATTTGAGTGATATCTTGTTTTAAAGGAAATATTTAATTAAAATATTCCTTATAAATAATAAAAAATTATTTTATTATTTAATATTTATTAATTATTTATTAATAAATGTTTCTATATTAATTTTCACGCACTTTGGTGAAAAATAAAGTAAAATAAATAATATACTGTTTGTGTATTATTATTTATATTGAAATTTAAATAATACTGTTGTATTATTATTAAATTTCGTGGAAATTATTGCAATATAATAATAAGGAGGATTTGTACTCCTACTCTCAACAAAAATATTTTGTAATATATATTTTTGGAGGAAAAAAAATTTGTATATATAATATATGGTGCTAAAAAAAATGATAATAATATAAAATAAATTAGAAATTTTACTCACTTTTAGTAAAATACCTTGTAAATAGCTGAATTTTATGCCTAATTCAGTTCAAAACACGTCCAATAAGGTTGAAAAACCACGGCCAGGCCCCGAAAATGTCAGGGTGGGTCTATATAGTAGCTATAAAATGTAAATAAAAGCTAGTATTATGACTGTGACATGTCAAAAACAAATAATAAATTAAATCTTCAGGTCCTACTGCTATGTGGTAACAGTGGTGATGAGTCTATTGAGGACCTGGGTTGCAATGCTCTAATATCTTTGACTGTGAAGAAACACTAAAATAATTATATTCTAATTATATCTTTAATAATTCTAAGGACACTACTGATGGATAACAGTCTTGTCACGTAAGAATATGGGTAAAGTAAGATAAGATGATGGGTTTTTGAAGGAAAAAACCCTTCTTTTTATATCTTTCAAGACTGTCAAGAGTTATTAACTCTTCACACGTCAGAGGAGTGAAAGTTTTCACTTCAATGGTCAGTCTGTGGTTCTGGATCCTCAATTCTGACGTCAGTAGAGGCAGAATTGTGGTTTTGGAACCACAAATGATCATTCTGGATCAATGCAGGATGAAAAAACTTTTCACCTGCCACGTCAGCACTTGGATGACGTTGTTCTGGTGTCTGTATGATCAATACTGGTCATTCTGGGCGGGTTTAAGCTTTGAACAACTATTATTTTGAGTATCAAGACAGTACTGGTTGGTACAGGTTTGGTACAGGCCAGTATTGGTCAAAATACTTCCAACCAAGATATCTTAGTCAGTTTTTGAGATATCAAGAAACCAAGAGCACAGAATTGAAGGGCTTAATGAGCTCTTCAATTTGGTATGCTTCATGTTTACCCTTCTTTCAAATAGCAAAAGCTATAAGGGTTTTAAGTTTTGGGATGTATTTTTGTACATCAGTATGAGGCTTCAAAAACTTCCATACCAGATATCTTCTTCAATTTGGAAGATATCTGTATTCTAATGATACAGTTTTGTAGGGCTTGATTAGCTCTACAGTTTGGTATATTACACTGTACAGTTGTATGAGTGTATACCAAAGATACAGGGGTTTGTTTACTTTCTTGTTTTCAGAATATCTGTATTTCTGGTTGTTAAACCTTTGAACCAAGCTCCCTCAGTCAATTTAAGAGATACAGAGGTCTAATGTATCTCAAATTAAAGCTCTTGCTTATATCTTTAATTTGGTTATACGTTTGTACAGTTTTGTACAAGCCCTCTTTGACTTTCAGGGGGGTCTTGGTTTTGAAATAAAGGTCATATGGTATCTCCAGTTGTAGTGGTGTTACAACAACATGGATGCTATCATTGTGTAGCTCTCTATGTGAGCTTTAAGAAAAATACCATTTTGGTATACAATAACCTAAATATGCATAAGTTAGATGAGAGGTGAAAATAAGGGTTTTGATCTGTTTATTCTCCTCTAGGTTTCCTTATTCTGTTTGGATAAGGTTGGTGTTTAATTTAAGAGGATTGTTTTCTCTTATTTATTACCTGTATTGACTATGTTTGTTCAATACTTGTCATACCATTATTTATGGTATGTTGGATGTCATGCTAGTGCTCTGTTTTGAGTCACAGGCTGACACCATCCACCCCACAGCCAAAGACTTCCATGATATGTGAAAGTGGTCTTGTGACACAGAAGCCAGATGCATAGCTGAGGACAAGGAATATAACAAGCAGAGGTGGGACAAGACAAACATGGAACCTGACTTTGAGGAAGGGGGCCAGGTGTTAGTGTCTACACTAAGCTTTAATAATTTAAAAGGACCTAAGAAAATGAGAGACTCATTTATAGGGCCCTTCACTATCATTAAATTGATAGGGGAAAATGCAGTGGAACTCAAACTCCCAGAGGAATGTTCCAGGAAACACACAGTCTTCCCAGTGAGCTTAGTCAAGCCATACTTCCAGACAGAGGAGGAGAAATTCCACTCCAGGAAGAAGAACCCCACACCACCAGAAATAGTGGAAGTGGAAGACTCCCCTGGACCAGTGAAGAGAATAATCAAGGCCAGGAAGATCAGACTTAATGGCAAGGATCAGAGACAGTACTTAGTCAGATTCAAGAACCAGACAGCTGATAAAGACAAATGGTTTTGGAAGATGCCATACCAGACAGGAACCTTCATTTAAGGAGATTCAGAGCCTCTAGGAGGACTGAACAGTCTCATCAATGATGAGCCTTTCTTAGAGGGAGGGTATGTCAGCCTGTGACTCAAGACCAGAGCACAAGCATGACAGCCAAATGCTATAAACCAATGGTATATCCAAGATACCACCAAAACATGGAGCTGAGCCAAATCAGCTCAAAATGTATCAAAGGGAAGAGAAAACTCACTATTTTACAAATATACCTGTCCCATCATCATAGGACAAAGAATAACAAAGTTATTCCTGCTCAAGATTGTTGCTGAGCATAAACCTTCATTTTCACCTCTAATCTGAAATAGAGAGTAAGAGGCCTAACCCCATCAAATGGGTATGAAAAATGAAGCTCTAAGAGAGGGCTATCCAATGGTACCAACCAAACTGAGATAGCACCAGTATTACAGAAGGTATGGTCAAATTCAGGCCAAATAAGGGTGAATAAAACATTCACATCCCATCTACCTTCTACAGATTTAGTGTGAGATACCTAAAGTGGGGTCTTGTTGGAAAGAGCAAAATCAGGGCTATCTGTTGGTGTCATCCATTTCTCCATATCCCCACTAGAACCAAGGTTACAGGGAAAACAAGCTCAATACAGCTTTTGCCTAAATACATGCACATGTACAAAATACTTGGCAATGGGATAACTTTGTCATATTTAATGATATCATACCAAATGAGGCACCATTGTGTAGAACACATTCAGGGCTACACACATATTCCATTTTGAGGTTGATATCTTAAGAACTGACAAAGGTATAGCTGTTTTAAGGTCAAAATCCCACATTTTGACCAATACAGCCTTACCATGGGATAATATCCCATAACCACGATTATGAGGTGTCAAACTGACAAAGAAGCTTGTTTTTACTTCAATACCTCATATTTCATTCAATACTGGGGTCCCATACAGTTTCTGTACAGCATTCTACGCATTATACACGTCAGAATCAGGCTATGTTGTCCCAAGATGAAAATTTTCACCCTGTATTAGTGAAAACAGCCCATATGTGGGTTTAAAACCCATCTGAGCCCAATACAGGCTATACAGGCCTTTTGTAAACCACAAGCCTGTCCTAGAGAGTGAAAAATCTTCACTTCCTCTATGTGGAAAGGTCTAGCCATCTTTTCACCCCATTTCAGGATAAAAAGGGGGCTTTTCACAGCCAGAAAAGCTTTCCTCATCTTGCTCTTGAATTCCTACACAGTAAACTGTCAAAAACAGTTTTACTCATGGAAAATAATCAGGTTATACTATAAGTATTAGTATTGTAGCTCTTATTATAGTAATCCAACTGGTAAGACTGTACCCAGGGCTTTCAGCAGTGCTCACCACCACTATCTCTTGATAGTAAAGCCCTTTTATTTTATTAAATACCCTTATTATCTTTAAAATCTTTATTCTAAGCTTTTTCTCTGTGTCACAAACATAGTTAAAGTTGTAATTATTCTATATTACACCTTTATCCTAGTTTCATCCTGACACAAGTTCTCTCTTTACATCTTGCTGTACTGATGGTATTTTTGTTGATAACTTTCCAGCAGGAGTATCTTGAGTAATGTGAGCTGAGTCAAATTGTGGATCTCTTCCATAAACAGTGGAAAATGGTGATTGTTTTGTTGAAGAGTTTTCAGAGGTATTGTAAGCTAATTCAGCCAGAGGGAGCCAGGTGTTCCAATCATCTTGATGATAACTGACATACATCCAAAGGTACCATTCTAGTATCTGATTTACCCTCTCTGCCTGTGCATCAGTTTCTGGATGGTAAGCAGTTGAGAGATCTCTTGAAATCTTGAGCTGCTGACAAAGATTGGTCCAAAAGGAAGAAACAAAAAGTGACCCTCTATCACTGACAATGCTTGAAGGAAGGCCATGCTTTGAAAATATATTCTTGATGAATAAATGGGACAAATCCAATGAAGCAATTGAAGACATTGCTGGAATAAAAACCGCCATTTTTGAGAATCTTTCCACTATGACCAAGATTTAATAAAAGGAATTGGACAATGGAAGTTGAGTGATAAAGTTCATTGAAAGAAAAATCCAAGGACCATTTGGAATTGGAAGAGTTTTGACGAATCCAAACTTCTTGTGATGAATATTCTTGTTTCTTGAGCACTGTTGACAGGATGAGACATAATTCTTGATGAATTGAGTCATTCCAGACCAGTGGAAATCCCACTTGACAAGTTTGAGAGTCTTCTCTTGGCCAGGGTGTCCAGCTAGAGGAGAGTCATGACGCTTTTGAAGAATGCTGAGCTGAATTGTGGGGTCATTTGGGACCGCCACCCAATCTTTGAAAAGAAGAAGTTGGGAAGAGGAATCAAGAGAGTAAACTTGCACAGATTTACCTTTCCCCAATTCTTGAAGAATACTTCTGTACTAATGATCTTGCCATAATTTTTTCTGAATTGAGTCAATAAAATTTGAAAAAGATTCCACCTTGACTTCAAAATATCTTGAAGGGTGGAGCTCTTCCTGCTTGATGATCTGTTGAAGGTTCATTGAATTCTAGCTGATGAAATCCTCCCCCGTCTCCTAATAAATGTTGTCCCAATGTGATAAGGCATCTGGAAGAGTAGCTAGGTGGCCAGGAATGTAAGTGATTGAGAAGTGGAATTCAGAAAGGAATTCAGCCCAGCAGGCTTGACGGCAAGTGAGTACTTTTGAAGAAATGAAGTATTGAAGAGAAGAATTATCGGTGAGAACTTCAAAAGGTGAGGAAAGAGAGAGACGAAAAGCCCTATAGCGCTTAAGAGCCCAGACTATGCCAAGGAGTTACTTGGCATGAATCTCATAGTTGAGCTCTCCTGGAATACACTTGTGGCTGTAAAATGTCATGGGATGTTTTCCAGAGTCAGACACCTGACGCAGTACAGCACCCAAGGCATAATTTGATGCATTGGTCTATCCAATGGTGGGTAGAGAAGGATCAAAGTGAGAAAGGATTGGAGCAATGGTAAATGCCTCTTTGAGTTGATGAAACTGTCTAAGAGCTTCCTCATTGAGGGGAAAATGGGAATTTTTCTTGAGGAAACTTGTGAGTGAACTAATTTTCTTTGAATAATTCTTGATGAAACGGCAGTAAAGGTTGGCAAAGCCAAGGAATAATTGAAGTGCCTTGAGGTTTCTTGGAGGTGGCAAATTTAAAATTTTATGGAATCTTGCTTTGTCAATCTTGAGGCCTTCAGAAGAAACAGCATAACCTTAGTACTCTACACTAGAAACATGAAAAAGGCACTTTTTAAGATGTGTCTATGAAACTAATGATAATATTACTATTAATCAACAGTACTATGACTGTTCTTATGAAATATAATAACAAAATGTTACTATAACCACAATTAAATAATTAAATATTTCTTTCTTTCACGTGTTAAACACTAATAGTGATTTTAACAGTGAGAAAGTAATTGTCTACAAGAATAAATTACAAGAAGATTTTAATAATAAAACTTCTTTTTATTAAAATAATAAAATTATTTTAATATATAATTATCTTTTTCAAGAATAATTATAATGGTAATTCTTGAAGAAAACTAATTTTGGAGAAAAACACTTAAGAATTCAAGATAAATCACTCACTAATATTCCAAAGAACTTATTGAAAGATAGGATAGAGAGATTTGACGTAGAATTGTGGACTTAAAGGATCAAAATGAATTTATAAGAGTATTACAACAATATATAGTTGGATTCTGTGATTTCACGTCTTTCCTATTGATTCTGAAAGAATGAAAACACTGAAGAATAGTTTTAACTAATACTTACTTGTTGGTAACAATGATATAAATGATAATAAGATGATGATGATATGCAAAAAACAGCAAGAGGAGGCCTATTTTAAGTCAACAACAGCTCACAGAGGCGTGCCATGGAGCAAACTGAAAACCAGTGAGTGAGAAAACAATAAACCCTTTTGGATTATTGATTGCATCATCTGTTGTCACGTAGGATTATCATAATTACTTAATTAATGCTTTTACGTGACTACCAACCCCAATATGGTTAAGAATAAAAGGAGTAACATCTGTGAATCTTCTTTTATTCCAAGATAATAATTAATTTCTCAAAGTTATGAATGTTGTTGGCAATTTCATCACAGGTTGTAATTAATGTGAATTTTTGAAGATCCAGTGTTTCACGTAGAATAGTCAAAAATGGACTGTAAGTAAAATTTAGTAAAACCATAATTCTTTTTGGTTTTACCATAGATAATACAGTTCTCCATAGGTCCTGGACGTTTCAGGGAGATTCATTAAGAATTGTATTTTGAATGAATTTTGAAGTTTTTAACTCATTTCTATGTAGAATTTCAAATATCAGTGTTTTGCTGGTTTCTATGAGGTAAATCAATGGATACAAGTCTCAAAAGGGTTTTGATTACTCTTCTGTGGTTTATCCATGGAAAATCATTCAGAATTGACATGGTTACAGGAGTCTAAGTAGCTCTTTACCTCCTTGGCACGTCAAAATAGCAGGTTATTCGCTATTTTCTTAAGATTTACTGTAGTTGTAACATGGTAACCAAGTTCCCAAAAAGTTTCAGTTTACCAATTAGGCCAAGATCAGCCATGGATCCAAGCTTTGGAGCTATCCACGCCTCTGAGGCCTCAGAAGTTGGGTACCCTGGCTCTCTTTGATGTCTTTTGTCCCCCTTGCCTATTTTTCATGTCAAAATAGAAAATTAAGCTTAAAGTGAGATATCCACTATGGGTGTACCAAACGTCCATGTAAAAATATCATGATATTAAGTGCCCAAAACATGCATGACACTATTCTTAGTGTATATGTAACATGGGATTTCTCACATACCCATTATTTTGGTGTAAAATTAATAAAAAAACAAAACTTTTCACTGATCTTTTATGTGGTATTGATCAAGTGGTATTGAAGTATTTTCCATATTACCACCTCAAAGAGTTAATTTGAGCTTATTCACTCTATGGAGCTACCCTAGATCAATTTTTGTGTAGAATCCAAACCTGGCCTTAAATCCATGGACTTACTTACTCAATAAAAAGGTATTCATCTTTTCTGAAATCAAAAATGATGAATTTTGGATATATGCATGACTTATGAGTCATGCATAATTCAAAATTTATTTTTAACATAATTGTGGCCTATTTGGGTATGTAAGAAATACCTCAAGGCTCACACACTTGGAGGCCTTAGAAAAGAGGTTATTGGCTCTGAGTCTGGAACAAACAGTGGACACATGAGTGACATTTTCTTCTTCAGATTTGGAAAAGACCATAATGTCATCCAAACAAACCACAACATAAATATCAAGAAGATCATAAAAAATATCATTGAGAAGAGTTTGAAAAGAGGAAGGAGCATTGGTGAGCCCAAATGGCATAACAAAATACTCATAGCTGCCATATTTAGTTCTAAAACATGTCAAATGTTCATCACCTTCCTTGATTCTGACCAGGGTATATGAACCACACAAATCAATATTGGAGAAGATAGAAGAACCATTGAGAACAGTAAGAAGCTTATTCATAGGAGGAACAGGATACTTGTTCTTCCTATTAACAGCATTGAGTTTGTGGTAATCAACACATTAACGGAGGCCACCATCCTTCTTTTTGACAAAGAGGACAGGTGCCCCTGTTGAAGAGGAGCTTGGCCGGATGAAACCTTTCTCTACATTCTCTGAAATTTAGGCTCTGATTTTATCTGACTCTTGGTTTGATAAAGAGTAGATCACCTCAACTGGAGGTAGAGACCTCTCCAGCTTGGTATGATGATCACAGGCATGATGAGGAGGAAGTTTGTCTCCTTTCAACTTGGAGAATACAACCAAATACTGGTGATAAACAGAAAGAACAACCTTCATTACAGTTTCTACTTCTTCTGGCTCTTCCTCTTCATCTCAAAACTCCTCCAGGGAGTCATGATAAGATGAAGGAGGAAGGTCCATATTCCCAAAGTAGAGATGAAGTGAATATACAGAATTATCTTCTCCAAAATCTTGAATCTCTTTGAAGACTTCATCACTAGATGATAGTAATGACTGATGGGAATTAAGGGAAGGAATATGGACAGAAGATGGAAATGATGGTGTTCTAGAATCACCAACCAGAGCTGCACATGATTTGGAAGAAGAAAAGTCATTACTGAAAGATTTTGAATGATAATAATAGTCCTTATGATCAGCATTAAAGGTGATCAGCCTTTTCCTCCAATCAATAGATGGATTAAAATGATTGAGAAAGTCAAAGTCCAATATGAGGTATTCTCCCTTGGGAGTATCAATGACGAAGAATTCCCATTCAAAGCTTGGGAAAGAAGGGAGCTCAACCATAGATTTAGTATGGTGAGTCACAAATCAAGAATGAGACTCAGAGGAGTCAAGAATGATAAGAGGAATCTTCTCTGGGAGTTCTGAAATTGTCAAAGAATACTTGTGAACAAACCTCTTTGCAATAAATGAGTTGGTAGCACCAGAATAAATGAGAATACTGTAAAACATATCAGAGAGAGAAGAAAAAACAAAGAATTTAAGAGAATTTTTGAGACCAGTATTCAGAATGCACAATTGTGCTCTGGATGGAAAACAGTGCAGACCACTGAACAGAACATGATCTTCACTAAGGCTTTTCCCTGGCTGGAGATTTTTTTTGAAACAGGACTCAAGACTATGCTTCCCATCACAATAGGTACATAAACCCTCCTTGATTCATCTTTCTTTTTCAGAATTCATCAGCTTGAAATCTTTATTCAATAAAGAAGAATGGGGATTGTCCCTCTTTTGAAGTTTTTCTTCTTCTTTTGACTTGAGCTTGAAGAATTTTGAGGATGAGAAGAATTTGACTTTGAGGCTTCTGGCTTCTTCTCTTGATGATGACTCATTTCATTTTGCCTCTCATTTTACCTGGTATCAAGCTCCAGGGTAATGTCCATTAAGTCTTGAAGAGAGTCAATTCTTGAAGGATGGGAGGCCAATTGAACTGAAATCCTGGATTGTAATCCCTTCTTGAAATGATGAATGAGAGCTCTTTCACCCCAATACCAATTTTTGAGACCAAACTTCTGAGATCAGCAATGTATAATGATACATGTCCACCTTCTTTCATTCTTAAAGAATCCAGTTCTGCTTTGGCTTTTATGATTTCATTTGGGTCCACAAATAAGGTGAAGTGTTGAGATTCAAACAGTTTCCTTGAATTGAGAAGGTAATTAGGATCTTGATTGTTGAGATTGGAAAGATAAGGCTCAATCCATTTTGCAGCCCTGCAAATGAGAAATGAAGTGGCATAGAGAACTTTCTTTCTGTCTTGAGAGAAATTTGCTGGATCATTATGAAAAATAAATTGACAAGACTGAATTAAGCTTCTAGCTTTGAAGGGTTGAGTCCCATCAAAGAATTCTGGTGCCTTGGTGGTCTTGATGCTTCAGAGGATGAAGCTGCTTGAATATTGGCCATAATCTGAGTCATTTGCTTCATAATGGCCAATAAAGATGGTTCAGACTGATGAGAGACAGGCTGATTAGACTGGGCTAGAGTTTACCATCCAGTACGTTGGGATGCCCCCACAGGAGCAGGAACACCTTCAGTGCCATCAGACTCTTCCTCTTCCACAGAATTCTCCTCCTCCTCTTCACAATCTTCCCCAGGACCTCTGAAAATGGTCCTTGAAGTTCCTGGAAATCCGCCAGCTACTCCTGAAACTGAACTTGATCTTCTTGGCCCTCTTCCTTCCTTCCTGGATGCTGCTTCTCCTTCTGAAATGGGTCCTCTGTCCAATTTGGCCTTCAGTTGAGGAACCTCTGGGGTGCCATCAAGAGGAGCCCTTGAAGTTGGAGTGAGAACAGCTTGAGTTCTGGCCTGAGATCTTGTCTGCCTTGCATGAGGTGAGTGTTGGATGGGCATGATTTCAGGATAAAAATGAAATAAAATGAACAGGAATCAAGATTTGAAGATGAAAACTTGAGGCAATTTGAAATAAAGCTTGAGGTCAAAGTCAAAATCAATATCTTGAAGGAAAATCAATAAATCAAAATGAGATCTTCAGGTAAATCAATCAATTAATTAGCAAATGAAAACTTGAAGTAAATGAATCAAATTAGTCAAAATGAAAACTTCAGGAAAATCAATCAATCAATGTCAAATGAAATCTTGAAGTCAATAAATCAATAAGTTAAATCAATCAAAATAAAAATCTTGAAAAATAAATCAATAAATCAAATGAATTCTTGAGGCAAAATCAATTTATTTCAAAATTCTTGATGTGAAAAATCAGCAAAATCAAAGAAATCTTCAGGTCAATATCAATTTATGTCAGATCAATAAATCAAATCAAAATCAAGTGAGTTCTTCTTTAAAAATCAAAATTCTTGATGAATAAATCAAATATGAATCTTGATGTGAAGAACGTGTCTGAATAACTTGATGAAATATTTAAAAATCAAATGAAAATTAAGATTACGCCTGAATTCTGAATGAATTAAAATTTGATTATTTGAGATAAGATTTAAAAAAAAGAGAAACAAAAATAAAATTGGGTCAGCTTTCAATTTTCAGATTGAAGAATGAATGAGAGAAAATTGAGAGGTGATGACAAATCATAAAGTTCATAAGCATTAGAGAGTCATAATTTCAATGAAATGAGTGAATGAAATTATAAAGAAAGAATGAACAGAATTAAAAGAAATTATTAGTTAATTAATCTAATGTCACAGGGGCTCTTGGACAGAAAACCAAGGGTGGCCTGGCACTCAGCAATCAGGGATCTCACTTGAAAGACTCCAAAATAATCAAGAAAATAAAAATAAAGAATTGAATTTTGCTAAGAAGAATGCAAGTAAAAAGATGAGATGCAACCAGAAAAATGAGAAGCCAAATGGCCAAAGAGCCAACCAAGTAAGTCCTTAATCACTGTTTCAACCTGCCAAAATGAACAATGGAATTAGTAAGGATATGACCACCAAATATTCATTGACAGGAATAGAAAGAAAAGAGAGAAGGTGCTAAATGACTGACTTGATAATATCAGTATTCACTTAACAAAAATGGTAGGATAAATAAAGATAAAATAAAATCAATATAGATTAATTAACTGGAGGAAATCCCCCCAGGGTCAAAGGAGGCTGGTATATGTGAAAAGTTGAGATCTTGAATTCTTCAGGCTGGCAGCTGGTCTGCATTGAATACTGGAAGCTGTATAGATTGTCTGATGGAGTGTATACCTTGCCATATTGGGAAATGAACTGTGTTGAATGATTTTTCCATGATGTATGATTGAAATACAGGTCTTGATGAATCAGAACTGTATTTAAATGAATGTGGTTGCCAAGTTGGATTGATGAAGCATGGGCACTTGACAACTTGTTTTGAAACTGCCTCTTGAATATCCCTTTAGAATATATTGACAGTATTCCCTTGGAGGAAAACTGGGAATGAGAATAGCCAATGATTGCTTGATGAAAACATTGGTATTTGAGATTCACACTGGTCCTTGAGCCTTGATGACCTGGATAAAAAGCTGAAATAACCATTTGATTTGTGAACCATTGAATTGCTGGTGAAAAAAGTGCATAATGGTGTGTAACACTATTTATGACATTTTTGGTTATTGGAGGTTGAATGTGGTGAAAGGTCTTTTGGAATGATTCCAGAAGGATAAGAGTGAAACTTGTGTTTTGGAGGCTTCAGAGGTGACAAAGTGTTTTTTGGGGTATTTGGCCATTATTCAGTTTTTGGCCAGATACAGATAATACAGCTTAAAAACTGTATTTGCGCAAAGTGCACAAAATGCACAAAACTGGCAATTGAGCCTCAAAAGGCCTGATATGGCCTTTTGGACATATTTCCCATAATACATGGGAAAATGGAATATACAGCTGAATACAGCAAAAATTGCACAAAATGTATTTAAATCTTAAGAAGGCCTAATACAGGCTTTTGGGCTGGATTTTACATTTTTACTGGAAAAAACCAAAGAGTGCCCAAAAGAAGAGAAAGGCCAGGAAGGGCCTGATGATGGTGAAGGGGCCAGGTTGGCGCCAGGAGTGAAATGACCATAAAAAGCCAGAACAAGATGAGAGGGCCAGTTTGGCCAGTGATTATGGATATGGCCAAATGTCCATAAGACTGATGTGGCACTGATATGCCATATGGAGTCCAGGAGGGTAATTTCCAAGGTTGTGACAACTTCAAAGACCGCACCCTCTAAATAATAAAGGAGTTTCTCTAGAGCCCAGACTATGCATAGAAAATCAGTCTGGGTGGCCCCATACCTGGCTTCTGAATCTTTCAGCTGCCTAGAGATGTAACATATTACTACATCTCTTGGTTCACCATCCAGAAATTTGTCTTTAGTGAAGGGCTGCTCCTAAGCCTTGGCTACATGCTGCATCTATGTATAACTTGAATGGTAGTTCAAAGTCTAGCAAGATGAGCACTGGTGCATTTGTGAGTTCATATTTGATCCTCTAATATGCATCCCTTCTTTCCTTTGTAATTTCAAAAACTACATCTTTTGAACATAACTTGTATAAACTACTATTTATGTGGGCAAAATCTTTGATGTGGTTTCTATAGTAGCTAGCAAACCCAAGGAACAATTGAATCTCTTTGATATTTCTTGGTACTGGATTTTGCAGTACTGCTGCTACTTTGTTCTGGCCAATTGCCAGACTAAGACCTGAGACTTTATTTCCTAGAGCTAGTAGCTCTTGTTGGCCAAAACCGCACTTTTTAAGTAAAATTTTCAAATTTATGGGTGTGCATTTACTTAGCACTCTGTCTATGTATTGCAGATGGTCTTCCCATGTCTCTGAGTATATAATGATTTCATTAATATATACTACCATCCAGCCTTCCAATATTTCTTCTTGAAATATGGTGTACATCATCCTTTGAAAGTGGGCTGGTGCATTCTTGATGCCAAATGGGATCCTGGCCTACCCATATATGCCCATATGACATATGCTTCTGAGGAATTTCATGGAGTTTGGTTTAACTCCATTTTGGTGGACGGCTTTAATAAAATCCATTTTGGTTATGTATCTGGCTTTTTCCAGTTTGTCTAAGGCATGAGGTATCCTGGGTATAGGGTACCTGTCAGCTTTGGTGTAGTTATTCAGAGCTCTGCAATCTCCACACAGCCTAGACTTGCCATCATTCCAGGTGATCAGGACAGGAGTGGTAATTTCCACTATTTCATAATGTCCAATCTTTCTGATGAAAACCATGTTCAGGAGTTCATTGATATGTTTTTCAATTTCCTTCCTGGCTTCCAGAATGTTTGGGTAAGGAGGTCTGCTGAGCATGGGTGGATAAGGTATTTCCACATCCAGATATAATTCTATATCATGGTGTCTAATCTTACCTAATGGTTCTTCACCAATGGAAAATGCTGGTCTATTCTTTCTCAGAATCTTCAGTAAACCCAGTTTCTGTTTACTGGTGAGGGTAGTGGTAAGCTGTCCCTCTCTGAATTAATTCAGTAATTCTTCAAGAGGGTCTTGGGTAGATATTTGGTATATATCAAGTGAAAATTTCTTTTCCTTGTCGGTACCAATGGTAATGTGCTTGTCTTTACTATTGTAAATATTTATGCCATACATCCTCTGGTAATCTGTTCCAAGTAAGAACCCTTGGATGTGGGCATCATCAAGCACAAAAAACTCTGGGTTAAGTCTGATTTTACCTTTCCTATGTGTTATAATTATCTCTTTGATAATTTTCCCAATTGAGGTCATTCTCCCTTATGCACTCTTGAAGTTCTTTGCCTTTGGACAGTTGCTGGCATAGTGGCCTTTTGAACCACAGTTGTGACAAGAATATTTCTTCTTTGCCACTTCTGCCACCAATTCTCTGGTTTTGTCTTGAAACTCCACCCTGAAAGGTTGTTTCTCTTGGAAACCACGGCTTTTATATGGGGTGTATGTCCCTATATTACTTCTTTTCCTTAAGTCTTGTAAGGTATTTGCAATGCCATCTAGAGTGCAATTGTGGTTGCATCTTCATTTCACTGCATGCATCTGAATATTCATTTGAGGATCAATGGCTCTAGGTCTTTTAGACTGTCTGAGACACCACTCATATGGATCTTTGTCCACAGAGTATTTGTCATTTTCAAATGACATGGTCTTTTGCCATATCCAAGTACCATTGCTGTACCTTTAGATGATTTGACTCTTCCACCATGGCCAGTTTCTTCTGCCATGGATTTCTTTCATCTATGTGTACCATATACTAGCAGGTCCTTTGAATTCTGTATTAAGTCTAGCAGTAATCCAGTAGTCTGGATTACTTGGTACATCAATGAAGAGTCCAGGAATATAATATATTAGCTCTATATGATCATATTTTCCAGTTCCAGAGAATTTGGGACAGCTTGAGGCCTCAGGAAAGTGTTTCAGGACTTCCTTCTCTGAATAAGACATATTATCTACATCCTGGTATTGTGATGGAGATCTTGCCTTATTCATCAACATGGCATCTTGTTTGCTGTCATCTTGATGATATGGATTATTCATAACATGGCCTTGTGGTTAGGACTTCATGTTATGGTAGACATTAAACAGTTTTTTCATGTCTTTATCCAGACAATCCCGGTCCATTTTTCTGTGGTGTTGTTCTTCAAACACTAGATTCAGTCTTTTGTTGGTCTCTTCAGAGGCTTTGCTCATCTGAGCATGTCCCTCTTGAAAAGGTTTGAAAACTTTTTCCATGGAGGCTGTTAATGGTTTCATCCTCTAATGGCCTGTTTGGAGGTCTGCAAACTGCTTTTGAGTTTTCTCAGCAAATTGGGACATTTGTAACCACACTGAATCACTGTTTAGGTTACTCTCAGGTGTGACAACATTATGTTCAATCTGAGGAGGGGTAATATTTCTATAAATAGGACTAATTATTCTAGAGTTATTTACAACTGCTTCCAGTTCCTGTGCACTTCTTTCACCAAATCCAACAGCTTCTGGATCATTGGGTCTGACTTTCTCTTTCCTCTGGTTGAAGGTGGCCTTGTTTTTGCCCTTGTATCCTTTTCTTCTCCTGGAAACTTCCTGGGATTGTTAAGAATGGTGACTCTTGGTGACTGATCTGTTGGTTCCTAAATGGTGTGAAGCCATTGGAGAGCTGATTTGGCCTTCTCCTTGTGAGCCTGAAGGAATCTGAGAATGCCCTGCCTGGATCAGCTGTTCTTCTATAGCTGGGATAGTGGCTTGATTCTCCCTCATCCTGTTTGCCCTCACCTCCAGGAGTCTGAACTGCCTGGTGGGATTCCAGCCTTTGGTGATTACCACAAGGTCTCTGAAGTCTATCTCTTTGAGACAAATCTTCTTGCAAATTTCTCCAAGTTCTGCAAAGTGGGATGCCAGGTTGAACCTCTTGTTGTACATGCTCCATTGAAATAAATCTTTGAGAATTCGTGGAGCTGAAGAACTTCATCCATATCTTTCCAGTCTTCTGTTTTGAGGTTCCTGTTGAATTGGAAAGTGAATGGCAGAGTGGGTATGATTTCCCCAAGTGTCTTTCCATCCACCACCATGTCCAAGGTTTCCTCTTCCAGGTCTTCTGGTTCTGGAAAAGCCTTCTCTGTCCTCTGGTTGGTTCCTTTGGAAGCCAAGGTTTCTGATGTGTACAGGTGACATATCAGTGTTTGCAAGCAGTCAAAAACTTTATGTTCTTAGGGTATTTACCTTTGACTGTGCACTGTACAAATTTGTTTTCTTCTGATTTTGGCAATTTGTCTTTGGAGGTTACAACTCGGTTAATCATGGTAATTTTCTCTGTACAAGTGGTTAAGGTTGGTCTACCTTGTATGGAATCAGAGCTTAGTGATTTTCTATTCCTCTGAGTGGAAATGGGTGTCCACTTCTTTGTTGTAACGAGGCTTTCACTATGCCTCTTTCCCCTGCCCTTGCTGCCCTTTGGCTCTGAGGGTGTCACTGGTGTGTTGGCCTGTGACTGGGTTTTTAGTGGGACATAGTTTTCCTCCATGGAAATAAAACAGGAAAAGAGGGCTTAATGTCAGTTGAGACTTCTTAAAGTGCTGTTTGCACATCTACAAATGGCCTCTGGGTTTGTATGTTACTACAATATGCCCTTGTTTAATGACAGTGTAATTGAATTAACAATTTCACATCAGAAATACAGCTTACAGATATCTGGTACACTGTTTGTATGCCTGTATCTCACAGATTAACTTTTAATTAGCAATTATAATCTGATAAAGAGTGGTATGAAAGAGGGCAATTGAATTAAGAATAAAAAAAGGGATTTATTAATGGCTTAAAGTGATTTTATATGTAAAACACACCAAAAATAATGTTCTTGTGGCAATTAAATTATAATCAACCACATAACAATATGACTCAAAAAGATAAGACCTGGTGGTATATGACATATACCACTGTAAATATATATAAGATATATATAATATCTATTTTTATTTCAAAAATTACGCCTAAAAAAGACAGAAAAATTTGTTAGATTAAATAGAATAAGAGAAAAACTCACTTATAAGGTCCAAAAAGTAAAAAAAACAAGGCCAGGCCACCAAAATTTCAGGCTGAGTCTATGATAAAGATGTATAAGAGTATTTACAAGCTTTGTATATTACTGTGACATGGTAAAAATGGTAATAAAAAGTTTTTTTTGATGGTTATAAGGGCTTGACTAAAATAATATAGTGGTGGTGAAGGCTGCTGAAAGCCCTGGGTTCAGTCTTACCAGGTGGATTACTATAATAAGAGCTTCAATACTTAAATTTAAAGTATAACCTGATTATTTCCAAGATTATAACTGTTTTTTACAGTTGTACTATGTAGGAATTCAAAAGAAGGATGGGGATTCTTTTTCTGGCAGTGAAGAGGCCTCCTTTTATCCTTAAATGGGGTGAAAAGGCTCCTAGACCTTTTCACGTAGAGGAAGTGAAGATTTTTCACTCTCAAGGACAGGCTTGTGGTTTGCAGAAAGTCCTGTATAGCCTGTATTGGCCTCAGATGTGGCTTTTAAACCACATCTGGGCAGTTCTTACCAATACAGGGTGAAGATTTTCATCTGGGGACCACACAGCCTGATTCTGACATGTATGACGTGTAGAATGCTGTACAGAACCTGTATGGGACCCCATTATTGAATGAACTATGAGGTATTGAAGTAAAAAACCATCTTCATCCTTTTGACACCTCATAATCATGGTTATGGGATATTATCCCATGGTAAGGCTGTATTTGCCAAACTGTGGGATTTTGGCCTTAAAGCAGCCATACATTTGTCAGTTTTTGAGATGTAAGCCTCAAAACTGGTTCCGTGTGAAGCCCTGTATGTGCTCTACATAATGGTGCCTCATTTCATATGGTTATAATTAAATATGGCAAAGATATCCCATGTACAAGTATTTTGTCTATATGCATGTTTTAGGCAAAAAGCAGTATTGGTTTTATTTGCCTTATAACTTTTTTTCTACATGAGATATGGGGAAATTAATGGCACAATCAGATAGCCCTGATTGTTCCCTTTTTGAAAAGACCCCACTTTAGGTATCTCACACTAAAACTGTAGAAGTTAGATGGGAGCTGACTATTTTATTCACTCTTATTTGGCCTGAATTTGGCCATAACTTCTGTGATACTGCTGCTAGCTCAGTTTGGCTGGTACCATTGGATATCCATGACATAGAGCTTTATTTTGCATACCCATTTGATGGGGTTACGCCTCTTACTCTCTATTTTAGATGAGAGGTGAAAATTAAGGTTTATGCTCAGCAACAACTTTGAGCAGGAATAGCTTTGTTATTCTTTGTCCTATGGTCATGGGAGTTGTATTTTTTGAAAGGGGTGAATTTCCTCTTTCCTTTGGTACCTTTTGGGCTGATTTGGCCCAGCTCCATGTTTTGGTGGTATCTTAGCTATACCATTGGTTTATGCTATTTGACTGTCATTCTTGTGCTCTGGGTTTGAGTCACAGACTGACACTTTCACTTGCATTACTAAATTTAAACCCTTTTATTGGTATAGATTTTTCTTATCAATCTGTTATAATTGTTTGTAAATAGGTCCTACCAGCACAGGTGCAGTATTCTTCTGTGTCCAGGTTTACCTTTGCCTCTTTTTTTCTACCATAAAAATGCTTATAATTGATTTTCCAGCTGTATATCCCATTTCCTTTTCAATTTTGGCTCTATGCAGTTTTGCATCCTGTATATTTGTGAGGCTTGTATCAGATGTTCAAATTGTGGTAAGTTTGAGTTTACATCTAGTTCTCCATGTATCAAATCAATATTATCAATTTGGGCATTACTTATATGAATCTGACCACTTTCAGATGTGTTTCATTCTTCAGTGTCTTTTTCAGAATCAAATTCTTTTTCTTTATTATTGTGGTCTTCTGTTTCCACAATCTAATTGATCTTTTCCTTTTTAAGACAATTATTTGCTAAGTGTACAATACCACCACATTTATGGCATTTTCTTTGTTAATGAGTACTGGTTGTATTGGTTTTTTTAGTTTCTCTTAGTTTATATTTCTTAAAGAATGGCTTATTTTGACTTTTAACATCCAATTTTTTCCATGTTCTTCTAATTTTGTCTCTTGTCACTATATCTTCTCGTGCATTAATATACTGTTCTTTGAAGCGTGGCTCTATGCACCCACTTCTCAGGAAATTTTCCAGTTCTCCTCCACATTTTTTAAGTATTTTCATGTGCACCATCATTTGTGATATTTGTGGATAGAATGCTTCTAATGTTTAACCTTTTTTTAAGAACAAAGTTAAATGTTTATCCTTATCTGCATCAAAGAACAAATTTTCAAATGCATTTTCTATTTTGTGCCTCAAGGAATCATTTTCCCACTTGGTGATTATTTCATTTTGCCACCAAGACCATGAACATTTGCCATTTGTTTGTCTTATGCCATAATACCATCTTTTTGCAGACTTTTCACATAATGAATGTAATATTTAAGTGATTGATTCATCTGACATGCCATAATCTCCTTGAAACATGTCAATTGTCTTAATAAATGAAATATGGGCATATCCACCTTCACCTGTGAGCGTTTCCCATTCTTTCAGTTGAGGTGATTCCTTCATTAAGAATGGGTTGTTGTCTTTATATCTCAAGTATTTTATGGAGAGATTTTCCATTTCCTCTTTTGGTTTCATAGGACTTATGTGAGGAAATTTAGTTTCTTACTTTTGAACAATTCATTTAGCCTCAATTATTTCACCCATTTTCTCAGTAATAAGGCTTATTTCTCTTTTAGTGTCATCTGTAAAATTCATTATTTCTTAATCACTCTTTTCTACATGGTCTAGAAATTATTTTCGGTGTTGTGAAGTCCTTTCTTCAAATATCTCAACAGAAATTCTTAATTTATTTAATTTTCAAGTAATATTTTCAATACTGATGTCATAGCTGAATGTAAAAGCTTTGTCTTTGATGTATTTTATGTACTTATACAATTCTTGTTTTCCTTGTATTACTATTTTGAGTATTGTCAGTTAAGACTTTTGGTTGATTGTTTTCAACCATTAATTTAATTTTTCATATTTCTTTTTTGTTTTGTACAATAGTTTGTGTTAGAGATAAGAAACTACTATTCATTTCTTGTAAAGATAATAAACTATTTTTAATGTCTCTTAGAATTAAGACTTTCTGTTTATCATGTTCAATCATAAATTTAATTTTCTCTATATTTTTTGTACAACAGCCTGCGTGAAAGAGAATAAAATACTTTTTATTTCTTTTAAATCTACTATACTATTTTTAGTGTCTTTTAGAAGTAATGTAATATTCTGAATTTCTGTTAAATTATTTTCAGCTTTGGGGGACAAAGCTCTTTCATTGGGAGATGGGGTTTTCTAATTATTTCTTCCTCTTTGTCCTTGAGTTATATCAAGGTTCTGGTCATGTTGAACACATTGTCCATGGCATCTTTTTGAATTATTGGAATCTCGTAACTTGAGGAATATGGCTTCCTCCTTGCTTGCCTCCCTTTTTTTGTTGTGCCAGTGCTTTATCTTTTTGATTTGAGGTTTGGATGATAGTGGATTCCATTAATTCAAGTACCTCACTATTTCCTCCTCTTTGAGTAACTTTTTCAGGATGTGCCAGGAGTTCATTACTCCTTGGTCGATTTGTGGCAACATTTCACAATCTTTTTTTCTTTTACACCATATATTACTGCTTGTAATGGCTCATGTAGATGTCTATCTGAGACCTTTGCATTTTACCTTTATCTGGTGGAGTAACTCATACCTAGTTCCAACTCTGGCTCAGAGATTATAGCAGTTTCTGGGAGTTGCCTTTGGGATATGGCACTTCATTGTGTGGATTTTCTTCCACTGGTGATTTTTCCCTTTCTATTCCCTTTTTTGGGATTGTTTCTACTTCTGAGTCCACCTCCATCTGATCCAATGGAGTATTGGAATCCTCTTCTAGTATGAATATTAAAAAAAAAGATATAAAAGAACTTAACAAATATAAAAATTCTTTTTATAACAATCTTAAGAGATGTACGCACCTTCAGAGTCCTGAACAGTGGGTCTTGCAAAAACTAATTTCCTAGCTTTTATTTTCTTATTTACAACTGGTATTGGAGAACTGTGACAAGTTTCTTCCACCAATACTTCAAAAATTGTCTGATTATCCTCTGTTGGGTTGTCTAAAAACACTTAAAAAGGCAAATAAATAGAAGTCTTTTTATAAAAAATGTTTTTTTTAGATTATGGAAATTTCCACATCAAAATTGCCTTTATATCATTTTAAATAAGAGAAATCAATAAAAGAAATGAGTAAAAAGGAATAGAAATGATTTTTTATTATTTTTTTTATTTTTCATTTTTAAAGAATAAAATAAAAATTAATATTATTATTTTTTCAAATTAATCTATAATATAAGCTTATTTTCAATTTATAAATATCTTTTTCAATGACTAGGTTCACTAAAAGAAAACTCTTGTAAGTCTCAGAATGTGAAAAAGAATGTGTGAGACAGTACAATTGCTTTCCAAATGACTCAATAGCTTTTAAAATCGATAATTTCAAAATTAATATATAATTTATCATTGGATAGGCCCCATCCAAATCTTTATAAAAGGTCTTTTAAGTAAAAATCACGGCCAGGCCCCCAAATGTAAGGTTTGACTATGAAACAATCAGTAAATATTACTAATACTTTACTTATTGTGCTCTGAATGTCCTTATTCAAGTGATAAATAAGATAAAGGAACATTATAATTATGGCTCCGAAATACTTCAATTATTGAAACAAATGAAATACTATAAATTATCTTATAAAAATAGATATATTAATATTTAAAAATTAATATATTCATGCCAATTTATTACTGCTGAAAAAAACAATGAAGGCATGAAAATGTTTTATTTAATAATACAAATGATTCATAACAGAAATAGTACCAATATTAAAGCTATATATTAATAGAAATACTACTTATATTACTAAAAGAATTATTAACAATAATAATAATGAGACATTATTATAAAAAGAGAAAATAAACTACTTTCATCTTTTGAGAAAATAATTTTCAATATATTGATGCCAAAAAATTTAAATAAAACTCATTTAAATTTTATTTACAAATGGAAATAAAATAGGTTACAAATATTCTTGATATTATGTATAATTAAAGATTTTAGAGAGAATTCAACAAAAACAACAAAATATTGAGTGAATCATGTCAAATCTGGTGATTATAATGAATATAATCTTTGTTCTCTAATAACATAATAGATTTATATATGAATAATAAAGATATTACCTTTTGATTTCATGTTTTTATTGTTTTGATTGTGTCTGAGGGGGAAATAGAGGTAAAAAGAACTCTCTATATACTAAAGTCCTCCCTCATGTAGTCCAGAAGTCTCTTAGTAGACATGTACAGATGGTATCCACTGTAAATGATAATTATTTCAAGTTTTAGTGGTGATTACATCATAATCAAACAATCTCATCTCATTATTATGTCTTTATTCAAAGTTATCACTTTAACTCTAATTTCTCTCAAATCATAGGCATGGAAGAAGCCTGAAATTAGTTTATTTAATTATTATTAATCATAATATAATAGTATTTACCAGTTCTATCACTTATAAATCTGTTAAACCCAATATAAATCTACAGTGAGTGATCATTTATGATCATTTTTAAGCTGAAACTTTGAACATTCATACCTTTTGAGATATACATGTTAAGTCCATTCAGACCGTGAATTCTGATAGCGTGGCATGTAATTAGCTTTAATGATGATTATATCATAATCAAACCATCTTATCTTATTATGATGCCATTTTTTAGAGTTATCACTATAATTCTAAGCTTGATGACATAATAGGCTTGGTAGCACCCTAAAATTTGTGTATTTTATTATTATTAACCATAATCTAATATTATTCACCATTTATATCACTTATATAACTGTTAAGCTTAAGATAATATTTCAGTGAGTGATCATAAATGATCAATTTTAAGCTTAAAATTTGATCATTAATAACATTTAAGCTATACATTCAATACCAATTCAGAGAGTGAATTCTGATATCTTGGCATTCCCATATTGAGCTTCCAAGATAATGGTATTACATCATCCAAACTCATTTTTGGATAATTTTTCTTGTAACTCATGTTTTCTGTTGAAATTTACTATTTTAAACTTCAAACCATTTTTTCAAGGGGTTATAACTTTAATATAATGATAAACATTTCATCATTATTCACGTATGAGCTATTAGAATCTGAATATCTACTTATTTTTAAGTTTCAACCACTTTCAAAACCAAGTGGTCAACAGACTTTCTTATTTTACTCAATAAAACATTTTAGGATATAGCCTTTTTCATATCTTGCCAAATAAAGTTTATGTATTTATTCTTATAGTAACTTCATGGTAGCTTTTTTCTGATTCAACTCTTTATCATGCATATATTCAGGTTATCTCAGTAAGTATTGATGTTTCAGATATGACATAAAGATTTTATAGCTTAAGTTTTTGATGGGGAATCCATTTTTGTAATCTGTTTCACATGTTTATTCATTGATTTTGGGGATTATAAAGTTTTTATGCCTGTTTATCCCATTTATTACTTACTATAAGATAATAATTTTAATAATACTTATTGAAATAAGTTATTTAAGTTGTTTCGTGACCTTTTTGGATATTGGGTAACATCTCATAGGCTCACAGAATGATTTGTCATAATAACAAACATCTAAATCCTGGGCTATACCCAGTTCACAGGAGGGGTAAAAGCTAATTTCCAAATGCAAAACCTGCTGTCGGGTGTAGCCATTTTTCTCATGTTGATTATTTCTTGGAACAATGACAAATCAAGGATGGTTGGAGATTTTAGAGCTCTGAATACCTACACTGTTCCAGATAGGTATCCAGTTCCTAGAATACAAGAAATGTTGATCTAATTGTGAAAAGAAACTTACATAACTTCTGTCAGCCTGTGACTCAAACCCAGAGCACAAGCATGACAGCCAAAACGCCATAAACTAATGGCAGAACAAAATACCACAAAAAGAGGGAACTGAGCCAAACCAACTCAAAAGGTATCAAAAGGGAGAGGAAACTGACCTCTTTCCAAATTTACAAGTCCCATAACCGTAGGGAAAAGAATAAAAAAAATACAAGCTCAATGCAGTTGCTGAGAATAAACCTTAACTTTCATGTCTCATCTAAAATCCAGAGAAAGAGGATGAACCCCATCAAATGGGTGTTCAAATTGAAGCTCTCAATTAGGGATATCCAATGTTACTAGCCAAATGCAGCTAGCACCAAAACTACAGAGGTCATGGCTGAAATAAGGTCAAATAAGGGTGAATAAAATATTCAACTCTCATCTAACTTCTACAGCTTTGGTGTGAGATACCAAAAGTGGGGTATTTTTGGAAAGGGATCAATCAGGGCTATTTTTTGGTGCAACCAATTTCCCCATAACTCAACTAAAACAAATGTTATGGAGCAAACTAGTTCCATACAGGTCTGGAAAAAAATACATATCTGGATAATAAAACTTGAACATGGTATAACTTTGCAATAATTAATGATACCCATAGCAAATGAAGTACCATTGTGTAGATCCCATCCAGGGATACTCAATGAGCCAACCTTGAGCTCAATACCCCAAAAAATGACAAAGGTATGGCATTTTTAAGGTTAAAATCCCGCAGCTTGGCCAATACACCTTTACTGTGGGATACTTTCCCATATCCTTTATTATGAGGTGTCAGATAGTCAAAGTAGCTTGTTTATATGTTAAATCCTCATAGTTCATTCAATACTGGGGTCCCATACAGGCTCTGTACAATATTCTACGGGTCAGAAGAGGGCTATGTGGTCCCCAGATGAAAGGCTTCACCCTGTGTGAGCCTTGAGGTATATTTTACATACCCAAATAGGCCACAATTATCTTAAAAATAAATTCTGAATAATGCATACCTCATAAGTCATTCATATATTCAAATTTCATTATTTTTGATTTCAGAAAAGTTGAATAACTTTTTATTGAGTAAGTAAATCCATGGATTTAAGGCCAGATTTGGATTCTACACAAAAAATTCACCTAGGGTAGCTCCATAGAGTGAATAAGCTCAAATTAACTCTTTGAGGTGGTAAAATGGAAAATACTTCAACACCACATCATCAATACCACATAAAAGATCCGTGAAAATTTTTGTTTTTCTTAATTTCACGCCAAAATAATGGGAATGTGAGGAATCCCATGTTACATATACACTAAGAATAGTGTTATGCATGTTTTGAGCACTTAATATTATGGTATTCTTACATGCACTTTTGGTACACCCATAGTGGATATCTCACTTTAAGCCTAAATTTCTATTTTGACATGAAAAATAAGCAAGGGGGACAAAAGACATCAAAGAGAGCCAGGGTACCCAACTTCTGAGGCCCCAGAGGTGTGGATAGCTCCAAAGCTTGGTTCCATGGCTCATCTTAGCCCAATTGGTAAACTAAACCTCTTTGGGAACTTGGTTACCAAGTTACATATACTGTAAATCATAAGAAAATAGCAAATAACCTGCTATTTTGACGTGCCAAGGAGGTAATGAGCTACTTACACTCCTGTAACCATGTCAATTACTAATGATTTTCCATGGATAAACCCCAAAAGAGTAATTAAAACCCTTTTGGGACCCATATTCATTGATTTACCTCATAGCAACCAGCAAAACACTGCTATTTGCAATTCTACGTAGAAATGAGGTAAAAACTTCAAAAATTCATTAAAAATACAATTCTTAATGAATCTTTCTGAAACTTTCAGGACTAAAGGAGAACTGTATTATCTATGGTACAACCAAAAAGAATTACAGTTTTACTAGTAAAATTAAAAGGTTTACCTACAGTCCATTTTTGGCTATTTTACGTGAAACACTGAATCTTCAAAAATTCACAGTAATTACAACCTGTGATGAAATTGGCAATAACATTGATAACTTTGAGAAATCAATGATTATTTTAGAATAAAAGAAGATTTACAAGTGTTACTCCTTTTATTCTTAACCATATTAGGGTTGGTAGTCACGTAAAAGCATCAAAATAAGTAATTATGATAATGTTATGTGACAATAATGATGCAATCAATAAACCAAAAGGGTTTATTGTTTTCTCACTCACTGGTTTTTCAGTTTGCTCCATGGCACGCCTCTGTGAGCTGTCTTAGACTTAAAAGAGGCCTCCTCTTGCTGTTTTTTCCAAAATGATCATCTTATAAATTTATTAAACCATTATTACCAACAAGCAAATATTAGTTCAGCTATTCTTAAGTGTTTTAAATCTTTCAGAATCAATCAGAAAGACGTAAAATCATAGAATCCAACTATATATTGTTGTAATACTGTTATAAATCATCTTGATCCCTTAAATCCACAATTCTACGTCAAATTTCTCTACTCTTATCTTTCAATAAGTTCTTTGGAGTATTAGTGAGTCATTTATATTTAATTCTTAAAGTTTTTCTCTAAAATTAGTTTTCTTCAAGAATTATCTTTATAATTATTCTTGCAAAAGATAATTATATATTAAAATAATTTTATTATTTTAATAAAAGAAGTTTTTATTATTAAATTCTTCTTGTAATTGATTCTTGTAGACAATTACTGCTCACTGTTATAATCACTAGTAGTGTATAACAAGTGAAAGAAATAATTTTATAATTATTTAATTGTGGTTATAATAATTTTATTATTATATTTCATAAGAACAGACATAGTACTGTTGATTAATAGTAATATTATCATCAGTTTCATAGTCACATCTTACACCCTGTATCTGTGAAACGTGCTCAGATGTGGTTTTGAAACCACATCTGAGCCCAATAAAGAGTATACAGGCTGTGATAAAGCCACAAGCCACTACTTGGAAGTGATAATTCTTCAGTTCTTCTACGTGAAATGGTCTAGAGGACCTTTTCACCCATTTTTATGATAAAAAGAGACCTTTTTCTGCCCAAAGGAAACATCCTCATCCTTCTCTTGAATTCCTATGTAGTACAACTGTCAAAAACAGTTATACTATTGGAAAATAATCAGGTATACTTATAATTCAAAGTATTGTAGTCTTTATTATAATAGTCCAATTGGTAAAGCTGCACCCAGGGTTTTCAATAGCACTCATGACCACTATTTATTTATAGTGAAACCATTCATACTCTTCTTTATAACCTTACTTATTACAATACACCATGTCACAGTCATATTTTAATTTTTAAATAGTCATATCACAACTTCTTCATATACTCATTCTGACATTTTGGGGTCCTGGCCGTGTTGTTTTGGATTTTTTGGACTAATTTGGAGTTCAAAGTGAGTGAATTATTAATTTTCATCTTTTTACTAATTGCTTCTTTTTTTAGGCATAGAAAAACTTAAAAAAATAACATATTGAATATCATATATTATTAAGTTTTTTGAGTGGTATATGAACATATAACACTGTGGTTTTTCCTATATTTTTTTACGTGGTTGGATTATAATTTAATCACAACAGACTATTTTGGTTGTGTCTTTGATATAAAAACACTTAAAGAACCTCAATAAATTCTGGGTTTCTTGAAAAAGAAACCCTCTTTACTGTAAATAACAGCTTCATAGGCATGGTTGGACATATTGATAATCTTACTTTTCCATTACAGAACCACTTATGACATTACACTTGTTAATTAAAAGTTAATCTGTGGGATATTGGGATACAAACTTTAAAGCATAAGCTCACCAAAAAGTATTTCTGACGTGTAATTGATAATTTCAATTACAACTCATAATACTAGGGTACAATAAAGTAGTATATTTCCCAGAAGCCATGATTAGACATGCAAACAGCATGTCAAGAGGTCTTAACTGAAATAAGTCCTCTACCTTTCTGTTTCAGCAGAAGAAAATTTGATATGACTTGAAACAAAGTCACAAGGCAACACACCTGTCACACCCTCAGATACAAAAGTACAGAAGGTCAAAGAGGAAAGGAACAGTGAAGGCCTTATTACCACCAAAAATTGGACACCAATAGCCAGTAAGAGGAGTAGAAAACCACAAAAATCTTCATTCATACAAGGTAAACCAACTTTGACAACTTGTACAGGGAAGATCACAGTAATGAACCCAGTTGTAACTTTTAAGGGAAAAGTTCCCAAAGCATTAGAAACAAAATTTGTACAAGGAACAGTCAAAGGTAAATACCCTAATAACACAAAGTCTTTCACTGCTTGCAAAAACTAACATGTCCCCTGTACACATAAAGAACCATGGAATCCCAAGGAGCCAGCCAGAGGAAAGACCAAGAATGTTCAGAGTCAGAAGACCAGGTTCTGGAGACCACAGATACCATAATAGATGGAAGGACACTTAGGGTAATCATTCCCACACTGCCATTCACCACCCAATACAATGAGAACCTCAAACCAGAGGACTGGAAGGATATGGATCAAGATCTTCAGCTCCACCAATTCCCCAAATATTTATTCCAATGGAGCATGGACAACAAGAGGTTCAACCTAGCTTCACACTGGGAATAACTGGGAGCATGCTGCCAGAAGTTATGTCTCAAAGAGATACCCTTCAAAGATCTTATGGTAATTACCAAAGGATGGAGTCCCAACAGGCAGTTCAAACTCCTGAAGCAAAGGGAAGACACAATAAGGGAGAATCAAGCCACTATTTGGGCTATAGAAGAACACCTGAACCAGAAAGAGCATACTCTGATTCCTTCAGGCTCACAAGGAGTAGATCAACCCAACTCTCCAGTGGCCCACACTATTCAGGAACCAGCAGATAAGTTTCCAAGAGTCACCATCCTTCACAATCCAAGGTACTTTCCAGGAGAAGACAATGATCAAAGGGAAAGAACAAGACTTCTTTCAACAAAAGGCAGAAAGAGTCAGACCCAATGATGAAGAAGCTGTTGGACTTGGTGAAAGAAGTACACAAGAGCCAGAAATAGTTGTGAATACTTTTAATAGAATCAGAAGTCCTGCTGCTAGAAATATTGTCCCTACTTATATGGAACATGGTGTTGTCACACCTGAGAGTAACATGAACAGTAATGAACTGTGGTTACAAATGTCCCAATTGCAGAGCAAACTAAAGAAATGTTTGAAAAGCTCCAAGAAAACAATGTGAAGTTGGAAGAATTGAAAGCCTCACAAAACAAAAATTTTTAAACTCTTAAAGAGGGCTATGATAAACTAAGCAAAGCCTCAGAAGGAACCAAAAAAAGGACATAGCCAAGTCTTAGGGAGAAACACCACTTCAAAAGGTATAGTGAATGTCTGGATCAAGAAATTAACATATTCTTTAATTTCTGCCAAAACATAAAGCCCCAAAAACAAGTCAATATTTTGGATAATCAATACCACCAGGAAGACATCAAACCAGATTCCTTGTTTGAGAATAAGGTAAGGTCTCAATAACAATACCAAGATGTATATAACATGACTTATTTGGAGAAGGAAGCACTGAAACAGCTTCCAGAGTCCTCAAGTTGGCTAACCCTCTCTGGCGTAGGAGAATATGATCACATGGAACTCAATGATTATATTGAGGGACTCTTCATTGATGTGCCAAGCATACCAGACTACTGGATCACTACTAGGCTGAATACAGAATTCAAAGGAAATGCAAGTATTTGGTACACAGAAATGAAAGATATCCATGGAAGAAGAAACTTGCCATGGTGGAAGAGTAAAATAATCCAGAACTACAGCAATGGTACTTGGATATTGCAAAATACCATGTCATTTGAAAATGACAAATACCCAGTGTACAAATATCCACATGAGTGTTGTCTTAGACAGGTAAAAAGACTTAAAGAAATTGATCCTCAAATGAACATTCAAATGAGTAATCACAAGCTCTTGACACAGATGCCAGGAGAACTAGAGCATGTAATGAAATGCACATGCAACCAGAGTTTCACTCTATATTACATTGCCAATACCTTAAAATATTTAAGGAAGAGGAAAAATATGGGGAATGACTCTTCATATAGAGGAAACAGTTTGAAAGAGAAACCTCCTTACAGGTTTAATAACAAAGACAGACCCAAAGAAAAAATAGAAGATGTGACCAAGCTGAAGAACACTGTCAGCCTGTGACTCAAAACCAGAGCACAAGCATGACAGCCAAAATACCATAAACCAATGGTATAGCCAAGATACCACCAAAACATGGAGCTGAGCCAAATTAGCTCAAAAGGTATCAAAAGAAAGAGGAAGCTCACCTCTTTCTGAAAATATAAGTCCCATCACCATAGGACCAAGAATAACAAAGTTATTCCTGCTCAAAGTAGTTGCCGAGCATAAACCTTAATTTTCACCTCTCATCTAAAATCTAGAAGAAGAGGCTTAACCCCATCAAATGGGTACTCAAATTAAAGCTCTAAGCTAGGGCTATCCAATGGTACTAGCCAAACTTAGCTAGCACCAGTATTACTTGAGTTATGGTCAAATTCAGACCAAATAAGGGTGAACAAAACATCCACCTCTCGTCTAACTTTTACAGTTTTAGTGTGAGATACTTAAAGTGGGGTCTTTTTGGAAAGATCACAATCAGGGCTATCTGATGGTGCCATTCATTTCCTCATATCTCAACTACAAAAGAAGTGTCAGCCTGTGACTCAAAACCAGAGCACAAGCATGACAGCCAAAATACCATAAACCAATGGTATAGCCAAGATACCACCAAAACATGGAGCTGAGCCAAATTAGCTCAAAAGGTATCAAACAAAAGAGGAAACTCACCTCTTTCTGAAAATATAAGTCCCATCACCATAGGACCAAGAATAACAAAGTTATTCCTGCTCAAAGTAGTTGCTGAGCATAAACCTTAATTTTCACCTCTCATCTAAAATCTAGAAAAAGAGGCTTAACCACATCAAATGGGTATTCAAAATGAAGCTCTAAGCCAGGGCTATCCAATGGTACTAGCCAAAATGAGCTAGCACCAGTATTACTTGAGTTATGGTCAAATTCAGACCAAATAAAGGTGAACAAAACATTCACCTCTCATCTAACTTTTACAGTTTTAGTGTGAGATACTTAAAGTAGGGTCTTTTTGGAAAGAGAACAACCAGGGCTATCTGATGGTGTCATCCATTTCCTCATATCTGAACTAGAAAAGAAGCTATTGGCCAAACAAGCTTAATACAGCTTTTTGCCCAAACCACCCCAATGTACAAAAATACTTGTACATGGGATAACTTTGTCATATTTAAAGATAACCATGTCAAGTTGGGTACCATTGTGTAGAGCATCTACAGGGCTACACACTGAACCAATGTTTAGGTTGATATCTCAAGAAATGACAAAGCTATGGCTGTTTTAAGGTCAAAATCCCACCTGCTGTCATATACAGCCTTACCATGGGATAATATCCCATAACCATGAATATGAGGTGTCAAATAGACAAAGAAGCATGTTTTTACTTCAATACCTCATATGTCAGTCAATACTGGGGTCCCATACAGCTTCTGTACAGCATTCTACGCGTCATACACGTCAGAATCAGGCTGTGAGGTCCCCAGATGAAAGTTTTCACCCTGTATTGGTGAAAAACGCCCAGATGTGGTTTCAAAACCACATCTGAGCCCAATACAGAGTATACAGGCTGTTTGCAAGCCACAAGCCTGTCATAGAGAGTGAAAAATCTTCACTTCCTCTACGTGGAAAGGTCTAGTAGCCTTTCCACCTCAATTTCAGGATAAAAGGAGGGCTTTTCACAGCCAAAAACCTTTCCTCATCCTGCTCTTGAATAACCTATGTAGTAAACTGTCAAAAACAGTTTAACTCTTGGTTAATAATCAGGTATAATTATAAGTTTTAATTATTGCAGTCTTTGATTATTGTAACCCAACAGATAAAGCTGCACCCAGGGCTTTCAACAGCGCTCACCACCACTATATCCACTATAGTAAAGCCCTTTAAATTTATTTTTCATCACCTCAAAACCTTCTTAAAGCATTTTTACCGTGTCACAAACATAGTTTGAGTTGTAAACAGCCTACATTACCACTCTTTCATAGTTTCATCCTGACGTTTTGGGGGCCTGGCCGTGTTTTAAACCTTTTTTGGACCTTATAAAGTAAGTCTTTTCTCTTTTTATGACTTATTAACAAGTGTTTTATCTTTTTTTAGGCGTAATTTCTCTATTTAAATATATATTTTATCTATATTTATCCTTTTTTTATATATACTCATATTATAAGAGTATTATTCACGTGGTTAATACCCACTGAATATAACTATTTTTGGCGTGTTTTGTATATAAAAACACATAAGCCATCAATAAGTCCTGTATTCTTGACTGAATAAGGACACCTCTGACTGAAAAACCATCAGTTGAGGCGTGGTTAAGTGTATTGTTAACTCAATAACACTTATACAAAGCCACTTGTACAGAATACACTTGAAAACCACAAGTGTTTCTGAGGGATACTGGCACACAAACAGTGTGACAGGGTACCAAAAGCTGTAATTCTGACGTGGAATTGTTGATTCAATTACACTGTCATTATACAGGGCACATTGTAGTAACATACAAGCCCAGAGGCCGATCTCAGACATGCAAAACCAGCATTTTTTGAGAACTCTTAACTGACATAAGCCCTACTTTTCCTGCTTTGATTTCAGTGGAAGAAAATTACATCCCACTTGAGACCCAGTCACAGGCCAGCACACCAGTAACACCCTCAGAACCAGAGGGCAGCAAGGGCAAAGGAAAGAGGCACAGTGAAGGTCTCATCACAGCCAAGAAGTGGACACCAATAGCCACTCAGAGAAGTAGAAAACCACGAAACTCTGCATCAATACAAGGTAAACCAACCTTAACAACTTGTACAGGGAAGATCACAATTATTAACCCAGTTGTAACTTCCAAAGGCAAACTGCCCAAATCAGCAGACAATAAATTTGTACAAGGCACAGTCAAAGGTAAATACCCTAAGAACATAAAGTTGTTGACTGTTTGCAAACACTGATATGTCCCCTGCATACCTCAGAGACCTTGGCTTCCAAAGGAACCAGCCAGAGCATAGAGGAGGATTGTCCAGAACCAGAAGACCTGAAAGAGGACACCCTGGACACAGTGGTGGATGGCAAAACAATGTGGGAAATAATATCAACCTTGCCATTCACACTCCAATTCAACAGAAACCTCAAACCAGAGGACTGGAAGGATATGGATCAAGTTCTTCAGATCCACCAACTCCTCAAAGATTTATTTCAATGGAGCATGGACAACAAGAGGTTCAACCTAGCAACTCCCTGGGCAGAACTGGGATCAAGTTGCCAGAAGATCTGTCTCAAAGAGATAGACTTCAAAGACCTTATGGTAATCACCATGGGATGGAATCCTACCAGGCAGCACAGACTCTTGGAGGCAAGGGCACAGAGGATAAGGGAGAATCAAGCCACTATCCTAGCTATAGAAGAACAGTTGACCCAGACAGGGCCTACTCAGATTCCTTCAGGTTCACAAGGAGCAGGCCAAATCAGCTCTCCAGTGGTTTCACACCATTCAGAGACCAGCAGATCAGTGGCCAAGAGTCACCATTCTTCACAATTCCAGGAAGTTTCCAGGAGAAGACAAGGAAACAAGGGCAAGAACAAAACCTCCTTAAACCAGAGGAGGCAAGAGTCAGACCCCATGATCCAGAAGCTGTTGGATTTGGTAAAGGAAGTACACAAGAACCAGAAGTAGTTGTAAACCACTCTAGAATCAGTACTCATAGTAATAGAAACATTACCCCCACTCAGACTGGAAATAACATTGTCACATCTGAGAGTAACATCAACAGTGATACACTGTGGTTACAAGTGTCCCAATATGCGGAAAAATCTGCAAAGCAATTTGCTGAAATTAAAGCTAGCCAAGAGAGGATGAGACAAACTCAAGCCTCCTTGGAACAAATAGTTAAGATTCTTCAAGAAGGATATGCTCAACTGAGCAAAGCCTCTGAAGAAGCCAACAAAAGATTGAACCAAGTCTTTGAAGAACAACACCATAGCACAAGGGACAGGGAGTGTCTGGATCAAGACATTAACAAATTGTTTAATGCCTACCATAGCCTGAAGCCCCAACCACAAGGCCAAGCTATGAATAATCCATATGAACCAGATGACATCAAACCAGATTCCATGTTGTTGAATAAGACAAGATCTCCATCACAATACCAGGATGGAGATGGCATGTCTTATTCAGAGAAGGAAGCCTTGAAACAGCTTCCTGAGGCCTCAAGCTGGCCCACATTCTCTGGATCAGGAGAATATGATCATATTGAACTCATAGATTATATTGATGGACTCTTCATTGATGTACCCAGCATACCAGATTACTGGATTACTGCTAGACTGAATACTGCATTTAAAGGTCATGCAAGTATATGGTACACAGAAAAGAAAGAAATCCATGGCAGAAGAAACTGGCCATGGTGGAAGAGTCAAACAATCCAAAAGTACAGTAATGGAACTTGGATATGGCAAAAGACCATGTCATTTGAAAATGACAAATACTCAGTGGACAAAGATCCATATGAGTGGTGTCTCAGACAGTCTAAAAGACTTAAAGCCATTGATCCTCAGATGAACATCCAGATGAGGAATCACAAACTTCTGACACAACTGCCAGGAGAACTAGAACATGCAGTGAAATGCAGATGCAACCAAAATTGCACTCTAGATGACATAGCCAATAGCTTACAAGACATAAGGAAAAGGACTAATATAGGGAAATTCACCCCATATAGAAGCAGTAGTTTCAAAGAGAAACAACCTTTCAGGCTGGAGTTTAAAGACAAACCCAGAGAAAGAGTGGCAGAAGTGGCAAAGAAGAAGAATTCTTGTCACAATTGTGGTTCAACAGACCACTATGCCAACAACTGTCCAAAGGCAAAGAAAAAAGTCTATGCTATAGGAAAAGTCCCTGAAGAAGAACCTCCAACAGAGGATTCTGAATCAGACTCTATGGGTGATGCCATCAGAGAACCATCTGATGATGATCAAGACCCAAGAGAGGAATTTCTAGTGGAATACCAAGAGGAAACCCCATTGGAAATCCAGGATATACAGTTGGAAGCAGGCATGCCACAGGACACTGCCAACAAGAACTTGTGCAAACACACACAAGATGCACAAACATTCCTGGTTACACCAACCAAAGGAATGGCATATATACATGGAACAGCCACAAAAATGACTGTATGTATTGAAAATGCTCAGCACCCACTGATCATTGACAGCGGAGCACATTGCTCCATAGTGGCCAGAAATTATCTGGATAACCACTTCACAAACTGGGAAAAACAGCTCTTGCCGACTAAGGCAAAGAACTTCAAAAGTGCATCAGGAAAGATGACTTCCATTGGGATAATTGTCAAAGAGATAATTATACCCCACAGGAAGGGTAATATCAGACTCAACCCAGAGTTTGTAGTGCTTGAAGATGCCCACATCCAAGGGTTTTTACTGGGAACAGATTACCAGAGGATGTATGGCATAGATATTTACAACAGTAAAAACAGGCACATTACCATTGGTATCAACAAGGAAAAACAATTTTCACTTGATATATACCACATATCTTCACAGGATCCACTAGAAGAACTCTTGAAGGAATTCAAGGAGGGACAGTTTAGCACTACCCTCACCAGTAAACAAAAAGTAAGTTTACTGAAGATGCTGAGGAAGAACAGACCAGCATTTGCCATTGGTGAAGAACCACTAGGCAAGATTAAAGGCCATGATATAGAACTATATCTGGATGTGGAAAGACCTTATCCACCCATGCTGAGGAGACCTCCTTATCCAGCAAGCCTGGAAACCAGAAAAGAAATTGAAAAACACATCAATGAACTCCTGGATATGGATGTCATCAGGAAGATTAGACATAATGAAATAGTGGAAATCACCACTCCTGTCCTAATCACTTGGCATGATGGCAAGTCTAGGTTGTGTGGGGACTTCAGAGCTCTGAATAACTACACAAAAGCAGACAGGTACCCTATACCAAGGATACCTCATGCCTTGGATAAGCTGGCCAAAGCCAAATACATAACCACGATGGATTGTATGAAAGGCTTCCACCAACATGGAGTTAAACCAAACTCCATGAGGTTGCTCAGAATATTATGCCATATGGGCATATATGAGTACACCAGCAAGCCATTTGGCATCAAGAATGCACCAGCCCACTTCCAAAGGATGATGTACACCATATTTCAAGAAGAAATAATGGAAGGCTGGATGGTAGTATACATTGATGATATCATTATATACTCAGAGACGTGGGAAGACCATGTACAATACATAGACAGAGTGCTAAGTAAATTTACACCCATCAATCTGAAAATTTCACTTAAAAAGTGTAATTCCGCCAACAAGAGCTACTAGCTATAGGACACAAACTCTCAGGCCTTAGTCTGGCAATTGACCAGAACAAAGTAGCAGCAGTACTGCAAAAGCCAGTACCAAAGAACATGAAAGAGATGCAATCTTTCCTTGGATTTGCTAGCTACTATAGAAACCACATCAAAAACGTTGCCCACATAACTAGTAGTTTATACAAGTTATGCTCAAAAGATGTAGTTTTTGAACTTACCAAGGAAAGAAGGGATGCATATGAGAGGATCAAATATGAACTCACTAATGCACCTGTGCTCATCTTACCTGACTTTGAACTAACATTCAAGTTATATATAGATGCAGCATGCAGTCAAGGCCTAGGAGCAGCCCTTCACCAAAGACAAATTGTGGATGGTGAACCAAGAGAAAGTGTAATATGTTACATCTCCAGGCAGCTGAAAGATTCAGAAGCCAGGTATGGGGCCACCCAGACAGAATGTCTATGTCTAGTCTGGGCTCTAGAAAAACTCCATTATTATTTGGAGGGTGCAGTCTTTGAAGTCTATACAGACTGCACAGCCTTGAAGTCTTTACTAAACATGAAGACTACTAATAGACACATGCTGAGATGGCAAATAGCTATCCAGGAGTATAGAGGGAACATGACAATTATATACAAGGAAGGTAAAAGCCATACCAATGCAGATGGCCTTAGCAGATGGCCACTGGACAATGTCAAAAGCAATCCAGCTTATTACCCTGAAGTTGCTGCAAAAATTCCTATCCATTTTATGGAAATAAATAGGAAGAAGAACTTCAGATTCTCTGAATGGGCACCAGGGAGTGGTACCCTTGACAGTGGAAACATTGATTCATAAGGGACAGAAACCCCCATACTGGGAATAAGTTCCTCAGAACTGCACAATGAATTTTTCAATGCAGTACTGAAATCTTATGTTAAACACAAACAGTGTAGCATACTACTCCAACTCCTTCAACAAAAATACAGGAGCCCAGAACTGGAAACCCAGCTGGAGGAACCCTGGTTGAGGGCCTATAAGGACAATAAATTCTTCCTTATAGATGGCCTGATTTATCACAGAGAAAAGCACACCAGTGCACTCACAGTGATAGACAGAGACCACATCTCTTTAATCCTGCAGGAATGCCATGACTGCCCTTATATGGGACACATGAGTGAGGACAGGACTAAAGAGAGGGTAGCAAGCACAGCTTGGTGGCCCAAGTGGGAGAAAGAGTTGAGTGAATACATCAACACTTGTGAAAGATGCCAGAAGGCAAATAGAAAACATGGGAAGAAATATGGGTTACTTCAACACATAGAAGAACCCAAGCACCAATGGGAAACCATCAACATGGACTGGGTCACAGGACTTGTCCCAGGAGGCAAAGAAAACTACAATGCCTGCTTAATCATAGTTGATAGGTTCAGCAAGAGCATGAGATGTCTACCATTCCATAAAGAGGAAACAGTCATGGACACTGCTCTGTTATTTTGTAATAACATCATATCCACCTGTGGAGTCCCTAAGATCATAATTAGTGATAGGGACCCAAAATTCACATCTGAATTTTGGACCAATTTATATGACATGCTTGGCACCAAGCTTGGGTTTTCCACAGCTTACCATCCACAAACAGATGGCCTAGCTGAGAGGATGATCCAAACAATGGAGGACATCCTCAGGAGGTTCTGTGCCTATGGCATGGACTACAAGGACCATGAGGGATACACCCATGATTGGGTCACCCTCTTACCAGCAGTCCAACTGGCTTATAATACAAGCCAGCACTCTACCAGAGGAAAAACACCTGCACTGGTAGAGAAAGGGTGGAATCCCCTGCTGCCTGTGGATCACTTGAAGAAAAATCTTCTCACCATCCACCCCACAGCCAAAGACTTCCATGATATGTGGAAGAAAGCCTGTGACACTGCTGCCAAATGCATAGCTGAGGCAAAAGAGTATAACAAACGGAGGTGGTACAAATCACATATGGAACCTGACTTTAAGGAAGGGGACCAGGTGTTAGTGTCTACACTGAACTTTAATAATCTCAAGGGACCCAAGAAAATGAGAGACTCATTTGTAGGGCCCTTCACTATCATTAAGTTGATAGGGAAGAATGCAGTAGAGGTCAAGCTCACTGAGGAGTTTTCTAGGAAACACCCAGTCTTTCCAGTGAGCCTGGTCAAACCATACTTCCAAAAAGAGGAGGATAAATTCCCCTCCAGGAAGAAGAACCTCACTCCACCAGAAATAGTGGAAGTGGAAGACTCTCCTGGACCTGTGAGTAAAATCATCAGGGCCAGAAAAATCAGACTTAACGGGAAGGATCAAAGACAATATCTAGTCAGATTCAAGAACCAGACAGCTGACAAAGACAAATGGTTGGCAGAGGATGCCATACCAGATGGGAACCTTCATTTAAGGAGATTCAGAGCCTCTAGGAGGACTGAACAGTCTCATCAATAATGAGCCTTTTTTAGAGGGAGGGTATGTCAGCCTGTGACTCAAAACCAGAGCACAAGCATGACAGCCAAAATACCATAAACCAATGGTATAGCCAAGATACCACCAAAACATGGAGCTGAGCCAAATTAGCTCGAAAGGTATCAAACAAAAGAGGAAACTCACCTCTTTCTGAAAATATAAGTCCCATCACCATAGGACCAAGAATAACAAAGTTATTCCTGCTCAAAGTAGTTGCTGAGCATAAACCTTAATTTTCACCTCTCATCTAAAATCTAGAAGAAGAGGCTTAACCCCATCAAATGGGTATTCAAAATGAAGCTCTAAGCCAGGGCTATCCAATGGTACTAGCCAAACTGAGCTAGCACCAGTATTACTTGAGTTATGGTCAAATTCAGACCAAATAAGGGTGAACAAAACATTCACCTCTCATCTAACTTTTACAGTTTTAGTGTGAGATACTTAAAGTAGGGTCTTTTTGGAAAAAGCACAATCAGCGATATCTGATGGTGTCATCCATTTCCTCATATCCCAACTAGAACAGAAGTTATTGGCCAAACAAGCTTAATGTAGCTTTTGGCCCAAACCACGCCAATGTACAAAATACTTGTACATGGGATAACTTTGGCATATTTAATGTTAACCATGTCAAGTTTGGTATCATTGTGTAGAGCATCTACAGGGCTACACACTGAACCAATCTTTAGGTTGATATCTCAATAATTGACAAAGTTATGGCTGTTTTAAGGTCAAAATCCCACCTGCTGTCATATACAGCCTTACCATGGGATAATATCCCATAACCATGAATATGAGGTGTCAAATAGACGAAGAAGCATGTTTTTACTTCAATACCTCATATGTCAGTCAATACTGGGGTCCCATACAGTTTCTGTACAGCATTCTACGCGTCATACACGTCATAATTAGGCTGTGAGGTCCCCAGATGGAAACTTTCACCCTGTATTGGTGAAAACTGCCCAGTTGTGGTTTCAAAACCACATCTGAGCACAATACAGAGTATACAGGCTGTTTGCAAACCACAAGCCTGTCATAGAGAGTGAAAAATCTTCACTTCCTCTACATGGAAAGGTCTAGTAGCCTTTCCACCTCAATTTCAGGATAAAAGGAGGGCTTTTCACAGCCAAAAACCTTTCCTCATCCTGCTCTTGAATAACCTACGTAGTAAACTGTCAAAAACAGTTTTACACTTGGTTAATAATCAGGTATAATTATAAGTTTTAATTATTGTAGTCTTTCATTATTGTAACCCAACAGATAAAGCTGCACCCAGGGCTTTCAACAGCGCTCACCACCACTATATCCACTATAGTAAAGCCCTTTGAATTTATTAAAGTGGGGTCTTTTTAGAAAGAGCAAAATCAGGGCTATCTGATGGTGCCATCCACTTCTTTATATCTCAACTATAACAGAAGTTATGGGGCAAACAAGCTTAATACAGCTGTTTGCCCAAACCATGTCAATGTACAAAAATACTTGTACATGACATAACTTTGTCATATTGAATGATAACCATGTCAAGTTGGGTACCATTGTGTAGAGCTCATACAGGGCTACACAACGAACCAACTTTGAGCTTGATATCTCAAAAGCCGACAGAGTTATGACCATTTAAAGGTCATACTCCCACAGTACATCAAATACAGCTGTATTATGACAGCATACAGTTGTACCTTGATTATGAGGTGTCAAATAGACGCAAAAGCTTGATTAGACTTCAATAACTCATAATTCATTCAATACTGGGGTCCTGGACAGTTTCTGTACAGCATTCTAGGCGTCACACAAGTCTGAATAAGACTGTGTGGTCCCCAGATGAAAATGTTCACCCTGTATTGGTGAAAACTGCCCAGATGTGGTTTCAAAACCACATCTGAGCCCGATACAGAGTATACAGGCTGTTTTCAAACGACAAGCCTGTCATAGAGAGTGAAAAATCTTCACTTCCTCTACGTGGAAAGGTCTAGCAGCCTTTCCACCCGAATTTCAGGATAAAAGGAGGGCTTTTCACAGCCAAAATCCTCTCCTCATCCTACTCTTGAATAACCTACATAGTAAACTGTCCAAAACAGTTTTACTCTTGGTTAATAATCAGGTATAATTATAAACTGAATTATTGTAGTCTTTATTATTGTAACCTAACAGGTAAAGCTGCACCCAGGGCTTTCAACAGCACTCACCACCACTATATTTAATATAGTAAAGCCCTTTTAATTTTATTTTAAATCATATTAAACCTTCATAAATCCTTTTCAAATCATTTTTACCGTGTCACAAACATAGTTTGAGTTGTAAATAGCCTATACTACACCTCTTACATAGCTTCATCCTGACAAACACTTGTCACAATTGTGGATCAACAGACCACTATGCCAGAAACTGTCCAAAGGAAAAGAAAAATATCTACTCCATTGAGAAAGTCCCAGAAGAAGAAACCCAAGATGAGGATTCTGGATCTGACTCTATTGGTGATGCCATCAGAGAAATCTCTGATGATGACCCAGACCCAATGGAGGAATTCTCAGTACATCACAATGAAGAAACACAACTAGAAATTCAGTATATAAATCTGGAAGCAGGCCTACCACAAGACACTTCTAATGAGAGCTTGTGTAAACACACAAAAGATTGACAAACCTTCTTAGTCACACCAACTAAGGGGATGGCATATATTTATGGAACACCCACCAAGATGAATGCATGTTTTGACAATGCTCAACACTCATTAGTAATAGATAGTGGAACAAATTGCTCCATAGTGGCCAGAGAGTATCTGGACAAACATTTCCCAAATTGGGGAAAACAACCCTTGCTAACCAAGGCTAAGAGCTTTAAATGTGCATCAGGGAAGATGTCATCCACTGGGACAATTATCAAAGAGATAATCATACCCCATGGGAAAGGTAATATCAGATTCAACCCAGAGTTTGTAGCGCTTGAAGATGCTCACATCCAGTTATTGTTACTGGGAACAGACTCTCAGAGGATGTATGGCATAGACATTTTCAATAGTAGAAAAAGGTATCTTACCATAGTTTGAAACAAGGAAAAGAAATTTTCCCTTGATATATACCAGTTATCCAACCAACACCCTTTAGTTCCTCAATGAATTCAAAGGAGGGAATTTCATTTCCAAACACACCAGTAAACAAAAGCTCAGTTTACTTAAAATTCTCAGTAAGAACACACCAGATTTTGCCATTGTTAAAGAACCCTTGGGAAAAATCAGAGGCCATGATATAGAACCATATATAGATGTGGAAAGACCTTATCCACCCATGCTCAGAAGACCTCCATATCCAGTAAGCCTGGAAACTAGGAAAAGAAACTGAAAACCATGTCAATGAACTCCTAGATATGGGTGTCATCAGGAAGATAGGACACAATGAAAGAGTGGAAGTCACTATGCCTGTCCTTATGACTTGGAATGATGGAAGGTCTAGGTTGTTTGAAGATTTCAGAGCACTGAATAACTACACCAAAGCAGATAGGTACCCTATACAAAGGATACCTCATTATCTAGACAGATTTTCACAAGACAAATACATCACTGAGGTGGATTGAATGAAAGGCTTTCTCAAGATTGGAGTCAAACCAAACTCCATGAAATTACTCAGAATAATATGTCATATGGGTATGTATGAGTACCCCAGAATGCCTTTGAATATCAAAAATGCACTAGCCCATTTCCAAAGGATGTGTCAAAACCATGTGTAATAACCCCCCATGGGGTTTATGGAAAATAGAGCCAAAGCCCAATCTATGGCCAATTGGCCGTACCATCATTTTTATGGCCAATTGGCCTTTGGGCCGTATCCACTTTCACTGGCCACCTGTGGCCTCAGGCCATATCCTGCAGTCATTGGCCTCCTTGGCTGATTCTCCACCTCAACACCCCCAGGCCAATATCCTTGTTTTGGGCCTGAGGGTCATTTTGCCTTCCAGGGGCCTCTGGACCCTCTAGCCATCTCCAAGGCTTTTGGCCCACCCCCTTTGATTAGGGGGTCTATGGCCTATATGGCCTTTTTGAGCCATTTAGGCCCCCTATGGCCTTTACAGCCTGCGCTCTGTGTGACCCTTTAGGCCCCTTTTGGCCTAAATCAAATGAGGCCAAGGGGGAAATAAATTAGCCCCCAACCCACAAGTGAGACCACCTGTGCCCAATTTGGCCCAAAAGGAACCCAGGACCCTTAACTGGCCAAAATCAACCATGGACCCCAGGACCCTAAATTGGCCATAATCAACCATGGACCCCACTTCCAGCCCATAGCCTCTCAAAACCACCAAGGGCCACCAGCTCAGGTGTAGCAAGGCTCCCACTCAATTCAGGGGAAGAATTCTCCCTCATTCATGGATGCCATATCAAAGGATCCTGGTGTGGTGCATATATGGTATAATATACCATTATGCACCATTTTTCCTCAGTGATTCAATGGTGATGTTTTCAGGACCCAATTACATAATTTCAATTCCAGTCCCAAAATTCATCACTCATTTTGAGGGAAGACATTTCAGAAATTCAGTCTTCCAATCCATGATGGCTACCAAAAGACCATTTGAGCACCCCAAACACCTGGCCCTGCAGGAGTTGGGTTGTTATTTCATTTTGGATTATTCAAGGGGTAATTTCAAAAGGTTTACAATCATTCAATAATTTGTCAAGGAATCAAGCACTTAAGTAATTCTTGGACAGATCAATTGGTCCATACAGGCTTTATTCAAGAAACCTGTATGGCCTTAGCCCTTTTGGGCCAATTCATATTCCACTGTGGGGATTCAGTCATGCAGTTCATTTCTCGAGATGGCCAGTCCTGTATTGACCCATAAAGTCAATTTTCACAACCATGGAAATTCACTCTCTTGGACCTCAATATTACATATCCATTGCATATCCAATTCATGGCAATTTGGCCATATCCATAATCATTGGCCAAATTGGCCATTTAATTATTTTTGGCCTTTTATGGTCATTTCACTATCTGGGACCAGCTTGGCCCCTTCACGATGATTAGGCCCTTCCTGGCCTTTCTCTTCTTTTGGGAACCTTTGGGTAGTTTCCATTAAACACGGAAAATACAGGCCAAAAGCCTGTATTTGGCTTTTTAAGCTCAAAATACAGCTTTGCACATTTCATGCACTTTTGCGCATTTTTACTGTATTCAGTCTTTTATGCCATTTTCCCATGTAATATTGGAAATATGCCCAAATGGCCATATTTTGACATTTGGGGCTTAATTTCCAGATTTTCTCATTTTGAAGATTTTTTGTGCACTTTGCGCAAAAACAGTTTTAAAGCTGTATTTGGCCAAATCATCCCAAAACACTTTTTCACCTTTGAAGCCACTCAAAACCCATTTTTCACTTATATCCTCCTGGCATCATTTCAAAAGACCTTTGGCCACTTCCACCCTCCAATAACCAAAAGTGCCATAAATGGTGTTATACACCATTATGAATCTTCTTTCACAAGCAGTACAATGCCACCAATATCAAATGTTTATTTCAACTTTTCATCAGGTCATCAAGGCACGTCATCCAGAGGATTCATCAAGGCTCAAAAAAAGTGTCAATCTCAAATACCAATGATGCCACCAAGCAATTGCTGGTTATTCTCATTCACAGTATTCCTGCAAGGTAATGCTGGCAGTTTATTCTCAAGGCATATTCAAGAGGAAGTTCCAAAACAATTTTCCAAGTGTCAGTGCTCCATCAATCAACCTTGGAAACCACATTCATTCAATAAAGTCTGGATTCATCAAGACCTTTATTCTCACTCATACATCATGGGAAGATTATCCAGCCCAGTTCATTTCCAAGTTTGGCAAGGTATTCACTTCATAAAGTAGTCAATACAGATTCAAGGATTCAATACAGACCAGCTGTGAGCTTGAGGGAGTCACAATCTCAACCTTTCACATATACCAGCCTCCTTTGACCTGGGGGGCTTTTCCCCCAGTTAATTAATATATTTTGATTTTATTTTATCTTTCTTTATCTTATCATTTTGTGTTAAGTGAATACTGATATTATTAAGTCAGTTATTTAGCACCTCTTTCTTCTTCTTTCTCTGCCTGTCAATGGATATTTGGTGGTCATATCCTTACTAATTTGATTATTCATTTTGGCAGGTTGGAACAGTGATTAGGGACTTACTTGGTTGGCTCTTTGGCCATTTGGCTTCTTATTTCTCTTATTGAATCTCATTTTTGTACTTGCATTCTTCTTAGAGGAATTCACATCTTTATTTTTATAATCTTTATTCCTTGGAGTCTTCCAAGTGAGTTCCCTGATTTCTGAGTGCCAGGCCCCTGTGACATCAATACAGTTGGACAATCATCCCTCCAGGATCAGTCCTTCAACCTGTCACATATACTGGCCACCTTTTCTTTTCTGGATACTTTTTCCTCAGTTAATTAATATATTGGATTTATTTCTCATTGTTAAAGTAAATACTGATAATCTTAAGTCAGTCATTTTCACCTTTTTCTTCACCTGTCAGTGGATATTGGTGGTCATAGCCTTTACTATTTCCATTTTTCTTTCTGGCAGGTTGAAAAAGTGAATTGAGGATTCATTTGGTTGGCTCTTTGGCTTTTGGATTTCTCTTATTATCTCAAGCCTTTGGTTTCCTCCTTATTTTAGCATACCTTTTATTACTTTAATTTTTCTCCCAAAAAAATATATTCTTTTTTTATTCCTTTATTCTTTTGGATCCCTCCAAGGGAGCTCTTTATCTCTGAGTGCCAGGCCATTCTTTGTTTTACCAAGAGCCCCTGTGACATTATATTAATTAACTTGTAATTTTTTTTCATTCTGTTTATTCATTCTTTATCATCTCATTCACTCATTTCATCAAAATTATCACTCTTTTATGCTTATGAATTTTACTATTTCTTGTCACCTCTCAATTTTCTCTCATTCATTCTTCATTCTTGCAAATTGAAAGCTGACCCATTCTCATTTTTGTTTTCTCTTCTAATTCCATCCAATATTAATTCAGGTCCCATTGAATTTCTAATTGATTTTCAAATTGGTCATCAATATTATTCAGACACATTCTTCATATCAGGATTCAATTTGATTTATTCTTCAAGAACTTTTATTTATGGAACGATTCACTTGATTTCAATTTGGTTGACTTATTTGACATGAAATTGACATTGACTTCAAGAGATTTGATTGACCTTAAGACTTTTGATTTTGCTGACTTCTGACAATGATATTTTGACATAAAATAATTTTTCCTCAACAACTCATTTGATTGACTTATTTTCTGCAAGTTTTGGATTTAATTTAGTTGAAATATTGATTTATTGAATTCAGGACCTCATTTGATACTTGATTGATTGACTTACCTGAAAACTCTCATTTGATTCATTGAATTTCTCTCAAGATTTTGATTTGGACTTTGACTGCAACCTTATTTTTGAGTTGCCTCAAGTCTTCATCTTAAAATTTTTGTTTTGTTTCATTTTCTTTCATTCTTATCCTGAAATAATTCTCATCCAACACTCGCCACTGGTCAGACGGACAAGATCTCAGGCCAGAGCTCAAGATGTTATCACTCAAACCTCAAGAGCTCCTCTTGATGGCTCTCCAGAATTTCCTCAACTGAGGACCTAATTTGGGAGGAAGGGATAGGCCCAATAAGATCAAGGTCTTTTCAGAAGTTTTCAAGGACCACTTTCAAAGGTCCTGGGGAAGATGGTGAAGAGGAGGAGGAGAATTTTGTGGAAGAGTAAGAGTCTAATTGTACTGAAGGTGTCCCTGCTCCTGTGGGGGTATCCCAAAGTACTGGAGGGCCAGCTCTAGCCCTGTCTAATCAGCCTGTCTCTCATCAGTCTGAACCATCTTTATTGGCTATCATGCAGCAAATGACTAAAACTATGGCCAATCTTCAAGAGGATTCATCTTCTGAAGAATAAAGACCACCAGCCTTCAAGACTCCATCTATTAAAGCACCAGTATGCTTTGATGGGACTCAACCCTTCAAGGTCAGAAGCTTTATCTAGTCTTGTCAATTGTTTTTTCATAATGATCTGAAAACATTCCTCAATACAGAAAGAAATCTTTTTATTCCATTTCATTTCTCATTGGAAGGGCTTCAAAATGGATTGAGTCTTATCTTTCCAATCTCACCAATCAAGACCCAAGCTACCTTCTCAATTCTTGGAATTCATTCAAATCTCAACTCTTCAATTTTTTTGGGGACCCAAGTGAAGTTAGAAAATCTGACGCAGAGTTAGATTCCTTAAGAATGAAAAAAGGTGGATATGTTTCCTTATAAATTGCTGATTTTGGAATTTTGGTTTCAAGAATTAGAGATTGTGGTGAAAGGACTCTCATCCACCATTTCAGGAAGGGATTTCCACCCAAGATTCTGGATCAATTGGCCCACCATGCTTCAATAATTGACTCTCTTCAAGACTTAATAGATATTTGGCTGGAGCTTGATACCAGGTACCATGAGAGGCAAAACAAGAAGAATCATTATCAAGAGAAGAAGCCTGAAGCCCCAAAGTCAAATTCTTCTCATCCTCAAAGTTCTTAACTTTCAAATCAAAATAAGAAGAAGGATTTTCAGAAGATGGAAAAGCCTCATTTTTATTTGTCGAATAAGGATTTCAAGCTAAGGAATTCTGAAAAGGAAAGAAGAAGCAAGGAGGGCTTATTTACCTATTGTCGTGGGAAGCATAGTCTTGAGTCCTGTTTCAAAAGGCCTCAAAACAAGCTTACACAACTTTCAGGAAATTTTCCCAGCAAGGGAAAAGCCTGAGTGAAGATCATGTTGTGTTCAATGGTCTTCACTGTTTTTGAGCCAGAGCAGAATTGTGCATTGTGAATACTGGTGTCAAAAATTCTCTCAAATTTTTGATTTTTCTTCTCTTTCTGATGTTTTTTACAGTATTCTCATTGATTCTGGTGATACACACTCATTTATTGCAAAGGAGTTTGTTCACAAGTACTCATTGACTAAGTCAGAACTGCCAGAGAAGATTCCCCTTATCATTCTTGACTCCTCTGAGTCTCCTTCCTTATGTGTGACTCACCATACTAAATATATGGTTGAGCTTCCTTCATTCCCAAGATTTGAATGGGACTTTTTAGTCATTGATACTCCCAAGGGAGAAGACCTCATATTGGGCTTTGACTTTCTCAATCATTTTAATCCATCCATTGATTGGAGGCAAGGGCTGATAACCTTTAATTCTGATTAGAAGGACTATTATGATCCTTCAAAATCTTTCAGTAATGACGTTTCTTCTGAAAACTCATGTACAGCTCTGGTTGGTGATTCTAGAACACCATCTTTTCCATCTTCTGCCCATATTCCTTCCCTTAATTCCCATCAGTCATTACTATCCTCTAAAGATGAAGTCTTCAAAGAGATTCAAGATGTTGGAGAAGATAATTCTGTATCTTCACTCATCTCTTCTGTGGGAATATGCACCTTCCTCCTTCATCTTATCATGACTCCCTGGAGGAGTTGTGGGATGAAGAGGAAGAGCCAGAAGAAGTAGAAGCTGTGATGAAGGTTTTTCCCTCTGTCTATCACCAGTACTTGGATGGATTCTCCAAGGTGATAGAAGAGAAACCTCCTCCTCACAGCGCCTGTGATCATCATATTGAGCTGGAGGGGTATCAACCTTGAGTTGGGGCAATATACTCTTTATCAAACCAAGAGTCAGATACACTCAGGGCCTACATTTCAGAGAATGTAGAGAAAGATTTCATCAAGCCAAGCTCCTCTCAAACAGGAGAACCTGTCTTCTTTGTCAAAAAGAAGGATTGTGGCCTCTTCTCATTTGTTGATTACTGCAATCTTGATGCTATTTGTAGGAAGAAAAAATATCCTGTGCCTACTATTAATCAGCTTCTTATTGTCTTTAATGGTTCTTCTATCTTCTTCATTATTGGTTTGTGTAGTGCATATAGACTTCTCAGAATAAAGGAGGTTGATGATCATTTGACATCACCTAGAACTAAATATGGCAGTTATGAGTATTTGGTTATGTCATTTCAGCTCACCAATGCTCCTGCCTCTTTTCAAGATCTTGTCAATGATATTTTTTATGATATTCTTGGTGTTTATTTTGTGGTTTATTTGGATGAAATAATGGTCTTTTCCAAATCTGAGAAAGAACATGTCACTCATGTGTCCACTGTTGTTTCCAGACTCATGGCAAATAACCACTTTCCTAAGGCCTCCACATGCCTGTTTCGTGTTCCTAGTGTAGAGTATCTGGGTTATATTGTTTCTTCTGAAGGCCCCAACATGGACCAAGGAAAAGTCCCAAAAAATTCTCAATTGGCCATCTTTAAGAAGCCTCAAGGCTCTTCAATCTTTACTTGGCTTTGCCGGTTTTTATTGCTGTTTCATCAAAAATTTTCCAAAGAAAATTAGTTCACTCACCAGTTTCCTCAAGAAAGATTGCTGTTTTCACTTCAATGAGGAAGCTCTTAGCCAGTTTCAACAACTAAAATAGGCCTTCACCACAGCTCCAATCCTTTCTCATTCCAATCCTTCTCTACCCCCATTGTAAAGACTGAGGCATCCAATTCTGCCTTCAGTGCTGTACTGAGTCAGGTTTCTGACTCAGCAAAACATCCCATAGCATTTGATATCTGCAAGTGTATTCCAGAAGAGCTCAACTATGAGATTCATGACAAGGAACTACTTGCAATAGTCTGGGCTCTCAAGCGCTGGAGGGATTTCCTTTTTTCCCTTTCTTCCCCTTTTAAAGTTCTCACTGATCACCCTTCCTTGCAATACTTCATGTCATCAAATGTCCTTACTTGCTGTCAAGCCCTCTGGGCTGAATTCCTTTCTTAATTTCACTGCTCAATCACTTACTGCCTTGGCTGCGTAGCTATTCTTCCAGATGCCTTATCATGTCAAGACAATGTTTATCCAGAGAGGGGGATGATTTCATAAGCAAGAATCCAATAAACCTTCAACAACTCATTAAGCAATATGAAGTTCAACCCTCAAGATTTTTTGCAGTCATGGTGGAATGTTTTTCAAATTTGATAAAATCAATTTAGAAGAAATTATGGCAAGATCCTCAGTACAGAAGTATCCTTCAAGAATTGGGTAGAGTTAAATCTTTCCAAGATTATTATCTTGATTCCTCTTCCTAACTTCTTTCATTCAAAGATTGGGTGGTGGTCCCAGATGACCCCACAATTTAACTCAGTATTCTTCAAAAGCATCATGATTCTCCTCTGGCTGAACACCCTTGCCAAGAGAAGACTCTCAAACTTGTCAAGCGGAATTTCCAATGTTCTGAAATGACTCAATTTATCAAGGATTATGTCTCATCCTGTCAACAGTGCTAAAGAAACAAGGATATCCATCACAAGAAGTTTGGACTCCTAAAGCCTCTCCACCTGTTTTCAATCCTGGTGACATGGTATGGCTTTCTTCCAAGAACATCAAAATAATTAGACCCACCAAAAAAATATCTGAAAGATGGTTGGGTGCTTTTCCAATATTTAAGAAGGTTAGTACTCATGCTTACCACCTCAATCTTCCATCCCAATGGAAACCTGCCACCCAGCCTTCCACATTTCCCTCATTGAACCAGTCAAGAAATCAACAATCCCAAATCGGAATCAAGAGCCTCCTCCTCCAATCATCATTGAAGAAGAAGAGAAATGGGAATGCCCTTAAGAACTGGACCCCAAGATAAAGAGAGGAAAATCATTGTATTTAGTGGAATGGAAAGGTTTAATTCAAGAACCAAAAAGCTCCACTTAGGGACCAACCAAAAACCTCAAGAATCGCCCTGAAAGTATCAAGGAATTTCATTCTTTTCATCCTGGCAAACTAGGACCAAATTCTCCAAGAGCTTGATTTTTGTATGGTGCTTGGTGGGGAGAGTAATTACTAAAAGTAAGTCCCACTCATGGTATGCACCTTTGGAGGTATTCTACCCTTCTTGTTGTAAGCATCACCTTGCCCACTCTGAGAGAAGTTTTCAATTTTCTTGACACAAGACTCTGGCCACGCTTTTAACACCATTTATAATCCTTATGGCCATTTTCCCTTGTTAAAATGGGCCATTCACTATAAATTTCACTTTTCAAGTCTTTCAATTTCCAATTCATGCCTTCAGAAAGATGTTTCTATTCTTATGGCACTGGCAGGATTTGTAACTACAAAAGTAAGTTCCTCTCCTGGTGTGCACTCCCCTGAGGGGTCTACAATATGTCAAAACATCACCTTGTCCACTGTGTGATCACCTGGCATCAAATGTTGTTTTTCAGGTCCTTGGCCAATTCAAATCAGCTGTCAACTTCTGTGATCAAGATTGGAACCCCCCTCAATAATTTCATTTCTCTTTATTTTCTTTTCTTATTTTATGTTTTCCTTTCATTTTTCTTTCTTTATACTATTTCAAATTTTTTCTTTCTTATTATCTTAATTACAAAATCTTTACGTCAATGCAATCCTTCGAAAATTTCAAAGCCAAATGTAAAAAGAAGACCAAGTCATCCTCATGGCATATGCCAACCTTTTATCAGTGTATAAAAGCTCTTTTCAAGATTAAATACCTCTTGATTCCCTATGTCCGATCCTTCTCAACAGCCTCAACAGGCTTCTACCTTGGTTTAGTGCTCAGGAGCTCACCATTCAAGGTGGGGGTACTGTCACAACCACTTGCAATAACCCGCCCAATGGTTGTTTATGGAAAATCTAGCCTAAAACCAATTTATTTTCAATTGTCCTTTGGGCCATATCCACTTTCACTGGCCACTCATGCCCTCAGGCCATATCCTGCAGTCATTGGCCTCCTTGGCCAATTCTCCACCTCAACAGCCCCCAGGCCAATATCCTTATTTTAGGCCTGAGGAGTCATTCTGCCTGCCAGGGGCCTCTGGCCCCTGTAGCCATCTTTAAGGCCTTTGGCCCACCCTCTTTGATTAGGGGGTCTATTTCCTATACAGCCTTTTTGGGCCATATAGGCCCTCTATGGCCCGCACTCTGTGGGACCCTTCAGTCCCCTTTTTGGCCTAAATCCAATGAGGACAAAAGGGGCCAAGGGGGAATTCCATTATCCCCAAGGCCAGGTGGGTCCCAAACCACAACTGGGCCTACCTGATCCCATTTCTGTCCTAAAAAGACCCCAGGACCCTAAATTGGCCACAATCAACAATGGACCCCACTTTCAACCCATAGCCTCTGGAAACCACAAGCAGCCATTAGCTCAGGTCTAGAATGGCTCCCCCTTGATTCAGGGAATGACTTTTCCCTCATTCTTGGACCCCTTAGCAAAGGATCCAGGCATGGTGCATATATGGTATAATATACCATTAGGCACCATTTTTCCTCAGCAATCCAATGGTGATGCTTTAAGGACCCAATTACGTCATTTAAACTCCATTCCCCAAATCCATCACCCATTTTGAGGGAAGAAGTTTCAGCCATTCAGTCTTGCAATCCATGAAAGCTACCAGAAGACCATTCAAGGACCCCAACCACCTGGCCCTGCAGGAATTGGGTTGTTATTTCATTTCAGGATTATTCAAGGGGTAATTTCAAGAGGTTATCAATCATTCAATCAGTTTTCAAGGTATCAAGCACTTCAGTAATCCTTGTACAATGCAATTGGTCCATAAAGGCTGTATTCAAGCAACCTGTATGGCCTTGGCCCTTTTGAGCCAATGCATATTCTACTGTGGAAATTCAGTCACACAGTTCAATTCTCAATATGGCCAGTCCAGTATTGACTCAAATCAGTCAATACAGCTGGGTGATCAACCCTCCAGCATCAGTCTTTTAATGTTTCAAATATATTGGCCACCTTTTCTGCCCTGGTGACTTTTTCCCCAGTTAATCAATATATTGTGCTTATTTTTATCCTTATTTTCTTTTTCATCAGTAAAGTAAATACTGATAATATTAGGTCAGGAATTTGCACCTTTTTCTTTGCCTGTCAGTGGATATTGACAGTCATATCCTTTACTAATTCCATTTTTATTCCTGACAGGTTGAAACAGTGAATTGAGGATTCATTTTGTTGGCTCTTTGACTTTTGGATTTCTCTTATTATCTCTGGCCTTTTGTTTCCTCCTTATTTTAGCATACCTTTTATTACTTTCATTTTTCTCCAAAAGGAATATATTCTTCTTTTATTTCTTTATTCTTTTGAAGCCCTCCAAGTGAGTTCTTGATTCCTGAGTTCCAGGCCACTCTTGCTTTCACCAAGAGCCCCTGTGACAGGATGACGGACACAACATTTCAAGAAGAAATAATGGAAGGCTGGATGGTGATATGTGTTGATGATATTATTTTATAATCAGAGACATGGGAAGACCATGTGCAATAAATATAAAGAGTGCTAATTAAATGCACACCCATCAATCCAAAAACTTCTTCAAAGAAGTGCAATTTTGGCCAACAAGAACTATTAGCACTAAGACATAGAGTCTCAGGCCTTATCATGGACATAGACCAAAAAAAGGAGCAGAAGAACTGCATAAGCCAGTACCTAGAAACATCAAAGAGATTCAATCCTTTCTTGAATTTTTTAGCTACTACAGAAGTCACATCAAACAGTTTTCTCATATAACTAGTAGTTTATACAAGTTATGCTCAAAAGATGTAGTTTTTGAAAGCACAAAGTGAAGGAGAGATGCATAAGGGAATATAAAACATTAAATCACCAATTAGCCTGTCCTGATACTTCCTTACTTTGAATTAACCTTAAATTTGTACATAGATTCAGCTTACAGTCAAGGATTGGAAGCTGCCCTGCACCAAAGACAAATTGTAGATGGGAAACCATAGGAAGGGGTAATGTGCTACACCTCCAGGAAACTTAAAGGTTCAGAGGTTATGTATGGAGCAACTCAGACTGAATGCTTATTCCTAGTCTGGGCCTTAGAAAAACTCCACTATTATCTGGAGGGTGCAGTCTTTGAAGTCTGCACAGACTTCACAGCACTCAAATCTTTACTCAACATGAAAACTACTAATAGACACATGTTGAGATGACAAATATCCATTCACAAGTATAGAGGTAACATGAACATCATATCCCAGGAAGGCAAAGGTCATATCAATTCTGATGGCCTCAGCAGACGGCCATTGGATAATGTCAAAAGCAACCCAGCTCATGACCCAAAGTAGCTTCCAAAATTCCTTGCCATTTCATGGAAATAGACAGGAGGAAGAACTTCAAATTTTCTTAATGGGCACCAGAGTTTGGTACCTCAGACAGCGATAGCACTGAACCAGAAGGAACAGAAACTCCCATATTGGGAATATGTTTCTCAGAACTGCAGAATGAATCTTTCAGTTCAGTACACAAAACCTATGCTAAACACAAACAGTGTAGCACATTGTTACAAATCCTTAAACAAGATACAGGATCTCAGTTAGAGGGACCCTGGTTGAGGAACTTCAATGAAAACAATTTTATCCTTGTATATCGACTTCTGTACCACATAGAGAAGCACACCCATGCACTCGCAGTGATAGACAGAGACTATATCTCCCTAATCCTGAAAGAATTCCATAATTGCCCCTCTATGGGACACATGAGTGAAGAACAAAAATAGAGAGGGTAGGAAGCACAGCTTGGTGGCCTCAATGAGAACAAGAGTTGAGTAAATACATAAACACTTGTGAAAAATTCCAGAAGGAAAACAGTAAACATTGGAAGAATTATGGGTTACTTCAACACATAGAGGAGCCTGAACACCCATGGGAAACCATTAACACGGACTGGGTAAAAGGAATTGTCCCAGGAGTAAAAGAAAACTTGAATGCTTATCTATTCATAGTGGAGAGGTACAGTAAAAGTGTCAGATTCCTATCATGCCACAAAGAAAATACAGCTATGGACACATCATTGACATTCTGGAATAACATCATAGCCACTTGTGGAGTCCCAAAAATAATCATTAGTGATAGGGACCCAAAATGTACATCAGAATATTGGATTAACCTTTATGATATGCTTGGAACAAAACTTGCATTTTCTACATCCTACCACCCACAAACACATGGTGTGGCTGAAGTGATGATCTAAAAAATGGAGGAAATTATTAGAAAATTCTGTGCATATGGAATGGAATACAAATATTATGAAGGGAATACCCACAACTGGGCTACACTCCTATCAGAAATTCTGCTGGCTTACAATACCAGCCTACACTCCACCACAGGGAAATAACCCTCACTAGTTCAAAAAGCATGGAATCCCTTACTGCCTGTGTATCACTTGAAGAAAAAACATCTCACCATCCACCCCAATTCCAAAAACTTCCATGAGATGTGGAAAAAGGCATGTGACACAGCTGCTAGATGCATAGCTTAGGCAAAGGAATACAACAAGCAGAGATATGAAAAGACCCACAAGGAACCAGAATTCAAGGAAGAAGACAAAATGTTAGTGTCTAATCTGAATTCAAATAATCTTAAAGGCCCAAAGAAAATGAGAGAGTAATTTGTAGGACCATTCACTATCATTAGATTGATAGGGGAAAATGAAGTGGAAGTCCAGCTCACAGAGTAATTCTCCAGGAAAATCCCAGTGTTCCTAGTGAGTCTAGTGAAACCTTACCACAAAAAAGAAAAGGATACATTCCTCTTTAGAAGCAAGAGCCCCACTACCCAAAACATAGTGGAAGTAGAAGACTCCCCTGTCCCAGTGAAGAAAATCATTAAGGCCAGAAAGATCAGACTTAATGGAAAGTACCAAGGGAAAGATCTGATCAGATTTAAAAAGCAAACAGCTTACAAATATAAATGGCTAGCTGAAGATGCTATACCAGATGATGAACTTCACCTGAGAATATTATGATCCACTAGGAGGGTTGAAAAGTCTTATCAATGCTGAGCCTTTTTTAAAGGGAGGATATGGGACTCGAGAAGGGAGGAATTTACTATAAATAGAGCTCTTTTGACTCTATTTCCCCCTTAGATGCATCAAAACCAATAAAAAACTAAATAAAAGGGTAAAATCTTTATTCTTCATATATAAAGCTTTTATATTATCAAAGTAATCTTTATTATAGTCATCAATCTTGACTTGATTACTTCAGCCATTCAATTTTTTTTGTTAAATTTCTCTAAAATCCCTCTTTTCCATGTAGAATTAAGATTATATGTAAATTCTCTCATTTTATTTTGTAAATACAATTAAAATAAGTTGTATTTAAATTTTTTTGGCATATAATCTTTAAAAATTATTATATTAACTTTTAAAAGTAGATTATTTTCTCTTTTTATAATGATTTCTATCTATTATTACTCTCAATAATTTCATTATTAATATAAAGACTACTTATATTAATATATAAATTTAATATTAGGGGGTGTAAAATTCACCAAATACCGCCTTAAAATAACATGGGAGTTAGAACCCAAATACCAACACTAAATTGAGGGTTTTTTATGTATAAATCACATGGAAATTTACCGAGTCCCCTGGTATTTTGACCAAATCCCATGCATCTGGGATTTGAGTTTGAAGCCTAACCCAAATGATTCCTCGCAATTGGTACCTGTACAACATATTCTTCTACACTCCATTTTGGACAATCTGACCAAACAGCTTACAGTCCATTTATACTTCTTCATCCATATAATAATGCCTTGTTCCAAAGCAAGACATATCAAGTCAGATATGAAGATCACCTCTGGCCTGCCACATCCATCAGGTCACTTAATACATACATATTATTTAACCATAATTCCTTGGCTTTCAGTCAAATCCAATTCTCAGTCATGTTTTGGTACTAGTGGTTCAACATCTATTGGAAGACCTCCTTCATCAAAGCAGCACGGATTTTAGCTTATGGCCATTGAGTTCAACAAAAAATCACAAAATTTCCTAAACCTTAGGTCAAGCAGCATCCGAGATCAATGAAAAACATATCAAAAGAAGTATAAGGCAGCAAACAAATTCATAAATTTAACCGGGGGTGGAATAACGGAAGAAGATGAGGGTAAAGGAATCAAATCAATGAGTGAAAAGCTTGAATGTATGTGTCCTTTCTATTCTGAAATGGATGTTCTCTTTGGCCACAAGACCAATGGCACTCCCATTGAAAGCTATGATTCAAAAGAAAAAGACAGCTTAAATGGTGATGATGATGGTGCTTTGCCTGATAAGGTAAGTTATGGTCTTTTCCTTTTTTTGCCTGTGATAATTAAACCTCATTTGGTTTTCAAAGGAGAATGATTGTTTGGAATCACCTCTCAATCTTTCTCCTTTTCTTCATAATGAAGATGACTTGGTTCAAGCAGAAAACCTTGAAGATGAATCATTAAGTATGCTTAAGCCTGATACTTATGAAATCCATTTTTGATTATTTACCATTTGACCAGCAAAGTAAATCCTTAAAACATTCAACACAAAAGCATAATCAAGCATTGAAACCCAACTTCAATGAAAAGAGTGGTTCTAGGAAAAGGCCAATGGATATGTTTGCACCAACATATGCAAATTTGCTTGAATCACGGAAAAAGGTATGTCTTGGATTTATGGTAACTCTGATCAATCCTACTGACAAAATGCATGATTAATAGCCTGTGAAACCAGTGAAAATGCTTGTTTAGAGTGGGGCAGGGAGAGGTGGAATGAAGAGAAAGCTAGCAACATGGAAAAGAAACAGTTTGAAGGATTCAAGTTGCAAAAGCAAATGGAGTTCAAGGAGAAGCAACACACAAAGAAATATGAATTTGAAAAAGAAAGGTGGAATGGGGAATGTGAACTTAAGGAAACGCAATTCCAGATGGATCTTACTATAGAGGCATTGTCATCAAGCAGGCCAATTACAGAGCTGGAATGCATTCTGACATTAATCAATAAAAACTAACATATTACGTATCCATAATGTGATAATTTTATATGTGGGGATTTGTTAAATAAAAATGATTGCTATGTTTAATTATTGATCTTATGTCATGAAATCAAACTTCAATTTACTACAAAATTGAAAATTCAATGTTTATGCCTAATTGGGGAACCAACTTGTGATTGATCTTATTTCATGAAATTTAATTGCAATTTATTACAAAATTGAAAATTTGGTCAAGTTTTGCATCATGATTTTATGCCCAGTATATGTCTCTTATGTTTTATTTTTTCTTTTTTATTTTTATTTCAAAAATTCTTCATTTTTGATTTGTTATCTTTTATTTAACCTTTTTCAATTTTGATTTTGTCTTTCTTATTTTGAAATTTTTTAACTTTTTCTTTTGAATTTTGATGTTTTATTTTTAATGTTTGAATTTGAATTTTGGATTTTTAATTTTTAATTTTCTACCATCCACCTCCAAATACCACCCATCCTTTATCATCCACCCCCCAGTCACCCTGGAACCTCCCAAAAAGGCTCCTCGGAGGTTCCAGGGTTTAATAGGCTCAAATAAATCCAAATTTGTTCTGAATTGATTTGGGATGTGTTTTAAAAATTTTGATGTTAATGGCCTCTGGAGGCCATTAACATCAAAAATTAGTTAATTTATTTTCCTTTTTATTTTTTTGGAAGATTGTGATACTGAGTTTTGTTTTTATTTCATTTTTTTTAAAACTCATAATCTTAATTATGATTATTTTTTTTAAAACTCATAATCTTAATTATGATTATTTTTTTTTCTTAAATCATAATCTTCTTTATTATTTGAATTTTTTTTTGGTTGATCATTAATGCTGATCTTTTTTTTTATCATCATCATCATGCATCACTTATGATGTTTTTTTTAATCATAATCATTTTTAACTTATGATTATTTTTTTTTTCTTTTTTTTGATCATTATGAATGCTAACCTTTTTTTTTTCTTTTTTTTATCATCATCATCATAAATCACTCATGATTATTTTTATTTTATTTTATTTTTTTTAAATAATAATCATGTTTAACTTATGACTATATATTTTTCTTTTTTTTGATCATTATGAATGCTTACTTGTATTTGTTTTTATAAAAATCATCCTGAATCACTGATATTTTCTTTTAAAAAAAAATCATAATCATGTTGGAGTTATGATTTTTTTTTGATGATTATCATTACTGACCCATGACTGTTTTATATTTTAATTTTTCTTTCATCTTTTTATTTATTTATTGATATAGGGGTGGATTATTTATAAGGGTTTATTTTGCAATGTCATTCCATTTCAGCCCCCTTCCTTCTTCTTTGAAATAAAAAAAACCTCCTCCTCCATCTCACTCTCCAAATCATTCTGATAATGTCATGGCTGGGACTAAACCAGATTCAACACATCATCAGAATTATTTGGATGATGTTGAATGTACTATTCCTCCTCTTGATGTCATGGTTAGGACTAAAGCAAATATAGAATATCATGAGAATAATAATACCAAATTGCATCATAAAGGAAAGCTCACCCAATGCCAAAGACAACATATCCATGATTCAAAGCAAATCATGTCAAACCTTGGCCATTCAAGCACAAAATAGAAGAACCTTTCAACCATTTCAATGGTTGAAAAGTTCGGAGCTAATGCATCATGGTTAAAACTTCCATAACTCAACACTCTACCGCATCCTTATGTAATCCTTGATAAACTCCAAAAAGGCCTTTTTACGTGTCATCATATATGAAATAACCCCTTTTGATAATTCTTCTTGCCACTCTGAATTTCTCCAAAACCTCATCATGAAATTAATGTCCTTATCTCAAAATTGACAATAAATGAAAACCAATAAGCAACTCCTAGGTGGAATTGTGAAAGGTATTGGGTTTTGTGCTGGTTCTGACTCTGGCAAATCTGCAGGTGTATGATCTTTTTTTCTTATTATTTTAATAATTTCTAAGTAATTAGAGGATTTGTAGGTGTTTACTCCAGAAAACCAGGCTTAACTCCTCATCAAATTGAAACAGATGATAATCAATGGAACAACCTTCATAAATATGATGAATTTGTTTACACAAGAATCTCCCATTTTTCAAAACTAGTTGCAAATGAAAATCAGTCATTAATGGAAGCAGCCAAATTACCAAGTTTCAGTCAACTTGAATGGTCTTCTGCAAATCCAAAGGAAGAATTAAAATCATTTATCAATGTCATTGTCACTCAAGATGGATTTTTCAATAAGCCACACCAAGATTTGAATGATCTCAATGCCTGTACTTATGGTATATTTTTTTTTTGTATCAAAAAAAGATTTCCATCCCCTTCCAACTGTCTTCACCCCCTCTGGAGATGGCTTGCACTTCCCAGAATTGAAAATGGAGATCAATTTTTCAAAAAAACCTGGCATCATGGAAATTCTTTGGAAGACATCAACAATCATTCATCATACAAAAAACCCTCCTCCAGAAATAATCAATCATGACAAAATGACTCATTTTGGATGTTCTTTTCAAATCAACCATAAATTATTTAATGTAGGTGACAAATTCTTGAAAATGACACCCACCAAAATTTAGTGCAAAGTCAACGGGTACTTTGAAAAACATATGCAAGACCAAAAAAGAGCTAAAAAAGTTAATTTTAAATAGTTTTATTTTCTCAATAACATCTCCAATATGTTGTTTGCCATTCAATTAAGTACATAAATCAATGGTCCCGATGAATTTCACAATTGACTATCTTTCCATGCCAAAGTAACTGCTTTAGGTTTTCACGCATATTTACCACATCTTCCCCAATGTTGTTATTGGACAGATTTTCTGCATGTGGTGGGTCATCATCCTCATATGAATCAAGCCATTAATCCCCAATTTGTGCTAACATATTATGTAAAATTGTGCAAGAAACAACCCAACTAACAAAATATTTAATTTCATGATCATCCCTCATTTGATTTTGCACTTCCCTTATAGAAAACCACCACCCCTTCAAAATTCCAATTGCATGCTTGATTCTGACCCTTGATTTTGCTAGAAAGTAATTGAAATAATGGTTGTCTTCATTCTGTGCTACAACTCCCTTATATGCCAGAACAACCCAAGGAGAGCTTGCATATTCTGAATCGGCAAGTACTGATCCTTTTCATACAACTCTTGAGGTATTTGTGCTATTTTCATATTTTTATAGACATTTGAATCATGAAGTGACCCAGTACAACCAACATGTAGAGCAGTGAGCTGTTTGTTGATATTGCAAACCAGTTGTATTGACATAGAATAACTTTGTCAGGATGAAACTATGAAAGAGTGGTAATGTAGGCTATTTACAACTCAAACTATGTTTGTGACATGGTAAAAATGTTTTAAAAAAGGTTTGAGATGATTAAAAATCAATTTAAAGGGCTTTACTATAGTGGATATAGTGGTGGTGAGCACTGTTGAAAGCCCTGGGTGCAGCTTTATCTGTTGGGTTACAATAATAAAAGACTACAATAATTAAAACTTATAATTATACCTGATTATGAACCAAGAGTAAAACTGTTTTTGACAGTTTCCTACGTAGGTTATTCAAGAGCAGGATGAGGAGAGGATTTTGGCTGTGAAAAGCCCTCTTTTTATCCTGAAACTGAGGTGGAAAGGCTGCAAGACCTTTCCATGTAGAGGAAGTGAAGATTTTTCACTCTCTATGACAGGCTTGTGGTTTGCAAACAACCTGTATGCTCTGTATTGGGCTCAGATGTGGTTTTGAAACCACATCTGGGCGTTTTTCACCAATACAGGGTGAAAATTTTTATCTGGGGACCTCACAGCCTGATTCTGACGTGTATGACGCGTAGAATGCTATACAGAAGCTGTATGGGACCCCAGTATTCACTGACATATAAGGTATTTAAGTAAAAACATGCTTCTTTGTCTATTTGACACCTCATATTCATGGTTATGGGATATTATCCCATGGTAAGGCTGTATATGACAGCAGGTGGGATTTTGACCTTAAAACAGCCATAGCTTTGTCACTTCTTGAGATATCAACCTCAAAATTGGTTTCGTGTGTAGCCCTGTAGAAGCTCTACACAAGGGTACCCAACTTGACATGGTTATCATTAAATATGCCAAAGTTATCGCATGTACAAGTATTTTGTACATTGGCGTGGTTTGGGCAAAAAGCTGTATTGAGCTTGTTTGCCCCATAACTTCTGTTATAGTTGAGATATAAAGAAGTGGATGGCACCATCAGATAGCCCTGATTTTGCTCTTTCTAAAAAGACCCCACTTTAAGTATCTCACACTAAAACTGTAAAAGTTAGATGAGAGGTGAATGTTTTTTTCACCCTTATTTGGTCTGAATTTGACCATAACTCAAGTAATACTGGTGCTAGCTAAGTTTGGCTAGTACCATTGGATAGCTCCGGCTTAGAGCTTCATTTTGAATACCCATTTGATGGGGTTAAGCCTCTTCTTCTAGATTTTGGATGAGAGGTGAAAATTAAGGTTTATGCTCAGCAACTACTTTGAGCAGGAATAACTTTGTTATTCTTGGTCCTATGGTGATGGGACTTATATTTTCAGAAAGAGGTGAGTTTCCTCTTTCTTTTGATATTTTTTGAGCTAATTTGGCTCAGCTCCATGTGTTAGTGGTATCTTGGCTATACCATTGGTTTATGGTATTTTGGCTGTCATGCTTGTGCTCTGGTTTTGAGTCACAGGCTGACATACCCTCCCTCTAAAAAAGGCTCATCATTGATGAGACTGTTCAGTCCTCCTCGAGGCTCTGAATCTCCTTAAATGAAGGTTCTCATCTGGTATGGCATCCTCTGCCAACCATTTGTCTTTGTCAGCTGTCTGGTTCTTTAATCTGACTAGATATTGTCTTTGATCTTTCCCATTAAGTCTGATTTTTCTGGCCCTGATGATTTTACTCACAGGTCCAGGAGAGTCTTCCACTTCCACTATTTCTGGTGGAGTGAGGCTCTTCTTCCTGGAGGGGAATTTATCCTCCTCTGTTTGGAAGTATGGTTTGACCAGACTCACTGGAAAGACTGGGTGTTTCCTAGAAAACTCCTCAGTGAGCTTGACCTCTACTGCATTCTTCCCTATCAACTTAATGATAGTGAAGGGCCCTACAAATGAGTCTCTCATTTTCTTGGGTACCTTGAGATTATTAAAGTTCAGTGTAGACACTAACACCTGGTCCCCTTCCTTAAAGTCAGGTTCCATATGTGATTTGTCCCACCTCCGTTTGTTATACTCTTTTGCCTCAGCTATGCATTTGGCAGCAGTGTCACAGGCTTTCTTCCACATATCATGGAAGTCTTTGACTGTGGGGTGGATGGTCAGAAGATTTTTCTTCAAGTGATCCACAGGCAGCAGGGGATTCCACCCTTTCTCTACCAGTTCAGGTGTTTTCCTGTGGTAGAGTGCTGGCTTGTATTATAAGCCAGTTGGACTGCTGGTAAGAGGGTGACCCAATCATGGGTGTATCCCTCATGGTCCTTGTATTCCATGCCATAGGCACAGAACCTCCTGAGGATGTCCTCCATTGTTTGGATCATCCTCTCAGCTAGGCCATCTGTTTGTGGATGGTAAGCTGTGGAAAAAGCAAGCTTGGTGCCAAGCATGTCATATAAATTGGTCCAAAATTCAGATGTGAATTGTGGGTCCCTGTCACTAATTATGATCTTAGGGACTCCACAGGTGGATATGATGTTATTCCAAAATAACAGAGCAGTGTCCATGGCTGTGTCTTCTTTATGGCATGGTAGACATCTCATGCTCTTGCTGAACCTATCAACTATGATTAAGCAGGCATTGTAGTTTTCTTTGCCTCCTGTGACAAGTCCTGTGACCCAGTCCATGTTGATGGTTTCCCATGGGTGCTTGGGTTCTTCTATGTGTTGAAGTAACCCATATTTCTTCCCATGTTTTCTATTTGCCTTCTGGCATCTTTCACAAGTGTTGATGTATTCACTCAACTCTTGCTCCCACTTGGGCCACCAAGCTGTGCTTTCTACCCTCTCTTTAGTCCTGTCCTCTCTCATGTGTCCCATATAGGGGCAGTCATGGCATTCCTGCAGGATTAAAGAGATGTGGTCTCTGTCTATCACTGTGAGTGCACTGGTGTGCTTTTCTCTATGATAAATCAGGCCATCTATAAGGAAGAATTTATTGTCCTTATAGGCCCTCAACCAGGGTTCCTCCAGCTGGGTTTCCAGTCCTGGGCTCCTGTATTTTTGTTGAAGGAGTTGGAATAGTACGCTACACTGTTTGTGTTTAGCATAAGATTTCAGTACTGCATTGAAAAATTCATTGTGCAGTTCTGAGAAACTTATTCCGAGTATGGCGGTTTCTGTCCCTTCTGAATCAGTGTTTCCACTGTCAAGGGTACCACACCCTGGTGCCCATTCAGAGAATCTGAAGTTCTTCTTCCTATTTATTTCCATAAAATGGATAGGAATTTTTGCAGCAACTTCAGGGTCATAAGCTGGATTGCTTTTGACATTGTCCAGTGGCCATCTGCTAATGCCATCTGCATTGGTATGGCTTTTACCTTCCCTTTATATAATTGTAATGTTCCCTCTATACTCCTGGATGGCTATTTTCCATCTCAGCATGTGTCTATTAGTAGTCTTCATGTTTAGTAAAGACTTCAAGGCTGTTCAGTCTGTATAGCCTTCAAAGACTGCACCCTCCAAATAATAATGGAGTTTTTATAGAGCCCAGACTAGACATAGACATTCTGTCTGGGTGGCCCCATACCTGGCTTCTGAATCTTTCAGCTGCCTGGAGATGTAAAATATTACACTTTCTCTTGGTTCACCATCCACAATTTGTCTTTGGTGAAGGGCTGCTCCTAGGCCTTGACTGCATGCTGCATCTATATATAACTTGAATGTTAGTTCAAAGTCAGGTAAGATGAGCACAGGTGCATTAGTGAGTTCATATTTGATCCTCTCATATGCATCCCTTCTTTCCTTGGTAATATCAAAAACTACATCTTTTGAGAATAACTTGTATAAACTACTAGTCATGTGGGCAAAGTTTTTGATGTGGTTTCTATAGTAGCTAGCAAATCCAAGGAAAGATTGCATCTCTTTGATGTTCTTTGGTACTGGCTTTTGCAGTACTACTGCTACTTTGTTCTGGTCAATTGCCAGACTAAGGCCTGAGACTTTGTGTCCTAGATCTAGTAGCTCTTGTTGGGCAAAATTACACTTTTTAAGTGAAATTTTCAGATTGATGGGTGTACATTTACTTAGCACTCTGTCTATGTATTGTACATGGTCTTCCCATGTCTCTGAGTATATAATGATATCATCAATGTATACTACCATCCAGCCTTCCATTATTTCTTCTTGAAATATGGTTTCCATCATCCTTTGGAAGTGGGCTGGTGCATTCTTGATGCCAAATGGCATCCTGGTGTACTCATATATGCCCATATGGAATATTATTCTGAGAAACTTCATGGAGTTTGGTTTCACTCCATTTTGGTGGAAGCCTTTCATACAATCCATCTTGGTTATGTATTTGGCTTTGGCCAGCTTATCCAAGGCATGAGGTATCCTTGGTATAGGGTACCTGTCTGCTTTTGTGTAGTTATTCAGAGCTCTGAAGTCCCCACACAATCTAGACTTGCCATCATGCCAAATGATTAGGACAGGAGTGGTGATTTCCACTATTTCATTATGTCCAATCTTCCTGATGACATCCATGTCCAGGAGTTCATTGATGTGTTTTTAAATTTCTTTCCTGGTTTCCAGGCTTGCTGGATAAGGAGGTCTCCTCAGCATGGGTGGATAAGGCCTTTCCACATCCAGATATAGTTCTATATCATGGACTTTAATCTTGCCTAGTGGTTCTTTACCAATGGCAAATGCTGGTCTGTTCTTCCTCAGCATCTTCAGTGAACTTAGTTTTTGTTTACTGGTGAGGGTAGTGCTAAACTGTCCCTCCTTGAATTCCTTCAAGAGTTCTTCTAGTGGATCTTGTGAAGATATGTGGTATATGTAAAGTGAAAATTTCTTTTCCTTGTTGGTGCCAATGGTAATGTGCCTATTTTTACTGTTGTAAATATCTATGCCATACATCCTTTGGTAATCTGTTCCCAGTAAAAACCCTTGGATGTGGGCATCTTCAAGCATTACAAACTCTGGGTTGAGTCTGATATTACCCTTCCTGTGGGGTATAGTTATCTCCTTGACAATTGTCCCAATGGAAGTCATCTTCCCTGATGCACTTTTGAAGTTCTTTGCCTTAGTGGGCAAGAGATGTTTTTCCCAGTTTGGGAAGTGGGTGTCCAGATAGCTTCTCGCCACTATGGAGCAGTGTGCTCCACTGGCAATGATCAATGGATGTTGAGCATTGTCAATACAAATAGTCATCTTTGTGGCTGTTCCATGTATGTATTCCATTCCTTTGGTTCGTGTAACCAGGAATGTTTGTGCATCTTGTTTGTGTTTGCACAAGTTCTTGTTAGCAGTGTCCTGTGGCATGCCTTCTTCCAACTGTATGTCCTGGATTTCTAGTGGGGTTTCCTCTTGGTATTCCACTAGGAATTCCTCTCTTGGGTCTTGATCATCCTCAGATGGTTCTCTGATGGCATCTCCCATATAGTCTGAGTCAGAATCCTCTGTTGGAGGTTCTTCCTCTGGGACTTTCTCAATGGCATAGACTTTTTTCTTTGCCTTTGGACAGTTGTTGGCATAGTGATCTGTTGAACCACAATTGTGACAAGAATTCTTCTTCTTTGTCATTTCTGCCACTCTCTCTCTGGGTTTGTCTTTAAACTCCACCCTGAAAGGTTATCTCTCTTTGAAACTACTGCTTCTATATGGGGTGAATTTCCCGATATTAGTCCTTTTCCTTATATCTTGTAAGGTATTGGCTATGTCATCTAGAGTGCAATTTTGGTTGCATCTGAATTTCACTGCATGTTCTAGTTCTCCTGGCAGTTGTGTCAGAAGTTTGTGATTCCTCATCTGGATGTTCATCTGGGGATCAATGGCTTTGAGTCTCTTAGATTGTCTGAGACACCACTCATATGGATCTTTGTCCACAGAGTATTTGTCATTTTCAAATGACATGGTCTTTTGCCATATCCAAGTTCCATTACTGTACTTTTGGATTATTTGACTCTTCCACCATGGCCAGTTTCTTCTGCCATGGATTTCTTTCATTTATGTGTACCATATACTTGCATGACCTTTAAATGCAGTATTCAGTCTAGAAGTAATCCAGTAATCTGGTATGCTGGGTACATCAATGAAGAGTCCATCAATATAATCTATGAGCTCCATATGATCATATTCTCCTGATACAGAGAGTTTGGGCCAGCTTGAGGCCTCAGGAAGCTGTTTCAAGGCTTCCTTCTCTGAATAAGACATGCCATCTCCATCCTGGTATTGTGATGGAGATCTTGTCTTATTCAACAACATGGCATCTGGTTTGATGTCATCTGGTTGATATGGATTCTCCATAGCTTGGCCTTGTGGTTGGGGCTTCAATCTATGGTAGGAATTAAACAATTTGTTAATGTCTTGATCCAGACACTCCCTGTCCCTTGTGCTGTGGTGTTGTTCTTCAAAGACTTGGTTCAGTCTTTTGTTGGCTTCTTCAGAGGCTTTGCTCAGTTGAGCATATCCTTCTTGAAGATTCTTAACTATTTGTTCCAAGGAGGCTTGAGTTTGTCTCATCCTCTCTTGGCTAGCTTTAATTTCTGCAAATTTTTTTGCGGATTGTTCAGCATATTGGGACACTTGTAACCACAGTGTATCACTGTTGATGTTACTCTCAGATGTGACAATGTTATTTTCAGTCTGAGTGGGGGTAATGTTTCTATTACTAGGACTACTGATTCTAGAGTGGTTTACAACTACTTCTGGTTCTTGTGTACTTCCTTTACCAAATCCAACAGATTCTGGATCATGGGGTCTGACTCTTTCCTCCTCTGGTTGAAGGAGGTTTTGTTCTTTCCCTTGTTTCCTTGTCTTCTCCTGGAAACTTCCTGGAATTGTGAAGAATGGTGACTCTTGGCAACTGATCTGCTGGTTTCTGAATGGTGTGAAGCCACTGGAGAGCTGATTTGGCCTGCTCCTTGTGAACCTGAAGGAATCTTAGTAGGCCCTGTCTGGGTCAACTGTTCTTCTATAGCTAGGATAGTGGCTTGATTCTCCCTTATCCTCTGTGCCCTTGCCTCCAGGAGTCTGTGCTGCCTGGTAGGATTCCAACCCTTGGTGATTACCATAAGGTCTTTGAAGTCTATCTCTTTGAGACAGATATTCTGGCAACTTGATCCCAGTTCTGCCCAGTGAGTTGCCAGGTTGAACCTCTTGTTGTCCATGCTCCATTGAAATAAATCTTTGAGGAGTTGGTGGATCTGAAGAACTTGATCCATATCCTTCCAGTCCTCTGGTTTGAGGTTTCTGTTGAATTGGAGTGTGAATGGCAAGGTTGATATTATCTCCCTCATTGTTTTGCCATCCACCACTGTGTCCAGGGTGTCCTCTTTCAGGTCTTCTTGTTCTGGACAATCCTCCTCTATCCTCTGGTTGGTTCCTTTGGAATCCAAGGTCTCTGAGGTATACAGGGGACATATCAGTGTTTGCAAGCAGTCAACAACTTTATGTTCTTAGGGTATTTACCTTTGACTGTGCCTTGTACAAATTTATTGTCTGCTGATTTGGACAGTTTGCCTTTGGAAGTTACAACTGGGTTAATAATTGTAATCTTCCCTGTACAAGTGGTTAAGGTTGGTTTACCTTGTATTGATGCAGAGTTTTGTGGTTTTCTACTTCTCTGAGTGGCTATTGGTGTCAACTTCTTGGCTGTGATGAGACCTTCACTGTGCCTCTTTCCTTTGCCCTTGCTGCCCTCTGGTTCTGAGGGTGTCACTGGTGTGTTGGCCTGTGACTGGGTCTCAAGTGGGATGTAATTTTCTTCCACTGAAATCAAAGCAGGAAAAAGGAGGGCTTATGTCAGTTAAGAGTTCTCAAAAAATGCTGGTTTTGCACGTCTGAGATTCGCCTCTGGGCTTGTATGTTACTACAATGTGACCTGTATAATGACAGTGTAATTGAATCAACAATTCCATGTCAGAATTACAGCTTTTGGTACCCTGTCACACTGTTTGTGTGCCAGTATCCCTCAGAAACACTTGTGGTTTTCAAGTGTATTCTGTACAAGTGGCTTTGTATAAGTGTTATTGAGTTAACAATACACTTAACTACGCCTCAACTGATGGTTTTTCAGTAAGAGGTGTCCTTATTCAGTCCAGAATACAGGACTTATTGATGGCTTATGTGTTTTTATATACAAAACACGCCAAAAATAGTTATATTCAGTGGGTATTAACCATGTGAATAATACTCTTATAATATGAGTATATATAAAAAAAGGATAAATATATATAAAATATATATTTAAATAGAGAAATTACGCCTAAAAAAAGATAAAACACTTGTTAATAAGTCATAAAAAGAAAAGAGACTTACTTTATAAGGTCCAAAAAAGGTTTAAAACACAGCCAGGCCCCAAAAATGTCAGGATGAAACTATGAAAGAGTGGTCATGTAGGCTATTTACAACTCAAACTATGTTTGTGACATGGTAAAAATGTTTTAAAAAAGGTTTGAGATGATTAAAAATAAATCCAAAGGGCTTTACTATAGTGGATATAGTGGTGGTGAGCGCTGTTGAAAGCCCTGGGTGCAGCTTTATCTGTTGGGTTACAATAATAAAAGACTACAATAATTAAAACTTATAATTATACCTGATTATTAACCAAGAGTAAAACTGTTTTTGACAGTTTACTACGTAGGTTATTCAAGAGAAGGATGAGGAGAGGATTTTGGCTGTGAAAAGCCCTCCTTTTATCCTGCAATTGGGGTGGAAAGGCTGCAAGACCTTTCCAAGTAGAGGAAGTGAAGATTTCTCACTCTCTATGACAGGCTTGTGGTTTGCAAACAGCGTGTATGCTCTGTATTGGGCTCAGATGTGGTTTTGAAACCACATCTGGGCGTTTTTCACCAATACAGGGTGAAAATTTTCATCTGGGGACCTCACAGCCTAATTCTGACGTGTATGACGCGTAGAATGCTGTACAGAAGCTGTATGGGACCCCAGTATTGACTGACATATGAGGTATTGAAGTAAAAACATGCTTCTTTGTCTATTTGACACCTCATATTCATGGTTATGGGATATTATCCCATGGTAAGGCTGTATATGACAGCAGGTGGGATTTTGACCTTAAAACAGCCATAGCTTTATCAATTCTTGAGATATCAACCTCAAAATTGGTTCTGTGTGTAGCCCTGTAGAATCTCTACACAATGGTACCCAACTTGACATGGTTATCATTAAATATGCCAAAGTTATCCCATGTACAAGTATTTTGTACATTGGCGTGGTTTGGGCAAAAAGCTGTATTGAGCTTGTTTGCCCCATACCTTCTGTTATAGTTGAGATATGAAGAAGTGGATGGCACCATCAGATAGCCCTGATTGTGCTCTTTCTAAAAAAACCCCACTTTAAGTATCTCACACTAAAACTGTAAAAGTTAGATGGGAGGTGAATGTTTTGTTCACCTTTATTTGGTCTGAATTTGACCATAACTCAAGTAATACTGGTGCTAGCTCATTTTGGCTAGTACCATTGGATAGCTCTGCCTTAGAGCTTCATTTTGAATACCCATTTGATGGGGTTAAGCCTCTTCTTATAGATTTTAGATGAGAGGTGAAAATTAAGGTTTATGCTCAGCAACTACTTTGAGCAGGAATAACTTTGTTATTCTTGGTCCTATGGTGATGGGACTTATATTTTCAGAAAGAGGTGAGTTTCCTCTTTCATTTGATACCTTTTGAGCTAATTTGGCTCAGCTCCATGTTTTGGTGGTATCTTGGCTATACCATTGGTTTATGGTATTTTGGCTGTCATACTTGTGCTCTGGTTTTGAGTCACAGGCTGACAACTTTAATTGTAAGCAATCAGTAAAAATGAAATAAACAATCAAAATTCAACAGCCTACCTTTTTTTGCAATTGAAATATGCTTCACCATCATTAGGGAGACATTGTGAGAATGGTATGAAACTCCCATAAATAAACCCAATGAACCCAGGGAAGCCTTCTGCTTGCATTACCTGAGACATTTCTCTTTGTTGTTCTATTGTTGGCCACATAATCACTTTGCGCTTCAACTTTATTATTATCTCAATCACTCCCTGAGTGTACAAAATAATAGCCCCATGGCTAATTCCAAACAACATTGCAATCTTTCCCAAAGCAGCCCCATTGCCATTTGATCCTAGCCTTGATTGTCAGGTTGAGTCTATGATAAAGGTGTATATAAGTATTTAAAAGCTTTAACTATCACTGTGACACGGTAAAAATGGTTTTTAAAGGTGATAAAGTTGATAATAAATGGTTTAAATTAAGATATTAAGGGTTTTACTATAGAGATATAGTGGTGGTGAGCGCTGTTGAAAGCCCTGGGTGCAGCTTTACCTGTTGGGTTACAATAATAAAGACTACAATACTTTTAATTTAAGAGTATACCTGATTATTAAGCAAGAGTAAAACTGTTTTTGACAGTTTACTACGTAGGTTATTCAAGAGCAGGATGAGGAGAGGATTTTGGCTGTGAAAAGCCCTCTTTTTATCCTGAAACTGAGGTGGAAAGGCTGCAAGACCTTTCCATGTAGAGGAAGTGAAGATTTTTCACTCTCTATGACAGGCTTAAGGTTTGCAAACAGCCTGTATACCCTGTATTGGGCTCAGCTGTGGTTTTGAAACCACATCTGGGCGTTTTTCACCAATACAGGGTGAAAAATTTCATCTGGGGACCACACAGTCTGATTCAGACGTGTATGACGCGTAGAATGCTGTACAAAAACTGTACAGGACCCCAGTATTGAATGAACTATGAGGTATTGAAGTCTAATCAAGCCTTTTTTTCTATTTGACACCTCATAATCAAGGTACAACTGTATGCTGTCATAATACAGCTGTATTTGCTGTACTGTGGGATTATGACCTTTAAATGATCATAACTCTGTCAGTTTTTGAGATATCAAGCTAAAGGTTGGTTCATTGAGTAGCTCCGTATGAGCTCTACACAATGGTACCCAACTTGACATGGTTATCATTAAATATGACAAAGTTATCCCATGTACAAGTATTTTTGTAGTTTGGGCAAAAGCTGTATTAAGCTTGTTTGGCCAATAACTTCTGTTGTAGCTGAGATATGAGGAAATGGATGGCACCATCAGATAGCCCTGATTGTGATATTTCCAAAAAGACCGCACTTTAAGTATCTCACACTAAAACCGTAAAAGTTAGATGAGAGGTGAATGTTTTGTTCACCCTTATTTGGTCTGAATTTGACCATAACTCAAGTAATACTGGTGCTAGCTCAGTTTGGCTAGTACCATTGGATAGCCCTGGCTTAGAGCTTCATTTTGAATACCCATTTGATGGGGTTAAGCCTCTTCTTCTAGATTTTAGATGAGAGGTGAAAATTAAGGTTTATGCTCAGCAACTACTTTGAGCAGGAATAAATTTGTTATTCTTGGTCCTATGGTGATGGGACTTATATTTTCAGAAAGAAGTGAGTTCCCTCTTTCTTTTGATACCTTTTGAGCTAATTTGGCTCAGCTCCATGTTTTGGTGGTATCTTGGCTATACCATTGGTTTATGGTATTTTGGCTGTCATGCTTGTGCTCTGGTTTTGAGTCACAGGCTGACATTGATAATGCTACAGCCAATTGGATTGCAGGATTGTGTTGTTTGTTTTGTGATGATTTTTTAAAGGTTTTATCATCTTGATTTTGTGAAACCAATTTTTCAAATCATTCATGTGTGGTCCTACATAGCTGTCAAAGCTTTTGAGATGATAATGTTTGTAAATCATTCATTTTATACATGTAATGTGATGGATATCTTCTACAAGGATTGATGTATCTTTCTGATGTTATCATATCTAATTAGATGATATATTCCTGGATATCAGAATCACTATCAGAGCTGATAGCATCAATGAGCTGAAGTGAGGTTAAGGTCTGAAGTAAAGGTAGCCTTTGTGATGCCTTGGTCATGGTAAATAAAGAAAAGGCCTGTAATAAATGCAATTTAAAATCAAATAATTTAATAAATGATGAGTGTATTCAGAAGTTATGCAAGAGAAGTAAAGTTTTATGCAATTTAACATGTCCTTACTGAGTTGTGTGCTTTAAACATGTGCCTTTATGGGAAGCTAAAGGTGGGATTTTAGTATTTAAACATGGGATTTGGTACCAAAAAATCTGGGTTTTTGTACCTTAAGATACCACACCTCTTAAGGTGTAGGATTTCTGAAATCCCAAAAAATTATTGTGGGATTTTGAGCGTGGGATTTGGTAAGTTTGACACCCCCTATTGGTAATATTATTGTTATTAACTATTTTTTATTATTAAAAAACAATTTTTTATGCCTTTATTATTTGTTTGTAACAATAATAAAGGGTTTTAAATATCTTTATTTTTATCGTATTATTATATTTAGGGTGTTGGTAAACATACATAAGCTTTTAGTAAAAACATGTAAGCCCTTACATGTTTTTACCAATCGATGGCCAAAACATGTAATTGACCTCATTTTTCAAAACAAATTCCTCAGGATCAGTTTTGAGGTTTTTTTTATCATCCTTTTTGTCATATTTTTCCTAAAATGTGATGTCAATACTTACAAATTTTTTTATATTTTTTTTACCAAATTTCTCAAATTTGGCCAATTTGACAAAATGGCATACTTTTTAAAAAAATCATTTAACATCTTTCCACTTATGAATTTTCTTCATTTTTTTGAATTGAAGGGGACAATCTGGAGAATAAAGAACCAGAAGCCCATAATCTCCACAATGTTTTTTGGTTGCACAATTGAAGGCGCAAAAAGAGTTTTTTTTCAGATGTTTTTTTCCCGTCTTTGTAATATGACCATTTTTAAAAAATTAATATGAAAACTTCCCACTTAGGAATTTCCTTCAATTTCTTATAAAATAAAGGGTTCAATCTGGAAAATAAAGAACCAGAAGCCTCTGCATTGGGGGAATTTTTTGGTGGGACAACAAGTGAAGGTGCAATAAGTGTTTTCTTTCAAATTTTTTTTCTTGTTTGTACTATGACTATTTTTAAGTACAAAAGTGCCACATTTTTGATAAAAAAGGGGACTGAGGTGGGATTTAAGCAAAACATACGACTGAGGAGGGGGTTAATTGGCATAAATTGTATATCCAAAAATTAATAAATCTGAATCAACCTCCAAAATAGTTGGTCTTTTCTGAGGGGGGGAGGAAGATTGGACAAATGTAACATCCGGTGTTTCTTAAATTTATCAGCCCACCCCAGGGCTTGTGGTTGGGCATGAAATTCCCAATTCGCAGTAATTGGGGGGGACTGGATAAACTTTAGAAATGATTATATCCAAAAGAATAAAATTAGAAAAGCTATCCAAGAAGCAGATAAAATGGGGGATTATCATTTGGAGGAAATAAATAAGGGAAAAAAGAAAAAGAGTGGACTGTGGAATAAAAGAAAACTGGTCTTTGGTACTTATTTGCAATTGGATCCCCCATGTCAGGCATGGACATCCACTTGCTTTTTGGAGCCTGGCCAACATCTTCATACAATTCAATTCTTTCCAAATAAGAGGATGCTGAGGGAATTAAAGTGTTCATGCGTTCATAAAGGTCTTGATTTTGTTAAATTTCTTCATCCATATCACCTCTGACATCAGCCCATTGATCTTGAGTCTTTAAATGTAGTGGGATACTGTTCTGTAGCCACAGTTTCCATCACCCTGGACATTGTTGGCCTTGAGTGTGTATTTCAATTGAAACTTGCGCAAGTCTTCTGAGACATTTATCTGATAAAGAAAGGTCAAAATATGAATAAATATCAAAATAAACAAGAGAAATATACATTAAAATGAATCAGAGACTCACAAAAAGCTTGGAGCATTCATCACTTGTGTGATAATTGCTTTGACAATGCTCACAGCTCAAGTCAATTGCATCATATATCTTCAAACTTGTGGCAGGCTTGTGTGATTTTCTTTGTGAGGTTTTGCTTCCAATTGCCAATATTCTGGACCTTCTAGGGGTGACTTCTGATTTATTGAATTCAGTTTTTGAGGGTAGTGAATCTGATGAAGTGATTGATTTAGATAATGAGTCCTCAGAATCTTCAGAATTTTCAGATGAGTCCACTTCCATAATTTGAGAGGGGACATTTTACTGTGATCTTGATGTTGCTGTACAAGTCACTCTTTATGGGGTCTTCCTCTTCTCTTGGATTGACTTTCAAGAATTTAAAATATTGATGGTTCTCTTTGGTTTGTATTTTTATTTTTATTCTTGGATCCTTGAGTTCTTCCACAGATATTCTTGCATTCTAGTGGGTCTTCATAATATCAATCATCCTCTTGACTCTTGGGAATTTGATAAAATGGGACTTTTCCAGTCAAAACATCTTGAAAATTTTGAATAATCAGGGTGATTTCTGCCATTGGTCCTTGAAAAAGATCTTCCCCAATATCTTCAAATATGTTCTTGGCTTCATTATTTCTTTCTTTTTAAATACTTTTATCATCACCTTGAAAACCAGTCTGAGAAAAATATGACAAAGAAAATCAGTTAATAACGAAAAAAGTAAGAATTTGAAGTTAAAAAACCCTCACAGGCAAATTCAAATGCCACTGAGGATGGAAGTCTGATATCTCAAGCCTTTGATGCCTGGAAAATTCCTCTTGGGTCTTATGCTTGCAAGGAATTCCTTGATAATTGTTGTGTTTTTTGGTGCATTTTTCAATCTGAGGAAATTTGGTTTTGAAATTTTCAAAAGAAATCTGAAGAGCATAATGAGATACCTTGCCATTGGGAGCACATATGTGTGGAGGAAAATTCTTGACATGGACAATCATTTCTTTGGATATTCTGTTGATGAATTCAATTAATTGTTTTCTGAATTCCATGTGGATAGCCCTTACTACCTCCAGGAGAGTACCAGTGGACCTTTGGAGCCAAAGTTTAACCATGGCATGGGCACCTTCAACTCTGGAGGTGGAGCCCACACCCAGGTGTCAATGGTGGTTGGTCCAGGCTGACACATGATACTCCTTTAGAGGAAGCCAGGTATTTTCCAAATATTGCAAGACTTCAGGATTTTGACTTGCTTTTGAAGCTTCTTCCAGTTGTCTTTGAAATACGTTTCAGTGGATGAATACATAACCTGAGAAATGAATGCCAAATTCATTAATAAAAACAATAATAAGAAAAAAAGTGAAATAAATTGAAAGATAAAAGTATAGTGCTTGATTCCAAAGGCCCATAAAATTTTCACAGTCAAGTTCCAGACCAATTTTCTTCATGCAATGAGCAGATACATCTTTATTGATGTGCCAAATGCATAACATGACTTTGGAGTCTGGGAAGAGCTTCTTAAGAGAGCTTTTCAAAGCCAGATACATTTCAATTACAATACCTGGAGGGGGAACAAGATTGGTGTTGCTGAGGACCTTTTCTATGTATTGATTTAATGCCCAAGTATATGAAGGTTCAGTTTCATTCTTCATCAAAAAAAAGCCCCAGAAAAGGTCTTATTGGTTGAGCTGAATCCAAAAATATTAAAAAGGGGAATTTTGTACTTATTGGTTTTATAAGTACAATCCACAAGAATGACATGAGGAAAGCCATGAAGGAGTTTTATGGCAAGGGGGTCAGTGAAAACAAGAAGGTGATGTGTCCCTCAGCATCCCTTGCAGAGGAGCAAACAAAAGTTTCTTCTTTGAGGGTGTCAATAAGAGCATCAATGGGCCTTCAGCCTTGCGGTTTGTCTTTCTTTATTTTATTGACTTGGTTATAAATGTCTTGAAGGATTAAAGGCCTGTCAGACTCCCTCTGGCTGCATAATTGGGCCTGAATTTTCCTTGGCATGAGCAGTGATTCAGACATTTGAGCAACTTGAGATTTTTCTTGCTCATTGAATTTCCTGAAAGCAGGGTGTGCCATGATATTTTCAGTGGCATCATGGCTATGCTCAGCATTTTTGACTTTAAGAGTCCAAGTGGTACTCTTGGCATATTTTCTGGAATAAATTCTTAAACGAAAGTCATGCTTTCTTGAGGTGACTGTTTTGGAGGGGCTTTCGTTGGGATTTGGGGTCCCAGACCTGTCACAACCTATTTCAATTTGGTTGTGGGTCATATTGGACCTCAAGGTGAACACAGCATACCCCTGAGCCCTGGAAACATTCTGCACATGCTGCCAAAGAAGCTCAAGGGTCTGAAATTCACCTTCAGTGGGGGGTTGCAGAATTCTTGAGTGAAAAAGATGTATAAATTTGAAAAAAGGGGAATTTGGGGATTTTGAATGGGGTAAGAAACTTTCAAAAGGTGAAAAAGAAGTGAAAAAAGGTATGAAGAATTGAAAGATGTGGTTAAGAGGAAAAAAAAGGGGTTTAATTGTGGGATTACTGGATGAGGGAAGGTAAAAAATCTGAAATTTAGAGGCTTGAAAGCAGTTTGTTGTGGTGGAAAATGCAGTCTTTGGGGGAAAAAAGAAAGAAAAGTGTGAAATCCTTTGCAAAATTGCTTTGGTAATACTCTTTTCCAAAAGATAAAATTGTTTGGGGTGGGGATAATGTGGATTATTTGGGGTGTTTGGTCTTTTTTTGGGGGGGGGGGCAGGGGAAGGAAATCTGAGACAATTGGGATTTAGAGAGGTTTTGGGGAGAAAAACCCTTTTTGGGACATTTTTTGGCCAAATAAAGGCATTTTATGTTTCATTTTTGATTAAAAATGGGCCCAGGGAACCCTTATGTGTTTTTACCAATTTAGGGCCAAAACATGTAAGCTCTTATGTGTTTTTACCAATTTGCTTATGTGTTTTTACCAATACCCTATATTTATTTAATAATATAATTATTTTATGACAAGATTATAATTACTCTTTATCTTATTTCTTAATTTCATAAGGATATTGATAGTACAATAAGTGGAATATTAGTCATACTCACTTATTGCTTCATAGTCAAACCTTACATTTGGGGGCCTGGCTGTGATATATACTTAAAAGAACTTCAAAAAAGTATTCAAATTGATTTTATCCAATAATGAATCCTATTTATAATTGTAATATTATACATGAATTTGATATTTATTTATTTTAAAAATCTATTGAGGCATTTGGAAAGCAATTTTACTGTCTTACACATGGTTTTTCACATCCTTAGACTTGCAAGAAATTTCTTTGAGTCACTCTAGTGATTAAAAGGAATATTTATGAATTAAAAAGAAAATTCTATTATAATTTTATTCTGAAACAATCATCTTCATTTTTATCTTATTTTTCAAAAAGAAAATATAAAAAACCAATAAGAAGGTTATTTTTATTCATTTTTGTCCATTTCGTTTTAATCATTTCATTTAGAAAAGAAATCTTTATGTGGAAATTGCCATATATTATAAGAACAAAACTTTCTATAAAAAGACTTATATTTTTGTCTTTTTTAGTGTTTTCAGACACCCAAAAGAGGACAATCATATCACTGTTAAGAGATTGGTGGAAGAGACTTGTCCAAGTTCTGCAACACCAACTGTCAATAAGACAAAGAAAGATAATAAATTAGTCTTTCCAGGTCTCACTAAACAGGACTCTGAAGGTTAGTACCTCTTTTTAATTTCCATAAAAGATCTTTTGTGTTCTGAAATATTTTTATTTTCTTAAATTTTCATTATGACTACTAGAAGAGGATCCCAATACTCCATCTAATCAGATTGAGGTGGACTCAGAAGTAGAGTTGATCTCTCAAAAGGGAAAAGAAAGGGCAAAATCCCCATTGGAACATAATACATACAAGGAAGTGTCATATGCAAAAGGCAAGTCCCAGATATGCCCATAGTTTCTGAACCAGAGTTGGAAATGTGTATGAGTAGCTCCAACGGGGACAAATCAAATTCAGAGGGCTCAAATAGACATTTATATCAGCCAGCACAAGCAGTATCACATGGTGTACAAGGACAGATATTGGGAAATATTTCCACAAATACACCAAGGAGTGATGAGCTCCTGGAATATCCTGAAACAATTCCTCAAAGAGGAGGAAATAGTGAGATAATCCAATGGGTGGAATCCACTATAATCCAAGCCTCAAATAGAGAAGATAAAGAAATATCATTCCAAAAAGAGGGAGGCAAGAAAGGAAGAAGCCCCAGTAGCTTCTACCAGCAAGCCCCAAGCCAACCAAATTCCCCAAGAAGGGAAGAAGAACAAGAAAAAGAAGTGGAGGAAGCCATATTCCCCAAGTTACAGGATCCCAAAAATTCAAAAACATGCCATGGACAATGTTTACAACATGGCCAGAACCTTGATGGAATTGAAGGACAAAGAGGAACAAAGAATGAGACAACCTCATTCCCCAAAGAAATAACTTTGTCTCCTGATGTTGTAAATACTTTAATAAAAATTAGAAATAGTATTTTACCTCTTAAAGACATTAAAAATAGTTTATTATTGCTATAAGAAATAAATAAAAATTTATCATATTTAAAAAAAATTGCTGTATAAAAAAATACAACAGAGATTGATAACATAAAATTTATGGTTGAAAATAATAAAACAACAATTTTAATTGAAATGCTCAAAAATTAATACAAGGACAACAAGAATTGTATATATAAAAAAGGATATTAAAGAAAAAACCTTGACAATCAATTATGACGTAACAATTGACAATTTAACAGAAATATTAAACAACTCAGATATTTCTATTTAAAAATTGGAAGAAAAGACTTCATCACATAAAAATCTACTTCTAGATCATGTAGAAAAGAGTGATGAAGCAAGAATTAATCTTAAAGATGACATTAAAAGTGAAATAAGACTTATTACTGAGAAAATGGATAAAGTAAATGAGGCCAACTTAAACATGCCAAAGCTATCAACCCCATGTTCTAACATAAGAAGTCCTGTTAAACCATCAGAGGAAATAGCAAATCAATTCATAGCAGACTTGAGGCATCAAGACAAGAACCAAGTCTTAATTAAGGAAGCACCTCAATTAAAATAATGGCCAACATCCACAGATGAAGGTGAATATGACCATATATCATTGATCAAAACAATTGATATGTTACAAGAAGCTTATGCCATACCAGATGAAGTAGTTACTGCAAGATTACATTAATTATTTGAAAAATCTTCAAAAAGATGTGATGATGTCATAATACAAGCCAATGGTAAAGGTACCTGGTCTTGGTGGGAAAATAAAATAATCACCAAGTGGGCAAATGATTCCTGGAGGTAAAAGATAGAAAATGCATTTTAAAATTCCTTCTTTTACCCAGATAAAGATAAAACTTTGACTTGATTCTTAAAAAAAGTTGAAAGACTAAATGCCCTGTACCCAGATATGTCACAAAAAATGCTGCACATGAAGATACTTAAGCTATTTGGAGGAGAATTGGAACATGGGCTGAGAAGAAGGTGTATAGAACCATGCTCCACAGAAGAGTATATCAATGCACTAGAAGATGTAGTGACAAGAACTAAGATTGGTAGAACTTGGAAAGAATTCCACATAAAAAGTCCAAAAAAACCATTTATCAAGAAATATAAACCAAGGGAACCCTTAAAGCCCAATACACCCAACAGTAACGAGAAAAGAAAATTCCACGAATGTGGAGTTATTGGAAATTTAGCCAATAATTGCCTTAAAAAGGCAGAAATTGATGAAATTGTGGAAACAGAAGACCACAATTACAAAGAAAAATCTGATTCTGAAAAAGACACTGAAGAGTAAGAAACCTCTGAAAGTGATGAAAGTAATATAATTCATGCACAAATTAATAATATTAATTTAATATATATAAAGTATTAGATGTCAATTCAAATTTACCACAAGTTGGAACATCTAATACAAGCCTGACAAACACACAAGATGCCAAACTGTATAGAACTAAACCAGAAAAAGGAATGGGATATGAAGCTTGAAAGTCAAGTATAAGCATTGTCACGGTTGAAAACCAAGAGGCAAAAGTGAACTTGGATACAGGAGCATACTGTACATGTGTTGATAAATGTTATTTGAAGTCAATTTTACCAGATTGCAAAGAAAAACCTATACCAAGACAAGGAGTTGAATTTTTTAGTGCAAGTGAAAGCATGAAGCCCCTTGAAATAATTTACTTAAAATTAATTTCTCCTCACCCTTCAAAATGTATATGAATGAAAGTAGAGTTTTTAGTAATGGACAACTGTACTAGTAACCACTTTATACTTGGGAATGATGACTTTTCAATTTACGGCATAGATATCTAAAATAAAAAAGACAGGTATTTTACCATAGGAGACAGTAAGAGGCAAAAATTTGGTTTTTCAAATAACAAAAAACAAATCACAGTCATAAAAAATGAAGAGAAAAGCCCAGAAAAAGATTTTTTCATAAAGGACCAGCTTAAAGAGGGTGAATTCAATCAAGAATTAATAGAAAAAATGAAAGAAAAATCTATTGACCTCTTATTAAACTATAAAAATGCCTTTGAAACTGACAAAGAACCACTAGGTGCAATTATTGGACATGAAGTAGACATTATCCTTAATGTGGGAAACCCTTATCCACCCCTGTTAAGAAGACCAGTTTACTAAGCTATCCCAAGAGCTAGAGAAGCCTTATAGGTACACATTAAAGAATAAATGGACCTTATGGTATTAAGGAAAGTAGGACATAATGAACAGGTAGAGCTCACTACACCTGTTATCATTACTTGTAATAATGGAAAATCAAGGATGGTAGGGGACTTTAGAGCTCTAAATACCTACACTATCCCTGATAGATATCCAATACCCAGAGTCCATGAGAAATTGATGCAATTGTCATAGGCTAAATTAATTACAGCCATGAATGCTCTAAAACGATTTCATGAAAATTTCTTAACAGAAGATTCTAAGAAACTACTGAGGATAATAGTCCACTGTGGGGTATATGAATATTTGAGGATGCCATTTGGTATAAAAATGCACCTTCCCATTGTGAAAGGAAGATGAATACTATATTTCCTGAAAAGTTATCAGAAGGATTGTTAATTATCTATATTGATGATATCATAGTTTGCTCATAAACTTGGGAAAGTAACTTAACAAGACTAAAAGGGGTTTTACAGAAGATAGTGCAACTAAATATGAAAATTTCCTTGAAAAAGTGTCATTTTTCATATAGTGAACTAGAAGCACTAGGACATGTTGTATCTGGACTACGTTTGGGCATAGATAAAACAAAGTAGGAGCTGTACTACTGAATCCAATGCCCCAAACCACAAAAGAAATGCACTCATTTTGATGATTTTCTGGTTACTACAGACAGCATAGAAAGGAATCTGCAAGAATTTCCAAATCCTTTTATAAACTCTGGGACCAACAGACAGTTTATGAAATGACTGAAGAAAGAGTCAAAGCATATGAGGAATTGAAAAATGCCCTCACAAATGCCCCATTTCTTCTAGTTCCAGATTGAAAACTCCCTTTCAAACTATACTTTGATGCTTTTGGAGAAGAATTAGGTGCTGCACTACACCAGACACAAATCATCAATGATAAACCTGTTGGAGGACTAACTTGCTTCATTTAAAGACAAATCAAGCCATCAGAAGCAAGGTATGGAGCAAGCAAAATGGAATGTCTTTTCTGAGTTTGGTATTTAGAAAGATTAAATTATTATTTGGATGGTACATTTTTTGATGAGATTGCAGACTGTAATTCTTTAAAATCTTTTTTAAACATGAAGACACCAAATAGGCATATGCTAAAATGGGAAATTTCTATCCAAGAATATAGAGGAAATATGACTATAGTTCATAAACCTGGAAATATTCACAAGAATGCATATGGTCTTAGTAGATGGGCTTTAGCAAATACACCTGAAAACCCAGCGTGGGTACCATAGGAAGAGCACCATATAGAAGGCATATGTGTCACAGATATTGGCATAGATTTCCTCCATCAAGTTAAAGAAAGCTATACAGTGGATACAAACTGTCATATCCTATGCAAACTTCTGATGAAATACTGCAAAGACCCATAGCTCTCATTCAAGCTAGATTAAATATGGAAAAAATCATGGGATGAAGGAAGAATCCACCTCCTTGATGGAGCACTGTATCATAGTACAAAACACACATGTGTTATGACCATAGCAGATGGAACCTTGATAAATATTATACTACATGAATTTCATGATAGTGTGGCATCTGACATCTCCCAGAAGATAGAACACTGGAAAGTGTAAAAACCTTCTCTTGGCGGCCAAATTGGAGGAAGGATGGTGCAGAATACTGCCAAATGTGTGACAGAGGTCAAAAAGAAAACAGATCCACAGGCAAGAAATTTGGAATGATGATCCAAATCCATGAGCCAAAATCCCCATGGATTGGGTAACAGCCTTACCTCCAGGAGGAGGCAGCAGTTATAATGCATGCCTAGTACTGGTTGACAGATAAAGCAAAAATCCGATGTTCTTACCATTTCATAAAGATGATACAGCTATGGACACATAAATAATGATATGGAATGAAGTTATTAGAGACAAAGGCTCATTCCAAAATATTATAAGTGACATAGACCCAAAATTCACTTCAGCATTATGGACAAACCTCCATAATGTTTTTGGAACAAAGGTATGATTCTCAACAGCTTACCACCCTAAACCTTATGGTTTAGCAGAAAGAATGATACAGACCTTATAAGATATGATCAGAAGACTCTGTGCTTATGGACTACAATTAGAAGACTGTGATGGCTTTACCCATGATTGGTGTACCTTAATACCAGCTCTTGAGCTGGAATATAAAAAATCAATCCATTCTTCCACTGGCAAAACACCAGCAATGTTAGAAAAAGGCTGGAATTTAAGACTTCCTTATCATACCCTCAAAAGGACTTAGTGAATATACATTCAACGACAAGAAGTTTTAAAATTACACTTGACAAAGCAAGACATCATGCCAGCAGAGGTATGCAGGATTCTTTCAAATATGCAAAAGAAAGATGGGATAAAATTCATAAGCCAACTGAATTTAAAATGTGAGACTTGTTCTTGGTATCGTCTCTGAATTTTAATAATATCAAAGGCCCAAAGAAATTGAAAGATTCCTTTGCAGGACCATTTATGATAAAGGAACTACATGGACCTAATGCTGTGCAATCAGAGCTAATAGGTGAGCCTATGACCAAATACCCAGATTTCCCTGTAAGTCTGATAAAACCTTACAGCTCAATTTACAAGTAATTATTTCCACTAAGAAATTAACCCCCACTTGAAATCCCCCCTCTAGAAGAAGGGGAAGAAAAGACAATTGTAAAATGCCTTAAAGAGGACAAAAAACAAAAAGGAAAGGGAATACCTTGTAAGGTATCTAAACCCACCTCAACAAGATCAATGGCTAATTAAGAAAGATATAGCCAATTATGATAAACTGCTAAGAAGGTTAAGACATGAAAGAAGACCTCAAGAATAGAAAAGTTGAGCATTTTTGAGCTTCAAGACTAACAAGGTCTAATGAAGAGGTAGGACAGTGGATGATACCCTGCTTGACTATATCAGATTGTTGTACAAATTTTTTTGGCTGTAGGGAATGTGAGTCTTTGAGATATGACCACATATCCAAAAAGGTCTCAAGGAATTTTTTCAATAATTATTTCTTTTAAATAATTATCTTAAAATAAGTGAAAATGCCATAGAAAGGTATAAATGCTTTATTGACTTAGAATCTGAGTAATGTGCATTTTAAATCAATTACACCATTAGATTCCCCATGATAAAACTCACATATATCATTTTTATGGCACATCTGCAAAGTAAATACCTCATGAGTAATAAGTAAAAATTTCATAAAAAGACATATATTATTATTTATCTTGGAACTTAATCAAACAACATGTGAAATAAATTTTCAAATTGGATTCACCATGAAGAACTACACATAAAACAATTTTATTTCATATCTCTAAAGTTAATACTTAAGGAATTAAGCTGAATATGTGCACTTTTATTATCAGTGCATACATTCATGGTTTTGAGCTAATATCTACTGAAATATACATGATAGAGAGTTAAACCAAAAAGAAAGGTAATGCTTAATTACTGTGAGAATAAAAATATGAACTTCATTTGACAAGCTAAAAACAAGGTTATAACTTGTAAGGGTATATTGAACAAAATTGATAGAGCTGTTGACCACTTTGTTGTAAAAGTGGTCCAGCCTTACAATTGAGTGAATATTCAGTTTCTAATAGCTCATACGTGAATAATTATGTATTTTTTACAATAATATTCAAGGTAAAAGCCCCTGAAATCACGGTTTGAAGTTTGAAATAGTAATTTCAACAGAAAAGATCAGTTACAAGGAAAATCATCAAAAATAGAGTATTGATGATTTAATGAAATGCTCTCGAAAGTTGATATTAATATGCAAAGCTATCAGAATTCACTCTCTGAATTTCTTTAGCTTGTATAACTTAAAAGTCATTAATGATCAAAGTTTCAGCTTAAAATTGATCATCTATTATCACTCACTGTAATCCTATTTTAAGTTCAACAGCCATATAAGTGATACAACTGGTGAATACTACTATATTATTATTAAGAATAAGAAATTGCATGAAGTTTATTCTTCTTCCAAGCCTATGATTTCATCAAACTTACAACTATAGTGATAACTCTAAATAATGGCGCAATAATGAGATAAGATGATTTAATTATGATTTAATCATCACTAAACCTTCAATTACTGATCTATTCCAGTGGATACCATTATTACACGTCTGCTAAAATCATTTGGGACTATAGAAGGGAGGAATTTACTTTAAATAGAGCTCTTTTGACTCTACTTCCCCCTCAGATGCATCAAAAACAATAAAACACTAAACAAAAAGGTAAAATCTTTATTCTTTATATATAAATCTTTTATATTATCAAAGATGAAAGGTATCATTTATTATAATAATCAATATTTACATTATAACTTCAATTGTTCAATTTCTTGTTAAATTTCTCTAAAAATCCTATTTTCCACATAAAATTAAGAATATTTATAAATTCTCTTCTTTTATTTTGTAAATAAAGTTTAAATAAGTTGTATTGAGATTTTTTGGCATAAAATCTTTCAAAATTATTTTATTAACTTTTAAAATTAGGCTATTTTATCTTTTTCTAATAATTTCTCTCTATTATTAATCTTAATAATGTTATTATTAAGATAAATAGTATTTATATTAATATATAACTTCAATATTGGTAATAATATTGTTATTGATTGTTTGTTATTACTAAAGACCAATGTTTTATGCCTTTATTATCTGTTTATAAAAATAATAAATAGCTTTAAATATTTTTATTTTTATTATATTATTCTTTTATAATCTAAATTATATTATTATAATTATTTTATGCCATAATTATAAGCATTCTTTATTAATATAATTATTTTTTGCGTTTTTTATTGATTTCAGAAGGACATTCATAGTGCAATAAGTGAAATACTGGTAATATTCACTTATTTTTCAATAGTCAAACCTTACACCGCCTGTGACTCAAAGCAAGAGCACAAGCATGACAGCCAAAATACCATAAACTAATGGTAGAACAAAATACCACCAAAAGAGGGATCTGAGCCCAGACAGCTCAAAAGGTACCAAAGAGAAGAGGAACACCACCTCTTTCCAAATATAAAAGTCTCATAATCATAGGAAAAATAACAACACGGTTATTCAAGCCTGAAGAAGTTGCTGAGAATAAACCTTAATTTCCACCTCTCATTTAAAATCCAAAGAAAGAGGCTAAACTCCATTAAATGGGTGCTCAACTCAAAGCTCTCAATTACAGCTATCCAATGGTACTAGCCAATTTGAGCTAGCACCAACACTACAGAAGTCATGGCCGAAAAAAGGTCAAATAAGGGTGAATAAAATATTCACCTCCCATCTAGCTTCTACAGCTTTAGTGTGAGAAACCTAAAGTGGGGACTTTTTGGAAATAGCTCAAGCAGGGCTATCTGATGGTGCCATCTATTTCCCCATAGCTCAACTGGAACAAAAAGTATGGAGCAAACCAGTTCCATACAAGTCTGGAGAAAAATACATATCTGGATAATAAAAATTGAACATGGTATAACTTTGCCATATTTGATGATACCCATACCAAATGAGGTACAATTGTGTAGATCCAATCCAGGGCTACTCAATGAACCAATCTTCAGATCAAAACCTCAAAAACTTACAAACGTATGGCAGCTTTAAGGTTAAAATCCCATTTTTTGGTCAATACACCTTTACTGTGGGATACTTTCCCATATCTTTCATTATGAGGTGTCAAATAGACAAGGTAGATTTTTTATACTTCAAATTCTTGTAGTTCATTCCATACCGGCGCTTCAATTCAGGTTCCGCACAGAATTCTATGCATCAGAAGAGGGCTATGTGGTCCTCAGATGAACTCTTTCAGCCTCTATTGGGGAAACCTCCCATATGTGGATTTGAAACCTCATCTTAGCCCAATACATAGTATACAGGCTGTGAGAAACCACAAGCCAGTCCTTGGAAGTCAAAGTTCTTCACTTCCTCTATGTGAAATGGTCTAGAGGACCTTTTCACCCAATGTTAGAACAAAAAGGGACCTTCATGTGCCCAAAAGAGAAATCCCCATCCTTCTCTTCAGCTTCTATGTAGTAAAAATGTCAAAAACAGCTATAATCTTGGAAAGGGTCAGGTATACTTATACTCCAAAGTATTGTAGTCTTTATTATAATACCTTAATTGGTCAAGCTGCATCCAGGGTTTCCAATAGTGCTCACCACCACTATTTTCCTATAGTATAACCCTTAATATTCTTTTTTATGACCTTTTTTATTACTGTGAGCCTGTGACTCAAAACCAGACCTCAAACATGACAGCCAAATACCATAAACCAATGGTATAGTCAAGATACCACCAAAACATGGAGCTGAACCAACTCAGCTCAAAAGGTATCAAAAGAAAGAGGAAACTCACCCCTTTCCAAATATACAAGTCCCATCATAATAGTACAAAGAATAACAAAGTTATTCCTGCTTAAAGTTGTTGCTGAGCCTAAACCTTAATTTTCACCTCTCATCTGAAATACATAGTAAGATGCCTAACCCCATCAAATGGGTATGAGAAATGAGGATCTACGCCAGGGCTATCCAATGGTACCAACCAAACTGAGCTAGTACCAGTATTACAGAAGTTATGGTCAAATTCAGGCCAAATAAGGGTGAATAAAATATTCACCTTTTCATTTCCCCATATCTCACCTACAACAAAAGTTATGAGGCAAACAAGCCCAATACAGCTTTTTGGCTAAAACACATATATGTAAAAAAATCTTGTACATGGGATATCTTTGCCATATTTAATGATAGCCATACCAAATGAGATACCATTGTGTAGAAAACATACAGGGCTACAGACTAAACCAACCTTTAGGCTTATATCTGAAAACCTGACAAAGCTATGGCTGTTTTAAGGTCAAAATCCCACAGTTTGGCCAATACAGCCTTACCATGGGATAATATCCCATAACCATAATTATGAGGTGTCAAACCGATGGAGAAGCTTGTTTTGACTTCAATACCTCATAGTTCATTCAATACTGGGGTCTCGTATAGGTTCTGTACAGCATTCTAGGCGTCATACACATCAGAATCAAGCTGTGTAGTCCCCAGATGAACGTTTTTACCCTGTATTGGTCAAGACTGCCCAGATGTGGTTTCAAAGCCACATCTGAGCCCAGTAAAGGCTATCCAGGCCTTTTTCAAACCACAATCCAGTCTCAGAAAGTGAAAAATCTTCACTTCCTCTACGTGGAAAGGTCTAGCAGCCTTTCCACCCCATTTCAGCATAAAAAGTGGCCTTTTCCCAGCCAGAAAAGGTGTCCTCCTCCTACTATTGAGTTCCTACATAGTACAACTGTCAGGAACAGTTAGAGCCCTTGGAAAATAATCAGGTTATACTTTAAACTTAAGTATTTTAGTTTTTATTATAGTAATCCAACTGGTAAGACTGCACCAAGGGTTTTCAATAGTACTCACCACCACTATTATTCAATAGTAAAACCCTTTCATCACAATAGTAAACCTTTATTACATCTTAATAACCTTATTTTTAATATTTACTACAATGTCAAAATCATATTTAAAGTTTCAATTAGCCTATTTACTCCTTTATCATAGATTCAACCTGACATTTTGGGGGCCTTGCCATGCTTTTTTGATCTTTTTGGACCTTAAAAGTGAGTATTTTTACTTATTTTCTCTATTTCTGACATTTTGTTTCATCTTTTAGGCGTAAAAATTATCAAATATATATATATAAGACATATCTTATGATATTTTTTTTTTGGTATATGGTTTATATCAACCTTTTTTAAATTAGTATTAATAATAATATGTGATTAATAACCACCATAAGCTTATTTTGGCTGTTTTGCATATACAAACACATTACAGCCCTTAATATAGTCCAATTTTCAAATTAAACAAGGACACCTCTCACTGTAAAGCCAACAGTTGAGGCGTGGTGAGGTGTATTGTTAACTCAATTACCCTCTTATACAGCCACTTTTATACAGATTATACTTGCTAACTACAAGTGAATCTGTGAGATACTAGTATACAAACAGGACACCAGGAATCTGTAAGCTGTAATTTTGACGTGATATTGTTAATTCAATTACACTGTAATTATACAGGGCATATTGTAGTGACATACAAGCCCAGAGGCCATTCTTAGACGTGAAAACAGCATTTTAAGAAGTCTTAACTGACAATAAGCCCTCTTTCTCCTGTTTGATTCAGTGGAAGAAATCTACATCCCACTAGAAACCCAGTCACAGGCCAACACACAAGTGACACCCTCAGAACCAGAGGGCACTAAGGGTAAAGGAAAGAGGCACAGTGAAGGCCTTATCACAGCAAAGAATTGGACACGCATTGCCACGCATTGGAGTAGAAAACCACGAAACTCTGCCTAAATACAAGGTAAACCAACCTTAACATCTTGTACAGGGAAGATTACCATAATTAACCCAGTTGTAACCTCTAAAGGTAAGTTGCCTAAATCAGAAGACAACAAATTTGTACAAGGCACAGTCAAAGGTAAATGCCCTAAGAACATAAAGTTTTTGACTGCTTGCAAACACTGATATGTCACCTGTATACCTCAGAGACCTTGGCTTCCAGAGGAGCCAACCAGAGGAGAGAGAAGGCTTGTCCAAAACCAGATGACCTGGAAGAGGACACCTTGAACACAGTGGTGGATGGAAAAACACTGAGGGAAATCATAACCACCCTGCCATTCACTTTCCAATTCAACAGGAACCTCAAACCAGAGGACTGGAAAGATAAGGATCAAGTTCTTCAGTTCCACCAACTCCTCAAAGATTTGTTTCAATGGAGCATGGACAACAAGAGGTTCAACCTGGCATCTCACTGGGAAGAACTTGGAGAAAGCTGCCAAAGGATCTGTCTCAGAGAGATAGACTTCAAAGACCTTATGATAATAACCAAGGGTTGGAATCCCACCAGGCAGTTCAGACTCCTGGAGGTAAGGGCAAACAGGATAAGGGAGAATCAAGCCACTATCCAAGCTATAGAAGAACAACTGACCCAGACAGGGCCTACTCAGATTCCTTCAGGCTAACAAGGAGCAGGCCAAATCAGCTCTCCAGTGGCTTCACACCATTCAGAAACTAACAGATCAGTGGCCAAGAGTCATCATTCTGCACACTACCAGGAGGTTCCAGGAGAAGACAAAGATAATATAAGGGTAAAAACAAGACCACTTTCAGCCAAAGGACGAGAGAGTCAGACCCAATGATCCAGAAGCTTTTTGGCTTGGTGAAAGAAGTACACAAGAACCAGAAGTAGTTGTAAATAACTCCAGAATCAGTAGTCCCCTTAATAGAGATATTATCCCACTCAAATTGGACATAATGTTGTTACACCTGAGAGTAACCTAAACAGTGATGCACTGTGGTTACAAATGTCCCAATTTTCTGAGCAAACTCAAAAGCAGCTTTCAGATGTAAGGTGTGGATATGAAACTTTGATAAAATATTAAGTACTTTTCCTGTCCTGGAGATTTGTATAAGGTAAAATTATTTAAAAATAGTAAGAAATAGTATTTTTAAAGAGAAAACACACCAAGTTTATTGTTTTGAAATTTATAAGTATAAAGCAATAATATAATAAAAATTCATTTCTTTACCAACAATAAAGATTTATCCAAAAATACTCTACAAGAGATATTTGAGGCTACAAAAGAAATTTCTTCAAGAGCAATTTCAATTGGAATTAATTGATCAAAGAACTGCAAGAAATTAATTGAAGAACAAAGTCTTTAAAAATAAATCTATAGAGAAAGAATTCACAAAAGTGACCAGAATGAATTTGGAAACAAAGTGACAAAGTAAACAGTGATGAAAGATGCTTTAATTCACTTTTGGGGTGGTTCAGGGGTAAAAATGATTATAAGAGTTACAAACAATAATTATAAGAGTTACAAACAATGATTATAATAATTTTTTCACATGGTTGGAAGCTTTAAAACGATTTGAAAAGGGTGGCTGGAATCTTTTATTGATTGGTTTAACAGTGTTCAAACTAATTATAAAAGGAAAGGATTCTAACATGAAGAGAAAAGTGGGGCAAAGAAGACATTCTTTTATAGTCATCAATTTTCTTACTCCAAAAGTAAATCTTACTCTTGTCGGTTGTGGAAAACACTCTGACAACAAAAAAGCCAATTATGGCATCATTGAACCCTGGTTTAGAGCAAAAAGGGGCTGGCTTTAACCATTTTTTGCTAATTTTACCCATTTTAGACCCTTAAATCAGCCATTACTATAGTAATACCTGGTCTAGAGCCTTCAAAACACTTCAGAATGTGTGTAAGGGTCGTAGAAACCAGTTAAAACTGCTTTTACTATGATTGTGTTAACTTAAGGGTATTTTTACCCACTTGGCAACAGTTAAAACTGCCCTGGTTGGTATCAAAAACCTCATCATCAATTGAGTCACAGATCCTGGGACTCAATTCCAGGCCAAAAGTAATGAACTTTTGCATGTATTAAAAATAATCTACAAGAAATATTTAAGGCTACACAAGAAATTTCTTCAAGAGCATTTTCAATTGGAATTAATTGAGCAAAGGACTGCAAGCAATTAATTAAAGAAAAAAGCCTTTAAAAAGATATTTCAAGCAGAAAATATACCCAAAAGTGACCAGAGTGAATTTGGAAACAAAGTGACAAAGGTGACCCTGTGACTCGATTCCAGGCCAAAAGTAATGAACTTTTTCATGGAGTTTGACATCTCATGCCAGTCAACAAGGATTTTGGAGGTCTAGCTCCCCCTTAGAGCTAGAGTGTGTTTTCCCCCAGAATTAATCTTTCCCATTTATTTTTTCTTTAATTCCTCATCATGTAATACAATTATAATTTACATATGTAATTCAATTGAGTTTTCAATTACACATCTTTAATAATTGATATGTAATATGTAAATTAAAGTTCACTTCTGTAACACACGCACACATTTTGACATTTCAATTGAAAATACTTCAATTCCTCATAACTTCTAAGCTCAACACAACACCTCAATTTTAACACAAAAATCGATGGTTAACACCACATGTGGTGTGAATTCAAATACGGTTTTGAGGATTTTCATACTTGTGTACAAAAAATACTAAAAACTTAATTTAAGCTTATTTAGAGTTGAGTTACAGAAATTTCATCCAGACGTGACCCCACTTTATTTTTTATAAGGAATCCAATGGTGTGATAATTTCTTTACGTTTATTTATTGGAGAAAAGTTGTAATATATTTTATATAGCTTTTTACCAAAAATATTTTAATATCATAATTTTTATTAAAAATTCATTTTTACTTAATTTTTACAAGTAAAAATGTATTTTCATAATTTGAAATTTTATTGTAATTTTATTTTTGAATTATAATTAAATTTTTATTTTTAAATATAAATTTGTAATTATATTTCAACTTTTATTTTTATAATATAAATAAATTTATTTGATTTATATTTGTATATTAATTTATCATTTGTGGTCTTTTGGGTATATTAAAATACCTCTAAGTCTCACATTCCCTCCCTTAAAAAAATGATATTACTTTGTAATATTCTTATTTCTAGTGTGTCTGAAGCTCCTAAGAAGTTCAGTAGCTTCAGGTATGTCCTTTTCTGGCAACCATTCATCTTCACAAGTTGGGTCACTTTACCTAACAAGGTGTTCCCTTACTTTGTTGGTTCTCAACTTTCTTTCTTTGAGAACTTTGGTAATTTTCTTACTACCAGATGACTCAATAGGAGGTATAACTTGGGGAACTTTATTCCTCAAGGGAAATGGTTCAGCATCACTAGATTTACATGGCTTTCTCAAGCTCACTGGAAATGTAGGATGCTTATTGCTAAGTTCTTCAGATAAATCTACTTCAACAGCATTTTATCCATGGAGGGCCTGAAGAACAAAAGGTCCTGCAAAGGAGTCTTTCAGCTTTTTAAATCCTTCGATGTTATTGAAGTTAGTGGTGGATACAAGAACTAAGTCCCCCACTTTGAAATCTGGAGTTGCATGTGATTTATCCCATTTGTCCTTAGCATATGCAAAAGAGTCTTCCATGCACTTTACTGCATGCTTGCTAGCTTTGTCTAGCATTCCTTTGAAGCTAGCAGCTGTGGGATTTATTTCAATCAAATCTTTCCTCAAGGAATCTTGGGGTAATTTGGGGTTCCATCCTTTTTCTAGGATAGCAGGAGTTTGATTGGTACTGGCATGGATTGATGTTTTAGATGCTAATTCCAGTGCTGGAAACAGAGTACACCAATCATGGGTAAATACATCACAATCGTTGAGTTCAAGGCCATAAGCACAAAATCTTCTTACCATGTCCTCTAAGGTTTGGATCATCCTTTCAGCCAGACCATCAGTTTGTGGGTGGTAGGCTGTAGAGAAAAACAGCTTAGTGCCAAATAATTGGTGAAGATTTGTCCATAGTGCTGAAGTGAATTTGGGATCTCTATTGCTAATGATATTTGTAAATATTCCAGTCCATGACACTACTCTATTCCATATCAGAAGAGCTGTATGCATGGCTGTATCATCTTTGTGACATGGTAAAAAGATTGGAGTTTTACTGAACCTGTCTACAATCACTAGGCAAGCATTATAGCTTCTGTCACCTCCTGATGGTAGGCCAGTTACCAAGTCCATATTGACAATTTCCCAAGGTTTGCTGGGTTCTTGGATTTTTATCATATTTCCAAGTCTCTTGCCAGTGGATTTATTTGCCTTTTGGCATCTGTAACAGGTTTTGCAGGACTCTGAAACATCTTTCTGCCACATTGGCCACCATATGCAGGTCTTTACTTTCTCTCTTGTTCTGTCTCCAGACAGATCTCCTGAAAAGAGGCTATCATGGCATTCTTTCAGTACAATATTGATTAATGACCTGTCCACAACTGTAATGACACATGTGTGCTTGGGCCTGTGGTAAATTATACCTTCCAGTAGGTGAAATCTTCCTTCATCATAGTATTTTTTTCATAATTCATCCAAGGCATGTATCAGAGAGTTGTCTTTACAGTATTTTTTAAGTAATTGGCATAGGATGCTGCAATTCCTATCTTGAGTGTAAATGTTTCTTACTTCTTCAAAGAAGGTGGTGTTCAAGTCTGTAACACTTATTCCTTCTATTGGGATCTGTGGTGAAGCTTCTTCTGGCACTTAAGCAGGATTATTAATATCATTTGGTAATGGCCATCTGCTTAGTCCATCTGAATTTCTATGAACATTCCCATCTTTATGAACAATAGTCATATTGCCCCTGTATTCTTGTATGGCTATTTGCCATCTGAGCATATGTCTGTTAGGTGTTTTCATGTTTAAAAGTGATTTAACAGCTGTACAATCTGTTATCACTTCAAAAACACATCCCTCTAAGAAGTAGTTCAATTTTTACAAGGCTGAAACAAGGCATAGACATTCCATTTGACTTGCTCCATATCTGGCTTCAGTTGGTTTTATTTGCCTGGATATGAAACATATGTGTACTTCAACAGGTTTATCATCTATGATCTGGACTTGGTAAAGTGAATCACCCAGCCCATCCCCTGATGCATCAATATACAATTCAAAAGACAATCTAAAGTCTGGCATCAGTAAGAGTGGAGCAGTGGTAAAGGCTTCTCTTAAAGACTCAAAAGCTTTGACTCTGTCAAGAGTCATTTCAAATACTGTGTCTTTGTCACACAATTTATAAAGGGGTCTTGCTATGGTTTCAAAATCTTTAATTTGTTTCCTGTAATATCCTGCAAAGCCTAAAAGTGACTGTATTTCCTTTTTGCTCTGAGGCATGGGTTTTGGCTATACTTCTGCAACTTTGTTTTTGTTAATTCCAAGGGACAAACCAGATACAACATGTCCTAGTGATTTAAGCTCTTTAAATCCAAAACGACATTACTTCAAAGAGATTTTCATGTTCACTGATTGAATTTTTGTCAAATCTCTGGAAAATCTGTACATGTGCTCTTCCCAAGTCTTGGAACAGACAATAATGTCATCAATGTAAATGATTAACCATCCCTCTGAAAGTTCTTCAGGGAAGATTTCATTCATCATTCTTTGGAAGTGTGAAGGTGCATTTTTGATACCAAAGGGCATTCTTAAATATTCATACACTCCACAATGAACAATAATTCCCAAATATTTTCTTGCTCTTGGTGTCACCACATTTTGATGGAATCCTTTAAGAGCATTCATAGTGGTTATATACACTTCTTGAGATATTTGAGTTAGGGCAATTTGGATTTTTGGTATTGGGTACCTATCTGGAACAGTGTAAGTGTTCAGAGCTCTAAAGTCTCAAACCATTCTGTATTTTCTGTTATGCCATGCCACTATGACTGGTGTGGTTATTTCTACTTCTTCATTATGGCCTACCTTTCTTATTACACCAAGGTCCAGAAGTTCTTTGATATGGGTTTCCAGAGCTTCTCTTGACTTGGGACTTTCTGGGTATGAAGGCCTTCTCAAGAGTGGTGGATAAGGTCTCTCAATATTAAGAATGATGTCAACTTCATGACCAATAATTTCTCCTAGAGGCTCTTTGTCTGAAGCAAATGCTCCTTTGTGATAATACAAAAGGGAAGAAAGTTACCTTTCTTGCTTATCAGTCAGATGAAGGCTTATTTCAGCCTCGCTCAACTGTTCAGATTTGAATTTTTCCAATTCTAAGTTGACTAGTGATACTTTATTTACTGTAATTTGTCTTTTAAATGATAAAAAGGCAACTTTCTGATTCTTATTGTCTCTAATAGTAAAGTATCTGTCTTTGTTGTTGTGCAAATCTATGCCATACATGATTAAATAGTCATTTCCCAATATAAAATGGGTACTAGAGCAGTTTTCCATAACAAATTCAACTGTGATTCTTAAATTCCCATTAATGTGTGGTAATATGACATCGGTCTCAAGGATTCCTAATCCTTTCATTGGATTACTTGCACTATTGAATTTTATACCATCAATTGGTAACAATTGGTCTTCAAAATTTGTTACACAAGTTTTAAGAAAAGATCTACCAACACAAGAGCAGAAGGCTCCTGGGTCAAGAAAATGTTTAGTGGGCTTTTTGTCAATCACCACTTCTGTTATACAGGAGTTAGCAGCTGTATAACATTTCCCTCTGTTTGGTTTTGTTTTCATAAGTTGTGCATCTTGAACTTTTGATAAATCAAGTTGACCATTGCTCAATTGTGGCAAGTGGGAATAAGATTCCATGATGTCAAAAGTGGCATTGAAATTTTCTATAGCTTTTGAATATTCAGAAAATATTGATGACTTATTGTCTGAATTATCTTCAATTATTTCATCTTTTTCAACATCAGGTTCCTTTTCAATATCAATTTCATTGACTTCCCCCTTTGTGGACATGTATTGGCTAGATGGGTGGTGCTTTGGCAAATATGGCACTTCCTGATTGTATCTGCAGATTTATACTTATTATTACAATTTTCTTTGGGGTTTTTGTCCACAGAATCTTTCCAAGTTGTAGTAAACCTTGTTTTGAGATTCACCCTACTAGAACCAATTTTGTTTCTGGTGGTTACTTCTTCTAATATATTGATAATATCCCCTTCTGAAGATTGTTCAGTAGTCCTGCTTTTGACAGCATGCTCTAAGTCAACTCCACATTGTCTCAGAATCTTTCTGCGGATAATAAGTTATGTTTTGTTGGCAAACCCATGGTAAAGCTTTGTCTTTATCAGCATTGAATTTGGCAGATTCAAAGGCTTTTTCCACTTTAAACCTCCAAGTATCATTGGCATTTGTTGATAATTTGGGCTTTCCACCAAGTCCAACTTTGGTCTCCATGTGCTTGTCTTAAATTGATATACCATCTGTGAGCTGATCTGGTAAACAGAGTGTTAAATCTTGCTGTTACCAATCTGTCTGGTAATTCAAAATCTTCTTCAATAATGTCAATTCCTCTGATGAATTCCATATGGTCATACTCTCCGTCACCACTGAAGTGAGGCCATTCTTTAAGTTTTTGTACTTCTTTCAAAAGTGCTTGGCCCATTGATGGTTCCAAGTTATGAAAAGAAGTGGAAAATTAATTTTTTAACTGTGAATTGTAAGGATCCACTAGTTGTGGATTTGGAGTTCTTGTGCCCTCATTTTGATTCAGAGGTGTAGACATTCTTGGTAAGGGTTTCAGTATTTGTTCAATATCATTCATTTTACTGTTGCTACACCTTTGGGAATTTCTGTATTCATGTTGGGGGGCTTGTATCAAATTTATTACTTCAATTTTATACATGTCTTCTTTATGTGTCAGTTCTTTCAAAAACTTTGTCTGTCTTGTATTATCAGCAGTGACTTGATTCAATTTCATTGACAATTTTGATACTTCTTCTTGTGAAGAATCAAAACACCTTTTCAAGGCAATGGTATATGTCTCTACTTCAGTAAATGAATTTGAAATATCATCAAGGACTTTCTTGTTATCTATCTTGATAATATTTGTGGCTTGTTTAATTCTTGTTTCAATTATGTCATCAATATTGAATTTAGAATATTTTTCTGTTAACTCTTTAATAATGGAAGATTGTTCATTTATTTTATTGCCAAAAGAATTATCATTATTGGAATTTTTAATTGTTCTTAAAGCTTTTTCAAAACACATAAGTGTTTCATTAATTTGGCACAGAATAAAGTTGTTTTTTCTAATGTTGTTACAAATGGTTTCATTTTTATCAGAAAGATGATTTTTCACGTCATTTATAGCTTCATACAATTCTGGGATGGGATCAAATATGTCAGAAATCATTTCTGGAATCTTAATATGGATTCCTCTTTCTGCTGTAATTCCATCATGGTTCTGGCCATCTGAAATACATTTTCCATGGCATCCTGCTGAATCTTTGGTATCCTGTAGCCCTGGCCGTAAGGCTTTGGGACTGGTGCCTTCCCTTTGCCCTTGCTTTGAGCTTTTGGCTGCTTTTTCATGTTGGAATTTCTGCTGCTGGCCACTGGGGCTTTTCTTGGCACTTGCTTTGGTGGTGGAGGGTTGTTTTTCCTCCATTCTGCCGTTAAAAGCATCATATTCTTCTTTTCCATCAATGGATGCCATCCATTGAGTACCTTGCAAGTGTTGGGATGACCCAGGAATTTTGTTACAGTAAGGTATGAGTTCATGCAGTTTTCCCACAGATCTGAAAGGATCTGGTACTCTTTGTGCTGCAGTGCATTGGTTTACGCCTTCTGGCTGGCTTTGTAAATGGCCACTGAGGCTTCTTGTTGTGGTTTCAGCTCTTTTTGAAGGTAAAATAGTGTCATCAGCTTCAGAATTTGACAATTCATTGGAGTGGAAGTCGTTTACTGACCCTTGTCCTTCTGTATCTGATTGGCTTCTGCCATAATCACGTCTATGACCTTTTTTGGGAGCTGCTTGAGGGCTTATAGCTTGCTCCAGATCTGGTTGAAGGCATATTTTATGATTAAAAAGGTTTAAAATAGTAATTTTACGTCAAAAACTTACTATTTTCCAAGTTTTTAGCTTTCTGAAGAGTATTACTGATATCCAAGTTGATCAATTCAGAAGAAATTGGCTCTTGTTGGATATTCTGAGTTATAATAACAGTGCTATTATGATCAGAAATCACAGTGTTTTCAGGAATGATGCTAGTAACTGTGGAGGCTGTTTCAATATTTTCTTGTCTTACCACATTGTCAGAAACTAAAATTAATGAAAAAAAGCCAATTAATTAAGTAAAAAAAAGTTTTTTCAAAAGAGGAATAAAAAATAAAGCCTCACTTATAATTATAAAAAGAAATTATTTCTTAATAATTTTTTGAATTATAAGTATTTTTTATATATTTTTAAATTTTTCAATATAAGAAAAAATATTATAAAAAGTAAAAAATTATGTCACAGGTAAAACATCATGGCTGTGCCCCGAAATGTAAGGTGTGGATATCAAACTTTGGTAAAATATCAAGTACTTTTCCTGTCCTCAAAATTTTTATAAGGTAAAATTATTTAAAAATAGTAAGAAATATTATTTTTAAGGAGAAAACACGCCAATTTTATTGTCTTTAGCTTTATAAGTATAAAACAATAATATGATCGAAATTTATTGTTTTACCAACCATAAAGATTTATCCAAAAATACTCTTTAAGAGATATTTAAGGCTACAAAAGAAATATCTTCAAGAGCAATTTCAATTGGAATTAATTGAGAAAAGGACTGCAAGCAATTGATTCAAGAACAAAGTTTTTAAAAAGATATTTTAAAGAGAAAACACACCCAAAAGTGACCAGAGAGAATTTGGAAACAAATTGACAAAGTTAACAATGATGAATGATGCTTTAATTCCCTTTTGGGGTTGTTCAGGGGTAAAAATGATTATAAGAGTTACAAACAATGATTATAATTATTTTCTCACGTGGTTAAAAGTTTGAAAATGATTCAAATAGGGTGGTGGGACTCTTTTACTTATTGGTTTAACAGTGTTTAAGCTAATTATAAAAGGAAAAGATTCTAGCATTAAGAGAAAAGTGGGGCAAAGAAGACATTCTTTTATAGTCATAAATTTTCTTACTCCAAAAAGTAAGTTTTACTCTTGTCAGTCGTGGAAAACACTCTGACAACAAAACGGCCAATTACAGCATCATTGAACCCTGGTTTAGACCAAAAAAGGCTTGTTTAAACCATTTTTTGCTATTTTTAGCCATTTTAGACCCTTAAATCAGCCATTACTATAGCAATATCTGGTCTAGAGCCTTCAGAATACGTTGTAATTTTTGTAAGAGGCCTAGAAACCCGTTAAAACTGTTTTTAATAACATTGTTTTAACTTAAGAGTAGTTTTGCCCTTTTGGCAGCAGTTATAAATACCCTTCTTGGTATCAAAACCTCATCATCAATTGAATCACAGACCCTGTGACTCCATTCCAGGCCAAAATTAATAAGCATTTGTAAGGAGTTTGACATCTCACGCCAGTAAACAAAGATTTTGGGAGTTTAGCTCCCCCTTAGAGCTAGAGTGTCTTTTCCCCCCAGAATTAATATTTCCAATTTATTTTTTCTTTAATTCCTCATCATGTAATACAATTATAATTTACATATGTAATTCAATTGAGTTTTTAATCAAACATCTGTGATGATTGATATTTTGTATGTAAATTAAAGTTCACTTATGTAATACATGCACACATTTTGACATTTCAACTGAAAATACTTCAATTCCTCATAACTTCTAAACTAAACACAACACCTCAGTTTTAACCCAAAAATTGATGGTTAAAAACACATTTGGTGTGAATTAAATTAAGGTTTTGAGGATTTTCATACTTTTGTACAAAAAATACTAAAAACTTAATTTAAGCTTATTTAGAGGTGAGTTACAGAAATTTCATCCAGAAGTGACCCCACTTGATTTTTTATGAGGAGTCCAATGGTGTGTTAATTTCTTTATGTTTATTTATTGGATAAAATTTATAATATATTTTATATAGCTTTTTACCACAAATATTTTCATTTCATAATTTTTATTAAAAATTCATTTTAACTTAATTTTTACAAGTAAAAATGTATTTTTATAATTTGAAATTCTATTGTAATTTTATTTTTAAATTATAATTAAATTTTGATTTTGAAATATAAATTTGTATTTATATTTTAATTTTTTGATTTTTATAATATGAATAAATTTATTTTATTTATATTTGTATATTAATTTATCATTTGTGGTCTTTTGGGTATGTGAAAATACCTCTAAGGCTCACAGAAGGACTCCAGTCAAACCATGAAAGGATGAAAACATTAACATCCTCCATGGACAAAATTGTCAATAATCTTCAAGAAGGACCTGCTCAGTTGAGCAAAGCATCTGAAGAAACCAACAAAAGACTTAATATAGTCTTTGAAGAGCAAACCCACAGCAAAAGGGACATGTATTGTCTGGATCAAGACATAAACAAACTGTTTAGTGTCTACCATAGCATGAAGCCCCAACCACAAGGCCATGCTATGGATAATCCATATCACCAAGATGACATAAAACCAGATGCCATATTGGTGAATACGGCAAGATCTCCATCACAATACCAAGATGGAGATAATATGTCTTATTCTGAAAAGGAAGCCTTGAAACGGCTTCCTGAGGCCTCAAGCTGGCCCAAATTCTCTGGAACTGGATAATATGATCATATAGAACTCATAGATCATATTGATTGACTCTTAATTGATGTACCAAGCATACCAGACTACTGGATTACTGCTAGACTCAATACAGCATTTAAAGGTCATGCTAGTATATGGTAAACAGAAATGAAAGAAATCCATGGCAGGAGAAACTGGCAATGGTGAAAGAGTGTAATTATCCAAAAGTACAGCAATGGCACTTGGATATGGCAAAAGACCATTTCATTTGAAAATGACAAATATTCAGTGGACAAAGATCCATATGAGTGGTGTCTTAGACAGTCTAAAAGACTCAAAGCGATTGATCCTTCAATGAATACTCAAATGAGGAATCACAAACTTCTGACACAAATTCCAGGAAATCTAGAACATGCAGTGAAATGCAGATGCAACCAAAATTGCACTCTAGATGATATTTCCAATACCTTACAAGATGTAAGGAAAAGAACTAAGATAGGGAAATTCACTCCATATAGAAGCAGTGGTTTCAAAGAGAAACAACCTTTCACGGTAGAGTTTAAAGACAAACCCAAGGAAAGAGTGGCAGAAGTGGCTAAAAAGAAAGATTCTTGTCACAATTGTGGTTCAACAGACCACTATGCCAACAACTGGCCAAAAGCAAAGAAAGAATTCTATGCCATTGAAAAAGTTCCAGAGGAGGAAACCCCAACAGATGATTCTGACTCAGACTCAATGGGAGATGCTATGAGAGAACAATCTGATGAAGTGCAACACCCAAGAGAAGAATTTTTAGTGGAATACCAAGATGAACCCCCACTAGAAATCCAGGACATACATTTGAAAGCAGGCATGCCACAAGACACTGCCAAAAAAACTCGTGCAAACACACAAGATGCACAAACATTCCTAGTTACACCAACCAAAAGGAAGGCATACATACATGCAACAGCCACAAAGATGACTGTTTGTATTGAAAATGCGTGACATCCATTGATCATGGACAGTGGAGCACACTGCTGCATAGTGGAAAGGGATTATGTGGATACCCACTTCCCAAATTGGGAAAATCAGCTCTTGCCCACCAAAGCAAAGAACTTCAAAAGTGCTTCAGGGAAGATGACTTCCATTGGGACAATTATCAAAGAGATAATTATACCCCATAGAAAAGGTAACATCAGACTCAACCCAGAGTTTGTAGTGCTTGATGATGCCCACATCCAAGGGTTCCTCCTAGGGACAGATTACCAGAGGATGTATGGCATTGACATTTACAATAGTAAAAACAGGCAAATTACCATTGGTACCAACAAGGAGAAGAAATTTCCACTTGAAATATACCAAATATCTTCCCAGGATCCACTTACAGAATTACTGAATGAATTCAGAGAGGGACAGTTTAGCACTACCCTCACCAGTAAACAAAAGCTGAGCCTACTGAAGATGCTGAGAAAGAATATACTAGCATTTTCCATTGGTGAAGAACCATTGGGAAAGATTAGTGGCCATCATATAAAACTATACCTGGATGTGGAAAGACCTTATCAACCCATGCTCAGGAGACCTCCTTACCCAGCAAGTCTGGAAACCAGGAAAGAAATCAAAAAACATATCAATGTCATCAGGAAAATTGGACATAATTAAATAGTGAAAATCACCACTCCTGGCCGGATCACCTGGAATGATGGCAAGTCTAGGCTGTGTGGAGATTTCAGAGCTCTGAATAACTACACCAAAGCTGCGGGTATCCTATACCCAGGATACCCCATGCCCTAGTCAAACTGGCAAAAGCCAAGTACATAACCAAAATGGATTGTATGAAAGGCTTCCACCAGAATGGAGTTAAGCCAAACTCTATGAAGTTACTTAGAATCATATGCTATATGGGCATATATGAGTACACCAGGATGCCAGTTGGCATTGAAAATGCACCAGCCGACTTCCAAAGGATGATGGACACAATATTTCAAGAAGAAATACTGGAAGGCTGGATGGTAGTATATATTGATGATATAATTATATACTCAGAGACATGGGAGGACCATGTACAATACATAGACAGAGTGCTAAGTAAATGTACACCCATAAATCTGGAAATTTCACTTAAAAAGTGTAATGTTGGCCAACAAGAGCTACTAGCTCTAGGACATAAAGTCTCAGGTCTCAGCCTGGGAATTGACCAGAGTAAAGTAGAAGAAGTACTGCAAAATCCAGTACCAAGAAACATCAAAAAGATGAAATTTTTCCTTTTATTTGCTAGCTACTATAGAAACCACATCAAAACGTTTGCCCACATAACTAGAAGCTTATACAAGTTATGTTCAAAAGATGTAGCTTTTGAAATTACCAAGGAAATAAGGGATGCATATGAGAGGATCAAATATGAATTCACAAATGCACCTGTTCTCATCTTGCTTGACTTTGAACTACCATTCAAGTTATACATAGATGCAGCATGTATCCAAGGCTTAGGAGCAGCCCTTCACCAGAGACAAATTGTAGATGGTTAACCAAGCAAGGGAGTAATATGTTACATCTCTAGGCAGCTAAAAGATTCAGAAGCCAGGTATGGGGCAATCCAGACTGAATTTCTATTCCTAGTCTGGGCTCTAGAGAAACTCCATTATTATTTGGAGGGTGCAGTCTTTGAAGTCTACACATACTGCACAGCCTTGAAGTCTTTACTAAACATGAATACTACCAATACACACATTCTCAGGTGGCAAATGGCCATCCAGTAGTATAGAGGGAATATGACCATCATATATAAAGAAGGTAAAAGCCATACCAATGCAGATGGCGACTGGATAATGTCAAAAGCAACCCAGCTTATGACCCTGAAGTTGCAGCCAAGATCCCTATACATTTCATGGAAATAAATAGGAAGAAGAACTTCAGATTCTCTGAATGAGCACCAGAATGTAGTACCCTTGACAGTGGAAACACTGATTCAGAAGGAACATAAACCCCCATACTGGGAATAAGTTCCTGAGAACTGCACAATGAATTCTTTGGTGCAGTCCAAAAATCCTATGCCAAACAAATACAGTGTGGCATATTACTACAACTCCTTTAACAAAAGTACAGGAGCCCAGAACTGGAATCCCAGTAGGAGGAACCCTGGTTGAGGGACCATAAGGATAATAAATTCTGCCTTCTAGATTCCCTGCTCTACCATAGAGGGAAGCACAGTGGTGGACAGAGACCACATCTCTCTGATCCTGCAAGAATGTCATGCCTGCCCCTACATGGGACACATGAGTGAAGACAGGACCAAAGAGAGGATAGCAGGAACAGCTTGATGGCCCAGGTGGGAACAAGAGTTGAGTGAATACATCAACACTTGTGAAAGATTCCAGAAGGAAAAGAGGAATCATGGGAAAAGTTTGTATTACTTCAGCATATAGAAGAGCCCAAAAACCCATGGGAAACCATCAACATGGACTGGGTTACAGGACTTGTACCAGGAGGAAAAGAAAGCTACAATGCCTGTTTTATCATAGTTGATAGGTTCAGCAAGAGTATGAGGTGTCTGCCATTCCATAAAGAGGACACAGCCATGGATACTGCTCTGTTCTTCTGGAATAACATCATATCTACCTGTTGAGTCCATAAGATCATTATTAGTGATAGGAACCCAAAGTTTACATCTGAATTTTGGACCAACTTGTATGACATGCTGGGAACCAAACTTGAATTTTACACAGCTTACCATCCACAAACAGATGGACTAGCTGAAAGGATGATCCAGACAATGGAAGACATCCTTAGAAGATTCTGTGCCTATGGCATGGAATACAAGGACCATGAAGGATACACCCATGAGTGGGTTACTCTTCTACCAGCAGTCCAACTGGCTTATAATACAAGTCAGCACTTTACCACAGGAAAAACCCCTGCATTAGTAGATAAAGGGTGGAACCATTTGTTTCCAGTGGATCACTTGAAGAAAAACTTTCTAACCATCCACCCCAGAGCCAAATATTTTCATGAAATGTGGATGAAGGCCTGTGACACAGCTGCAAGATGCATATTTGAGGCCAAATAATATAAAAAGCAAAGGTGGGACAAGAAACACATAGAACCTTACTTTAAGGAAGGGGACCAGGTGTTAGTGTCTACACTAAATTTTAATAATCTTAAAGGACCTAAGAAAATGAGAGACTCATTTGTAGGGCCCTTTACTATCATTACACTGATAGGGAAGAATGCAGTGGAAGTCAAACTCACAGAGGAATTTTCCAGGAAACACCCAGTCTTTCCAGTGAGCTTAGTAAAGCCATACCTCCATACAGAGGAGGAAAAATTACCCTCCAGGAGGAAGAACCCCACACCACCAGAAAGAGTGGAAGTGGAGGACTCCCCTGGACCAGTAAAGAAAATCATCAAGGCCAGGAAGATCAGACTTAATGGTAAGGATGAGAGACAGTACTTGGTCAGATTCAAGAACCAGACAGCTGATAAAGACCAGTGTTGGAAGAAGATGCCATACCAGATGGGACCCTTAATTTAACGAGATTCGGAGCCTCAAGGAGGACTGAACAGTCTCATCAATGATGAGCCGTTTTAGAGGAAGGGTATGTCAACCCGTGACTCAAACCAGAGCACAAGCATGATAGCCAAATACCATAAACCAATGGTATAGTCAGGATACCACCAAAACATGGAGCTGAGCCAACTCAGCTCAAAAGGTATCAAATGGAAGAGGAAACTCACTCCTTTCCAAATATACAAGTCCCATTATCATAGGACAAAGAATAAAAAAGTTATTCCTGCTCAAAGTTGTTGCTGAGCATAAACCTTAATTTTCACCTTTCATCTGATACAGAGTAAGGGGCCTAACCCCATCAAATTGATGTGCAAAATGAAGCTCTAAGCCAGGTCTATCCAATGGTATCAACCAAACTGAGCTAGTACCAGTATTACAGAAGTTATGGTCAAATTCAGGCCAAATAAGGGTGAACAAAACATTCACCTCTCATCTAACGTCTACAGTTTTAGTGTGAGATACTTAAAGTGGGGTCTTTTGGAAAGGGCACAATCAGCGCTATCTTATGGTGGCATTCATTTCCCCATATCACACCCAGAACAAAGGTTATGAGGCAAACAAGCCCAATACAGCTTTTTGCCTAAAACACACATATGTACAAAAGTCTTGTACATGGGATAAATTTGCCATATTCAATTATAACCATACCAAATGAGCTACAATTGTGTAGAAACCATACAGGGCTACACACTGGACCCATTTTGAGCTTGATATCTCAAAAACAGAACAAGCTATGGCTGTTTTAAGGTCAAAATCCCACAGTTTGGCCAATACAGCCTTACCATGGGATAATATCCCATAACCATGATTATGAGGTGTCAAGCTGACTAAGAAGGTTGTTTTACTTCAATACCTCGTAGTTCATTCAATACTGAGGTCCCATCCAGGTTCTGTACAGAATTCTACGTGTCATACACATCAGAATCAAGCTGTGTGGTCCCCAGATGAAGGTTTTCACCCTGTATTGGTGAAAACTTCCCAGATGTGGTTTCAAAGCCACATCTGAGCCCAGTACAGGCTATACAGGCCTTTTTCAAACCACAATCCTGTCTCAGAAAGTGAAAAATCTTCACTTCCTCTACGTGGAAAGGTCTAGCAGCCTTTCCACCCCTTTCAGGATAAAAAGAGGCATTTTCACAGCCAGAAAGGGTTTTCTCATCCTTCTCTTGAATTCCTACATAGTACAACTATCAAAAACAGCTATACTCTTGGAAAATAATCAGGTTATACTTTAAATTTAAGTATTGTAGTTCTTATTATAGTAATCCAACTGGTAAGACTGCACCCAGGGTTTTCAATAGTGCTCACCACCACTATTATTCAATAGTAAAACCCTTTTATCTCAATATTCAACCTTTATTACATCTTAATACCAATATTTTTAACATTTACTATTGTGTCACAATCATATTGAAAGCTGTAATTAGCCTATTTTCTCCTTTATAATAGATTCAACCCAACAAGTACAATACACTGTGTTACAGTCATATTTTACGTTTTAAATGGTCATATCACAACTCCTTCCTAGACGCATCCTGAAAACCTCCATGGATGCATTGAAAGGCTTTCATCAGAATGTTTTAATGTGAAAAACCAAGAAATTACTCAGAATTATTACTCAATGTGGTATTTATGAGTATGTTAGAGGGCCATTTGGGATTAAAAATCTTACATCTCATTATCAAAGAATGATGAATACTATATTTCCAACAGAATTATCCAAAGGATTGCTAATTATTTATATTGATGATATAACTATATGTTCATACTCATTCTCCTTTCACCTTGGAAGACTTACAAGAGTACTTGATAAAGTTTCAGAAGTGAATATAAAGATTTAACTCAAGAAATGCAATTTTGGCTTTGAAGAAGTTGAAGCATTTGGACATGTTGTTTCTTGCTTAAGCATAGGTATTGACAAAACTAAAGTAGCAGAAGTGTTACTTAATCCAATACTGAAGAACAAGAAAGAAATGATTTCCTTACTTATATTTGCCAGTTATTACATGCAACACTTGAGATATTCTGCAATTCTAGCCAAGTCACTGTATAGAATCTGTGACCAACAGACAGTACTTGAGATGACACAAGAGTGAATTCAAACTTATGAGAAGATAAGTAAAGGTCTTACAGAAGCATGTTCATTCCTTATACCAGACTTTAATATACCTTTTAAGTTGTACATTGATGCATGTGGAGACAAATTGTGGGAAGCCCTAAATAAATTCCAAATTATTGATGACAAACCCACAGAACGACCAGTATGTTATATCTCAAGACAGATGAAACCAACAGAAGCCAGATATGGTGAAATACAAATGGAATTCTTGTGCTTGGTATGAGAACTTGAGAAATTACACCATTATCTTGATGGGAGTTTTTTTTTCAGGTGATAACTGACTGAAATTCCGTAAGAACACTTTTGAACATGAAAACACCCAACAGACACATTTTGAGATGGCAAATAGCCCTTCAAAATATAGAGGTAACATGACTACAGCCCATAAATAAGGGAATATAAATAGAAACGCTGATGTGCTTAGCAGATGGGCATTAGCCAACACTCCGGATAACCCAGCTGAGGTGTCTTTAGAAGCAGAACCACAGATTCCAATTGAAGGAATTAACGTAACTGATGTTGGGACTGAATTGTTTTATTAATTCAGATAGTCTTATAAACAAGCCAAACTTCCATATCTCAACAACCTTGCTGTAAAAATACTGTAACAACACAGATTTGGTTAGTTCCCTGGATTAAATATGGAAAGATTTCTTTTCTGAAGGAATATTTTACTTCTTGATGGAATAATCTACCACAGAACCAAATATTCTTGTGTAATGACATTATTAAGTAAATTGCTTATTAATACTATTATTAATGAATGTTATGATAGCATCTATTCTGGACACCTGTTGGAAGACAGAACACTTGAAAGAGTCAAAGACTGTGCATGGCGGCTATCTTGGAGAAAAAAGACCATTGAATACTGCCATACCTGTGATAGATGCCAAAACACAAACAGGATTATAGGCAGGAAATGTGGCCTTATGATCCATATTCAAGAACAAAAATACCCTTTGAAAGTTTTGCACATGTATTGGGTCACAGCACTTCCTCCAAGTGGTGAAAAAATTATAATTCTTGTCTAGTCATTGGAGACAGATACATCAAAACTCCCATATTCCTACGATGTAATAAAGATGACATTTCTAGTGTGGGAACTCCTCTGCATGTGGGATAAATGAGGAAGTACCTGGAAGGGTAAATTACAAGTAAACAGTTTTGAATTGCTGTTTAAGCTTGTAACCCGTCCTCTTCTTGAGTGCTAGAATAATATAGACTTCCCTTCCTAATATTCTAAGTTATCTTTACTGATCTCACCAAGTCAATTTCATTATTGATAGTGGATTTATCAGAAAATATTGGGCGCAAAAAACTCTAATCAGACTTTGCTCTACTTAAAACAATGATTTGTTAAAACCATGATAAATAGATACATTTAAAGACTTCCAGAAAATCTGGTTTGATTACACAAAAATAGTTTTACAAAAGAAAATAAATTAAATAAGAGGCAAAAGAAAAACCCAATAAAGAAGAAAACACTTCTTACTATTCAACAATACACAAAAAACTCTTATATATATATATATTATGTTTTTTGAGTGAAATAGTACAGACAGTTACAATATGAGAGAGAAATAAACAGAACTTGATATCCCTTAAAGAAGTATATGATTATTAAAGGATAATCACTTTAAATATATTCAGGCAAGATAAATTAAATTGACTGGGTTTTGAGTTATATTTATAACCTAAAAGTGCTACTACTATGATATACTATGATAGATATTTTATGAAGGTATAAAAATAAAAATAAACTTATAGCTTATTATTTCAACAAATCTTTTCATCTATATAATATTAAGCTGTTACTTTGAATCATTGATGATAGAATAGGATTAGTATTAATTTAATGTAAAGTTATTGATTTGGTGATATTTTATGACTGAAAGAAATATTCTTCCAGTATAATATGAAAATCCTTACTTGTAAATCATGAATTGATAGGTTATTAATGTGAATAGGCATTTGAAAAATGCTGTTGATTATGTTAATTAATTTAATTGAGGTTGTTGATGGGTTTTATTTTAGTTTGATATGTATCTTGATGAAATTTAATTTATTTAAGGGGTTCTACTGTAGCTGAAAAGTAGTAAAATTACTTTAAAAAATCCAGGTTTTATTTTAAAATATGAGAAAATTGTTTTGAAGGGGCAGTTTTATTTTAAAACTATTTAAAATTACTTTTAAGGTTTAATAACTAAACTCCAGAAATGCCTTACTCTTGAGCTTCAAGTATTAAGATCCTAATCATGATTATTACTAGTCTGCCTGCTATTGAGGGATAAATTAAGGTCTTTTCACACTATTTTTTCTCTTGATCTATGTCAAAAATAACCTCAATTACTAAGCTTAATTATCAAAAACGGTTCTAATTTAACCTCTTAGATAGGGAATTTGGAAAAAATAAGTAGAGGTTACAAGTTCCAGATGGGGAAAAGGTCTGGAGAGGAAAAATGTTCAGCTATTTATATTCTTGAGGGAGGTTAGGGTTAGGCTTTAGGGTTTTCACAAACTGTTTCATGCACATGCATATGAGTACTAGCTTCTTTTCAATTTACCTTGGATTAGTAAGCATCTTCTAAACCCATAGCTAATTAACTACCACCAACATAAGGCCTCATAAATTCACTCCCCTCATCACTCTTGTAATTCTTTACACTATACTTCATTAATTATATTTTTTGATAATAAACACTACTATTCAGCTCAATAATTGATCTTTAAACCTCAAAGCAATGCCCTTCCACTTTCCTCATCTCAATATAATACCCGAAATGATGCAAATTACTACTATTCTATATCAAAAGGTAAAATAAAATAGATATACATGCACTAACTAAAAATGATAATAATATAATTTTTTAATTCAAATAGAGCCCATCTCAATCTCCTTTTTAATAAGAGAAGCTAAATAAGGCTTCCACAAAATATTTTTCATTAAACTAACCACAGATCATTAATTAGTATTTAAAGAAATAAGCTCCTAGATAACACTACAAAACACAACTCTCACAGTTTATATCTATTTCATTCAAGTTCCACATACAATTAGGATCAAAAATTAAAATACAAGGTTTAATCTCAAATTTGAGAGTTTTTAAATGTGAATATTCATTAAGTCAGTAGAATAAAGACTTTTTTGTTTTTTTATCATTATTATCTTTATAGAATATGAATATTTAAGGTTACACAATCAGGTAATTCTAATCATGATATTTATTTCACTTTTTTTATTTGTCCATTAAGAAAGAACTGGTATAGGCATATCACACTGTGAATACAGCTCTTCTTCTATGGAATAGAGTTCTTTCTCATACAGGGTTATTTAAGAATATCATAAGTGATGGATACCCTAATTTGGCATATGCACTTTTAACCAATCTTCATAGAGTGTTTGGGACTAAGCTATCATTTTCTTAAGCATACTATCCTCAAACCAATGGGCTGTCAGAGAAAATAATTCAAACTTTAGAGGACATGATAAGGAGACTCTTCTCCTATGGATTATGATTCAAAGACTCAAATGGCTTTACCCATGAGTGGTGCACTCTAATACCTGCATTATATCTGGAATATAGGACATCAATCCATTCTTCTATGAGCCAGACTCCTTCTATGTTAGGAAAAGATGGAATCCAAGACTCCCGGCAGACACATTGAGGAAAGACTTAATTAACATTCATCCTACAGCTTCTAGCTTCAGGATTATGCTTGATAAATTGAAACACCATTCAAAAAAAAGCATGAATGATTCTTTTGACTATGTAAAACAGAAGTTTTACAAGAGTCACAAAGTACTAGACTTCAAAGTAGGGGACTTAGTTCTAGTTTCAACCTTGAATTTTCAGAATATCAAAGGCCCAAAGAAGCTTAAATATTCTTATGTAGGACCTTTTTTCATTGTTGCCTTACATGGAACCAATGTATTTCAAGTGGAATTGAGTGGTGAATTAGAAAATAAATACCCACCTTTCCAGTCAGCCTGATTATACCTTATCAATAATGTGATAAAGAAATGTTTCCTTTAAGGAACCCAGCTCCTTTAACTGTACCACCAGTGTAGCATAATTCAGAAAAAAATATAAAGAAAGTCATTAAAGAAAGGAGACTTATGGGTAAAAATCAAAGAGAATATGTTTTCAGATATAGAAACCCAGTACATGAAGATTATTTTCTTACAGAATCAGACATACCTGACACAGATAAATGTTTGAGAAGACTTAGGCATGAAAGAAGGCCACAAGACTGAATATTCCTATAGATATGCTGTCAATTACTTGATATTAGTAATATAAAGAGGTTGAAAGTGGACATTAACACTCTTTGGGGACTTTTTTGTTCTTATACATCATTGATAAAATTGTAGTACAATTTTATTTCTTGGTGAGAGGTAATGTGAGCCTTGAGATATATGTTACATACCCAGATAGCCCACAATAAAGATAAAATTAACTTTAAAACTATGGGTAATCCATAATTCATGCATATACTTAAGATTAATCATTTTCAATTTGAGAAAAGATGATTAAAATTTCTTTACTACATAAATCCATTGATTTAAGCCCATATTTGGATTCTACATGAAATTTCACCTAGGGTCGCTCCATACAGTGGATAAGCTTAAATCAACTCTATGTGGTAGTAATATGGAAGTTACTCCAACACCAAATCATCAATACCACATAAAGGAATTGTGAAAAAAAGATTTTTTTCTCAATTTCATGCCAAAATACTGGGAATGTGGGAAATCTCATGCTACATATACACTAAGGTTAATTTTATGCATTTTTGTGGAAGCTGAAGATATTTCATTATTACTTAAATTGCTGGTACGCCCATATTGGATATCAGTCTTTGAGCCTGAATTACTATTTTTGAGGTGAAAAAATCTAAGGGGGACAAAAGACATCAAAGAGAGCTGGGGGACCAAACTTTGGAGGCCTCTGAGGCATTGACAGCTCTAAATATTAGATCCATGGCTTATCATGGCTCAATTAGTACACCAGAGCCTTCTTGTAATTTGGTTACCAAGCTGAAGTCACATTAAATCATAAGTAAACTGAAAATAAGCTGCTATTTTGATGTGACCAGGGGGTAAAGAGCAACTCTGACTCCTGTAAACATGTCAATTCTTAATTATTCTAAATGGATAAATGTTAAAAGAGTGATAAAACACCTTTTGGACTAGTATTCATAGCTTTACCTCATACCAACCAGCTATATTTTGCTATTTGCAATTTTACACACAAATGAGGTGAAAACTTCAAAAATTCATTAAAAATACAATTCTTAATTAATCCTTTTCAAGCTTTCAGGACCTATGGAGAATGATATAATCCATGCAGATACTAAAAAGAAGTACTATTTCATAATTAATCTCAAAAGGTTTACTTACAGTCCATTTTGATGGTTCCATGTGAAACACTGGATCTTCAAAATTTCACAGAAAATATAACCTGTGATTGAATTTCCAGTAACATGGATAAATTTGTGGAATTAATGTTTGTTTAAATAAAAGAAGATTCACAGTTGTGAATACTTTTATTATTAACCATAAACGGGTTGATATTCTCATAAATTACTTAATTTATGATAATCTTACATTGTGGAACTCCTTTTGGTGTGGGATGAAATAAAGCAGTACCTTGAGGGGAAATTATTGGTAAATCTGTTTTGAATTTCAGAATTGTCCAATAACCATGGGTGCTAAGGTGTATTAGCTGCCCCTCTAAATAATACTGAATAGTCAGCCTAAAGAGAATCACAAGATAAAATATGATTTGTGGCTTTAACAGATAGATAAGACTGATCAGCAGTTTCTAAATCAGACCTATCAATAACACTACAGTAAAAGCTCTGATCCAAAATTTCTGATAAAATAAACACTAAGCTTGTTTTTTATTTTATTTTAATAAAAGTGATGATAATATATATATATATAGGTTTGGTTTTCTGTTATTTCAATAAAACTAAAAAGAAGATTTTTTTGTTTTTTTTAATAAGAATGATAAGAATATATATTTTTTTTATGGTTTTATGTTGATTATAATGATTTTTTTTTGATATGAGTACTAAGGATAAGACTACTGGATTGGATTCTTTTAGAATTTTTTTTAATACTGACTTAATATCACTACTACTTTTTTGTTAATAACACTAAGCTTTTGAGCAAGGCTACTAAGCTTTAACTATGGCTATACTACTATTTTTTAGCAATAATAAGCTACTGAGATTTTTACTATGGTTATACTACTATTCTTCACTAATACTAAGCTACTGAGCAAAGCTACCAAGTTTTTCACTACTAAAACACTACTACTATTCTGGATATCCTGCTAGTTCAGGGATGGTGGTGATCCTGGATAGTGGGAACTTGTTCCATGATGATGGAAAAATGAGGGAGAGAGGACCTCTATTTATAGCTTTTGGGCCTCCATAGAGCTTCTTAAAATAGAGTACTTAGAAAAAATGATAGTTGAGAGGTTTTAGCTGGTGAGACGTGTAGTTTTGGTGTAGCAGGGTGTTTTCTGAGAGAATTATGCTGGTGGTGCTTTTTCTTATCAAAATCATGTGATGTATTTGAGATAATTGGCTGGTTATATTTTCTTTTTCCAAGAAAGTGGAGAAAATACAGCTCCTGACAATTGAAATTTCTTCTAGTCATATGATATATATGAGAAAATTATGCTGGTGTTTCTGTTTCTTATCAAAATCATGTGATGTCTTTGAGATAATTTTGCTGGTGACATTTTCATTTTTTGGTGACTTTGTTACGTATTTTCTGAGAAAATTATGCTGGCGTTTCTTTTTTAGTATTGTATTATTTCATATGGAGATTGCATCATTTCTATCAAGTTTGATGTGTGTCATTATTACTAAGCAAACATTTGTTCTTGGAAAATATATTGTAGTTTTATGCATAGCCTTGAGGTATTTCTTCTTTCAATTGAATCAAGTTGGGGAAAATACATCTCTGATTCTGTGGTCCATCTTCATATACCTTTATTTAGATTAACTGCTTTTAATTGCATAATTTGCTATTGATGATGCAATAAGGTGGATAAATCCTTTGATACTATACTGTTTTTATAAGATCTTGAGCTGTGTATTGTATATTTCTATTTGAAACCTGTTGCCGTAATGTGTCAATATGTTTTGCTTAATTTGTTTTATTACCATTTATTCATTTTTTTGTTTTATTGGTAAGCCTGAAACTGATACTAATGATATGGAATACCACATCCCCCTCTCCATTTAATGCTGTCCCCAGCATTCCAGTTGAAACGCTGGCCAGTATCAATCATATTCATTTTGTTCAATTTATTCTCCCTCCAATATTGACTCTTCATCTTCAATTTCTTCATTGCTTTCATTTTCTGACTCTGAAATTGATTGAACTTTCATTCCCCTGGGATAAAAACTCTTGATGTGACTTGCTGCAAATTTTCTTGTAATTTTAGTGCCATCCAATTCTTCAAGCTCATAAGGTCCATTATTAATTTGATTTTTGACTCTATAAGGTCCATTCCAATGGTTCCTGAAGAGTAAACCCCACTGTGACTCAAGTGTATTATTATAAACTAATACCAAGTCCCCTGGTTCAAGTGGATTTCTCAGTGTATGTGCCATCTTTTTGTTAAAATATTGAACTGATTTGTGTCTTGAATCTCTTAATTTCTCTGCTGCTGCTAATCATGTTTCCTCTTTTGCTGAAATCTGTATAGTTCTTGCTTCCAATAGTTCTTCTCTTGTTGATATTTTATCCCATTCAATGACTAGATATGTATTTGTTTCAATATCAATTGGCAAAACAGCTTGCTGACTAAATTGAAGCTCAAATGGTGAGTATCCTGTTGTTCTTTTTGTTGATATTCTATCTGCCAAAGTCACAATTGGTAATTATTCTTTCCATTTGGATCCATTTTCACCACACATTTTTACAAGGGCATCTTTCAATTGCTTATGTCCTCTTTCAACCATTCCTTGTGATTCTGGGTAGTAATGTGTAGTTATTCTGATTATTGATCCTGCTCTTTTGACTGCTTCTTGTAGTTCTTTTCCAAATTCTGCTCCTCCGTCAACTGTCACTTGCTTTGGAGCTCCATATCTAAAAATCCTTTCTGAGACTTATTTTGCAGTTAGCCTTCTTAATGCCACAGTTTCTGGCCATCCTGAAACATCATCTATTGCTACAATTAAATATTTCCATCTTCCTGCCTTAATTTGAACTGCATCCATGCCGACTCTTTGAAATAAATTAGATGTTACAGATATCTTGCTTCTTCTTTTTGTTGCAAATGACTCCTTTTTTGACATTCTTGGCATGCTTTGACCCATTTCTTGACTATATTTTTCATTCCTTCCCACCAATATCTTTTCTTGATTATCCTGTATGTTTCATTTTCCCCTTTATGCCCCAGCCTTTCTTGAATTCTCTTGAGCATCTGTTTCTGAGCTTTTTCATTGTATACAACTATTTGTGGATGTGATTGATTTCTTCTTTTCAGCTGCCCTCCTTCCAAATAGAAATTCACTGATCCTATCTTAATTTTCTTAAATTATTCTTCCCCAATACTTTGTGCCTTTTTCAAACTATTCAAATATTCCTGCATATGTTTTCCAAATCCTTCCTGTTTTATTGGAATTTCAATATTTTTTGTTTTATTCCTTGATAATTTTCCCACTTTACTTGTATTTACTTCTTTTAGGCCAAATCCTGAATGTTCTTTAATCCAATCTTCCTCTTCATCAAAATCATCCCTTTCACCTTCTTCTTTGTCTTCTCCTTTTGGTCTTCTTGATAACCCATCCAGCGTAGTAAATGTTTTTCCTGGCTTGTGTACAAGATCAAATGAAAAAAGTTGAACGTATGCCACCCATCTTTTCATGGGTGCATTTGGTAAGCAAGGTGTGTTGATCATTTCTATTAAAGCTTTAGCATCTACTTGAAGTTCAAAGTGTTTCCCCCATAATATTTTTTGAAGTTTTTTGAGTATTCTTGCTACACCAAAAAGCTCTAATTTTGGCTGAGAGTATTTAGATTCTAGTCTGAAAGATGTTACTGATTCATATAGTACTGGCCTATCCTTTCCGTTTTCATCCTCTTGCATAAGAGCTGAACCTGCTGCAATATAACTTGAATGTATTGCTAATTTTATTTTCCCTGAGCCTTTATCATAATTCAATGTCTTCAAAGTCATTTCTTCTCCTACTATCTTCCTGAGTTTTATAAAAGCTTCTTCACATTTCTCATCCCATTTCCACAGTCCATCCTCCCTTTTCAATCTTCTCGATGGTGCTTAAACTTGTTAAAGGTCCTTGATAAACATTCTGACATATGCACATAATCCTAAGAATCCTCTAACTTCCTTCTTTGTTTTTGGTCTAGGCCAGTTTTGTATCTGTCACAACCAGGAGTTTGACCCTCCTCCTTCATGGTTGCAGCAATCCAACCTGGAGCCAAGTTGGGGCCAATTGGTCACGTCATATCATTTATGGCCAATTGGCCCCCTTGGGTGTTCTATGGCTCTTATGCCATAACCCATTCCAATGGCCATTTATGGCCTCAGGCCATATCCTGCCGTCATTGGCCTTCTTGGCCTATTTCCACCTCACCAATCCCCAGGCCTTCATCTTTGGTTTTGGGCCTGGGTGGGTCCTTTTGTCTTCTAGGGGCCTCCAGGGCCCCTAGCCACCTCCATCCAATCTGGGCAACCCCTTTTCATTAAGGGGATTTAGGCCTAAATGGCCTTTTTGGGCCATTTAGGCCCCCTCCAGCTCCTATGGCCCGTGGGCCCTGATTCACAGTCCGTAAGCCGCGGTCCACAGGCCAATTAGGCCCCTTTTGGCCTAATTCAATGAGGCAAAAAGGGGGAAGCCAGGTGGGTCCTAAACCACAATTGGTCACCAATCCCTTGGACCCAAAATTGGCCAAAGACCCTCTGGACACCAATTTGGCCATAAATCCCGTAGGACCACCATGGACCATTATTCCAGCCATGGCCTCTGGCAATCACCAGAGGCCACCAGACCAGCTTAAGGGGAATTATTTCCTTCCTCCATGCACTCCGTACTCAAGGTTGCAGGAGTGGTGCATATATGGTATTATATACCATTATGCACCATTTCTGCTCAGCAATCCAATGGTGAAGTTTTCAGGACCCATTTCCATCTTTCCATATCAAGGTCTCAAAATCCAATGCCCATTTTGAAGGAGGATTATTCAACTCATCAGTCTGACAAGTTAAGGCGGAAATCAGAAGACTCTTCAAGGATCCCAACAACCTGTGTCTGCAGGAGTTGGGTTGGTACATTATTCAGGATTATTCAAAAGGGGCAATTCTCAAGAGTTATTACATCAATTCAATCAGTTTTCAAGGCATCAAGTATCTCAATACTCCTTGGACAACTCAATTCATCCGTACAGGCCTCATTCAATAAACCTGTATGGCCTAGGCCCAATTGGGCCATTTCACATTCCACTGTGTGAATTCCATCACACATTTCAAATTTTGAGATGGCCAGAGCTGTATTTCCCAATTCGGACAATACAGTCAATTGATTCACCTTCCAGGATCAATCTTTCAAATTTTCACATATACTGGCCACCTTTCATCACCTGGGGACTTTTTCCCCAGTTAATTAATATATTGGATTTATTTTTATCTTTATTTTCTTTCAACTTATTAAGGTTAATACTGATAATCTTAAGTCAGTCATTAGCACCCTTTCTCTTTTTCTTCCTTGCCTGTCAGTGGATATTGGTGGTCATATCCTTTACTAATTCCATTCCTTTTCTGGCAGGTTGAAACAGTGAATTGAGGATTCACTTGGTTGGCTTCTTGGCCTTTGGCTTCCTTTATTATCTTTGGCCTTTGGCTTCTTATTCTTTTCTTTTATCTTTGGCATACTTTTCTTTTCCATTCTTCTTCTTTAAAGAAATTCAATATTTATTATTCCTTTATCTTTTGGAGCCCTCCAATTGAGCTCTTGATTCCTGAGTGCCAGGCCCTCTTGCTTCCATAAGAGCCCCTGTGACATTATATTAATTAACTTATAAATTTTTTTTCATTCTATTCATTCATTCTTCACCATTTTATTCATTCACTCTTCATCAATTTCATTCATTCATTCTTCAAAATTATGACTTTTTAATGCTTATGAATTTAATGATTCTTTGTCACCTCTCATTTTTCTCTCATTCATTCCTCATTCTGAAAATTGAAATATGACCCAATTCTTATTTCTGTTACCCTTTTCAATCTTAATCCCAATCATCAATCTCATTTTTATCCTTCATTCAGGCGTCTTATCATTTTGATTTTCAAATTTCTCATCAGATTATTCAGACACGTTCTTCATATCAGGATTCAATTTGATTTCTCTTCAAGAATTTTGATTTTCAGGAATAATTCACTTGATAATTGATTTGATTGACTGATTTGATATAATTGACATTGACTTCAAGAAAACTGACTGACCTGAAGAGTTCTCATTGATTTTTCTGAATTTCACATCAAGAATTGACATAAATTGATTTTGACTCAAGAATTCATTTGACTGATTCATTTTCTCTGCAAGATTTGATTTTGATTGATTTGATTGGTTGATTTTATTGACTTCAAGATTTTCATTGATATTTATTTTTGACTTCAAGACTCATTTGACTTTGATTGATTGAGGTACCTGAAGATTTTAATTGATTCATTGATTCCCTCAAGATTTGATTGTTGATTCTGTACTTCAAGAAAGTTTTGATTCTTTGTTCCTTTGTTTAATTTTTTATTCCTGAAATCATGCCCGTTGAACATTCACCTCCTGTGAGACAAACCAGATCTCAGGCCAGAGCTCAAGCAGCTCTTACTCCAACTCGAAGAGTTCCTCTTGATGGTACCCCAGAAGTTCCTCAACTGAGGGCCCCGCATGGAAGGAGCATCACCATCCAGGAAGGAAGGAAGAGGGCCAAGAAGATCAATTTCATTGTCAGGAGTGGTTGGCGGCTTTCCAGGAGTTTCAAGAACCAGTCTCAAGGCTCAAGGTGAAGATGATGATGATGAGGAGGAGAATTCTGTGGAGGAGGAAGAGTCTGATGATACTGAAGGTGTTCCTACTCCTGTGGGGGCATCCCAAAGTACTGGAGGACCAACTCTAGCCCAGTCTGATCAGCCTGTCTCTCATAAATCCAAACCATCTTTATTTCCCATGATGAAGCAGATGACTCAAATTATGGCCAATCTTCAAGCAGCTTCTTCTTCTGGATCATCAAGACCACCAGCCTTCAAGACTCCATCTATGAAGGCACCAGAATGCTATGATGGGACTCAGCCCTTCAAAGTCAGAAGCTTCCTTCAGTCATGCCAATGAATCTTTCATAATGACCCGGAAAACTTCTTTCAAGACAGAAAGAAGGTTCTTTACGCCACTTCATTTCTCATTGGCAGGGCTGCAAAATGGATTGAGCCTTATCTTTCCAATCTCACCAATCAATACTCAAATTACCTTCTCAATTCTTGGCTTTTATTTGAATCTCAACTCTTCACTCTATTTGGTGACCCGAATGAAGTCAGAAAAGCTGAAGCAGAATTGGATTCACTAAGAATGAAGGAAGGGGGCCATGTTTCACTATACATAGCTGATTTCAGGAGTTTAGTTTGAAGAATCGGGGATTGGGGTGAAAGGGCTCTCATTAATCATTTCAGGAAGGGATTGCCATCCAGGATATTGGATCAATTGGCCTCCCATCCTTCGAGAATTGATTCCCTCCAAGACTTAATGGACATTACCCTGGCACTTGATACCAGGTAACATGAAAGGCAAAAGGAGAAGACTCACTATCAAGAGAAGAAACTTCAAGCCCCAAGGTCAAGTACTTCTCATCCTCAAAATTCTTGAAGTTCAAGTCACAAGAAGAAGAAGAATTTCCAGAAGAGGGACAAGCCCCATTCTTCTTTGTTGAATAAGGACTTCAAGACCATGAACTCTGAAAAAGAAAGAAGAATCAAAGAGGGTCTTTGTACCTATTGTGGTGGGAAGCATAGTCTTGAGTCCTGTATCAAAAGGCCTCAAAACAAGCTTACCCAACTGTCAGGCAAATTTCCCAGCCAGGGAAAAGCCTGAGTGAGGATCATGTTGTGTTCAATGGTCTTCACAGTTTTCCATCCAGAGCACAATTGTGCATTCTGAATACTTGTGTCAAAAATTCTCTTAAACTTGTTGTTTTTTCTTCTCTTTCTGATGTTTTTTACAGTATTCTCATTGATTCTGGTGCTACACACTCATTTATTGCAAAGTAGTTTGTTCACAAGTACTCATTGACTAAGTCAGAACTGCCAGAGAAGATTCTTCTTATCATTCTTGACTCCTCTGAGTCTCCTTCCTTATTTGTGACTCACCATACTAAATATATGGTTGAGCTCCCTTCCTTCCCAAGCTTTGAATCGGACTTTTTAGTCATTGATACTCCCAAGGGAGAAGACCTCATATTGGGCTTTGACTTTCTACATCACTTTAATCCTTCTATTGATTGGAGGCAAGGGCTGATCACCTTTAATGCTGATCATAAGGACTATTGCTATCCTCCTAATTCTTTCCATAATGACTCTTCTACTGCCAAATCATGTGCAGCTCTGCTTGGTGATTCTAGAACACCATCAATTTCCTCTTCTGTCCATATTCCTTCCCTTAATTCCCATCAGTCATTACCATTATCTGGAGATGAAGTTTTCAAGGAGATTCAAGATGTTGGAGAAGATAATTCTGTATCTTCACTTCATCTCCTCTTTGGAAATATGGACCTTCCTCCTTCATCTTATCATGATTCCATGGAGGAGTTTTGAGATGAAGAAGAAGTAAAAACCGTGATTAAGGTTGTTCCTTCTGTCTATCACCAATACTTGGATGTATTCTCCAAGGTGAAAGCAGAAAACGTTCCTCCTCACCGTGCCTGTGATCATCATATCGAGCTGGAGGGGTCTCTACATCCAGTTGGGGTGATCTACGCTTTATCCAAACAAGAGTCAGATACACTCAGGGCCTACATTTCAGAGAATTTAGAGAAATGTTTCATCCGGCCAAGCTCCTCTTAAACAGGAGCACCTGTCCTCTTTGTCAAAAAGAAAGATGGTGGCCTCCGTTTTTGTGTTGATTACCGCAAACTCAATGCTGTTACTAGGAAGAACAAGTATCCTGTTCCTCCTATGAATCAGCTTCTCAATGTTTTTAATGGTTCTTCTATCTTCTCCAAGAATGATTTGCATGGTGCATATAACCTTCTCAGAATAAAGGAGGGTGATGAAAATTTGACATGCTTCAGAACTAAATATGGCAGTTTTGAGTAGTTGTTTATGCCATTTGGGCTCACCAATGCTCCTGCTTCTTTTCAAAATCTTGTCAATGATATCTTTCAAGATCTTCTCGATGTTTATGTCGTGGCTTATGTGGATGACATTATGGTCTTTTCCAAATCCGAAGAAGAACATGTCACTCATTTGTCCACTGTTCTTTCCAGACTCAGAGCCAATACCCTTTTTGCTAAGGCGTCCAAATGCCTGTTTCATGTTTCAAGTGTGGAATATCTTGGTTATTTATCTTCTTCTGAAGGCCTCAAGATGGACCAAGAAAAAGCGCATCAGATTCTCAATTGGCTGCCTCCATAAGACCTCAAGGCTCTTCAATCCTTCCTTGGCTTTGCCAATTTCTACTTCTGTTTCATCAAGAATTATTCAAAGAAGATCGGTTCACTCACCAGTTTCCTCAAGAAAGATTCATGTTTTCCCCTCAATGAGGAAGCTCTCAGTGAGTTTCACCAACTCAAAGAGGCTTTCACCACCGCTCCAATCCTTCTCTACCCACCATTGTAGAGACCAATGCATCAGATTATGCTTTGGGTGCTGTACTGAGTCAGGTCTCTGACTCAGGAAAACACCCCATTGCATGCAACAGCCGAAAGCGTATCCCAGCAGAGATCAATTATGAAACTCATGACAAGGAACTCCTTGGCATTGTCTGGGCTCTCAAGCGCTGGAGGGATTTTCTTCTTTCACTGTCTTCCCCTTTTGAAGTTCTCACCAATCACTCTTCCCTTCAATACTTCATGACCTCCAAAGTAGTCACTCGCCGTCAAGCCCGTTGGGCTGAATTCCTTTCTGAATTTCATTTTTCAATCACTTACCGCCCTGGCCGCCTAGCTACTCTTCTGGATGCCTTATCATGTCGGGATGACGTTTATCCGGAGAGGGGGGAGGACTTCATCAGCAAGAATCCAATGAATTTTCAACAACTCATTAAGCAAGATGACGTTCAACCCTCAAAACATTTTGCAGTCAAGGTGGAATCTTTTTCAAATTTCATTGATTCAATCCAGAAGAAATTATGGCAAGATCCTCAGTACAGAAGTATCCTTGAAGATTTGGGTAAAGGTAAATCTGTCCAAGATTATTCTCTTGATTCCTCTTCCCAACTTCTTCTCTTCAAAGATCGGGTGGTAGTCCCATATGACCCCACAATTCAACTTAGTATTCTTCAAAAGCGGCACAATTCTCCTCTAGCTGGCCATCCTGGCCAAGAGAAGACTCTCAAACTTGTCAAGCGGGATTTCCACTGGTCCAGCATGACTCAATTTATCAAGGATTATGTTTCATCCTGCCAACAGTGCTCAAGAAACAAGAATATTCATCATAAGAAGTTTGGATTCCTCAAATCTCTTGCAATTCCAAATTGTCCTTGAATTTGTCTTTCAATTGACTTCATCACTCAACTGCCGCTGTCCAATTCCTTTGATTCAATCCTGGTCATAGTGGAAAGATTCTCAAAAATGGCGGTTTTTATTCCAACAATGTATTCAATGACTTCCCTGGTTTTGGCCCATTTATTCATCAATAATATCTTTTCAAAGCATGGCCTTCCATTAAGCATTGTCAGTGATAGAGGTTCACTCTTTGTTTCTTCTTTTTGGACGAATCTTTGTCAGCAGCTCAAGATTTGAAGAGACTTGTCAACTGGTTATCATGCAGAAACTGATGGACAGACAGAGAGGGTAAATCAGAAACTAGAACAGTATCTTTGGATGTATGTCAGTTATCATCAAGATGATTGGAACACCTGGCTCCCTCTGGCTTAATTTCCCTACAATAATTCTGATCACTCTTCAACCAAGCAATCCCCATGTTTCACTGTTTATGGAAGAGATGGACAATTTGATTCAGCTCACATCACTCAAGATACTCCTGCTGGAAATTTATCAACAAAAATCCAATCATTACAGCAAGATGTCAAGAGAGAACTTGAAGCTTCCATAAACTGGTTTAAGAGGTATGCAGATAAAGGTAGAACAAGTCCACCTGTTTTCAATCCTGGTGACATGGTATGGCTTTCTTCCAAGAATATCAAATCAACCAGACCCACCAAAACACTATCCAAAAGATGGTTGGGTCCTTTTCCAATCTTGAAGAAAGTCAGTTCTCATGCTTACCACCTCAAGCTTCCATCTAAATGGAAATCCATCCACCCAGTCTTCCATATCTCACTCTTGGAATCAGTCAAGACATAAGCAATCCCAAATCGGCATCAAGAGCCTCCTCCTCCAACTATCATTGAAGAAGAAGAGGAATGGGAAGTCTCTCAAATACTGGATTTAAAGCTCAAGAGAGGAAAATTATGGTATCTGGTGGAATGGAAAGGTTTCAGTCAAGACCCAGAAAGATCCACTTGGGAACCAGCCGAAAACCTCAAGAATTGTCCTGAACTTGTCAAATATTTCCATTCTTTGTATCCTGACAAGCCAGGACCCAATTCTTCAAAAGCTTGATTGTTTTATGGTGCTTGGTGGGGGGAGGAATTACCAAAGGTAAGTCCCACTCCTGGTATGCACCTCTAGGGGTATTCTATTCTTCTTTGTTGTAAGCATCACCTTGGCCACTCTGTGAGCAATTTGCAATTTGGACACAGATTTGTTGGCCTGGCTTTCAACATCAATTCCAAATCATGGCCATTTTTTACTTGGGCAAATGGACCATTTAACTTTTTATTTTCCTTTCCAAGTTTCCAATTCAATACATTCCTTTATCAAATTTATATTCTTATTTATGGCACTGGCGGAAGTGGCAACTACTAAATGTAACTTCCTCTCCTGGTGTGCACTTCCCTGAGGGGTCTAAAATCTTTTCAAAACATCACCTTGGCCACTCTGTGAGCACCTGGCATCAAATTCTTTTATCCAGGTCCCTGGCCACTTTCAAATCAACCATCAAAATCCATGATGGAGATTGGACTCCCCCTCAAAATGAATGCTTCTTTTTTTTTTTTTATTTTCATTTATTTATATCTGTTTCTTTATCTTTATTTCTTCTTTTCCCTTGAATTTCTTTCATTATAATCTTTATGCCAGAATTCTACGTCAAATTCAATCCTTCAACATTTTCAAAGCCAAGTGTCAAGAGAAGATTACGTCAACCTCAATTCATATGCCAACATTATTATCAGTTCAAAATTTTCTTTGCAAGATTCAAATATCTCTGGAATCCCTCTGTCCAATCCGTCTCAACAGCCTCAACAGGCTTCTACCTTATCTTGGTGCTCAGGAGTTCACCATTCAAGATAGGGGGTTACTGTCACAACCACAAGTTTGACCCTCCTCCTTGATGGTTGCAGCAATCCAACCTGGGGCCAATTGGTCACATCATATCATTTATGGCCAATTTGCCCCCTTGGGTGTTCTATGGCTCTTACGCCATAACCCATTCCAATGGCCATTTATGGCCTCAGGCCATATCCTGCCGTCTTTGGCCTTCTTGACCTATTTCCACCTCACCAACCCCCAGGCCTTCATCTTTGATTTTGGGCCTGGGGGCGTCCTTTTGTCTTCTAGGGGCCTCCAGGCCCCCTAGCCACCTCCATCCAATGTGGGCAACCCCTTTTCATTAAGGGGGTTTAGGCCTAAATGGCCTTTTTCGGCCATTTAGGCCCGTGGGCCGTGATTCACAGTCCACAGTCCGCAGGCCCAAGGGGGCAGCCAGGTGTGTCCCAAAATACAATTGGACCCACCTGAGCCAAAATTGGTCACCAATCCCTTGGACCCAAAATTGTCCAAAGACCCTCTGGACACCAATTTGGCCATAAATCCCATAGGACCACCATGGACCATTATTCCAGCCATGGCCTCTGGCAATCACCAGAGGCCACCAGATCAGCTCAGCAGGCTTCTCCCCCAGCTTAAGGGGAATTCTTTCCTTCCTCCATGCACTCCGTACTCAAGGTTGCAGGAGTGGTGCATATATGGTATTATATACCATTATGCACCATTTTTGCTCAGCAATCCAATGGTGACGTTTTCAGGACACATTTCCATCTTTCCATATCAAGGTCTCAAAATCCAACGCCCATTTTGAAGGAGGATCATTCAACTCATCAGTCTGACAAGTTATGGCGGAAATCAGAAGACTCTTCAAGGATCCCAACAACCTGTATCTGCAGGAGTTGGGTTGGTACATTATTCAGGATTATTCAAAAGGGGAAATTCTCAAGAGTTATTACATCAATTCAATAAGCTGGCAAGGCATCAAGTATTCCAATACTCCTTGGACAACTCAATTCCTCCATACAGGCCTCATTTAATCATACTGTATGGCCTAGGCCCAATTGGGCCATTTCACATTCCACTGTGTGAATTCCATCACGCAGTTCAAATTCCAAGATGGCCAGAACTGTATTTCCCGAGTCTGACAATACAGTCAATTGATTCACCTTCCAGGATCAATATCTCAAGTTTTCACATATACCGGCCACCTTTCATCACCTGGGGACTTTTTCCCCAGTTAATTAATATATTGGATTTATTTTTATCTTTATTTTCTTTCACCTTACTAAAGTTAATACTGATAATCTTAAGTCAGTCATTAGAACCCTTTCTCTTTTTCTTCCTCGCCTGTCAGTGGATATTGATGGTCATATCCTTTACTAATTCCATTCCTTTTCTGGCAGGTTGAAACAGTGAATTGAGGATTCACTTTGTTGGCTTCTCGGCCTTTGGCTTCCTTTATTATCTTTGGCCTTTGGCTTGTTATTCTTTTCTTTTATCTTTGGCATACTTGTCTTTTCCATTCTTCTTTAAAGAAATTAAATCTTTATTATTCCTTTATGTTTTGGAGCCCTCCAAGTGAGTTCTTGATTCCTGAGTGCCAGGCCCTCTTGCTTCCATAAGAGCCCCTGTTACAGTATCTTGTTTATCTTCTGTTTTGAGATCTTTCTTCCTCCCAAAGACACAACATGCTCCACAATATCAAATGCTGGAACACAACATGCAAATTTTGATCCTTAAACTGTGAGTCCTGCCTCTTCTATCCTGAAACCTTGTCAGCCTGTGACTCAAACCCAGAGCACAAGCCTGACAGCCAAAATACCATAAACCAATGGTATAGCCAAGATACCACCAAAGCATGGAGCTAAGCCAAATTAGCTCAAAAGGTATCAAACAAAAGAGGAAACTCACCCCTTGTCAAATATACAAGTCCCATCACCATAGGATAAAGAATAACAAATTTATCCACGCTCAAAGTTATTTCTGAGCATAAACCTTAATTTTCACCTCTAATATTAAATACAGAATAAGTGGCTTAACCCCATCAAATGGGTATGCAAAGTCATGCTCTAAGACAGGGCTATCCAATGGTACCATCCAAACTGAGCTAGCACCAGTATTACAGAAGTTATGGTCAAATTCAGGCCAAATAAGGGTGAACAAAACATTCACCTCCCATCTAACTTCTACAGTTTTAGTGTGAGATACCTAAAGTGGGGCTGTTTTAGAAAGGGCACAATCAGGGCTATCTGATGGTGTCATCCATTTCCTCATATCTCAACTAGAACAAACGTTATGGTGCAAACAAGCCCAATACAGCTTTTGCCCAAAACAGGCATATGTACAAATATCCTTGTACATGGGATAACTTTGTCATATTTAACAATAACCATATCAAAAAAGGTACCATTGTGGAGAACTCACAAAGGTATACACACTGAAGAAATTTTGAGGTTGATATCTCAAAAACCGACAAAGGTATGGCTGTTTTAAGGTCAAAATCCAACATTTTGTCCAATACAGTCTTACCATGGGATAATATCCCATAACCATGATTATGAGGTGTCAAAAAGACACAGAAGCATTTTTATACTTCAATACCTCATACATCAGTCAATACTGGGGTCCCATACAGTTTCTGTACAGCATTCTACACGTCATACATGTCAGAAGAGGGCTATGTGGTCCCCAGATGAAAACTTTCACCCTGTATTGGTGAAAACTGCCCAAATGTGGTTTCAAAACCACATGTGAGCCCAATACAGGCTATACAGGTCCTTGAAAAGCACCAGCCTGTCTTGGAGAGTGAAAAAATCTTCACTTCCTCTACGTGGAAACGTCTAACCGCCCTTCCACCCCATTTAAGGATAAAAAGGAGGCTTTTCACAGCCGGAAATGCTTTCCTCATCCTGCTCTAGAATACCCTACATAGTAAACTGTCAAAGAAAGTTTTACTCTTGGGTAATAAACAGGTATAATTATAATGTTAATTACTGTAGCCTTTATTATTGTAACCCAACAGGCAAAGCTGCACCCAGGGCTTTCAACAGCACTCACCACCACTATATTTCATATAGTAAAGCCCTTTTATTCTTAAATAAAAACATCTTTAACTCTTATAACTCTTTTTAAATCCTTTTTTACCATGTGATAGTCATAGTTAAAAGCTGTAAACACATTTTAATACTTTAATCATAGACTCAGCCTGACATTTTGGGGGCCTGGCCATATTTTTTGACCTTTTAGGACCTTATAAGTTTTTAACTTATTTATCACTTTCCAACTATTTTTTTGCATTTTTTAGACATATTTTTCTTTGAACATATATATATATATTCATTTAATTGGTCTATGTACCACCTTTTACTCATTATTTAACAGTATCTGTCACATGGGTCATACCCACAAGACCTTTATTTTTGGCGTGTTTTACATATAAAAACACATAAGCCATAAATAAATCCTCTATTTTTGATTAAATAAGGACACCTCTGACTGTAAAACCAACAGTTGAGGTGTGGTTAAGTGTATTGTTGACTCAATTACACTTATACAGATCCCACTTGAAAACCACAAGTGAATTTGTGGGATACTGGTACACAAACAGTGTAACAGGGTAACAAAGGCTGTAATTCTGACGTGGAATTGTTAATTCAATTACACTGGCATTATACTGGAAATATTATAGTGATATACGAGCCCAGAGGCCATTCAAAGACGTGCAAACAGCATTTTAAGAAGTCTTAACTGACATAAGCCCTCTTTCTTCCTACTTTGATTCAGTGGAAGAGAATTATATCCCACTTGAGACCCAGTAACAGGCCAACACACCAGTGACACCCTCAGAACCAGAGGGCAGCAAGGGCAAAGGAAAGAGGCACAGAGAAGGCCTGATTACAGCAAAGAAATGGACACCAATATCCACCCAGAGAAGTAGAAAACCACAAAACTCTGTATTCAATACAAGGTAAACCAATCTTAACAGCTTTACCCAAATCAGCAGACAATAAATTTTTACAAGGCACAGTCAAAGGTAAATACCCTAAGAACATAAAGTTTTTGACTGCTTGCAAACACTGATATGTCACCTGTATACCTCAGAGACCTTGGCTTCCAAAGGAGCCAGCCAGAGGGCAGAGAAGGCCTGTTCAGAACCAGAAGACCTGGAAGAGGACACCTTGGACACAGTGGTGGATGGCAAGACAATGAGGTAGATAATATCAACCCTTCCATTCACACTCCAATTCAACAGGAACCTCAAACAAGAGGACTGGAAGGATATGGATCAAGTTCTTCAGCTCCACCAACTCCTCAAAAATTTGTCTCAATGGAGCATGGACAACAAGAGGTTTAACCTGGCATCTCACTGGGCAGAGCTTGGAGCAAGTTGCCAGAAGATCTGTCTCAAAGAGATGGACTTTGAAGACCTTATGGTAATCACCAAAAGTTGGAATCCTACCAGGCAGTTCAGACTCCTGGAGGCAAGGGCACAGAGTATAAGGGAGAATCTAACCACTTCACAAATTGGGGAGAACAACTTTTGCCCACCAAGGCAAAGAACGTTAAAAGTGCATCAGGGAAGATGCCTTCCATTGGGACAATTATCAAAGAAATAATTATACCCCATAGGAAAGGTAATATCAGACTCAACCCAGAGTTTGTAGTGCTTGACAATGCCCACATCCAAGGGTTCTTACTGGGAACAGACTACCATAGGATGTATGGCATAGATATTTAAAACACCAAAGAGAGGCACATTACCATTGGTATTAACAAGGAAAAGAAATTTTCACTTTATATATACCAGATATCTTCTCAAGATCCACTGGAAGAACTTCTGAATGATTTCAGGGAGGGACAGTTTAGCACTACCCTCACCAGTAAACAAAAGCCAAGTTTACTGTGAGCCTTGAGGTATATTTTACATACCCAAATAGGCCACAATTATCTTAGAAAGAAATTTTGAATTATGCAAAACTCATAAGTCATGCATATATCCAAAATTCATCATTTTCAATTTCAGAAAAGATGAATAACTTTTTATTGAGTAAGTAAATCCATGGATTTAAGACCAGATTTGGATTCTACACAAAAATTCACCTAGGGTAGCTCCATAGAGTGAATAAGCTCAATATAAGTATTTGAGGTGGTAAAATGGAAAATACTTCAATACCACATCATTAATACCACATAAAAGATCCGTGAAATTTTTTGTTTTTCTTGATTTTTAGCCAAAATAATGGGAAAGTGAGAAATCCCATGTTACATATACACTAAGAATAGTGTTATGCATGTTTTGAGCACTTAATATTATGGTATTCTTACATGGACTTTTGGTACACCCATAGTGGATATCTCACTTTAAGCTTAAATTACTATTTTGACGTAAAAATTAAGCAAGGGGGACAAAAGACATCAAAGAGAGCCAGGATACCCAACTTCTGAGGCCTCAGAGGCGTGGATAGCTCCAGAGCATGGATCCATGGCTCATCTTGGCCCAATTGGTAAACTAAAACTCTTTGGGAACTTGGTTACCAAGTTACACCTACTGTAATCATAAGAAAAATAGCAAATAACCTGCTATTTTGACGTGCCAAGGAGGTAATAAGCTACTTAGGCTCCTGTAACAACGTCAATTCTTGATGACTTTCCATGACTAGACCCTAAAAGAGTAATTAAACCCTTTTGGGATCCATATTCATTGATTTACCTCATAGCAACCAGCAAAATACTGCTATTTGCAATTCTACGTAGAAATGAGGTAAAAACTTCAAAAATTCATTAAAAATACAATTCTTAATGAATCTTCCTGAAACTTTCAGGACCAATGAAGAACTGTATTATCTATGGTACAACCAAAAAGAATTATGGTTTTACTAGTGAAATTAAAAGTTTTACTTACAGTCCATTTTTGACCATTCTACGTGAAACACTGAATCTTCAAAAATTCACAGAAATTACAACCTGTGATGAAATTGGCAATAACATTGATAACTTTGAGAAATCAATGATTATTTTGGAATAAAAGAAGATTTACAGATGTTACTCCTTTTATTCTTAACCATATTGGGGTTGGTAGTCACGTAAAAGCATCAATTAAGTAATTATGATAATCTTACGTGACAACAGATGATGCAATCATTAATCCAAAAGGGTTTATTGTTTTCTCACTCACTGGTTTTTCAGTTTGCTCCATGGCACGCCTCTGTGAGCTGTTGTTGACTTAAAAGAAGCCTATTCTTGCTGTTTTTTCTGTATCATCATTATCATCATCATATAAATTTATTAAGTCATTATTACCAACAAGTAAGTATTAGTTCAACTATTCTTAAGTGTTTTAAATCTTTCAGAATCAATCAGAAGGACGTGAAATCATAGAATACAACTATATATTGTTGTAATACTGTTATAAATCATATTGATCTCTTAAATCCACAATTCTACGTCAAATTTCTCTACTCTTATCTATCAATAAGTTCTTTGGAGTATTAGTGAGTCATTTATTCTTAATTCTTAAAGTTTTTCTCTAGTAATAGTTTTCTTCAAGAATTATCTTTATAATTATTCTTGCAAAAGATAATTATATATTAAAATAATTTTATTATTTTAATAAAGAAGTTTTTATTATTAAATTCTTCTTGTAATTGATTCTAGTAGACAATTACTTGCTCACTGTTAAAATCACTAGTAGTGCTTAACACGTGAAAGAAATAATCTTTTTTAATTATTTAATTGTGGTTATAATAATACTTTATTATTATATTTCATAAGAACAGACATAGTTCTGTTGATTAATAGTAATATTATCATCAGTTTCATAGTCACATCTTACATTTGGGGGCCTGGCTGTGTTTTTTGATCCTTGTACCCTTAATTAATATATTTTTAAGCTCTAAAATATATTAATTTAATTAATTTTTTTTCTTTCAATTTGGAGTTAAAATATTTTTATTTTTGAAATTGTTTTAAAATCTTTTTCATTGAGGAATTTGGTTTAATTTTATATTGTTTTTACACGTGGCTTTTTCACATCCAAAAACTTATAAAATTATTCTTTGAGTTACTCTGAATTAATTTTCATTCAAAATCTTAAATTTTAATTTTTTCTTTAAAAAGAATAATTTTTTTAATATTAAAAAATAAAAACTTATAAAAAATCTTTAAAAAAAAAAAAAAATTATTTTAAAAGTATAAAAAATAATTTTTTCTCTTTCATAATTTCTTTTAGTGTCTTTAATCAAATACTGTGCAGCTGGCAACAGACTCAGTAAAAGATATATCACTAGTCCAGAATCTTCAGAAGCAGAATCTGAATACAGTATTGAGGTGCAGATTGCTAAAAGAGGCACCTTATTCAACTCAGAAAAAGCTAAATTACCACCAAAAGGTGTGTATTTTATCTTATATTTTCACCTTTTATCTTTAAATTGACGTGAAAATGGTGCATACCAGGAATGGAAGCAACTATTCAGTCCAACCAGATGGATGTGGACAAGGAAGAGGCAAGACCAAATCCAGAAGTACCAAATCTTCCACAAGAAAGACACATCTGGAGGATGCCAGAGTTGCCCCCCATTCCCCAAGGTCTGTACCAACAGATTTTGACGTAAATTCTGAACCTGAACTAATTTATGATAATATTTCCAGGGCTGAACCATTTTCAAGTGGCAGCAATAGAAATATATCAGAGCCAGTACAAAAATTGGTTCAGAGCAGCCAAAGAAGAGGAGTGGGAAATCTGCTCAAGCCTTTGGCAGGGGGCCATGAACTCCTACTTACACATCAAGAGCTTTCTGGGTCAGGAGAAGACCATAGAACTCTTAGGAGGTTGGAGCCCCCTGTCTTGCAAAGACAAGGTCAAAAAGATAAAGAATTGGTTGAAGAACCAGAGTCTTTTATCCATAGACCAGAAGAAAGAGTTGGAAATGACTCCAACTTTGGAGACAGAGGCACCAGTGTCATCTACCAGCTCCAAACCAGCTCCAGAAGCATCCAAGGACAAGCCCAAAGGACCTCAAAAGAAACAGAGAGGTCCCAAGAACCATCAAGGCAAGGGCAAAGGCAAAGCCAATTGGCACAGACCTTACCCACAAGGGTACAGGATTCCCAGATTGGAGCCTTCAGCCGTGGACAGTGTCTTCAATATGGCCAGAACTCTTATGGAATTCACAGCCAAGGAGCAAGAAAGCATGAATAGGACTTTTCCACGCAAATAAATGATGTACATAGAAGTATTAGTGTAGAAATTGGCAAACTTGAGTCAAAGTTAAAGCAAATTACATTAGACATCAGTGATTTAAAGAAAAGTGACAAGCAACATTCTGAATGGCATAAATTGACAACTGTCACCCTTGAGTCAATTAGTAATGCTTGTGACAGAATTGAGAACCAATGTCAAAATAATGACACAGAAGATCTTTCCATTTTTAAAGTAAATGATAGACTTAAAACTCTTGAAGACCATGTCTTACAAATAGTTAAGAACACCAATCAATTTGCTATACATTTAGCAAAAAGTGACAGTGAGAGGCAGAAATTGAAGAATGAAATAATTGCAAGTGTGGAGCAAATTCATAAGAATCATGAACCACATATGCCAAGACATTCTACACCTTTGACTGAAGAAAAACTTTCTGTCAAAGAAAGTTTGACTCCATTCTTAGGAGAAAATGTTATTTCTGCAAAGGATATTCCTAAATTAGAAGAATGGCCAACATTCTCTGGTGAAGGAGAATACAACCATATTGAATTCATCAGAACTATTGATATGTTGCAAGAAGACTTTAATATACCTGATGAAATCATAGTAGGAAAATTACATTGTTTGTTTACCAAGACTGCAAAGAAATGGTATTACAAGATGAGAATAGATCATGGGAGACATGACTGGTCTTGGTGGAAATCTGAAGTGATTACCAAATGGGCCAATAATTCTTGGAGGTTTAAAATGGAGAATGCTTTTGAAAGTGCCATTTTTAACTCAGAAAAAGACAAACCACTTACTTGGTTCTTCAAACAGAAAGACAGATTATCTGCTTTACACCCAGATATGTCTGACACTATGATTAATATGAAAATATTAAGAAAGTGTGGAGGAGAACTAGAACATGCTATCAAAAGCAGATGTGTGGAACCCTGTTCAACAGAGGACTACATTAATGCTATGGAAGATATCATTACCAGAACAAGAATTGGTAAAACTTGGGTTAGAAACCCAATAGAGTCCAAAATAGTCCCAAAAATTCCTAGAGAGGAAAGAAGACCAGAGAGACCTGTCTTGAAGTGTCATAAATGTGGAAGTACTTCACATTTAGCCAACACTTGCCCTAAGAAGACAAAAATCAATGAAGCTCAAATCATTGAAGAAATTCAGTGTACTGAAGAGAAAGAAGAGTCTGATCAAGATTCTGCAGTCTCTGAAGATACACCAGTAGAGGACTATCCCATTGAAAACATTTCAGCTTTCTTTGAGGTCACAGAAGTCCATACCCACTTGCCACAGTACAGTGAGGATTGCTGCAACCTGATCAATATCCAAGATGCCAGAATGTGTAAGACAAAACCTGCTAGAGGAAAGGGTTATACTGCTGGAGCATCCTGTATCACATCAGTTCTGATGAGTGATATTGAAGCCAAAGTAAATTTGGATACAGGGGCATTTTGCACTTGTGTTGGCAAAGATTATCTCCAAATTATACTTCCTGAATGGAAAAATCATCTATTACCAATAGAAGGTGTACAATTCAGTAGTGCCAGTAACAATATGTACCCCTTGGGCATATTGGACACTAATATTGTATTCCCACATCCAGCAGGAAGTGTAAGAATGAAAACTGAGATTGTAGTAATGGATAATTGCACATCTCAGCACATCATTCTTGGAAATGATTACTTAAATATTTATGGTGTTGATATAAATAACCATAAAGACAGATATTTCACAATTGGAGATAACAAGAGACAAAAATTTGCTTTCTCCAATATGCCAAAACAGATATCTGTAGTATCTTCTGTCAAAGATACTTACAAAGATGAATTTGTGACTAATCAACTTGTTGAAGCACAAATTAATCAATCATTGTCACCAAAGATGAGGAATGAGCTTATTAATGTGTTATACACATATAAAAATGCATTTGCCTCTGATAATGAACCATTAGGCGCTATAAGAGGACATGAAGTTGATATTACTCTTAATATTGACAGACCATATCCTCCAGTACTTAGAAGACCAGCTTATCCAGCCAGTCCCAGAGCTAGAGAGGCCTTGGAAAAACATATCCAAGAGTTGATCCACCTTGGTGTGCTAAGGAAAGTAGGCCATAATGAGGAAGTTGAAGTGACAACACCTGTTATTATTGCATGGCATAATGATAAGTCAAGAATGGTTGGAGATTTTAGAGCTTTGAATACCTACACAGTTCCAGATAGGTATCCAATCCCTAGAATTCAAGAAACCTTGACTCAATTGTCTAAAGCTAAGTATATAACATCAATGGATGCATTGAAAGGCTTTCATCAAAATGTTTTGACGCCTAAAGCTAAGAAATTACTTAGAATTATCACTCACTGTGGCATTTTTGAGTATCTTAGAATGCCATTTGGCATTAAAAATGCTCCATCTCATTATCAAAGAATGATGAATACCATCTTCCCCACAGAATTGTCTGAAGGATGGCTTATCATTTATATTGATGATATTATTATATGTTCTGACTCATGGTCTCTACACCTTGAAAGACTTGCAAGAGTACTTCATAAAGTTGCAGAAGTGAACATGAAAATTTCACTTAAGAAATGCAATTTTGGTTTTGAAGAACTCAAAGCATTAGGACATGTTGTTTCTGGTTTGAGCTTGGGTATTGACAAGAATAAAGTAGCAGCAGTGTTACTTAAGCCAATACCCCAGAATAAAAAAGAAATGATGTCTTTTCTTGGATTTGCTAGTTACTATAGGCAACACTTGAAAGATTTTGCAATTCTAGCCAAGTCACTTTATAGAATCTGTGATCAACAGACTGTATTTGAAATGACACAGGAAAGAATCAAAGCTTATGAGAAGATAAAGAAAGCCCTTACAGAAGCACCTTTACTCCTCATGCCTGACTGGAATATTCCTTTTAAATTGTACATTGATGCATGTGGAGATGGACTAGGGGCAGCCCTACATCAAGTCCAGATTATTGATGACAAACCTACAGAAGGACCAGTTTGTTATATCTCAAGGCAAATCAAACCAACAGAAGCCAGATATGGTGCAAGCCAAATGGAGTGCTTATGTTTGGTATGGGCACTTGAGAAATTACACTATTACCTTGATGGCAGTGTTTTTGAAGTGATAACTGACTGTAATGCCGTAAAATCACTTCTTAACATGAAAACTCCCAACAGACATATGTTGAGATGGCAAATAGCCATTCAAGAATATAGAGGAAACATGACTATAGTTCATAAAGCAGGAAACATCCACAAAAATGCTGATGGACTTAGTAGATGGGCTTTAGCCAACACTCCTGATAACCCAGCTTATGTACCTTTGGAAGCTGAACCACAGATTCCAATTGAAGGAATTAACATAACTGATATTGGGACTGAATTCTTTGAAGAGGTCAGAGAGTCTTATAAACAAGACAAGAATTGCCATATCTTGACTTCTTTATTGGATAAAGACTGCAAAGACACATCTTTGGTTAATGCACTAGATGAAGTTTGGAAAAATTCCTATTCTGAAGGAAGATTTCACTTTTCTGATGGGATTATTTACCATAGAACAAAACATTCTTGTGTGATGACACTGTGTAGTAGACTGCTTATCAATACCATTCTTCATGAATGCCATGATAGCATTTACTCTGGACACCTATCAGAAGACAGAACACTTGAAAAAGTGAAGAATTGTGCATGGTGGCCATCCTGGAGAAAGGAAACCATTGAGTATTGCCATACCTGTGATAGATGCCAGAAAGCAAACAGGAGTACAGGCAAGAAATTTGGATTGATGATCCACATTCAAGAACCAAAAACCCCTTGGGAAGTTGTTCACATGGATTGGGTCACAGCACTTCCTCCAAGTGGTGACAGAAGTTATAATGCTTGTTTAGTCATTGTAGACAGATATAGCAAAACTCCCATATTCTTACCATGTCATAAAGATGACACTGCTATGGATACAGCTCTTCTTTTATGGAGTAGAGTTATTTCCCATACAGGGTTATTTAAGAATATCATAAGTGACAGAGACCCCAAGTTTACATCTGCACTTTGGACCAATCTTCATAGATTGTTTGGGACTAAGTTATCATTCTCTACAGCATATCACCCTCAAACAGATGGGCTAGCAGAGAGGATGATTCAAACTTTAGAAGACATGATCAGAAGATTTTGTGCTTATGGATTAGAATTCAAAGACTCAGATGGCTTTACCCATGACTGGTGCACTCTGATACCTGCATTAGAATTGGCATACAAGACATCAGTCCATTCTTCCACAGGACAAACTCCTGCTATGTTAGAGAAAGGATGGAATCCAAGACTCCCAGCAGACACACTGAGGAAAGACTTGATTGACATTCATCCTACAGCTTCCAGCTTCAAATTAATGCTTGATAAAGTAAAACATCATGCAAAACAGAGTATGTATGATGCTTTTGATTATGCAAAACAGAAGTGGGACAAGAGCCATAAAGTACCAGACTTCAAAGTAGGGGACTTAGTGCTAGTTTCAACCTTGAATTTTAATAATATCAAAGGCCCAAAGAAACTTAAAGATTCTTATGTAGGACCTTTTGTTATTGTTGCTTTACATGGAACCAATGCAGTTCAAGTGGAATTAAGTGGTGAATTAGAAAATAAACACCCCACATTTCCAGTCAGCTTGATAAAACCTTATCAACCAGCTGATAAAGAATTGTTTCCTTTAAGAAACCCAACTCCTTTAACTGTACCACCTGTGGAACAGAATGAAGACAAAAAGATAAAGAAAGTCATTAAAGAAAGGAGACTTAGGGGTAAAAATCAAAGAGAATATCTTGTCAGATATAGAAATCCAGTACATGAAGATGAATGGATGGCAGAATCAGAAATACCTGACTCAGATAAACTCTTAAGAATATTTAGACATGAAAGAAGGCCACAAGCCTGAATATGTCTATAAATGTGCTTTAAATTACTTGATCTGAGTAATGTGAAGAGGTTGGACAGTGGACATTACCCCCCTTTGGGGCCTTATTCTTTTATCACTAATAAAATTGTAGTACAATTTTATTTTTTGGTGGGAGGGAATGTGAGCCTTGAGGTATATTTTACATACCCAAATAGGCCACAATTATCTTAAAAAGAAATTTTGAATTATGCAAAACTCATAAGTCATGCATATATCCAAAATTCATCATTTTCAATTTCAGAAAAGATGAATAACTTTTTATTGAGTAAGTAAATCCATGGATTTAAGACCAGATTTGGATTCTACACAAAATTTCACCTAGGGTAGCTCCATAGAGTGAATAAGCTCAATATAAGTATTTGAGGTGGTAAAATGGAAAATACTTCAATACCACATCATTAATACCACATAAAAGATCCGTGAAAATTTTTGTTTTTCTTGATTTTTAGCCAAAATAATGGGAAAGTGAGAAATCCCATGTTACATATACACTAAGAATAGTGTTATGCATGTTTTGAGCACTTAATATTATGGTATTCTTACATGGACTTTTGGTACACCCATAGTGGATATCTCACTTTAAGCTTAAATTACTATTTTGACGTAAAAATTAAGCAAGGGGGACAAAAGACATCAAAGAGAGCCAGGGTACCCAACTTCTGAGGCCTCAGAGGCGTGGATAGCTCCAGAGCATGGATCCATGGCTCATCTTGGCCCAATTGGTAAACTAAAACTCTTTGGGAACTTGGTTACCAAGTTACACCTACTGTAATCATAAGAAAAATAGCAAATAACCTGCTATTTTGACGTGCCAAGGAGGTAATAAGCTACTTAGGCTCCTGTAACCACGTCAATTCTTGATGACTTTCCATGACTAGACCCTAAAAGAGTAATTAAACCCTTTTGGGATCCATATTCATTGATTTACCTCATAGCAACCAGCAAAATACTGCTATTTGCAATTCTACGTAGAAATGAGGTAAAAACTTCAAAAATTCATTAAAAATACAATTCTTAATGAATCTTCCTGAAACTTTCAGGACCAATGAAGAACTGTATTATCTATGGTACAACCAAAAAGAATTATGGTTTTACTAGTAAAATTAAAAGTTTTACTTACAGTCCATTTTTGACCATTCTACGTGAAACACTGAATCTTCAAAAATTCACAGAAATTACAACCTGTGATGAAATTGGCAATACCATTGATAACTTTGAGAAATCAATGATTATTTTGGAATAAAAGAAGATTTACAGATGTTACTCCTTTTATTCTTAACCATATTGGGGTTGGTAGTCACGTAAAAGCATCAATTAAGTAATTATGATAATCTTACGTGACAACAGATGATGCAATCATTAATCCAAAAGGGTTTATTGTTTTCTCACTCACTGGTTTTTCAGTTTGCTCCATGGCACGCCTCTGTGAGCTGTTGTTGACTTAAAAGAAGCCTATTCTTGCTGTTTTTTCCGTATCATCATTATCATCATCATATAAATTTATTAAATCATTATTACCAACAAGTAAGTATTAGTTCAACTATTCTTAAGTGTTTTAAATCTTTCAGAATCAATCAGAAGGACGTGAAATCATAGAATCCAACTATATATTGTTGTAATACTGTTATAAATCATATTGATCTCTTAAATCCACAATTCTACGTCAAATTTCTCTACTCTTATCTATCAATAAGTTCTTTGGAGTATTAGTGAGTCATTTATTCTTAATTCTTAAAGTTTTTCTCTAGTAATAGTTTTCTTCAAGAATTATCTTTATAATTATTCTTGCAAAAGATAATTATATATTAAAATAATTTTATTATTTTAATAAAGAAGTTTTTATTATTAAATTCTTCTTGTAATTGATTCTAGTAGACAATTACTTGCTCACTGTTAAAATCACTAGTAGTGCTTAACACGTGAAAGAAATAATTTTTTTTAATTATTTAATTGTGGTTATAATAATACCTTATTATTATATTTCATAAGAACAGACATAGTTCTGTTGATTAATAGTAATATTATCATCAGTTTCATAGTCACATCTTACATTTACTGAAGATGCTGAGGAAGAACAGACCAGCATTTGCCATTGGTGAAGAACCATTAGGCAAGATCAAAGGCCATGATATAGAGCTATATCTGGGAGTGGAAAGATCTTATCCACCCATGCTTGGGAGACCTCCCTATCCAGAAAGCCTGGAAACCAGGAACGAAATTGAAAAACACATCAATGAACCCCTGACATGGATGTTATCAGGAAGATTGGACATAATGAAATAGTGGAAATCACCACTCCTGTCCTAATCACCTGGCATTATGGCAAGTCTAGACTGTGTGGAGACTTCAGAGCTCTGAATAACTACACAAAAGCAGACAGGTACCCTATACCCAGGATACCTCATGCTTTGGATAAACTGGCAAAAGCCAAATACATAACCAAAATGGACTGTATGAAAGGCTTCCACCAAAATGGAGTTAAACCAAACTCCATGAAATTACTCAGAATAATATGAAATATGGGCATATATGAGTATACCAGGATGCCATTTGGCATCAAAAATTCACCAGCCCACTTCCAAAGGATGATGGACACAATATTTCAAGAAGAAATATTGGAAGGCTGGATGGTGGTATATATTGATGATATCATTATATACTCAGGGACATGGGAAGACCATGTTCAACACATAGAGAGAGTTCTAAGTGAATGTGCACCCCTCATGTCTCAGCCTGGGAATTGACCAGAATAAAATAGCAGTAGTTCTGCAAAAGCCAGTACCAAAAAGCATCAAAGAGATTCAATCTTCCCTTGGGTTTCCTAGCTACTACAGAAACCACATCAAGAATTTTGCTCACATAACTAGTAGTTTGCACAAGTTATGTTCAAAAGATGTAGTTTTTGAAATTACCAAGGAAAGAAGGGATAAATATGAGAGGATCAAACATGAACTCACAAATGCACCTGTGCTCATCTTGCCTGACTTTGAACTACCATTAAAGCTATATATAGATGCAGAATGTAGCCAAGGCTTAGAAGCAGCCCTTCACCAAAGACAAATTGTGGATGGTGAACCAAGAGAGGGATTAATATTTTACATCTCTAGGCAACTGAAAGATTCAGAAGCCAGGTATGGGGCCACCCAGACTGAATGTCTATGTCTATTCTGGGCTCTGGAAAAACTCCATTATTATTTGGAGGGTGCAGTCTTTGAAGTCTACACAGACTGCACAGCCTTGAAGTCTTTACTAAACATGAAGACTACAAACAGACACATGCTGAGATGGCAAATAACCATCCAGGAGTATAGAGGGAACATGACCATCATATACAAAGAAGGCAAAAGCCTTACCAATGCAGATGGCCTTAGCAGAGGGCCACTGGATAATGTCACAAGCAATCCAGCTTATGAACCTGAAGTTGCAGCAAAGATTGCTATCTATTTCATGGAAATAGATAGGAGGAGGAACTTCAGATTCTCTGAATGGGCACCAGGAAGTGGGAACACTGATTCAGAAGGAACAGAAACTTCCATACTGGGAATAAGTTCCTCAGAACTTCACAATGAATTTTTAAGTGCAGTATTGAAGTCTCATGCCAAAGTCAAACAGTGTGGCATATTACACACCTCCTTCAACAAAAGTAAAGGAGTCCAGAAATGGAATCCCAGCTGGAAGAACCCTGGTTGAGGGCCTACAAGGAGAAAAAGTTCTTCCTTGTGGATGGTCTTCTTTACCACAGAGAGAAGCACACAAGTGCACTGAAATCGATAGACAGAGACCACATCTCTCTTATCCTAAAGAAATATCATGACTGCCCCTATATGGGACACATGAGTGAAGACAGGACCAGAGAGAGGGTAGCAAGCACAGCTTGGTGGCCCAAGTGGGAACAAGAGTTGAGTGAGCACATCAACACTTGTGAAATATCCCAAAAGGCACATAGGAAACATGGGAAGAAGTATGGGTTACTTCAACATATAGAGGAACCCAAACACCCATGGGAAACCTTCAATATGGACTGGGTCACAGGACTTGTCCCAGGTGGCAAAGAAAGCTACAATTCCTGCCTAATCATAGTTGATAGGTTCAGCAAGAGCATGAGGTTTCTACTATTCCATAAAGAGGAAAAATCCATGGATACTGCTCTTTTATTCTGGAATAGAATCATATTCACCTGTGGAGTCCCCAAGATAATCATTAGTGATAGGGACCCAAATTTCACATCTGAATTTTGAACCAACTCATATGACATGCTTGGCACCAAGCTTGCATTTTCCACAGCTTACCATCCACAAACAGATGTCCTAGCTTAAAGGATGATCCATACAATGGAGGACATCCTTAGGAGGTTATGTGCCTATTGCATGGAATACAAGGACCATGAGGGATACACCCATTACTGGTTTACCCTTCTACCAGCTGTCCAACTGGCTTATAATACAAGTCAGCACTCTACCACAGGCAAATCAACTGCAGTGGTAGAGAAAGGGTGGAATCCCCTGCTTCCTGTGGATCACTTGAAGAAGAATCTTCTGACCATCCACCCCACAGCCAAGGACTGCCATGATATGTGGAAGAGGGCTTGTGACACAGCTGCCAAATGCCTAGCTGAGGCAAAAGAATATAATAAGCAGATGTAGGACAAGACACACATGGAACCTGACATTAAGGCAGGAGACCAGGTGATAGTGTCTACACTGAACTTTAATAATCTTGAAGGACCTAGGAAAATGAGAGACTCATTTGTAGGGCTATTCACTATCATTGAATTGATAGGGAAGAATGCAGTGGAAGGAAGACTTACAGAGGAATTTTCCAGAAAGCACCCAGTCTTTCCAGTGAGCTTGGTCAAGCCATACTTCCAAACAGAGGAGGGAAAATATCCCTCCAGGAAGAAGAACCCCACACCAACTGAATTAGTGGAAGTGGAGGACTCCCCTGGACCTGTGAGTAAAATCATTAGGGCCAGGAAGATCAGAATTAATGGGAAGGATAAGACACAATACTTAGTTAGATTCAAGAGCCAAACAGCGGATAAAGACAAATGGTTGGCAGAAGATGCCGTACCGCATGGGAACCTTCATTTAAGGAGATTCAGAGCCTCTAGGAGGACTGAACAGTCTCATCAATGATGAGCCTTTTTTAGATGCAGGGTATGTCAGCCGATGACTCAAAACTAGAGCACAAGCATGACAGCCAAAATACCATAAACCAATGGTATAGCCAAGATACCACCAAAACATGGAGCTGAGCCAAATTAGATCAAAAGGTATCAGACGAAAGAGTAAAATCACCCCTTTTCAAATATACAAGTCCCATCATCATAGGACAAAGAATAACAAAGTTATTCATGCTCAAAGTTATTGCTGAGCATAAACCTTAATTTTCACTTCTCATCTGAAATACAGAGTAAGAGGCTTAACCCCATCAAATGGGTATTCAAAATGAATCTCTGAGACAGTATTATCCAATGGTACCAGCCAAGCTGAGCTAGCACCAGTATTACAGAAGTTATGGTCAAATTCAGGCCAAATAAGGGTGAACAAAACATTCACCTCTCATCTAACTTCTGTAGTTTTAGTGTGAGATACCTAAAGTGGGGCCGTTTTAGAAAGGGAACAATCAGGGCTATCTGATGGTTCCATCCATTTTCTCATATCTCAACTAGAACAAAAGTCATGGGGCAAACAAGCCCAATACAGCTTTTGCCCAAAAGATGCATATGTACAAAAAGTCTTGTACATGGGATAACTTTGTCATATTTAATGATAACCATATCAAATAAGGAGCCATTTTGTAGAGCGCATACAGGGCTACACACTGAAGCAATTTTGAGGTTGATATCTCAAAAACCGACAAAGGTATGGCTGTTTTAAGTCAAAATCCCACATTTTGTCCAATACAGTCTTACCATGGGATAATATCCCATAACCATGATTTTGAGGTGTCAAACAGAGAAAGAAGCATGTTTATACTTCAATACCTCATAATTCAGTCAATACTGGGGTCCCATACAGCTTCTGTACAGCATTCTATGTGTCATACAGGTCAGAAGAGGGCTATGTGGTCCCCAGATGAAAATTTTCACCCTGTATCAGTGAAAACTCCCCAAATGTGGTTTCAAAGCCACATCTGAGCCCAACACAGGCTATACAGGTCCTTCAAAACCACAATCCTGTCTCAGGGAGTGAAAAAATCTTCACTTCCTCTATGTGGAAAGGTCTAACAGCCCTTCCACCCCATTTCAGGATAAAAAGGAGGCTTTTCACAGCCAGAAATGCTTTCCTCATCGTGCTCTTGAATACCCTATGTAGTAAACTGTCAAAAACAGTTTTACTCTTGGGTAATAAACAGGTATTATTATAATATTAATTATTGTAACCCAACAGGTAAAGCTGCACCCAGGGCTTTCAACAGCACTCACAACCACTATATTTCATATAGCAAAGCCCTTTTATTCTTCAATTGAAACATCTTTAACTCTTAGAGCTCTTTTTGAATCATTTTTTACCATGTCACAGTCATAGTTAAAAGTTGTAAATACATTTTAATACTTTTATCATAGACTGAGCCTGACAAAAGTATTCTTTCTAATGTTACTTAATATTCCCAAACAAATATTCTTATGAGCTGATTCTCCTTCAATGTTTCATGCTGATATGTTGATCTGGGTCCTTTAATTCCTCCATCATCTATAAATATTCCAAGGTGCTCTGTTATTTCCTCCTAAAGTATCCAAGTCATTTGTACTTGATAAACTCCCACAGAGTTTGTTGCTCCTTGAGGTAGTCTTGGAAGCTGAATTCTTCCAAGTGGTGTTTCAAATTCTTGTAAGGGGTCTTTTAGTAATATCCAATTCTCTTTCATTGTATCCTCCCATAATATCTCCCAATCCATAACATGCTCTTACTGAAAATGATCCTACAACCTCATCAACATTTGCTGGCAATCCTGCATCTTTTCTTGTTACTTTATTGAGGTCTTGAAGATCATGAACCATTCTAAGTTTCCGATTGGGATTTCCCACACAAAATACTGGGCTGTTATAGCTTGATGTTGATTGTTCATAGAGTTCTGTACTTATTATTTCTCTGACTAGTTCAATAAACTGAGGTAAAATTGATTTTTGGTATTGGTATTGGTTTCTTTTGCCATGCTTCATGTGGTATAACTGGTATTTTATAAGTTTTTCCATAAGAATTTTTTAGTAAACCTCTTTATTCTTCACAAAATGCTATAGCCTTTTTCCTTAGTAATATAACATTCTTTAATACATTAATCTCTTCTTCTAATAACCATCTAGATGGTCCAAAGTTTATCTTTGAAATTTTTTCTTCTGTAACTTTTGATGTTTCAAAAAATGGAGGTGGGTTAGGTGATAGGGGTGTTTCATATGGATCTCTTGATAATTCAGGTCTTTCCAAAGGTGGATTCAGATCTTGAGGCATAGCTTCATTGACTGGTCTAACCTTCTTGAGTACTGACTTATGTTCTGCAGCATTGGCTTGAGCTTCCATGATTATTAGTCTGGTTTAAAGTATAAATTGATAATATATTTTTTATTATTATTTTTTTAATTGTTTTTTTAGTTGAAAAAAACAGCCTTTTAAGTTTTTTCTTTTCTTTTTGTTTATAATCGCATTTGAGTTGTAGTTTCAAGTCATGCAAGGACTTTACCTTTAGGTGGATAAAACCCAGTATATTGGGTATACCAAATCCTGCATTTTAATGTCATACAAGGACTAAATTTAGCCTTCAGGTTGCTACACTGTAGCTTAAAGTCATACAAGGACTAATTTTGGCCTTCAGGTTGCTACCCTGTAGTTTAAAGTCATACAAGGACTAACTTTAGCCTTCAGGTTGCTACCCTGTAGTTTGAAGTCATACAAGGACCAAAGTTTGGCCTTCAGGTTGCTACCCTGTAGCTTAAAGTCATACAAGGACTAAATTTAGACTTCAAGTTGCTACCCTGTAGTTTAAAGTCATACAAGGACTAATTTTGGCCTTCAGGTTGCTACCCTGTAGTTTAAAGTCATACAAGGACCAAATTTTAGGCTTCAGGTTGCTACCCTGTAGTTTAAAGTCATACAAGGACTAATTTTTTGCCTTCTTTATTTGATCTGATCTTCTATCCTTAATGTTAGTCAAGACTTTTTATTTTATTATTTTTATTTATTGGAAAAAAAATTCATGTTTAAAAGAATATTTTTTTTATGTTGATGTTGATAAATTTAATTTTTTTTTTATGTTGAAAACATTTTTTTTTCTTTTTTTTTTATTATGTTGAATTTTTTTTTTTATCTTGGAAAGTTTTTCTTTAAGGGTGATAAAATTGATGAGTGATGTTGAATGAGGTTTCAATTCGAGGAGTGATGTTATATTTTAAAATGGTGTAGTGGTTAGTGATTTGGGGTTGCTCTCAACTTTCATCAAATTTGAAATGGGTTCAATTCCCCCCTTTGTCAGTAATTCTTCTTCCGGACCTGTCAGTTTCAGGAATAGGGTAACCATGCTGGGTAGCATATTCTGAGCCTTGAGAAAGCTTAGTGATGCAATTTGGTATTGTTGTGTTCCTTGATTTTTTCAATACAATTGATGTTTGAAAACTTGTTGTGATTGAGGGTGCTCAACCTTGATCATGATTTGAGAAGTACTGATTTCAATTTCCTTATTTAAAATTCTGGAAGGATGTTTGCTTGTCAAAGATTGACTAAACTCATTAATATGGGGCTATAAGAGCATCATCCAGTATAAATTGTAGTAGCCTTTTGTGAGTTGATTTATTTTCTGTATTGAGGTGTTCATTTTATGACTGGAGGTCATAATTTTGACATTTTGAACTTCTTCTATCTTCCTTTTCTGTATCTGAACAGCCTAGCTTGTTTGGTTGGTCTTTTTATTGAAATAGTGCTTCAATTTATTTATTCATTTCTTTTAGCCATAGTTGTGGATTTGATATATCCTTGTCAATTGTGGCTTCTGTATTCATATGTCTGATAAGGGTCCTGAATATGGCTGTTTAATCTTGTTTCTTCAAAGTATATACTGTGTTTTGAGAAAGGTGGCTTTTGTTTTTTTTGTTTTTTTTTAAAACAATTTTGAGTTTTGAGATAAAAGAATAATTCCTCTTTGATAAGGCAGGAAGGCACTGCCACTGAGTGATAAGAGTGTTTAAAAAAAGATTTTCTATAAGGTAGTTTGAATTGCTTGAAGTTCCTCTTTGATAAGGCAGGAAGTCACTGCCCTGAATTATGGTAATGTTGAAAAAAGAATTTTTTTATGTTTTTGAATGATTTGAAGTTCCTCTTGGATAAGGCAGGAGGTCACTGCCCTGATACTAATACAGATATGAAAATAATTCTCTTTTTTAGGTTATTTCTTTTATTATTTTGCTATTTTTTTATGGTGGTTTTTCTTTTTAGTTGATGATTGAAATTGGATTACTTTAGTTTTTATTGAGAAATATTCAACCTTCTGTTGTTAATTACTAGAAGACATATTTCCTTCAAAATTTCTGCAAATATCTTTTTGCATTGCTTTCTTTGTGTATTTTGTCTCCATTCTGGAACAAAACGCTTGACTTCATTAATAAACATGTACCCAAAATCACACCAGCAAAGAGTTCCTTCCAAGATTTCCAAACCATCCATATTCAAATCTTCTTGAGCCCATAAAATTTTGTGATACAGTCCTTCTATTTTCATTTGATAATATCCATAAGGCTTCTTCCAGTAAGGATTCCTTAAATTTCCTTTGATTACAATAGTGGTTAGTAATTCCAAAAAATCATCATTTGTAAGATTTGATCCAGGTAGTTCTGAAAGATATTTGGTTTGAATTATTGGTTAATCTAGCTCATAATCATACAGTTCCTTAAATGTTATTATTGGAAGTATTACATAATCTTCCAGTCCTTCATATTCTGGTATGTCTTTCTGTATGCCATTTTGATTCTGGGAGTCATTTGGTAATCCAAATGTAATTCCTTGATTTTGATTAAATAAATCAGTTGAGCTTGAAAGGCAGCATATTTGATCATAGGCATCATTAAATTCTTCTAGAATGCTAAGTCCAGCTAGCCTTTGTGTATTTTCTGATACCTCTCCTTCTTGTAGGTCTTCAAATATTCTTCCTTTCTTATATTTATCTTCCAAATCTCCATTATTTTGTTGGTATAACTTCAACTCATCTTCTGATTCTGCTGTTTCCATTTTTTGTTCAATCCTCTTTTGAATATTTCTATCCCAAACTTGATCCATTTTGTCTTTAGTAGCTATGGCACTGTCCTTTTCCAATTCTTCAAATTTTCTTTTTGCCAATGGATTGATTATGTTGTCTTTTAGTTCTTCACTTAGTAAATCTTTGTCAGTATCACTAATGTACCAAGCTTCCTCCTGAAATAAATTGAAATAAGCTTCTGCAATTCCTGAGGAATTTGCTTCAGGTGGCTTCAGATCCATTTTTAATTTCTTCGGTTCACTATCTTCTACCTTCAATTAATCCTCTTCTGGATCCTTCCCTTTAGATTTTCTTTCAGTTTGAGGTGGAATGCTTTATTTAGAGAAAGATAATATGCTAATATCTTCTTCATCTATTATCTGGTTGAAATTTTCAAATACTAAGAAGTCCCAGTAGGTTTTCTCCTCATTGCCAGTGGTGACTTCAAGATTTTCACTTTGACCAATTGGTTTCAAAAAGTCATCTGTTGATTTTGATGTGTAAGGGCTGATTTTTAATTCTGCTTTTAGGGCTATTTCCTGAGTTATGACATTCAACTCATTTTTTTCATCAAAAATAGCTGAGAAGGGTATTTTGTTTGGTCCAAGAAATATTGTCTTCACTCTTGTTGAAGATTGACTTTCTGTTTCCTCTGTTTCTTTTCTTTTGGATGATTCTGCTCCATGTATTTACCATTTTCCAATCTCTGAAGATGCACAAAGCTCCATACCTCTTGGTGGAGAAATTTTCCAGCCCATAGCTTGAGGGTTACATATTGGTAAACATGATCGACATCCATCTTGCTCTGGATAACTAAATATTTCTCCTTGCTTGTGTGAAAATTCCAATTTAACATTTTAAGCGTAAAAATGGTCTTCCAAGTATGGTGTGTACAGCCACTTTTGCTATGAACAAATGAACTTCTTTTTCTTCTCCTGTTATCATAGTAATTGGTGTAAATTCTGAGAGTCCAACCAAAGACGTTGTATGTCCACCAATTCCTCTGAGATTCATATTGAGCTTTCTACTTGTAAGTGAGGCTTTAATTGTAATTTCTTCTGGTATTATATTGATTTCTGATCCAGTATCCACCAATGCCATTGTAGGATATTCTCCTCTTCCAATAAATACTTCCAGAAAGCTAAGTGGGCATGCATAATGTAATCTTGGGGTATCATAGTCCTGTAGTCTTTCTTGAATATTTGACATATTGAATAATTTTATCACTTCTTTTTCCTTGTTAGTTAAATTTTTTAGTTTATCAATAAAGGTTGGTGACATTGATAATATTTCTTCAAGAGTAAGATTTATCTTTTTTCAAGTATTTTCTTCATCACATGTTCAATTATTAGCTTTGGGTTATTGGCTGTAGATGTTACCTTGTCTTTTAGTTCCATCTTTTGCAACTCCTGTCTTAGTTCCTCCTTATTCTTGTTCCTAGAAATGATTTCAATATCATCATTATCTACTTCCTTTCCTTCTTGTGTTTTCTTGTATTTTGTTGTAATTAGAACTCTTATTTCTTCTTCTGCCTCATCTTCCTCATGGTAGGCACCTGGTATATTTTTTTAAAGGGTTTGTGTGTTTCATTTTTATCCTCTTGCTGGGTCTGGCTTTGACTTTCCTATCTTGCAGCTCTTTGCCTTCTCTGTCTAAGCCCAAAATTTAGTTGAATATTTTCATTTTCTGGTGATATTTGATGAGGTTTCCAGTTTCCCCATTCTTCTATTTGAGCTATAGCAGTTGCCTTCTCACCTTTGCTTTCCTCAATTACTGTTGTTTCTTGCTTATTTGGGGGTGGATTTGATTTTTCAATCATTTTCTTTGTAAAAACCTCCTGCTCTTTGTAAAAATGTCTTACTAACTCTTTTGCAGATTTAGGGCCTTCTGTGGGTACTCTTTGAAAATTTGGAAAAAGATATGTTCCTCCACGCTTCAAGACAATTCTTCTCTCCAAGTCTTCTGTGAGGTGATTACATCTTATTGCGGAATGTCCTTCTTCTAATCAGTAATAACACTTCATTAGCTGTCTTGGAGCCATTTGTTCTGGAACATATGGTTGATAGCCAGAAGATATGGATGGTAAATGATATATTGGCCTGGATGGCTGTGAGTTTTGTGTAGCTTTATGATATTGATTTTTGCCTGCTTGTGTTTTATTTGGAGATTCAACTACTTTTGAAAGGTGTTTGAGCTTATTCAATACTTCCTTAACTGATTCTTTCCCAGTATCCTTTGATTGATGCCCTTGCGGCTGAGAATTTTGAATTTTTTGGGTAAGATCTTTCATTTGATGTAAGACTTCTTCCTAGCTTTCTTCTCTTGTTACTTTGGTTGTGAAAATTCCGTCTGTTGAATTAACACTTTGGCTTCTAAATCTTGTTCAATATATAACCTTAAGATTTCCAATCTTGGAATGATATAACCACCATCCAAAGCTTGCACTGTGGCCTTATCTTTAATCGTTTCTTTGTAAATAGATTATTGAACACTTGAGGAAATACTTGCCAAATTTCTTGATTGTGATTGATATCTCCTTGTATATATTGATACCTTTTGAGATAATTAATAATGGATTCATATTCACCAATGAACCTTTTCTATTGGGTCATATTTCTAATTCCTCCTTTGTGTTGAATATTTGTAAATAATTGAGTAATTGAGGACAGCTTGTATCTTCTTTCAGGTGACATTGTTCCCCATCTCCTCTTCATATCCAATTTTAACTGCTCTCAATCACCAGTTTCATATCCAGGCATTCCTCCAATATGGTAGCTAATTTCTTGATCTTTAGTCCAAAAGGATATCTGTCTTGTTATATCCCTTCCACTTGCTCCTTCAAGTTCTGCTATATTTTCCACTCTTTTAATAAATGTTTCCACTTCCTTTCCATCAAATCATAAACTATAATCCTTTGGTCTGATCTTGACAATGGGTGTATTGTTTCATGGGATTTCTTGTTGCAATGGGCTTGAAGCCTGTGCATGAATATTAACCCTCTTTGGTATAGTATTTTGTCTTTGTGAAGTGAATGGAGTTGATGAGGCCATGGGCCTTGAAAATGGTGATGGTGACCCTTCTTGTCTAAAGATTCTTGGCATGCTTGTCATTTCTTCCATGGGGCTATTTTCTGCAGTAAAACTGGACTCTTTCCTTTTCCATTCTTTTTTAAGGAGTTCAATTAGCTCTTGTTGCATTTCCAACATTCTTTGATGAAGTCCTTCTACATCAGAAATATCTTCTTGTCCTTGCATGGTCTCTTCATTTATAATTTCTTCTTTGGATTCATCTGGATTTTGTGGTATTGTTAATGATGATGCTGAATCCATATTGATATATTCTTTTTTAATTTTCTGTTTTTCACTTTTCTTTTCAATTTCAAATAGTTCCTTGAGTAATTTCTGAAAATAATCTATAACTATCTTTTGATCTTTCTTCTTGGTTCTGGGTGTACCAACTGGTATACTATAATCTATAGGTGATTCTTCTCCAGGTAGTGTTTCTCCTCTTTTTGGATAATAAGAGTGAAATGATTTTGTTGAAGAAATTGATGGTGATGATGATGTAGAGTTTTGTGGGTTTTCTGATTCCAGATTGAATTGATAGGCTTTTGAATCTGGTTTTTTTTTGATTGATAAAACGTTTTTTATGGATTGAATTTGAATGTTTTTTTTATATAATCGATGGATTATTGATGATTGAAGTTGTTTTTGGCCAATGTTGGGAACTCCTTTTGGTGTGCAATGAAATAAGGCAGTACCTTGAGGGGGAAATTAATGGTAAGTCTGTTTTAAATTTCAGAATTGTCCAATAACCATGGGTGATAAGGTGTATTAGCTGCCCCTCTAAATAATACTGAATAGTCAGCCTACAGAGCATCACAAAAATTAAATGAGATTTGTGGCTTCAACAGATGGGAAAGACGTATCAGCAGTCTCTAAATCAGACCTATCAATAACACTACAGTAAAACTCTGATTTGAAACCAAAATTTCTGATAAAATAAACAGTAAGATTTTTTTTGTTATTTTAATAAAAGTAATGATAATATATATATATATATATATATTTGGGTTTCTGTTATTTTTAATAAAACTACTGAAAATATTATTATTTTTCTTTGGGTTGAATGATGATTATAATAATTTTTTTTAATATTAATAATAAGACTACTGGATATTCTTATTTTGATATTCTTTAATGTTGAGTTTATATCACTACTTCTTTTCTTTTAATAATACTAGGCTTCTGAGAAGAGCTACTGATCTTTTTCACTATGGTTATACTACTATTTCTTTAACAATAATAAGCTACTGAGATTTTTTACTACAGTTATACTACTTTTCTTCACTAATACTAAGCTACTGAGCAAGGCTACTTAGCCTTTCACTACCAAACCACTACTACTATTCTGGATATCCTGCTAGTTCAGGGATGGTGGTGATCCTGGATAGTGGGAACTTGTTCCATGATGATGGGAAAATGAGGGAGAGAGGACCTCTATTTATAGCTTTTGGGCCTCCATAGAGCTTCTCAAAATAGGGTAATTAAAAAAAATCATAGCTGAAAAGTTTTAGCTGGTGAGATGTGTAGTTTTGGTGTAGCAGGGTGTTTGCTGAGAACATTATGCTGGTGGTGCTTTTTCTTATAAAAATCATGTGATGTATTTGAGATAATTTGGCTGGTGAAATTTTCTTTTTATCAGATTCATGTGAGGTCATTGGGATAATATGGCTGGTGATGTTTTCTTGAAGGTGGGGAAAGTATTTTTTGTTTCTATTTTTACATATGTTATGAGAGAATTATGCTGGTGGTGCTTTTTCCTATCAAAATCATGTGATGTGTTTGAGATAATTTGGCTGGTGATATTTTCTTTTTGCCAAGAAAGTGGAGAAAATACAGCTCCTAACAATTGAACTTTCTTCTATTCATATGATATATATGAGAAAATTATGCTGGTGTTTCTGTTTCTTATCAAAATCATGTGATGTCTTTGAGATAATTTTTCTGGTGACATTTTCATTTTTTGGTGACTTTGTTATGTATTTTCTGAGAAAATTATGCTGGTGTTTCTGTTTTAGTATTGTATTATTTCATATGGAGATTGCATCATTTCTATCAAGTTTGATGTGTGTCATTATTACTAAGCAAACATTTTTTCTTGGAAAATATATTGTAGTTTTATGCATAACCTTGAGGTATTTCTTCTTTCAATTGAATCAAGATGGGGAAAATACAGCTCTGATTCTGTGGTCCGTCTTGATATGCCTTTATTTAGACTAACTGCTTTTTACTGCATAATTTGCTATTGATGATGCAATAAGGTGGATAAATCCTTTGATACTATACTGTTTTGATAAGATCTTGAGGCTGTGTATTGTATATTTCTATTTGAAACCTGTTGTCATAAAGTGTAAATATGTTTCACTTAATTTTTTTATTACCAATTCTTAATTTTTTTGCTTTATTGGTAAGCTTGAAACTGATACTAATGGTATGGAATACCACAACGTGACAAAAGATGATGCAATAAATAAGCCAAGGAGGATAATTGATTTCTCACTCACTGGAATTTCATATTTCTCAATGGCATGCCTCTGTGAGCTGTTATTGACTTAAAAGAGGCCTCCTCTTGCTGTCCTTTCTAAATCATCTTATTATCTGATCATATCTTTAGTACCAGAAAGTAAGTATTAGCTAAATCTTTTCTCAAGTGTTTTAATTCTTTGAGAATCATCATAAAGACATCAAAACATTAAAATATACTATTTGAAATATTAACTAACTATCATATTTCTGTATTACTGCTAAAATACCATTTGGATCCTTTAAATTCACAATCACTCTGCCAATTCTTTACAAGGTATTATTGGAGTATTATTCAGTGTTTTTTTAAATCATAAAGTTTCTCTCTGCTAATGGTTTTCTTCAAGAATTATAATTATAATTATTCTTGAAAAAGATAATTTTACATTGATATAACTTTATTATCTTAATAAAGAAGCTTTATTATCAAGTACTTCTTGTAATTTATTCTTGTATACAATTACTGATTACTGTTATAATAACTAGTAGTGTATAACAAGTAAAAGAATTAATTAATTATTTATTTCATTGTGGCTATAATGAATTGATTCATTATATTTCATGGGAATAGTCATAGCACTGTTTATTAATAGTGATATTATAAATAGTTTCCTAGACACATCTTACACATACAGTCCTGTTATTCTTCTTTCTCTTATTAATTCTAGAAATTGGGATAAAAAATTGGTATTTTTGTAGGCTTTTTTTTCCATGATGTATGCATTGTTTCTGGTTTTTTTTAAGGCTTCCTGTATGACTATTTAATTAAAACTCATCCTTCTTCACTTAATGGAATAGCCTTTTCTCTTAGAGCTACAAAACACATCATTAATACTTTTTCTCCTTTTTAAAGCCATCCAGGTAGTCCAAAATTATTTAATTCAATCATTTCCTGGCTTATCTTCAATTTACAGATACTTTTTGGTGTCTTTGGTGATAATTGTGTAACTTAGGCTTTTCTTTCTAATTGTGGCCTTTTTAAGGGTGAGTTGATACCCTGTGGTATGGGCTCATCTACTGTTTCAAACCTTTTTAGTTGTTAATCTGACTTTCCCAAACTGCTTAAATAATCATTTTTTGAATAAAGTATTTATGCAAATTTCTTACTTTTTTTCTCTCTCTTTTCTCAGAATATTTTCTATTTAGTTAGTTAATGTAGTTTATCTATTATTTTTCTTTGCCTTTTATTGAATAATTAAATAATCAGTTATACTTTATATTTTTATTGTATATATATATGACAAGGCATATGACTATATAATCTCCATCCTTTTAATCTCCTTTCTTCCATATAATTAAGTTTTGAGGTTCAGTTAACGCAGGACCCTATAACTCAGGTTTGCATCTGCTGTATATTAGGTATACAAAATCCTTCCTTTTTGTCAGGCTGAGTCTATGATAAAGTGATGATAGGGGTATTACAACTTTAAATATGACTGTGACATAGATATAAGTCTTAGAAAAGGTTTGCTTTAGGATATTCAGGGATTTACTAATAATAATTAGTGGTGGTGAGCCCTGTTGAAAGCCCTGGATGCAGGGTTATCTGTTGGGTTACAGTAATAAAGACTACATTACTTGCGTTTAAGGTATACCTAGCTTTTTTTCCAAAGGTATAGCTGTTTTGAACAGCTTCACTATGTAGGAATATAAGAGCAGGTTGAGGAAACCTTTTCTGGTGGAGAAAAGGCTCCTTCTTGTAGTAAAATTGGGTGAAAAACTCTGCTAGACCATTCCCAATAGAGGAAGTCAAAATGTTTCACTTCCAAGGACTGCCTTTTGGTTTTCACAATGCCCGTATAGCCTTTATTGGGCTCAGATGTGGTTTTGAAACCACATCTGGGCAGATTTCACCAATACAGGGTGAAACCTTTCATCTGGGACCACACAGCCCTCTTCTGACTTGTATTACATGTAGAATGCTGTACAGAAGCTTTATGGGACCACAGAAATTCCCAAACTATGAGTTATAGAAGTATAAACAAGCTCCTTTGTCTGTTTGACACCGCATAATCAGAGTTATGGGATATTATCCCTGTCACAGGTGCTCGTATGGGAGTAAGAGTGGACTGGCACTCAGGAATCAAGAACTCACTTGGAGGGCTCCAAAAGATCAAAGAAATAAAAGGAATATATTTCATTAAGGAAGAATAAAATTAAAGACAAGTGTGCCAAAAGATAAAGAGAAAGGGAAGCCAATGGGCAAGATGATAAGAAAGCCAAAAGCCAAAGAGCCAACCAAATGAATCCTTAATTCAATGTTTCAACCTTTCAGCAAGAACAATGGAAATAGTAAAGGATATGACCACCAATATCCAATGAAAGGCAAAGAAGAAAGGTGCAAATGACTGACTTAAGATTATCACTATTTACATTTATAAGTTAAAAGAAAATAAGAATAAAAATAAATCCAATATATTAACTAGCTGTGGAAAAAGTCCCCAGGTAATGAAAGGTGGCCAGTATATGTGAAACATGAAAGGCTGATCCTGCAAGGTGAATCATCTGGCTGTATTGTCTGAATTGGGACAATACAGCTCTGGCCATCTTGAGAATTGAACTGTGTGACTGAATTCCCACAGTGAATATGAATTGACCCAAATGGGCCAAGGCCATACAGGATGCTTGACTGCTACCTGCATGGATCAATTGAGTTTTCCAAGTTAGGATGAGTACTTGGTGCCTTGACAATGAGTTAAATGATTGATAACCTCTGAGAATTTCCCTTAGAATAGTTCTGATGAGAATTGACAACCCAACTCCTGGCCCAAAAAGGCCATTTAAGCGAAACCCCCCTAATATAAAGGGTTGGGCCAAGGGTCCTGGTGGTGGCTAGAGGGGCCATAGGACCCCCAGGTCCAAAACCAAGGATAATGGCCTGGGGGTTGGCGAGGTGAAGAATTGGCCAATGAGGGAAGGATATGGCCAAGAGGGTACAATTGGCCATCAACATATTGTTTGGCCAATTGACCATAGCTTGGGTTCAGGTTAGAAGTGCTGCAACACCCATTGAGGGGTGTGATTATTTGTGGTTGTAACAGTACCCCCCTACCTTGAATGATGAGCTCCTGAGCACCAATATAAGGTACAAGCCTGTTGAGGCTGTTGAGACAGATTGGACGTAGGGATTCCAGAGGTATTGAATCTTGAAAATAATTTTTAGACTGCTAAAGAGGTTGCAATATGAGATGAGGTTGATTTGGTCTTTGTTTGACATTAGGCTTTGAATTTTGGAGAATGATTTGATGTAAATATTGGTATTAAATCTATAAGAAAGAAATTTTGAGAAAATTATAAAGAGATAAATATAACAAAGAAATCTAAAAATAGGAATAAATAAAAAATAAAATAAAAGAGAGTCTTGAGGGGGATTCCAATCTTCACCACAGATATTGACAGTTATTTGGGCTGGCAAGGACCTGGAAAGCAAGATTTGATTTTAGGTGCTCAAAGAGTGGCCAAGGTGATGTTTTGAAAGACTTTAGGCCCCTAATGGAAGTGCACACCAGGTGAGTAACCTAAGTTTTGTAGTTACCACTCCTGCCAGTGCCATAAATTAAATAAGATTGATGAAAGAACATATTGAAATTTAATGACTTGTAAAAAGGCTTAAGAAGAAGAATGGGCCCCAAGTGGAAGTTGCCATAGATTAGAATTTGATGTTGAAATCCAGGCCAGAAATCTGTGTCCAAAATTGCAAAGTGCGCACAGAGTGGCCAAGATGATGCTTACAACAGAAAAAAGAAGAATACCCCTAAAGGTGCATACCAAGAGTGTCAGGGTGAGTCTATATAGTAGCTATAAAATGTAGTTACAAGCTAGTATTATGACTGTGACACATTAAAAAAACAAATAAGTTTAAATCTTCAGGTCCTACTGCTACGTGGTAACAGTGGTGATGAGTCTGTTGAGGACCTGGGTTGCAATACTCTAATATCTTTGACTGTAAAGAAGTACTACAATAATTATATTCTAATTATCTTTTTAATGATAATTCTAAGGACACTACTGATTGATAACAGTTTTGTCACGTAAGAATATGGATAATAAGATAAAGATGATGGGTTTTCAAGGAAAAAACCCTTCTTTTTATATCTTTCAAGACTGTCAAGAGTTATTAACTCTTCACGCGTCAGAGGAATGAAAATTTTCACTCCAATGATCAGTCTGTGGTTCTGGATCATCAATTCTGACGTCAATAGAGGCAGAATTGTGGTTTTGGAACCACAAATGATCATTCTGGATCAATACAGGGTGAAAAAACTTTTCACCTGCCACGTCAGCACTTGGATGACGTTGTTCTGGTGTCTGTATGATCAATAATGATGATTTTAGAGAGGTTATATCTTCATAAGTATATTATTTTAACTATGAGAGCAATACTGTTTGATACAATTTTGATACAGTCATGTATTGCTAGAAAAACCTTCCAATCAAGATATCTCAGTCAGTTCTTAAGATATCAAGAAACCAAGAGCACAGAATTGGAGGGCTTAATGAGCTCTTCAATTTGGTATGCTTCATGTTTACCCTTCTTCAAAATAGCAAACATTATAAGGGTTTTAAGTTTTTGGATGTATTTTTGTACATCAGCATGAGGCTTCAAAAACTTCCATACCAGATATCTTCTTCAATTTGGAAGATATCTGTATTCTTATTATACAGTCTTGTAGGTCTTGATTAGCTCTAAAGTTTGGTATATTACACTATAAAGTTGTATGAGTGTATGCCAAAGATACAGGGGTTTGTTTACATTGTTGTTTTCAGAATATCTGTATTTTGATTTTTAAACCTTTGAACCCAGATCCCTCAGTCAATTTAAGAGATTCAGAGGTCTAAGGTGTCTAAAATTAAAGCTCTTGTTTAGATCTTTAATTTGGTTATACTTTTGTACAGTTTTGTACAAGCCCTCTTTGACTTTCAGGGGGGTCTTGGTTTTAAAATAAAGGTCATATGGTATCTCCAGTTGTAGTGGTGTTACAGCAACATGGATGATACCATTGTGTAGCTCTCTATGTGAGCTTTAAGAAAGATACCATTTTGGTATAGAATAACTTAAATATGCATAAGCTAGATGAGAGGTGAAAATAAGGGTTTTGACTTGTTTATTCTCCTCTAGGTTTCCTTATGCTGTTTGGATAAGGTTGGTGTTTAATTTAAGAGGAGTTTTTTCCTCTTATTTATTACCTGTATAGACTATATTTGTTCAATACTTGTCATACCATTATTTATGGTATGTTGGATGTCATGCTAGTGCTCTGTTTTGAGTCACAGGCTGACATACCCTCCCTCAAAAGAAGGCTCATCATTGATGAGACTCTTCAGCCTTTCTGGAGGCTCTGAATCTTCTGAGGTGTATTTGTCCATCTGGGATTTCTTTCTCAGTTAGCCATTTATCTTTATCTTCTGGTTGATTCTTAAATCTAACCAGATATTGCCTGTTGTCTTTCCCATTAATTCTTATTTTCCTGGCTTTAATGATCTTTTTCACTGGTCCAGGTGAGTCATCTTCCTTTACCAATCTTTCATGGGTGACTGTCTTCTTTCTGTCAGGGAATTTCTCCTCATCTGTTTGGTGATAAGGTTTGACCAGGCTCACAGGGAAAACTGGGTGTTTCCTAGAAAACTCTTTGGTCAGGTTGACTTCTACTGCATTCTTTCCTATTAATTTAATAATGGTGAATGGTCCTATGAATGATTCTCTCATCTTCTTGGGTCCTCTTAGATTGTGGAAGCTAAGAGTTGAGATTAGAACTTGGTCTCCTTCTTTGAAATCAGGTTCTTGGTGACTTTTATCATATCTCTGTTTGTTGTAGCATTTAGCTTCAGCCACACATTGTTCTTCTTTTTCACAGGCGTTTTTCCACATTGTGTGGAAGTCTTTAGCTGTGGGGTGTACTGAGAGGAGGTTCTTCTTCAAGTAGTCTACTGGAAGTAGTGGGTTCCATCCTTTCTAATGTGGCAGGGGTTTTTCCTTTCACTGAGTGTATACTTGTGTTGTATGCCAATTGTACAGCTGGTAGGAGGGTTACCCAGTCATGGGTATATCCCTCATTGTCTTTTTATTCCATGCCATATGCACAAAATCTTCTAATGATGTCTTCTAATGTTTGAATCATTCTTTCTGATAGACCATCTGTTTGTGGATGGTAAGCTGTGGAGAATGCTAGTTTGGTTCCCAGCATCTCATATAGATTAGTTCAAAATTCTGATTTGAATTTAGGGTCTCTGTCACTAATTATAATTCTTGGAACTCCACAGTTTGCTATCACATTGTTCCAGAACAATATGGCTGTGTCCATTGCTGTGTCCTCTTTGTGACAGGGGAGACACCTGACACTCTTGCTGTACCTGTCTACTACTACTAGGCATGCATTAAAGCTGTCTTTCCCTCCAGGGACCAGGCCTGTCACCCAATCCATGTTTATTATTTCCCAGGGGTGTTTGGGCTCCTCTATACTCTGGAGTAATCCATATCTTTTGCCATGACCTTTGTTGGCTTTTTGGCATCTGGTACAAGTGTTGATGTATTCACTCAAGTCTTGTTCCCACTTTGGCCACCAAGCTGTGCTAAAGACTCTTTCTTTAGTTCTTTCTTCACTCATATGTCCCATGTATGGGCAGTCATGGAATTCCTGTAGTATCAGGGAAATATGTTCTCTATTTATTATTACCAGGGCACTTGTGTGTTTTTCCCTATGGTATAGTAGATCATCTATCAGAAAAAATCTATTCTCTTTGAAGTTTTTGAGCCATGGCTCTTCCAATTGGCTCTCTAGTTCAGGACTCCTGTACTTTTGTTTTAATAGTTGTATCAATATACTACACTGTTTGTGTTTATTGTATGATGATTGTACTATACTAAAGAACTCTGTATTTAGATTAGAGGAGCTTATTCCCAATATGTGTATCTCTTTGCTCTCCCCATAGCTCTGTTCTGGGTTTGATGGGTCATTCCCTAATGCCCAGTTTGATAGCTTGAAGTTCTTTCTCCTATCTATCTCCATTCATTTTATGGGTATTTTGGCCCCATTTTCTGGGTCATATGCTGGATTCTCTTGGTCATTCTTCAGTGGCCACCTGGTGAGACCATCTGCATTAGTATGACTTTTCCCTTCTTTATAGATAATAGTCATATTCCCTCTGTATTCTTGTATGGCTATTTGCCACCTGAGCATGTGTCTGTTTGTTGTCTTCATGTTCAACAGTGATTTGAGGGCTGTGCAATCAGTAAAAACTTCAAATACTGCTCCTTCTAAGTAGTAATGGAGTTTTTCTAATGCCCATACCAAACAGAGACATTCTGTCTGAGTAGCTCCATATCTGGCTTCTGAGTCTTTCATTTGTCTTGATATATAGCAAATTACTCCTTCTTTGGGTATTCCATCCACTAGTTGCCTCTGGTGTAGTGCTGGTCCTAGTCCTTGGCTACATGCTGCATCTATATATAGCTTGAATGGTAGTTCAAAATCAGTCATCATTAGGACAGGGGCATTGGTCAGTTCATATTTGATCTTCTCAAATGCATCTCTTCTTTCTTTGGTAATTTCAAAGACTAAATCTTTTGAGCACAGTTTGTATAGGCTACTTGTGATGTGTGCAAAGTTTTTTATGTGGCTCCTGTAGTAACTAGCAAAGCCCAAAAAAGTTTGCATTTCTTTAATGTTCTTTGGTACTGGTTTCTTCAGTACTGCAGCAACTTTATTTTGTTCTATGGCTAGACTTAAATCTGAAAATTTGTGTCCTAGGGCTAGAAGTTCTTGCTGTCTAAAGTTACATTTTTTGAGAGATATTTTCATGTTGATTGGTGTACATTTTCCCAATATTTTATCAATTTTCCTCACATGGTCTTCCCATGTTTCTGAGTATATTATGATATCATCAATGTACACTACCATCCACCCTTCCATTATTTCATCTTGGAATATGGTATCCATCATCCTCTGAAAATGGGCTGGTGCATTCTTCATGCCAAATGGCATTCTAGTATATTCATATATGCCCATATGGCATATAATTCTTAGCAATTTGATGGAATCTGGTTTCACCCCATTCTGGTGGAAGCCTTTCATGCAATCCATTTTTTTAATAAGCTTGGCTTTTGCTAGCTTATCTAGTGCATGTGGTATCCTTTGAATGGGGTACCTATCTGCTTTGGTGTAATTATTCAAAGCCCTGAAGTCCCCACATAGTCTGGATTTACCATCATGCCAAGTTATAAGGACTGGTGTAGTGACTTCTACTATCTCATTGTATCCTATTTTCCTTATGACCCCCATTTCTAGGAGTTCATTGATATGTTTCTCAATTTCTTTCCTAGTTTCCATGCTGGCTGGGTATGGTGGTCTCCTAAGCATAGGTGGATATGGTCTTTCTACATCCAGATATAATTCTATATCATGTCCTGTGATTTTTCCTAGTGGTTCATCTCCTATTGCAAAAGCTCCTCTATGATTCCTCAATACTTTCAGTAAGCTGAGTTTCATTTTACTGGTGAGTTGAGTGCCATATTGGGCTTCTTTGAATTCTTCCACTAGTTCTTTCAGGGTGTTATCATTTTTTATATGATTTATGTCAAAGGAAAATTTTTTGTCTTTGTTTGTACCTATGGTAAGATATCTATTTTTACTATTGCAAATGTCCATACCATACATTCTTTGGTACTCTGTACCTAGTAAGAATCCTTGTACATGTGCATTCTCTAGAACTACAAATTCAGGTTCTAGTCTGATATTTCCTTTTTGGTGTGGGATAATTATCTCTTTGATTATTGTCCCCAGTGAGTGCATTTTGCCTGATGCACTTTTAAAGTTTCTAGCTTTTGTTGGGATTATATCCTCTTCCCATTTGGGGAAGTGTTGTTTCAAGTATTCTTTTGCCACTATGGAGCAACTTGCTCCTGTGTCAATGATCATTGGATGTTTACAGTTCTCAATGTAAACTGTCAATTTTGTAGGTGTTCCATGAATGAATCCCATCCCTCTATTTGGGGTTACCAGGAATGTTTGTGCATTCTGGGTGTGCTTACAGAGCTCTTTGTCTGTTGTCATTTGTGGTATTCCTGAATCTAATTCAATGTCTTGTATGTCAAGTGAACTTTCTTCATTGCATTCCACTATGTATTCTTCTATGGTATCAGGTTCACTTTGTGATTCTGCTCTCATACCATTTCCCATACTGTCAGAGTCAGATTTGTCACCTGTTTGTTCTTCTTCTGATTCTTCATCAATTGCATATATTTTCTTTTTTGGTTTTGTGCAGTTGTTGGCATAGTGGTCTGGTGATCCACAGTTGTGGCACACATATTTCTTTTCTGGGGTTTCTTTCCCTTTCTCTTTGTTTGTTTCTTTAACTTCAGACTTCTTGTCTTTGAAGTTTGGTTTATAGGATGTGTACCTTCCTATGGAGGTTTTTTTCCTCACATCTTGTATGACATTTGCTATGTCATCAATGCTGCTGATGTTGTTGCATCTGCATTTGACTGCATGTTCTAGATCTCCTGGCAATTTTGTTAGGAGTTTATGGTTTCTCATTTCTATTGTCATATTGGGATCAATAGCTTTTAGCCTTTTTGTTTGTTTGAGACACCATTCATATGGGTCTTTTTCTGTGGAGTATCTATCACTTTCAAAGGACATGGCCTTTTGCCATATCCAACTACCATTGCTATACTTTTGTATAATCTGGTTCCTCCACCATGGCCAGCTTTTCCTGCCATGTATTTCTTTCATCTCAGTATACCATATGTTTGCATGGCCTCTGAATGCTGTGTTAAGTCTTGTTGTGATCCAGTAGTCTGGTATCTTTGGGACATCAACAAAGAGTCCATCAATATAGTCAATGATTTCCATATGGTCATATTCCCCAATTCCTGAGAAGTTTGGCCAGTTTGCCACTTCTGGTAACTGTTTTAGTGCCTGTTTCTCTGAATAGCTGAGATTTTCCCCATCTTGGTACATTGACTCTGATCTTGACTTTGGAATCTGATATTCAGGTTCCTGGTCATAGTCTTTATCCTCTTCTTTCAATTTTGTAGAGGTAGTGGGTTGACCTTGTGTTTGAGGGTATTGATTGTCTTCTCTGTCATAGAGGTAATCAATTTCTTTATCAAAGCTATCCTGTTGTTGCTGGATACTCCTCAGATCTCTCCTCAAAGTTTGTTGTTCTTCTAGAATTGAATTCAACTGTCTGTTAGTTTTTTCAAATTCTGTCCAAATTTTGGCCAGATTTGTATTCAAGTCTTTTATGACTGTTGCTTGGAAAGCATTTTCTTCTTTCAATGTTTCCACTTCTGTCCTCATTTTTTCTGAGGTTTCATGGGTCCAATCCATGAATTGGGCCAATTTGGTCCATGTGAATTTGTTTTCAAACTCATGAGTGTGGATTGTAGTCTCAGTTCTTAATTCTGGATCAATTGAGTCAGAACTATCAAAACTATTTGTAGGTACAACTATTTTTTGCTTTTGTGTACTTCTTGGACTAAGTCCATCAGCTTTTTCATCAATGGGTCTGCTTCTTTCTTCCTCTGGTTGAAAGACGTTTTTTTTCTCCCTTGGGCTCCTTTTCTCCTGTTGGAAACTACCTGGAATGGTTGGGGAGCCTTGGATGAAGTTTCCTTTGGCTTGTAAGGCCTGGAACTTCTGGATTGTTGTGGGGAAGATGGGACTTCTCCTTCCATTTCTGGGGGTACCTGAATCTGACTGGGCTGTTCCTTGTGCCAAGATCTCTCTATGGCTTGTATGGCTGCCTGGTTCTCTTTGATTCTGATTGCTCTTTCTTCTAAGATTTTGAAATTCTTGTTGGGATTCCAACCTTGCATTTCTGTCATAAGCTCCATCCAAGCCATTTGCTTGAGACAGATCTTCTGAGTTGTTATCCCCACTTCTTCCCATGATGCTGCCATAGTGAACATTTTGTTGTCCATTCTCCATGTGAAGAGGTCTTTCAGGATTTTGTGTATTTGAAGGACCTGTTCTGCATCTGTCCAATCTCCTGGTTGGACTTCTGGGTTGAATCTGATTTGGAATACAACCTTGGGTAGGAGTTCCCTGATGGTAAGTCCTTTGCTGGTCATTTGATCCAGTGATTGGCTGTCTTCTTCCTCTGTGTCTTCTTGGCCAGTGTTCTGGTTGATTTCGTGGGAATCCAAGATCTCTAAGAAGTGGAGGTGTCATGTTAACAATGTTAAAAAATGACAGACAATGAAAAATGTTGTATGTTTCAAGGTTTATTTACCTTTAGCAGGCCCTTGTACAAATTTATGATCTATACTCTTTGGCAATTTGCCTTTAGAGTTTACAACTGGGTTGATAACAGTGATTTTCTGTTTTTCAATTTGTTTTGGTGATCCACCTGGTTTTGTTGGAGCTTTTCTGGGTTTTTTGGCCCTTGGAACAGCTATTGGTGTCCAATCTTTTGAGTTGATTGTCACTTCACTGTGTCTTTTCTGCTTGCCCTTGGTTTTTGGCAGCACCTCTCTGTCTTTTGAGGCTGTCACAGATGGATTTCCTTGTGACTGGGTTTCTAATGGAATATAGTCTTTTTCCACTATTCAGAAAAGATATTTAAAATTGTATATCAGTATTTTATGATAAAACAAAATGATTTTATTCAATTCTACTGTTATTTTTCAAAAATTTTAAGTATTCTTATTATAATATTTTTTTTTGTTTATATGTTTTTTATTAAAAAATAACAGTTTTTGAGTTTTTCACCTATGTTTTATAAGTGAAAACTGTAATACCAAGTGTTTTGTGAATGATTCACTTGGATATTATTATTTTTTTGTATAAACACGTCAAATTTATTAAATTATAATAAATTTGGTTATAAATATTATTACTAATATTTCTTAATGTGAGTTTTTATGAATTAAAACTTTAATATCCAAGTGTTTTGTGAATGATTCACTTGGATACTGTTGTTTTTCTTCTAAAAAAAACACGTCAGATTTATTAAATTATTATAAATCTGATTTGTTATTATAAATATTATAAATAATATTTATTTTAACACTTGATTTTTGATGAAAATATCAATCAATTACAAGTTTTCACGTCAATCTGAGTGATGTCTTGTTTTGAAGGAAATATTTAATTAAAATATTCCTTATAAATAATAAGAAATTATTTTATTATTTAATATTTATTAATTATTTATTAATAAATGTTTCTTTATGAATTTTCACGCACTTTGGTGAAAAATAATAGTAAAAAATAAGTAATATACTGTTTGTATATTATTATTTATATTGAAATTTAAATAATACTGTTTTATTATTATCAAATTTTGTGAAAATTATTGCAATATAATGAAATAAAGAGGATTTGTACTCTTACTCTCAACAAAAATATTTGTAATATATATTTTTGGAGAAAAAAAATTATGTATATAATATATGATGCTATATTATATATATATATAAAAATGATAATAATAGAAAATAAGATAAATTCAAAATTTTACTCACTGTTAGTAAAATACCTTTTAAATAACTGAATTTTTACGCCTAATTCAGTTCAAAACATGTCCAATAAGGTTGAAAACCCACGGCCAGGCCCCCAAAATGTCAGGGTAAGTCTATATAGTAGCTATAAGATGTAGTTACAAGCTAGTATTATGACTGTGACACATTAAAAAAACAAATAAATTTAAATCTTCAGGTCCTACTGCTACGTGGTAACAGTGGTGATGAGTCTGTTGAGGACCTGGGTTGCAATACTCTAATATCTTTGACTGTAAAGAAGTACTACAATAATTATATTCTAATTATATCTTTAATGATAATTCTAAGGACACTACTGATTGATAACAGTTTTGTTACGTAAGAATATGGATAATAAGATAAAGATGATGGGTTTTCAAGGAAAAAACCCTTCTTTTTATATCTTTCAGGACTGTCAAGAGTTATTAACTCTTCACGCGTCAAAGGAGTGAAAATTTTCACTCCAATGATCAGTCTGTGGTTCTGGATCATCAATTCTGACGTCAATAGAGGCAGAATTGTGGTTTTGGAACCACAAATGATCATTCTGGATCAATACAGGGTGAAAAAACTTTTCACCTGCCACGTCAGCACTTGGATGACGTTGTTCTGGTGTCTGTATGATCAATAATGATGATTTTAGAGAGGTTATATCTTCATAAGTATATTATTTTAACTATGAGAGCAATACTGTTTGATACAATTTTGATACAGTCATGTATTGCTAGAAAAACCTTCCAATCAAGATATCTCAGTCAGTTCTTAAGATATCAAGAAACCAAGAGCACAGAATTGGAGGGCTTAATGAGCTCTTCAATTTGGTATGCTTCATGTTTACCCTTCTTCAAAATAGCAAACATTATAAGGGTTTTAAGTTTTTGGATGTATTTTTGTACATCAGTATGAGGCTTCAAAAACTTCCATACCAGATATCTTCTTCAATTTGGAAGATATCTGTATTCTTATGATACAGTCTTGTAGAACTTGATTAGCTATACAGCTTGGTATATTACACTATACAGTTGTATGAGTGTATGCCAAAGATACAGGGGTTTGTTTACATTGTTTTTTTCAGAATATCTGTATTTTGGTTGTTAAACCTTTGAACCAAGATCCCTCAGTTAATTTAAGAGATACAGAGGTCTAAGGTGTCTCAAATTAAAGCTCTTGTTTAGATCTTTAATTTTGTTATACTTTTGTACAGTTTTGTACAAGCCCTCTTTGACTTTCAGGGGGGTCTTTGTTTTAAAATAAAGGTCATATGGTATCTCCAGTTGTAGTGGTGTTACAGCAACATGGATGATACCATTGTGTAGCTCTCTATGTGAGCTTTAAGAAAAATACCATTTTGGTATAAAATAACTTGAATATGCATAAGTTAGATGAGAGGTGAAAATAAGGGTTTTGACTTGTTTATTCTCCTCTAGGTTTCCTTATTCTGTTTGGATAAGGTTGGTGTTTAATTTAAGAGGAGTTTTTCCTCTTATTTATTACCTGTATTGACTATATTTGTTCCATACTTGTCATACCATTATTTATGGTATGTTGGATGTCATGCTAGTGCTCTGTTTTGAGTCACAGGCTGACAAGGAGTGGGACTTACTTTTGGTAATTCCTCTCCCCACCAAGCACCATAAAAAATCTAACTCTTGAAGAATTGGGGCCTTGCTTGTCAGGATATAAAGAATGGAAATCTTTGACAAGTTCAGGGCAATTCTTGAGGCTTTTGGCTGTTTCCCAAGTTGATCTTTCTTGGTCTTGACTGAAACCTTTCCATTCCACCAGATACCATAATTTTGTTCTCTTGAGCTTTGAATCTAGTATTTGACAGACTTCCCATTCCTCCTATTCTTCTAAGATGATTGGAGAAGGAGGCTCTTGATGCCAATTTGGGATTTTTGATGTCTTGACTGGTTTGAGGAGAGAAATATGGAAGACTGGATGGATGGATGTCCATTGAGATGGAAGTTTGAGGTGGTAAGCATGAGTACGGATTTTCTTCAAGATTGGAAAAATACCCAACCATCTTTAAGCCAGTTTTTTGGTGGGTCTTGTTGATTTGATGTTCTTGGAAGAAAGCCATACCATGTCACCAGGATTGAAAACAGGTGGACTTGAGCTACTTTTATCTGCATACCTCTTAGACCTGTTTATGGAAACTTCCTGTTCTCTCTTGACATCTTGCTGTACTTATTAGATTTTTTTTGATACCTTCCAAGCAGGAGTGTCTTGATTAATGTGAACTGAGCCGAATTGTGGATCTCTTACATAAACAGTGAAAATGGTGATTGCTTTGTTGAAGAGGAGTCAGAGGTATTGTAAGCACATTCAGCCAGAGGGAGCCAGGTGTTCCAATCATCTTTATTATAGCTAAAATACATCCAAATTTACTGTTATAGTATCCCATTTACCCTCTCTGTCTGTCCATCATCTTTGGGATGGTAAGTGGTTGGCAGATCTCTTGAAATCTTGAGCTGCTGAAAAAGATTGGTCCAAAAGGAAGAAACAAAAATAGAACCTCTATCACTAACAATGCTTGAAGGAAGGCCCTGCTTTGAAAAGATTCTCTTGATGAATAAATGGGCCAAATCCAGTGAAGTGATTGAAGACATTGTGGGAATAAAGACTGCCATTTTTGAGAACCTGTCCACTATGACCAGAATTGAATCAAAAATCTTGGACAGTGGCAGTTGAATGATAAAGTACATTGAAAGACAAATCCAAGGACCATTTGGAATTGGAAGAGGTTTGAGGAATCCAAACTTCTTATGATGAATATTCTTGTTTCTTGAACACTATTGACTGGATGAGACATAATACTTGATGAATTGAGTCATGCCGGACCAGTGGAAATCCTGCTTGACAAGTTTGAGAGTCTCCTCTTGGTCAGGGTTTCCAGCTATAGGAGAATCATGACGCTTTTGAAGCATGCTAAGTTGAATTGTGGGGCCATTTGGGACCACAACCCAATCTTTGAATAAGAGAAGTTTGGAAGAGGAATCAAGAGAATAATCTTTGACAGATTTACCTTTACCCAATTCTTGAAGAATACTTCTGTACTGAGAATCTTGCCATAGAGCCTTTTGAATCGAATCAATCAGATTTGAAAAAGGTTCCACCTTGACTGAAAAATATCTTTAAGGTTGGACTCCATCCTTTTTGATGAGCTTTTAAGAATTCATTGGATTCTTGTTGATGGAATCCTTCCCCCTCTGCGGATAGATTTTGTCCCAATGTTATAAAGTGTCTGGAAGAGTAGCTAGACGGCCAGGGTGGTAAGTTATTGAGAAATGAAATTCAGAGGAATTCAGCCCAGCGGGCTTGACGGCAAGTAAGGACTTTTGAAGCATGAAGTATTGAAGGGAAGAATGATTGGTGAGAACCACAGAAGGAAAAGAAGTAAAGCCCTCCAGCAATTGAGAGCCCAGACTATGCCAAGGAGTTTCTTGCCATGAATCTCATAGTTGAGCTCTGCTGTAATAAGCTTGGGGCTGTCAAATGCAATGGGATGTTTTCCTGAATCAGAGACCTGACTCAGTACAGCACCCAAGGCATAATCCTATGTATCAGTCTCTCCAATGGTTGGTAGAGAAGGATTGGAGAAGTGGTGAAAGCCTCTTTGAGTTGGTGAAACTGACTAAGAGCTTCCTCATTGAGGGGAAAACCAGAATCTTTCTTGAGGAAACTGGTGAGTGAGCTGATTTTCTTTGAATAATTCTTGATGAAACAGCGGTAAAAGCTGGCAAAGCCAAGGAATGATTGAAGAGCCTTGAGGTTTCTTGGGGGTGGCCAATTAAGAATTTTCTGGACTTTTGCTTGGTCCATCTTTAGGCCTTCAGAAGAAACAACATAACCTAAATACTCAACACTAGTGACATGAATTAGGCACTTTGAAGCCTTAGGAAAGAGGTTATTGGCTCCGAGTCTGGTAAGAACAGTGGAAATGTGAGCCTTAGAGGTAATTTCATATACCCAAAAGACCACAAATACAAAAATAACATATTAATATAAATAAAAATAAATTTATTTATATTATCAAAATAAAAATCAAAATATAAATATAAAATTATATTAAAAATAAAAAATTAATTACAATTTAAAAATAAAAATACATTAAAATTTTGTAAATATAAAATTACATTTATACTTGAAAAAATTGAGTAAAAATGAAATTTTAATAAAATTGTGAAAAATTAAATAAAATTGGAAAAAAGTTAAATAAAAATTATGATAACTTTTTATCCAATAAATAAACACATAAAAATTATTTCACCATTGGATTCCTCATAAAAAATCAGGTGGGGTCACCTCTGAGTGAAATTCTTGTAACTCAACTCTAAATAAGCTTAAATTAAGTTTTTAGTATTTTCAATACAAAAGTTGAAAATCCTCAAAACTTCAATTTAATTCACACCACATGTGGTGTTAACCATCAATTTTTGTGTTAAAATTGAGGTGTTGTGTTTAGTTTAGAAGTTATAAGGAATTGAAGTATTTTCAATTGAAATCAATTGAAATGTCAAAATATGTGTGTGTATTACATAAGTGAACTTTGATTTACATATGAGGTGTCAATTATTACTGTATTGGACTGTACAATTCAATTGAATTACATATGTAAATTATAAGTATAATACATGATGAGGAATTAAAGGAAAAATAAATTGGAAAGATTAAATTTGGGGGGGAAAAGGAACTCCAGCTCTAAGGGGGAGCTAGACCCCCAAAATCCTTGCTGACAGGCGTGGGATGTCAAAATTGACACAAAAGTTCATCACTTTTGGCCTGGAATTGAGCTACAGGGTCTGTGGACTCAATTGATGATGAGGTTTTGATACCAACTGGGGTAGTTTTAACTGTTGCCAAGAGGGTAAAACTACCCTTAAGATAAAACAATCATAGTAAAAACAGTTTCAACTGGTTTCTACGCCTCTGACACACATTCTGACGTGTTTTGAAGGCTCTAGGCCTGGTATTGCTATAGTAATGGCTGATTTAAGGGTGTAAAATGGCTAAAAATGGCTAAAAATGACTTAAACCAGCCCTTTTTGGTCTAAACCAGGGTTCAATGATGCCATAATTGGCTTTTCTGTTGTCTGACTGTTTTTCACGACTGACAAGAGTAAATTTTGCTTTTGGAGTAAGAGAATTGATGGCTATAAAAGAATGTCTTCTTTGCCCCACTTTTCTCTTCATGTTAGAATCTTTTCCTTTTATTAATTAGCTTAAAACTGTTAAACCAATCAACAAAAGATTCCAACCACCTTTTTTATATCATTTTGAACCTTTTAACCACGTGAAAAAATCATTATAATCATTGTTTGTAACTCTTATAATCATTTTTACCCCTGAACCACCCCAAAAGTGAATTAAAGCATCTTTCATCACTGTTAACTTTGTCACTTTGTTTCCAAATTCACTCTGGTCACTTTTGGGCGTGTTTTCTCTTTAATATTCTTTTTAAAGACTTTGTTCTTTAATTAATTGCCTGCAGTTCTTTGCTCAATTAATTCCAATTGAAATTTCTCTTGAAGAAATTTCTTTTAAAGCATTAAAATATCTCTTGTAGAGTATTTTTTGGATAAATTTTTATTGTTGGTAAAACAATAAATTTTTATAATATTATTGTTTTATACTAATAAAGTTATAAACAATAAACTTGGCGTGTTTTCTCTGTAAAATAATATTTCTTACTATTTTTAATTGATTTTTACCTTATACAAATTTTGAGGACAGGAAAAGTACTTGATTTTTAATCAAAGTTTCATATCCACACCTTACATTTGGGGGCCCAGCCATGATATTTTACCTGTGACATATTTTTTTTACTCTTTTTAAATCTTTTTTCTTATATTGAAAAATTTAAAAACATATAAAAAATACTTATAATTCAAAAAATCCATAAAAAATAATTTTTTTTAATTCATAAGTGAGGCTTATATTTTAATTTCTTTTTGAAATATCCTTTTGTTACTTAATTAATTGGTTTTTTCATTGATTTTAGTGTCTGACAACGTGGTAAGACAAGAAAACATTGAAACAGCCTCAACAGTCACCAGCATTATTCCTGCCAGTACTATTAATTCAGACCATAATAGTATTGTTATTGTGACTCAAAATAACCAACCTGAACCAATATCTTCTGAATTAATTAACTTGGACATAAGTAATACACTTCAGAAAGCTAAAAAATTGGCCAATAGTAAGTTTTTTGACGTAAAAATACTATTTTAAGCCTTTTTAAACCATAATTATGCCTTCAACCAGGTCAGGAGCCAGCTACAACCCCTCAAGCAGCTCCCAAAAAGGTAATAGACGTGATTATGGCAGAGGGCAATCAGGTGCAGAAGGAAAAGGGTCAGTTGATGACTTCCAAACAAATAAATTGGGTCATTCTGAAGCTGATAATACTATTTTACCTTCAAAAAGAGCTGACACCGCCACAACAAGCCTCTGTGGACATATACAAAGCCAGCCACAGTGCATAAAACAATGCACTTCAATTCAAGGAGTACCAGATCCTTGCAGACCTATGGAAGAATTGCATGAATTCTTACCTGACAGTAAGAAAATTTCTGGGCCATCCCAACACTTGCAAATTGCTCAATGGATGGCATCCATTGATGGAGAAGAAAAACATGATGCTTTTGACACTAGAATGGAGGAAAAAAAACCCTCCACCACCCAACCCAGTGCCAAAAACAGCCCCTGTGGCCAGCAGCAGCATTTCCAACGTGAAAAAGCAGCCATAACCTCCAAACAAGGGCAAAGGGAAGGCACCAGCCTCAAACCCTTACAGCCAGGGCTACAGGATCCCAAAGATTCAGCAGGATGCCATGGAAAATGTATTTCAGATGGCCAGAACCATGATGGAATTACAAAAGAAGGAGGAAGCCAGATTAAAGTTCCAGAAATGATTTCTGATATATTTGATTCCATCCCAGAGTTGTATGATGCTATAAATGACGTGAAAAAACATCTTTCTGATAAAAATGAATCCATTTGTAACAACATTAAAACAAACAACTTGAGCCTGTGCCAAGTTAATGAAACACTTATGTGTTTTGAAAAAGTTTTAAGAACAATTAAAACTTCCAATAATGATACTTCTTTTGGAATTAAGATAAATGAACAATCTGCCATTATTAAAGAATTAACAGAAAAATATTCTAAGCTCAATATTGATGACATAGCTGAGACAAGAATAAAACATGCCATTAGTACTATCAAAGAGGACAATAAAAAGACTCTGGATTATATTTCAAAAGCATTTGCTGAAGTAAAGACAAATACAATTGCCTTGAAAAAGGATTTTGATACCTCAAAAGAGGAAATATCAAAATTAACAATGAAATTAAATGAAGTTATATCTGATAATACTAAACAAACAGAGTTATGGAATGAGCTTACATATAAAGAGGATGAACATAAAAAGAATGTCATAGACTCTATACAAAGCTTACAACATGAGTTAAAAAATTCTCAAAGGTGTAACAACAGTAAAATGAATGATATTGAACAACTGCTAAACACCTTGCCAAGAATTTCTACACCTCTGAACCAGAATGAGAGTGCAAGAATTCCCAATCCACAAGTATTGGATGGTGAAAATTCACAGTTAAAAGATGAATTTTCTACTTCTTTTCATAACTTGGAACCATCAATGGGCCAAGCACTATTGAAAGAAGTTCCAAAACTTAAGGAATGGCCTCACTTCAGTGGTGAAGGAGAATATGACCATATGGAATTTATCAGAGGTATTGACATGATCAAAGAAGATTTTGAATTACCAGACAGATTGGTGACAGCCAGGTTTCACACCTTGTTTACCAAATCAGCTCACAGATGGTATATCAAATTGAGACAAGCACATGGACACCAGAGTTGGACTTGGTGGAAAGCCCAAATTGTCAACAAATGGGCCAATGATGCTTGGAGGTTTGAAGTTGAAACAGCCTTTGAATCCGCCAAATTTAATGCTGATAAAGATAAAGCCTTACCATGGTTTTGTCAACAAAAGGACAGATTAACAGCATTATACCCTGACATGTCAGAATTTATGATTCATAGAGAAATTCTGAGACAATGTGGAGGTGACTTAGAGCATTCTTTCAAGAGCAGGACTACTGAACAGTCTTCAGCAGAAGACATTATCAATATATTAGAGGAAGTAACCACAAGAACCAGAATTGGTTCCAGTAGGGTGAATCTCAAGACAAGGTTTAATACACCTTGGAAAGATTCTGTGGACAAAAACCCCAAAGAAAACTCTAATAATATTAAGAATAAAGCTGCAGATACAGTCAGAAAGTGCCATATTTGCCAAAGCACCACCCATTTAGCCAATACATGTCCAAAAAGAGGGAAAATCAATGAAATTGATGTTGAGAAAGAACCTGATGTTGAAAAAGATGACATAATTGAAGGAAATTCAGATGACAAGTCATCCATATTTTCTGAATCTTCAAAAGATATAGAAAATATCAATGCCACTTTTGACATCATGGAATCTTATTCCCACTTGCCACAATTAAGCAATGGTCAACTTGATTTATCAAAAATCCAAGATGCACAACTCATGAAAACCAAACCAAACAGAGGAAAAGGTTATACAGCTGGTAACTCCTGTATAACAGAAGTGGTGATTGACAACAAACCCAGTAAACCTTTGCTTGACCCAGGAGCCTTCTGCTCTTGTGTTGGTAAATCTTTTCTTGAAACTTTTGTACCAAACTTTGAATATCAATTGTTGCCAATTGATGGCATAAAATTCAATAGTGCAAGTAACCCAATGAAAGCATTGGGAATATTTGAGACTAGTGTCATATTTCCACATATCAATGGAAATTTAAGAATCACTGTTGAATTTGTTGTTATGGAAAATTGCTCTAGTACCCATTTCATATTGGGAAATGATTATTTAATCATTTATGGCATAGATTTATACAACAACAAAGACAGATACTTTACTATTGGAGACAATAAGCGCCAAAAATTTTCCTTTTTACCATTTAAAAGACAAATTACAGTAAACAAAGTATCACCAGTCAACTTAGAGTTAGAGAAATTCAAGTCTGAACACTTAAATGAAGCTGAAATAAGCCTTCATTTGAGTGATAAACAAGAAAATGAACTCTATTCTCTTTTATATGACCATAAAGAAGCATTTGCCTCAGATAAAGAACCCCTAGGGGCAATTATTGGTCATGAAGTTGATATTATCCTTAATATTGAGAGACCTTATCCACCACTCTTAAGAAGACCTGCATATCCAGCAAGTCCAAAATCAAGAGAAGCTCTAGAAAGCCATATCAAAGAACTTCTAGACCTTGGTGTAATAAGAAAAGTAGGCCACAATGAGGAAGTAGAAATAACTACACCAGTCATAGTGGCTTGGCATAATGGAAAATCTAGAATGGTTGGGGACTTTAGAGCTATGAACACTTATACTGTCAGGCTGAGTCTATGATAAAGGTGTATAAGAGTATTTACAAGCTTTAACTATGACTGTGACACGGTAAAAATAATTTTAAAGAGGATATAATTGATAATAAAAGTTTAATTTAAGAATTTAAAGGGCTTTACTATAGAAATATAGTGGTGGTGAGCGCTGTTGAAAGCCCTGGGTGCAGCTTTACCTGTTGGGTTACAATAATAAAGACTACAATACTTTAGATTAAGAGTATACCTGATTATTAACCAAGAGTAAAACTGTTTTTGACAGTTTACTACGTAGGTTATTCAAGAGCAGGATGAGGAAAGGGTTTTGGCAGTGAAAAGCCCTCCTTTTATCCTGAAATTGAGGTGAAAAAGGCTATTAGACCTTTCCACGTAGAGGAAGTGAAGATTTTTCACTCCTCATGACAGGCTTGTGGTTTGCAAACAGCCTGTATACACTGTATTGGGCTCAGATGTGGTTTTGAAACCACATCTGGGCAGTTTTCACCAATACAGGGTGAAAATTTTCATCTGGGGACCTCACAGCCTGATTCTGACGTGTATGACGCGTAGAATGCTGTACAGAAACTGTATGGGACCCCAGTATTGACTGACATATGAGGTATTGAAGTAAAAACATGCTTCTTCGTCTATTTGACACCTCATATTCATGATTATGGGGTGTTATCCCATGGTAAGGCTGTATATGACAGCTGGTGGGATTTTGACCTTGAAATGGTCATAACTCTGTCAGTTTTTGAGATATCAAGCTCAAAGTTGGTTCATTGAATAGCTCTATATGAGCTTTACACAATGGTACCCAACTTGACATGGTTATCATTAAATATGACAAAGTTATCCCATGTACAAGTATTTTGTACATTGGTGTGGTTTGGGCAAAAAGCTGTATTAAGCTTGTTTGGCCAATAACTTCTGTTGTAGTTGAGTTATGGGGAAATAGATGACACCATCAGATAGCCCTGATTGTGCTCTTTCCAAAAAGACCCCACTTTAGGTATCTCACACTAAAACTGTAAAAGTTAGATGAGAGGTGAATGTTTTGTTCACCCTTATTTGGCCTGAATTTGACCATAACTCAAGTTATACTGGTGCTAGCTCAGTTTGGTTGGCACCATTGGATAGCCCTGGCTTAGAGCTTCATTTTGAATACCCATTTGATGGGGTTAAGCCTCTTCTTCTAGATTTTAGATGAGAGGTGAAAATTAAGGTTTATGCTCAGCAATAACTTTGGGCAGGAATAACTTTGTTATTTCTTGTCCTATGGTGATGGGACTTATATTTTCAGAAAGGGGTGAGTTTCCTCTTTCTTTTGATACCTTTTGAGCTAATTTGGCTCAGCTCCATGTTTTGGTGGTATTTTGGCTATACCATTGATTTATGGTATTTTCGCTGTCATGCTTGTTCTCTGGTTTTGAGTCACAGGCTGACATATACTGTTCCAGACAGATACCCAATTCCAAAGATCCAAATTGCCCTCACCCAAATATCTCAAGCAGAATATATAAGCACTATGGATGCTCTCAAAGGATTTCATCAGAATGTGGTGACACCAAGAGCAAGAAAGTATTTGAGAATCATTGTTCATTGTGGAGTTTATGAGTATTTAAGAATGCCCTTTGGTATCAAAAATGCACCTTCACACTTCCAAAGAATGATGAATGAAATCTTCCCTGAAGAACTTTCAGAAGGATGGTTAATCATTTACATTGATGACATTATAGTCTGCTCCAAAACTTGGGAAGAACATATGTACAGATTATCCAAGGTTTTGACAAAAATTCAATCTGTCAATATGAATATTTCTTTAAAGAAATGCCATTTTGGATTTAAAGAGCTTAAAGCACTAGGGCATGTAGTATCTGGTTTATCTCTTGGAATTGACAAAAACAAAGTTGCAGCAGTACTTCTTAAACCCATGCCTCAAAACAAAAAAGAAATTCAGTCATTTCTGGGTTTTGCAGGGTATTACAGGCAACACATTAAAGATTTTGCATCCATAGCAAGACCTCTTTATAAGCTATGTGACAAAGACACAGTCTTTGAAATGACAGTTGACAGAGTAAAAGCCTTTGAATCTTTGAGACAAGCCTTGACCACTGCTCCACTCTTACTGATGCCAGACTTTAAGCTTCCCTTTAAGCTTTATATTGATGCATCAGGAGATGGGCTAGGTGCTGCACTTCACCAAGTTCAGATCATAAATGATAAACCTGTAGAAGGACCCATATGTTTCATATCTAGGCAAATCAAACCAACTGAAGCCAGATATGGAGCAAGTCAGATGGAGTGTTTATGCCTTGTGTGGGCTCTAGAAAAGCTCAATTACTTTCTAGAAGGATGTGTCTTTGAAGTGATAACAGATTGTACCGCTGTTAAATCACTTCTGAATATGAAAACACCCAACAGACATATGCTTAGATGGCAAATAGCCATACAAGAATATAGGGGCAATATGACTATTGTTCACAAAGATGGCAATATTCATAAAAATGCAGATGGACTAAGCAGATGGCCATTACCAAATGATATTGATAATCCTGCTTATGTACCAGAAGAAGCCTCCCCACAAATTCCAATAGAAGGGATAAGTGTTACAGACTTAAACACCACCTTCTTTGAAGAAGTCAGGGACAGTTACACTCAAGATAAGAATTGTAGCATCTTATGCCAATTACTTAACAAGGACTGTAAATACAACTCTCTTACACATGCCTTGGATGAAGTATCACCGGGGCGAATCTCGTGTCAATCGTCGGCGATTGACTTCACGTCAAGCAAACGTCAAGCAGGATAAAAGTCGAGCTCATGTCAAGTGAAAATCAAGAGAACGTTGAGCACACGTCACACTCTGGTCTTACACCAAATCCTGTGACATCCAATAATATTGGTTCCCCTGTGCCTTCAACTCAGATTCCTCACCACCTGATCATCCCACAACTGTCCAATGATTGGTAAAAATTACACCAGACCCGCCTGTATGCACACACACACATCAAAGATGTCCTTCAGCCAGTCTTGATGTAGGCAGGGGGTTTGACTTCACCAGTTCATCCATGAAGTGTGCATGTGCATGCGCGGGGGCGGGTGCATTGGCGTGTGCGGGTGGGTTTGCGTGTGCATTGGCGTGTGCGGGTGGGTTTGCGTGTGCATTGGCATATGCGAGTGGGTTTGCGTGTGCGGGTGGGTGTGCGTGTGCATTGGCGCGTGTGGGTGCACATGCGGGTGTGGGTACGCAAAAGCCAATTCCGCTTCCAACATGATGATGGCGCAGTTAGAACTTTTGGATGCTGTGAAAGGTGAGTGTGTGGGTCATTTGATCATTGGACTTGGCTTATTCACACTGTACCCAATGTCAAAATAGTAAGTTCTTTGTGGCAATGTGAAATAATGGGCTTTGCTTGTCACAATGGCATGTCTCTGTCACTAAATTTTGAGGCAATTATTTCACTAGCAAAATTGCTAATGAATCTGAGAGATTTGCACTTTTGTAGATTATATATCATGAAATAACGGCTTTATCATTACAAGCAGTCCACATGACAGAGCTTTGCTATCATACAATCCACAGTTGCCTTCTATTTCTTCTTCTGATATAATCAAGTGTCCATCATCAAAACCAACAGCTTTATAAATATTGAGATACGGCCAATCTGGTAGGAAATTCACATCAATCTTCAAAGTTTTTAAAATCAGAAAGTTATTGTTCAGTATGCTAGATGGCTCAGAGACTTTGAAAAAGCTATTAATAATACCAAATTGTCGTGAGTTGCCCCTCAGAAAACATATCACACTGTTGCTGACATTTTTGGATTCAGTTGAAAATATATTGTTCCCCATATTAATGTTTGAAACTGGAAAATACCAAAGTGAGACAATCCTTGAAGTGGGTGGACTTGTGGGTTGCACGGTAGTGTCTAAGCTGATCCAATCAACTATTTCCCTTGTTGCATGAAAATTCTGTAAGTACTCAACCAGGCAATCATAATTTTGTTGGTCATGGCGGGATGGCTTGTTATATTTATGGTGATTGAACACGGCAGGTGGCTGTGATTCGAAAAGCTGTTTTATTTCACATGGAACAGATGGGGATTTCAGGAGAACGGAAAGGTTGGAACATCGACAGATATGTTGAAGTAAGGTTTTATCTATATCATCTATTCAGAGTTGCAAAAAGTTAGTCTTATTCAGTTCAGGTGTTTAATCAATGTGAATATATTGATCTTATTAATTGACGTACATATCTTGTTATTTGTTGGCATCTTTGCAAATACTCCAATCAAGCGCTCATAACCCCATGTGGCTGAGGCTTGTGCTGGGCCCCAACGTTGGAAGAGTTCGGGAATATGATCAGCAAAATGATGATTTGGTTTACTTTTCTGTTTTGGGAACAGGTGTTGATTGGAGAGGCGGAATTTTTTCCAATGTTCAGCAAATGCAGTCGCATCATCTATTGAAACAGTCTAGCTTGTGGCAATGTTGATAGCACTAATCAAATGGAATGTATTCTTGGCTAGTTCATTTGCAAGTTCTTCTGACTGACCCATTTTTCTTTGAGTGTTGGCAGATTGGTGTGCATCTAATGACATCTGTTGACTGAGCATTAAAAATGGAATATAGACCTTATATAAGAGAGCCCATTCAGCGGCTTTTAAGCTACCATGAGAGGGGGAACCCATTTTGCGGGGAACTCTTGTCCATGATGAGGAAATTATGGTCTCAGATATGATTTGTCAGAGATGCTCAAGAGCCTCACCCTTGATCTGGTGATCACTCAGTGCAGTGATATCCAATTCAGAGGGGATTTCAGAAGTGGGGATGTAATCGGCATCAAATGAAGGAATCTCCGCAGAACCACTAGATGGATGTTCTGTGTTAGGGGTGGGCATTGGGAAGTAGTTTTTTTGGGTGGAAGTAGTGGGGAGTGGATCATTTATTATTTTTGCTGCGTCTCTTCTCAGGGAGCGGGCCTCTCTCAATGTGATTTTATCAAGAGAGCTGTTGGAGGTCTTGGAATCTGAGTCTGAACTGTTGGTGTCATTGGATTTCCTCCGGGACCTGAAGTAAATTTTTGATTTCGCCTCTGGAATGCACAATTTGAAAGTTGCATGATCCTTCAAAATTCCAAGTATTAAATTATGCATTATGTCAAGATTAACCATTCTGGTTGCATCCCAATACGTAAGGTCTTCCAAAATTGAATATCGCACTCCATACTCAGAGAAAATTGCTTGTCTTTGTTGTGGGGTTGCCTGAAGCCATTTGGCAATGGTTGATTTATGACTTTGATATGAGCGCGTGTAGTGAAATTGAGGACCAATTTCTTCAATTTGAGCTTTGTGAATGGTGCAAAAATTACAAAAGTGGTTTCCTGAATGGGAAATAAATCCAGTAAGCTTGCGCATGGCAACCACATCCGCAATGGCTGTGAGGATGGCAACACGGATAAAGGATCCTGATGGACCTGTTGAGGTGGGTGCAAAATGGTAACCTTGCCATAGCTCTTTGAGCTCGTTGATGAGTGGCATTAATAGATAATTCAATTGAAGCGCAGTTGGCTCCTTCGGACCAGGGATGATTCCTGCAACATAGACATTCTCGGGCTTCAATCTTTCACTTGGGGGGAGATTAAGACAAATAAGCATGATAGGTCCAATGCTAGCCAACCGGGTTGACTTTCAATGTGCATTAAACCAGTCCACATATATGGAGAAGGCCAATGCACCAGGAATGGACATGAATGGGGGGTCATGGATATTTCTAGTGCCAGTGAAGCGTCTCCAGACCAATCCATCCCAGACGTCACATTTTGGGGAATCTTCGGGAGTTTGGTATTGTTGATGTTGATGCAGAATGTCCATAATTCCAGCCTGCTGGAGAAATCTGGCAAGCCAATTTTTGAATGGTTGATAAATGAAATGTTTTTTTGGTATAAATTTTTGCTTCATGTTGGTTGTGTTTTGGGTGTGGGGTTCAGATGAATAGATGAACTTGCCTAATGATTGTGTGCAAGGGGGATCATGATCATTTGGGTCATTATGGTGTTGACAGTGGGGTTGGTCAGTTGTGACTGATTCAGTAAGGCCATTAAGAGAGAAACATTGAGGACAACATATATAGTTTTGAATCACTGGCTCCAATTGGAGACGTTCAAATATGGTACTCAGATCTTGAGGTATATGGAATGCAGGAGCGGGGGGACCAGCTGAGATTGAGATACTGGACTTGATCAGCAGGTTCAGTGCGGGGTTGAGTATGCGTGAAGCCCTGCAGGGTATATTATACCTTAATGATAGAATGGCAGATATTATCATTCCTAGGTCTTGTGGGGGAAGGGTTTGACTGCCACTATATGGTTTCTGTGCAGTTGAATTGAGACCCGCTGGAGTTGAGAAAGTGCTTTGGGTCAAACGTGAATAATCAGCTGGGAAGATTTGATCCAATAGAATTTGTGGGCACCCAGATCCTGATGCAGAAGTAGGGATGTTTGGAAGAGATTTGGGTGCAATGGTTGATTTGAGCTTTTTAATGTGCTGTTTATATTGGAAAGGTGTGAAGGCAACTCCTTGCCTATCACCCTCAGGGGAAGAGTGTGTTTGAGTTGAGCAGTGTTGACACATGCATATACGCATTGAGGAATAGGGCCGGGTTGTCATTGTTGCAGGAATTGGGAGTACGGTTGGTTTGTGTATGAATATCTATGGTTGATGTGAAAGTGTTTGGGAGTGTTATTAATTGGAAATAAAATTCAGTGATTATTTATGAAGGGGGAGATGATTTGAGCCAGCTGAGGATTTTATCCCATTTTTAATGGAGCATGAGCTGCAGTGGATAAAGTTTAACATGTCTCATCTGGATGGCGGAATTGGTTAGGCATTTAATTGGGTAAAATGCCATGCTGCTCAATGCTCATACATATTCTAGTTTATTTACACATTGTGATAGTGCGGGTTTGACCATTGAGGGGGTTCCATTAGTGAAGTGTTACCATTGAATTGAGGGGATTAACATTTAATCCATGTACGCTGGCACGCCATCGTACATGGTTTAAACCTTATTACAGACATAACTATATAACTCTATTACATAAGGGGTTGGAGTGCAGCTAAAGTATTGGTATTTGGTTTGAGTGCGGCGGGCTTTGAATCAGTTGGAATGTGATTTGGATTGTCTTGCCTTTCGTGAAAAGGTGATGTCTCTTTTGTGGGTAAATCCTTCATGAATATACCCCTTTACAGATGTACAATGTTGTGGAATTTCAATGCATATATTGGCAGTTTGGATAATTCACAAAATGTGACAATGGGGAGGCGGAAATGTTACCAAATATGATTACTTATGGATGATGGGTCCCCTTTCAGATCAAGGAAATATCACATTATATGCTTGTAGGCTGTGCAGGGTGGTTTCCGACAAAAGCGGAGGAGCTCAAGAGGAGGCAGGGAGGATTCTCCTCAAAAGAGTCTTATCCGACTTCCACACAACACTTAGTTCCAACTATTCATAGAATTTCTCTATTCTAAATTTGAAAAGATTTCATCTCATATCACTCTATTTTATCATAATACTGAGGTGTTTTATCTAGTTAAAAATATTAGTGTACTTTTTCGGCCCTTATGTCATCTTTCAAGTCACATAAATCCCGTTCAGGTTCTGTTCATGACTCAAATAGTGAATCTAGCATAGAATATGTTCAAACACAGTCACCATTGAGTCCCAACATTCCTCTCACAGCCCCTATCGCATCCTCAATGAATGTATCAGGTCTTAACATTGATGTGGGCAATCCAAAGGCTTCAACTTCAAGCACTTGGTCAATCCCAAATATTTCCGTCACTCCAATTCCCCCAAATCCCACTAATACACAAACTCATGTGTCTCAGGGGCCAGAAGGCACACCTCAAATCTCCTCACACGCTAATCCCCAATCAAAATTTCCACGTGAGTTCCTCCTTAATCCCGGTCGGAATCCAGTCCCATCCCAGGATCCCTTTGGCCAAAGTAAACAGCCAACCCTCAATATTCCATCAGGATCTCAGGTTCATGTGGGTGATGAAAGGCGCGTGGATGGGGGGCGACGAAAAAGACCTTTGGAAAATGTAACTTGGAGTGGTCTGTCAGAGGGAAATCCAGGATTGACGCTTCATCAAAGTAAGTCATTTGAATTTTGGAGTAGAAACTTATTCACAATTTGATATGTTTGTTTCATGGGTTAGATATGGCACCTAAAGGCAAGTCAGTCCAATCTCAGGAGCCAATTGAAGATCGTGAGGATGACCAGTCTTCATTAATGTTTTGATGTGTTAACTGATGATTTGCATGGCAGGGGATGAACTTTATGTGTCTTCACCTCTGGTCCATAAAGAGAAAGTCACTGGACGTCATCATCCATATGCCTCCAAACCAAGAACGGGTCATGCCAGTACATCAAGAGAAAGAATTGTGGATGATGAGGATGAGAACATGTCTCCGACGCAAAGTGAAAGAAATGATGAACCAAGGAGGGACAATTTCACAGCGCATGAGCAAGGCACTCAATCAAATAGTGAGTTCACCCATCCTCAGCTGGGCCTTGCCCAGAGTATGCTTGAACAATCGGAGGTCAGACAGCAAAGGAACCAGGCCCACAAAGCTCACAATGTGGCAAAACGTGCAAGCCAGAAGGAGCAACAAAAATGGCTGAAGGCAGAACTTCCAGAGAATGTCCATGGAATGAGATCAGCAGTACACGCACATTGCCTGTTCCTACTCAAAGTTAGGGATAAGGATTTTTCCTCACTACCAGCACCACCCAGCACAGAAGAGCGTGAAATTGCAATTCAAGTGGCTGGTCATCTCGGTTATGTCCCCAAGGATGTTTTTAATGAGCCATCAACACAGGTTCAGTCTCAGGGTTTCCAAAGCTACTGCGAAAATGAGCTCCACAAGCTAGGACTAAAGCGATTCACTTGGGACTGGGAGAGCTCATGGCAACATCCGTTCAACGAGCTGATGTCTATGGTGTTTTACCGTACATTCCGTCTCGCACTTGTCAGAACTGAGTATCATCACTACTGTTGGAACAAGGATCATAACAACTATGGGGTCGTGGCGGCTTTAATGGAGCGATATTTCACTTATTTGAAAAGAGAATGGAAGTCTATTCAAAAGGATGCAGAGTATTTGGTAAAAAAGAAAGAGAATCAAAAGCTCGCAAAGATTCGTCAAAGAGTTAGTTACTGTATCTCTTCTTCATTGTGGACCAAGTCTGATGATGATCTACTTGATTATGTGCAGACCTGTGAGCGCCGTCGTGAATGGTGTGATACGGCTAAATTTCCCATTCTAGCATCACAATTTAATGACCCTCGAGTATGCTCAGATACTGAGGAGGTACTGGAAAATGGCCGTCAAGTTTACCGCAAAGTGGGATTACGCTGGCGCTCCCAGTTATTTAATGATTTGGTATTGAAAATGGATAGAGACATAGAGTTTTGTAATTGGATTAAAAAAAAGGGTAAAAAAACTATTGATAGATTGCCAGAATCACAATCAAGAGATGATGGTTATATTCCGGAAGGCCTATCATTTCAGGTATTTGATTAAGATTGGCTCAAAGGCTGTAGTAAGATGCAGACTAGCGCCCTCAAGATACTTGACATGCCAGTTATTAGGCCGAATGGTGATGCTCTGCAATAATTTAGTAATTTGTCACAGTATAGCACTGTGAAAAATTAACATTTTGTGAATTATTTGTGCAGGTGTAATAAAATCTGATTATTATCTCTTAAGGATGCAACAACTTGCTAAATATGTTAGAATATAGACAATATGAATTGAAATGTATCACCGTCTCCCGTAGCAATAATACTCTATTGCTCATTTTCATTGAGGAAATATTGAAGAAGTTCGATCCAGCTCATGGTGTTCATAATTGTGGACCTGTGCCAGAGTCAACAGGAGTTATCAACTTTGTCAATCACAAATTATATAATATCAGTAAGGCTCACGCAGTTAATGATTTTTTCTTTTCTTGGACCTATTGGTGATTGGAATATGGCATTCCCATAAGGAAGGATTTCAAAATAGTAATACAATCAAGTGAAAGATGAGCTTGAAAGGTACCTTCCGCATGTTGACCTCAACTGAATGAGGAGTGATATAGTGGATGACCTGTACAGGTCGTTGTTGGCCAATACGATGTAGACAATCAACAGCCTGAGCCTCAATGGCTGGGTTCCAATTGGGCTCCTGGAAATGTGGATGTCAGGGTCCGAAAATCAGGGGAGAATTTTGGGGGGCCCCTCACCATTAAATAGACTATATTAGCACAAGTTATATTGAGGCCAGTTCCAGCCGCGGCAATGGATGCAATGAGTACTTCACATTCAGGATTATTGAAGAAATTCTCAAGCACCTTGTCCTGCGCTTGTGGTGTAATTGTTCCATCAATTCATGCTGAAAGGATAGAGTGATGGGCAAGAGCAATACCAATTCTACAATATAAAAAAGTCAGATGGAGTCAATTGGTAATGGATGCATATTAGAATTAACGCACAAATCTAGAAATTGGGTCCATTGGGTATAAACCACTGATTTCGTTGGACCACACCTTGTTTTTCTGTTCTTCATTAAGCTTTGTAGGAGGTGTGCAATTTTACTACTCATCATGCATGTTTCCACATCCACAATAGTTCGTGTCATTCTTGGGGAGGTATCCTGAGTGCTCCTGCCCTTGGGGTCTTCCAACTCCGCCTCCACAATTGTGTTAAGCATGATGTGATGGTTACAACATATTCGCAGCTTATTAATATTTCTGAAAAACTCTCCTGGTCCTTTGCTTTTGGATGATAGAAATTCTTCATATAATGTGGAATATTCTTGCTGCATGGTCGGGTTGAGTGGGAGCAGCTCATAATGATGGCTAATAGTGGGGAGGGATTCGAGATGTGTGGTTTTGGTGCGGCGCAAACTTAAATGCCGCAATGCAAAATGCAAAATATCATTGCAAACTTTTGAAAGACTACTCAGGATGAATGGTGACCAGTTATCTTGATTGGCGCTCTGGGGTTGAGTGATGAATGATATTATGCCCAAAAGGTCATAAATGGTGTTGTGAATAGGTGTGCCCGTTAAACATATTTGACGGGATGAAAGGAGGCTATTGATGGCACGGTGAGTGGAAGTGTATTGAGAGCGAATATAGCTATAAAAGGGGGCAAGGGTTATTGGATATAAAAGGTAATTTGAATCATTTAAGCTCAGCCACTCACTGTGCTTCATCCAAGATTATACGATGCCAATTGATTTGAAAAATGAATGATGTAGAGGGATTGGTTTGCTTAAATTCTTGGGTGATAGTATTGTAAGAAGTGATGATGATATCATATTTTAAAATGTCGGCTTGGGATAATGAGTGACAAGTGGGACCATGGTAGATTTTGGCATGCAGTGCTCCAGCCTGAGCATGCTTGGATATTTCTGATTGCCAGTTGGTAATTAAGCGAGGGGGGCAGATGATCATGGTGGGCGTGGAGCGATGGGGGTTTGCAATCATCCGCTCCTTGGAGGTACCAATTAGAGCAATGGCCTGAATGGTTTTACCTAATCCCATATCATCCGCAAGAAGTCCTCCAAGAGGGGTATTGGTCAAAAGGGATTCAAATGAGCTAACGACCTTGTTTGTAATGATGTGCCTGGCATTAAAAGTGGATCCTGGGGGTGAGGTTTCCCAAAGGTTACGGGCTGATTGGCCATTGGGGATTTCTTGATCCCAGAGAAAAGCTAGTCCGGTCGTTTGATGAGGGAGGAGGGGGGTTTGAATAATGGCATGGGGCGGGGTTATCATGGGGAGGTCTGATCCACTGGGTAATTGTATCAGGTTTTGCTTGGAAATCAATGATGAAACAGCAGGATATGAAGCAGGCGTTGAGTTTGAAGCGGGAAATGTCGGAGTAAAGAGTTGACATTGACAATGAGTAGTACAGTCATATTCTTTGGGCATTTTAAGCTTGAAATCTTGTTTTGGAAAGCTTTCCATTATGAATAGAATGTTTGGATACCATGTGAAGAACATCAATGCTAGATTGGGTTTCTGAGATGAGGAGGGATCATTGACATCAGTCATAAATACTCCCTCAACAAATAATATTTGAGTAGGATTGGATTGGCAATTTTCAATCCATGCCCCACCAGGACCACAGTGCATGAACGTTTTTGGTGCCCCAAGGAATGGTATCAATGTTTGGGAAAGGGTTCCTGGGAGAGAGCCAATAGCATGCTGGTGATTGGGGAGATATACGAATATGTTGTGTTGATTGTGCCATAGGATAATCCAAGAACCTAAGTGGGAATTCTCAGGCTTTAAGGTTATATCACTTATTATTTGAATACAAATATTAATCATCCCAATGCAAAGTGGTTGTGAAGGGGTTGACATGATGGCTATTTTAAATTATTTGGGGACAGTTGGGAATTATATGATTGGGAAGGGTTAGCTAAAGGGAACGAAGAGGAATAAGCGCAGGTGGGGAACTTATATGAGTGGCAGCAACAGGCCAAAAGGGGGATGGCCTGTGGTTACGTGCATGGTCTTGATGGAGGTGGGCCTCTTGGGCTCATAATTTTCATATCCGATTTGGGGCATATATCAAGGCAAGGTGGCCAAAATGTGGGTGCACCATTATGACTGCTGGATCTGCAGCGAGTTACGAAACCTTTGGTGGAACAAGGTTGACATTAGCACATCCAAAATTGGGTGGGTTGTAGCAACTTATTGTGGAGGGCATATTAGAGGCATGCAGTCATGTTTGCTGGTGTGACAGCAAACAATGAGCGTATCCTCCCCAGGTTAATTTTTCACAGGGACCTACTGGGCAATGTTGGCAGTTTCAAAGGGCAATCTCACTGTGGGGATGTTTGTGTGTGGGCGGGTGAGATATGTTTGGTGGCATGCCACCGAACATGAATTTGGTTTTGCCTGAAGTTTTTTGCTGACTGATGCCTACTGGGCTTCCAGGGGGGAATGTGTGGGATGATCAAAGGGGGCGCCAGCCGTGAGCCGTGATCCACATATACATTCACCCCTATGGCGTTTCAGGCGAGTACTAATCCACCAAGATTGGCATCCGGGTCTTTGCCTCACGCGCGTACAGAACTCCGGAGAAAGAGGCCACACGCCCAAGGGATTTTTTGGCTGCAAGCCAGGTGCCACAACTTGCGTGGGGCGTGTGAGAACATGAATAAAATGACCCGCGGTGGGAGATACCCATGCAAACATGACCAGCCTCAGCAATCATAGGCTGGGATTATTCTAATGTGGATGAGGCTGAAGCAAATCCACACTGATTGGCCTCAGGTTTCCACGCGCAAGCGGGTGAGCGTCTGCAGTCAAGCTGACAACCCAACCAAGAAAATAGGCAGTTGGAAGACTGGCAGTAAAATGTCTTCCAGGCCTGTGTATGACCCATTGGGGGTGCGTATGAAAGCATGTGGCTGCCCGACAGTGAACAAGCGGGTCAGTCATTGTTTGCCCCAACAATGGCACCGGAGTGAATCAACTCTTTGTGTATGACCCAAATATTAAGTAATCCCATTATGACCCACTTACATGCGCATCTGTGCCGTAGTTAGGCAGAGCTGTCGAACAAGGTGCATCAAAGGGATGCAGGTGAGAAATATGACTCGATGGCTTGACGTGATTGCATGTTACATTGTTGAACAGCTTTTGCTCTGCCCCGCAGTACACATTTACAAAGGTGTACTGCGTACTACAGTGTTGACTGTACTTTACAGATCAGGAAGGTGTAATACTACTTGAGCCTGAATGCACCTTCCGATTATTTGCATTTACATAGCTCATGTGCCACATGCTCAGCATTGCATTTCACCCAATTTGCACACGCAAGCTGAGCATGTCATGGTCAAAAGCACCGTGTGAAAGTGCTCAGTAAAGCCGTGGAATGAACTAATTCTGCAATAGCTCACTGGAAGGCTCAGTTTGGAGCACTTCACCAAAGCGTGTGAAATGCTGCACCTGGCTGAAATGTCATCCGATGCTGTGCCAAATGCTCAGAGTGCGCGCATACAAAAAGGACTGAGCAATGGCTCAGCATGGTGCATTTGATATTGTTATATCTATAGCTCAATCACTGTGCAATTCCAATGTTCAGCCACTGAGCATTTCAATTATGACCCAAAAGCAAACCTGAGCAATGGGTCGAGGCAAGCTCACGCTGTATTCACTTGTCTTACAGCCCCCCCCTTTGTTCACAAACTTATACCAGGCCATATGGCCGGTAATCTCGCCGCGGTCACTTGTGACCAAATGCACCGGGTGCTTTTCTGCATGGGTCACTTGTGCATTGCACCCACAATGCAAATTCAACATGGGCCTCACGACCACCCTCCTGGGTGATTGGGTGGCTATTTAAAGAAACAAAGGGGATTTGACTCAGCTTGACAATTCAATAAATTGCAATACTCAGCGGTGCATTTGATATTGTTATATCAATTGTTCAATTACTGTGCAATTAAAATGTTCAGCCACTGAGCATTTCAATTATGACCCGAAAGCAAACCTGAGCAATGGGTCGAGGCAAGCTCACGCTGTATTCACTTGTCTTACAGCCCCCCCCTTTGCTCAAATACTATCACCAGGCCATAAGGCCGGTGATCTTGCCGCGGTCACTTGTGACCAAATGCACCACGTTCTTTTCTGCATGGGGCATTTGGGAATTGCACCCACCATGGACATTCAACAAGGGCCTCACGACCAACCTCCTGGGTGATCGGGTGGCTATTTAAGGAAACAAAGGGGATTTGACTCAGATTGACAATTCAATAAATTGCAATACTCAGCCAGACCCCCATTGTTCTTCTGACTCACGCGAGCATTTTACTTCCCAGCTGCAGCATTCACTGAGACTCAGATTCAATTTTGCCCACACGCCTTGAAGCTGAGACTTTTGCGGGTGCTGAAACTGCTGAGATCGTCTCAGCTTCACCATGGTATAAAAGACCATCTTCACACGACACGACACGCACTTCACTTTCTCTCTCACCCGCTCCACTTCGTCCAACCTCACCCGCGTTTGTCCTTCTTGTGCGTATTCCCCCTCGTCTTCCTGCCTTTCCAGTCTTTTCTTTCGCACTCGACTAACCCTACTCCCCTTCCTGCTCGCTTTTTGTTTTTCCTGCTAATACTTTCAGAACCCCACTTCTATCTACTTTGTACATTTTCTCCAATTAAACTTTTGTCAACATTATGATCCAATATTAATAATTCCCTTTCTTCACAACTCTCTTCTAGACTTTTAAAAACCTCCTACTAGCGCTTTTTTAATTTGAATTCCGTTTTAAAATTATAAATCATCGTATGTCTTCCTTTTCTTTCTTGATTGCTTACTTTCTATTCAGTTACTAACCTGTTTTGTTTTGTTTTTAGATGTCATGCACGTTATGCACCAAGCGGGGTATCCCCTGCATTCATTCCTCGACAACGACCGACGCTTGTGATGCTTGCCGACAAGCAGACAAGAAATGTTTGTTCGTCGTCCGCCCCTTCCAACCCCGCGGCCAGAGGAGTTCCCGCCCAAGACGCCCTCGCCAGGACTCCTTTGTGGCCGATGATGATGAAACCATTTCCGAGCGTGAGTGGACCCCGGGACCCCAAACAGGCCAGCGGGAACGATTCAGGACGATTACCCCAGTCCCCTCAAGCATCAATTTGTCCACCCCCCCTCCTAGGCCACCATCCGATGGTCACTTCACTCCTCGACCTGAGCGAAGTGATTATTCGGCCAATGAAGAATGGTGATGGAAAGAGGACATTTGAGCTTGGGCTGATCGTCACCATGTCTTGTCACCGATGGGATTCAAACGCCAAAGTAAGTTTTCTTTCTCCTCCTTATCTCATTTATCTTCATGCAATAATACTCACTTTTTTCCATTACTCATAGAACCAAACCCCCCGAATCCCCCCTGACAAGACTCTCCCGTTCCTACTTTGCCTCGCGAGCAAACCCCCCGGCAACCCACTCCAGGCCCGAGTGGCACCCGATGGTCTGAGGACTTATTCCGCGGTAAGCAGCCAACTTTCTCTTTTCTCATTTTCGCTTTTGCATCAAGTTAACTGACTCTTCCTCCTTTTGTAGAAGCCTCCCAGCACAATGAGCCACCTATTCCTGGCCTGAGTCCATCCTCCAAACCACCTGAGGACATTGCGACTCGTGAGCCTCAACCTGAGGTGGCTCCTACGCAATCAATGGAAGAACCTTTTGGTAAGTCCCTATTTCACTTTTTTAACTCACCTCAACTTTTCCTCACCCCTCCTTTGACCATCTCCAGCTTGTCCCGCAACTCCCCGCTCGATTATCATCATTGACGATATGCCAGTTGGATCACCCCCTCCCCCTTCTTCTTCACCGACTCCGCCACCTTCCCCTCCTGTTCCCCCTCCCACCACTCCTACCCTGGTTCCTTCCCTGGATATCCCTCCCATTGACACCGAGAACCCAACCGCCTCCTCCCCCCCGGTGCCAAGCTCCTCTCATTCCTACAATGACGCTCGCCAGGAATTCACCAACCTGCGCCCAATACTAATGATTCCTGGAGCCATTGTCCACGAATTGATCAACCAAATCTTGTTGGAGCATCGTTGGTTGCTCCACATGATTCCTTTCATGGATGAAACTCATCGAAATGAGATGCACCGGGAATTCCGGGAGGAACTAAACTCCCTCCTTGGCAAGGCAATAGAGGCTTATCCAATGGAGGACATCACCGGGATAGTCTCAAAATTCTTAGAAAAATAAAATCCACAAAAAAAATTGTATTCTTTCCTCTTTTTACCTTTTGTAATACACTCCTTTAGATGAATTTTTTGTATTCAATGAAAGATATTTTCAATTTCTCTTACGTTCTTTGTTCACGTGAATTTATTATAATTCCTCAATGATTCATATTTACTATTGTGTGAGGATAATTTTTGTAAGTGCCCCACCAAAAGTTTGAGTTAGTATTTGTATGTGAGAAAATCTTTTGCCAAAAATGCGCCAATAGTCACCATTCCTGCCTCCTATATTTTCTTCCTCCATTGCTTAGAGCCATATCAAATCTTAACTGTAAAAAAGCGGGAGGTTCCGGCATTTGAGCAATCCACTCCAGATTCATGAGAAATTGCCGTTCCTATGGTCACACGCTATTAATCTTAGTCATGTATTGAATTGTTTAAATTTTTGGGAACCTTCACAAGCGTAACAATTGGCGTGTGAGCTGTCGGGAGCCTGAAAAGGCATAAGGATTGGCGTGTGAGCTGTCAGGAACCTGCACAGGCGTAAGGATTGGCGTGTGAGCTGTCAGGAGCCTGCACAGGTGAAAGGATTGGCGTGTGAATTGTCGGGAGCCTGCACAGGCGTAAGAAATTGTCAGCATTGTTGGCATCCTTCACAAGCCTAATGATTCGCGTGTGAGCTGTCGGGAGCCTGCACAGGCGTAAAGATTGGTGTGTGAATTTTTGGGAGCCTGCACAGGCGTAAGAAATTGTCAGCATTGTTGGCAACCTTCACAAGCCTAAGGATTGGCGTGTGAGCTGTTGGGAGCCTGCACAGGCGTAAGGATTGGCGTGTGAGCTTTCGGGAGCCTGCACAGGTGTAAGGATTGGCGTGTGAGCTGTCGGGAACCTGCACAGGCGTAAGGATTGGCGTGTGAGCTGTTGGGAACCTGCACAGGTGTAAGGATTGGCGTGTGAAGCGTTGGCAGCCCGCATAGGCATAAGGAACTTTTAGCATTGTCGGAACCTGCACAAGCATAAGGATTCGCGTGTGAAGCATTGGGATCCTGGACAAGAGCAACAAGCCTGGCATATGTACGATGGCATGCCTCCGTACATAATCCACTTCACCCCTTTTTCATGTCAGACACCCCATCTCCCGCACTCGAAACCATCCAATCCTGGTGTATATTGTCCTCTGCTTTACCCCACCATTATCTACCAATCACGCTGCTATTCTGACTGCCTCACTCTTTGAATTGGGCTGAGATTGTATTCTCATCCCTGATTTGATAGGCCGCTCCCTCGCCGATCTCATAATAGCCGTGGCTTTTTCGGCACATTGTTTTTGCCAACCTCCTTGAGCATTGTGCGGACATACCCACTAGTGTCGTGCTTTCGTTGTCCTGTGCTGGATCAGTATAATGAAGAAATGTACTGCTTGCCCACACTACCTGAATGAGCCCATGACAATCGGATAGATCAATCCAAAAATGCTCATTTGGGAAAATCAATTTCCCCCCTGTACACCGCTTTGATGCATCTCTTTGAATTTGGCCGGTCTCCTTATCAGCTTGAAACCACCATTCCAAAGCATACAGCAATGCATCCTTATCAAGATGAGGTGAGTTTTTGAATCCATTCATGGTGAAAGTGAGTGCCGAAGCAAACTCACATGCACCCTGATTTGCGGGATTATTGCCTTCATACTTGACTTGATCAAAAGACGGAACCCCCAATGAGTTGTAGCAATTTTGAATCTTCTGAAATAAATTATCCCCAACATATCGTAAGGATTGACCTAGAATGCGACCCACCGAGCTAAGATTGGCACCTCGGTCCCGCCATTCATCTTTTGCATTTTCAATCTTGCCAGCACTACCATACAGACCAAATTGTTCATTCTTCATGGTGCATTTGCGCCACCCAATTGCAAACATAAATCCCTCCAGTAATGCTCCATTTGTTGCAATAGGGTCAGTGAACCTCTTTTTGCGAAATAAGAATTGTGATAATTCATCCCATTGATTGACCTCGACTTCACTCATTGTTGTGAATGGTCGGAATTCAACAAGGGCAATGAGTAATCCGGTTGAAGAGAAAATTGCCACACGGCCAAAGTGAATGCGTTTGATCTGATTGACATCCACAAGGCTCCGAATTTCACTTGGGATCATATTTGCTGATACTGGCATTGATATTTGTGCTGTTGGTCGAGAGGAGGAAAAAAACCTCTGCTTTCGGGTGGTTTTGCCCTCATTTATCTTTTGGGATGTCCGACTATTCCCGAGTGGTTGAGGGATCACTTTGTGTTGAAGCAGACAAGATATCAGATACTGCTTCCTGCCATTTGAAGCTAAGGAGTTTTGAGTCCAGAATGGTGCCCAATGCCCAAGGAGCTTTCTTCGGCACACATACTTTGACTTCCCTGTTGGAGCCCACATGACATTGGCACAATCTGAACCGACTAAAGCCAATGTTCTTCCGTGGGGCTCAATGAGGGTGCCACATAAATGTGGAAGCATATATATATATCTATATATATACACTGAGATTAAGCAAGAAACTCACACTTTCCTTCCTCAGCCCGACGCTTTCTCGCGAGTTCCCTTTTACACTCTTTTCCTTTTTTCGTGAATGGCATGCTTGCAGCATAAAATGAAATGAAACCAAATGATTACTGATTTATTAATACCACCTAAATTGAATTGCGGACGATGAATCTTTGTTAATTGCGGCTAAAAAGAAAGATCACACCTGACCTTCGCGAATTCGTGATCTCAAATACCTGAACCTAAAAATTGCAGTGGATAGTGCATTATTCAATTTGACATATTGATGTTCCCATGCAATCACTTTCCAATCCAACCATTTGGAATATTGCAAGCACACGCAAATGCAATATGCACCCTGCTGCGGATCCCTAGTTATCCCAGTCCTCTTGAAAGACACAGGAACCTTTTGCCTATTATGGGCTGGTGGGAAGTGATAAACGCGACTTCCCGCAATGCCCCCGCGTGTGCTACTCGCGGGCACAACGCCTGACTCAGCTTGCGTCTTGTCAGAGTCTTTGCAATGATGTACGGAGGCATGCTGCCGTACAATTACTTTTGGTACTCAGACTGTGGCATCCGGGCAGTAGTAGGATAGGAAGTCATGATTATTAAATTCATAAATCACTTTGCAAAATTAAATTACAATCTATCTAGTACAAAGCTAATCTAAAACGGGTCAATCCTGGTTGTGAGTTTAGCTGACCTGGGTACCGTCAAGGTGACCTCATCACTTGAACCAAGACCGCGTTTCGCCACCCAGGCATCACCAAAGTCTAATACTAAGCATCGTGCAAATTCAAATCTAAGAGGTACAGTGGGGTTAAAAGACTCTGATGAGAAGAAACTTTTATTCAGTAAATTACATATATACTTATTAGTACGTAGCCACACTGGCTCCACTAGATTTTTACCCTCTGAAAGTTTTGCGGAAATGTCAATTAGTGATAAAGCCCCTTTAACTGAGCTTGTTCTCCAGTCATCTGAGCATACCATCAAACCACGAACCCCCGCCGCACAGAATGCCGCTAATATACCATAGCAAATTCAATTTATTCCGAGATTCTTGTGACACGCCAAAAGATCTTTGATGGCCTCATTTTTTTTTGAGTTCGTGAGTTTGCCTTTGATGCCATTAACTTTGACCTTTGTATGTGCACCTACCATGTTGTACGCAATCATCAAATGGATAACTGTATCCATTAGATCCTCCAGGCTCTTGTGCGGCTTTGTTAATATCTCATTGTCAGCCCCGCCACCTTCAATGCTGAGTTGGGTTGCACGTTGCTTCAATTTACTCAAGCAGGAGGCAAGGTATTCAACTGCTCCGCGTTTGAGTCCAAGAGGATCGGTCGAATTTGATGTTGGTGCAACATATGGTTTGGGTGCAATCACATCGTATGAGACTAAACTAATGGATTCAAACATAACATTTGCCCAAAAATGTTTAACTGGATTGGCGGGGTAAAGAAGGCGCTGAACCATTTTGAAGAAGGAGTGTTCAGATTTTGGGAGATTATCTGGAGGTTTAGCTGATTCCTTCATCAATTTGAGATTCCAAATGTTGTGATCAAAAAACGCTTCTGTTTTGGTTGGCTTAAAAAAATCTAACCCTGTATATTGCAATTGATATCACCAGTCAACAGCCAATAATCAAGTATCATGCACAAAGATAAAAAAAACTCACCTGCCATCTCAAGGTCCTGCAGCCAAGCCGACATTTTAAGATCTTGGTTACTGATCACCTTAATACCAACGGGCAGGAATGTATGAGCATCCTTTGTTGGTAAATTGTCCCATCTATTTTTGTAAATCCTATTGATATTATCAATCCCCCTTTTCCATGATTGTTGAGAAATATTGGAATGATAATTCAAAATTCCTGCAAACTCTTCCATGCGGGATAAAAATATTCCTTGAAAATTTGCAGCGGATGACACTTCGGGCTCAGCGTCGGGAATTATATCAGTCATATCTTGTCCCATTGTATCATGTTTAATTGTTTCCCTTTCTTGAGGGGCTTGAATATTCCAAGGAGAGGCGGGAGGGGTTTCATCATGCATTGTTTCATTGGGTATTGGGGGGCTTTCAGTATGTGGAGCTTCATCATGGATTGTTTCATTGAGTATGGGGGGGGTTCATTATGCGGAGGTTCATTATCAATATGGTCCACTTCAACATTGATCATTTCATCACCTTGATCCCGGGAATCCTTTGCGGCTTCAAAGGTACGGCATTTTTTGTTGGTTTTTTTGGTTGCATGTATATTTGGTCTTTTTCCTAATCCTTTGCCTGGAAATCCAATTACGACTTGAGATCCTTCAGGTAGAGATTCTCCCACCTCCACACCTGCCCATATATTGTAAGCAGCTATTTTTATCAATTTCGTTTTGAATTAGTAATGGACTTACGGTTCAAATCCATTTTGAGGAGGCTCATGGCTTCAGCAATCTTTTGACGCACATAATCAGGAATTTTACTATCATTTTGAATTTTTTCGAGCCTTGGGATTGTTTGAGCAATGTTGGAGACAAATTGTTCCTTGGATATAATTTCCACCTCCCCACTGAAAATTACATCATCTTGCCCATCATCTTCTGTCGGTGCACAAGGTTCAACAGTCTTTTCCTTCTCATAACTTTTAAAATTCGGTTTCTGAGAGCTTGGAGGTTGACCTGAAATAAAGGCGATGACACAATATCAGGTTTTGAGAGATTAGAAATACTCAAGATGGATGTATACTCACATTCTGGAAGAACTGGTGGATCTTGATTATCTTCATGTGACTGGCTCTCTGCTTCAATGCCTAATTCACGACTACTGGCCATATCAGATATTTCACTTCCACTCTCTGGGGCTGAAGTTGGTCGTTCATTAAATTCCGTTGAATTTCCCGGGGTTTGGGCCATCGCGGAGGTAGTTTAGTAAGCAAATAGATGGTGACGAGTTGATTGATAACTTGTTTGAAAATTTTGAATAAAAAGATCCAAATTGAAGAAAATAGGTGGAAGTAAAATAATCGCATTTGCAAAATGCGATTTGGCGGGAAATTGAAGGAGGCGATGTTTTGCAAATTATTTCATATCATGCAAATGAAATCACTTCCCTGTGAGACATTGAATAAAGTTGACTAGTGAGAAACCTACTAAAGTCAACTTTTGAACTATTCAACGCTCATGAGGTAAGGACTAAGCAAAGTGTTCCATTTGAATGATATGAAATAAAATGGTTTTGTCGGGGAAACAGGAAACACAATTCTTGTCTTAAATAGTCCACTTATTAGGTTTTAATTTGTGAGTCTCATGATTTAAACCCTAACCACAACATTGTGAATATACTGACCAATTTCCCCTGAGGTCCTGTTGGCAGAGAAGGCCACTCAGCATATTTCAGCGATGGCATCCATTGTGTACGCCAACAAGCCACTGTACACTATGGATGTAGTACGGAAGCGTAAGGATGGTAAGCGGCGTCGGAGGCATGTCGGGAGGGTACCTACTAGGCGAGCGTAAGGATAGTAAGCAGTGTTGGGAGCATGTCGGGAGGGCACTTCATGAGCGTAAGGATGGTGAGCAGTGTCGGGAGCATGGCGGGAGGGCACTCCGTAAGTGTAAGGATGGTGAGCAGTGTCGGGAGCATGTCGGGAGGGCACTTCATGAGCGTAAGGATGGTGAGCAGTGTCAGGAGCATGTCGGGAGGGCACTCCGTGAGCGTAAGGATTGTAAGCAGTGTTGGGAGCATGTCGGGAGGGCACTTCATGAGCGTAAGGATGGTGAGCAGTGTCGGGAGCATGTCGGGAGGGCACTTCAGGAGCGTAAGGATCGTAAGCAGTGTTGGGGGCATGTCGGGAGGGCACTGCGCGAGCATAAGGATCGTAAGCAGTGTCGGGAGCATGTTGGGAGGGCACTTCATGAGCGTAAGGATGGTGAGCAGTGTCGGGAGCATGGCGGGAGGGCACTCCGTGAGCGTAAGGATCATAAGCAGTGTCGGGAGGGCACTGCGCGAGCATAAGGATCGTAAGCAGTGTCGGGAGCATGTCGGGAGGGCACTGCGCGAGCGTAAGGATTGTAACCAGTGTCGGGAGCATGTCAGGAGGGCACTACACAAGCGTAAGGATGGTAAGGGTGGGGGTGTGAAAGTGTAAGGAGTGGTGAGGACGGAGATGGGGGGGCAGGCAGTGTCAGAGTCTCATCTGGAGGGTGGTGTGGGCGCGTAAGCATGGTAAGCGTCGGGGATGCGGAAGCTATTAGGTGAAATTACCCGAAAGTTGCGAATAGTGTTGAAACGGGTTTGGGCTTTGAGTGACATTCTCATGTGACACATGTGACGATTGACGTTGTCTTGACACTGACGTGACGTGACCCACTAAATCCAGTGACTATAAAGTGACACTAACGAGACTGAAGCAAGATTTTATACTGACAGCGGTGCGACGTGAAGTCAATCACCGACGATTGACGCAAGATTCGCCCTGGTGTATGGAAAAAATCTTATGATGAAGGAAGATTTCACCTACTGGATGGTATAATTTACCACAGAACAAAACACACATGTGTTATGACAGTTGTGGACAGGTCACTAATCAATCTTGTGCTGAAAGAATGCCATGACAGCCCCTTTTCAGGACATCTGTCTGAAGACAGAACAAAAGAAAAGGTAAAAACATGTATATGGTGGACAATGTGGCAAAAAGAAGTGATAGAGTATTGCAAAACCTGTGACAGATGTCAAAAAGCAAACAGCTCCACTGGCAAGAGACTTGGAAATATGATAAAAATCCAAGAACCCAGCAGAACTTGGAAAATTGTCCATATGGATTGGGTAACAGGACTACCACCAGGTGGTGACAGAAGTTATAATGCTTGCCTAGTAATTGTAGACAGGTTCAGTAAAACTCCAATATTTTTACCATGCCACAAAGATGATACAGCCATGGATACAGCTCTTCTGATATGGAATAGAGTAGTATCATGGACTGGCATATTTACAAATATCATTAGTGACAGAGATCCTAAATTCACCTCAGCACTGTGGACAAATCTTCACCAACTATTTGGGACAAAATTATCCTTCTCCACAGCCTACCACCCACAAACTGATGGTCTGGCTGAAAGAATGATTCAAACCTTAGAAGATATGGTGAGAAGATTCTGTGCATATGGCCTTGAATTTAAAGATAGTGATGGTTTCACCCATGATTGGTGTACTCTTCTTCCTGCACTGGAACTGGCTTACAAAACATCCATTCATGCCAGTACCAATGAGACTCCTGCTATTCTGGAAAAAGGATGGAATCCCAAACTACCCCAAGACTCTTTAAGGAAAGATTTAGTTGAGATACATCCTACAGCTGCCAGCTTCAAAGGAATGCTAGACAGAGCCAGAAAGCATGCAGTAAGATGCATGGAAGACTCATTTGCATATGCTAAAGATAAATGGGACAAATCTCATGCCACTCCAGATTTCAAGGCAGGAGATTTAGTACTAGTATCCACCACCAACTTCAATAACATCAAAAGATGTAAAAAGCTCAAAGACTCCTTTGCAGGACCTTTTGTTATTAAAGCCCTCCATGGAGACAATGCTGTTGAAATAGAGTTATCTGAAGAACTGAGTAATAAGCATCCTACATTTCCAGTGAGCTTAGTGAAGCCATATAAATCTAGTGATGCTGAAAAATTTCCCTTGAGGAATAAAGCTCCCCAAGTTATACCTCCTATTGAGACATCTGGTACTAAGAAAATTACCAAAGTTCTTAAATAAAGGAAATTAAGAACCAAGAAAGTGAGGGAATACCTTGTTAGGTACAGTGACCCAACTTGTGAAGATGAATGGTTAGAGGAAAAAGATATACCAGAAGCTACCAAACTCCTCAGGAGATTCAGGCACACTAGAAATAGCAATATTACAAAGTAATATTCTTTTTTTAGGGGGAGGGAATGTGAGCCTTAGAGGTAATTTCATATACCCAAAAGACCACAAATACAAAAATAACATATTAATATAAATAAAAATAAATTTATTTATATTATCAAAATAAAAATCAAAATATAAATATAAAATTATATTAAAAATAAAAAATTATTTACAATTTAAAAATAAAAATACATTAAAATTTTGTAAATATAAAATTACATTTATACTTGAAAAAATTGAGTAAAAATGAAATTTTAATAAAATTGTGAAAAATTAAATAAAATTGGAAAAAAGTTAAATAGAAATTATTATAACTTTTTATCCAATAAATAAAGGAATAAAAATTATTTCACCATTGGATTCCTCATAAAAAATCAGGTGGGGTCACCTCTGGGTGAAATTCTTGTAACTCAACTCTAAATAAGCTTAAATTAAGTTTTTAGTATTTTCAATACAAAAGTTGAAAATCCTCAAAAATTTAATTTAATTCACACCACATGTGGTGTTAACCATCAATTTTTGTGTTAAAATTGAGGTGTTGTGTTTAGTTTAGAAGTTATAAGGAATTGAAGTATTTTCAATTGAAATCAATTGAAATGTCAAAATGTGCGCGTGTATTACATAAGTGAACTTTGATTTACATATGAGGTGTCAATTATTACTGTATTGTACTGTACAATTCAATTGAATTACATATGTAAATTATAAGTATAATACATGATGAGGAATTAAAGGAAAAATAAATTGGAAAGATTAAATTTGGGGGGGAAAAGGAACTCCAGCTCTAAGGGGGAGCTAGACCCCCAAAATCCTTGCTGACAGGCGTGGGATGTCAAAATTCACGCAAAAGTTCATCACTTTTGGCCTGGAATTGAGTTACAGGGTCTGTGGACTCAATTGATGATGAGGTTTTGATACCAACTGGGGTAGTTTTAACTGTTGCCAAGAGGGTAAAACTACCCTTAAGATGAAACAATCATAGTAAGAACAGTTTCAACTGGTTTCTACGCCTCTGACACACATTCTGACGTGTTTTGAAGGCTCTAGGCCTGGTATTGCTATAGTAATGGCTGATTTAAGGGTCTAAAATGGCTAAAAATGACTAAAAATGACTTAAACCAGCCCTTTTTGGTCTAAACCAGGGTTCAATGATGCCATAATTGGCTTTTCTGTTGTCTGACTGTTTTTCACGACTGACAAGAGTAAATTTTGCTTTTGGAGTAAGAGAATTGATGGCTATAAAAGAATGTCTTCTTTGCCCCACTTTTCTCTTCATGTTAGAATCTTTTCCTTTTATTAATTAGTTTAAAACTGTTAAACCAATTAATAAAAGTTTCCAACCATCTTTTTTATATCATTTTGAACCTTTTAACCACGTGAAAAAATCATTATAATTATTGTTTGTAACTCTTATAATCATTTTTACCCCTGAACCACCCCAAAAGTGAATTAAAGCATCTTTCATCACTGTTAACTTTGTCACTTTGTTTCCAAACTCACTCTGGTCACTTTTGGGCGTGTTTTCTCTTGAATATTCTTTTTGAAGACTTTGTTCTTTAATAAATTGCCTGCAGTTCTTTGCTCAATTAATTCCAATTCAAATTGCTCTTGAAGAAATTTCTTTTGTAGCCTTAAAATATCTCTTGTAGAGTATTTTTTGGATAAATTTTTATTGTTGGTAAAACAATAAATTTTTATAATATTATTGTTTTATACTAATAAAGTTATAAACAATAAACTTGGCGTGTTTTCTCTTAAAAATAATATTTCTTACTATTTTTAATTGATTTTTACCTTATACAAATTTTGAGGACAGGAAAAGTACTTGATTTTTAATCAAAGTTTCATATCCACACCTTACAGGAAACATGAGTGACATGTTCTTCCTCAGATTTGGAAAAGACCATAATGCCATCCAAATAAACCACAACATAGACATCACAAAGATGTCGGAAAATATTATTGACAAGATTTTGAAAAGAGGCAGGAGCATTGGTGAGCCCAAATGGCATAAAAAAGTACTCATAGCTGCCCCATCTAGTTCTAAAAGCTGTCAAATGTTCATCACCCTTCTTGATTCTGAGCAGGTCATATACACCACCCAAATCAATCTTGGAGAAGATAGAAGAACCATTAAAGACATTGAGAATCTGATTCATAGGAGGAACAGGATACTTGTTCTTCCTAGTCACAGCATTTAGTTTGTGGTAATCAACACACAAATGGAGGAAATCATCTTTCTTTTTAACAAAGAGGACAGGTGCTCCTGTTGAAGAGGAGCTTTGCCGGATGAAATCTGTCTTTACATTCTCTGAAATGTAGGCCCTGAGTGTATCTGACTCTTGGTTTGATAAAGAGTAGATTACTCCAGCTGGAGGTAGATACCCCTCCACCTTGATATGATTATCACAGGCGTGGTGAGGAGGAAGTTTCTCTGCTTTCACCTTGGACAATACATCCAAGTACTGGTTATAGACAGAGGGAACAACCTTCATCACAGTTTCTACTTCTTCTGGCTCTTCCTCTTCATCCCACAACTCCTCCACGAAGTCATGATAAGATGAAGGAGGAAGGTCCATATTCCCACAGACGAGATGAATTGAAGATACAGAATTATCTTCTCCAACATCTTGAATCTCTTTGAAGGCTTCATCTCTAGAGGATAGTAATGACTTATGGGAATTAAGGGAAGGAATATGGACAGAAGATGCAAAAGATGGTTTTCTAGAATCACCAACCAGAGCTGCACATGATTTGGCAGAAGAAAAGTCATTACTTAAAGATTTTGAAGGATCATAATAGTCCTTATGATCAGAATTAAAGGTTATCATCCCTTGCCTCTAATAAATAGATGGATTAGAATGATTGAAAAATTCAAAGCCCAATATGAGGTCTTCTCCCTTGGGAGTATCAATAACTAAAAGTTCCCATTCAAAGCTTGGGAATGAAGGAAGCTCAACCATATATTTAGTATGGTGAGTCACAAATAAGGAAGGGGGCTCAGAGCAGTCCAAAATTATAAGAGGAATATTTTCCAGGAGTTCTGACGTACTCAAAGAATACTTGTTAACAAACTGCTTTGCAATTAATGAGTTGGTAGTACCAGACCAATGAGAATATTGTAAAAAACATCAGAAAGAGAAGAAAAAACAAAGAATTTAAGAGAATTTTTGACACCAGTATTCAGAATGCACAATTTTGCTCTGGATGGAAAACAGTGAAGACCATTGAACACAACATCATATTCACTCAGGCTTTTCCCTGGCTGGGAAAATTGCCTGACAGTTGGGTAAGCTTTTTTTGAGGCCTTTTGAAACAGGACTCAAGACTATGCTTCCCAACACAATAGGTACATAGATCCTCCTTTATTCTTCCTTCTTTTTCAGAATACATCAACTTTAAATCTTCATTCAATAAAGAAGAATGGGTCTTGTCCCTCTTCTGAAAATTCTTCTTCTTTTGACTTGAGCTTGAAGAATTTTGAGGATCAGAAGAATTTGACTTTGAGGCTTGAAGTTTCTTCTCTTGATGGTACCTGGTATCAAGCTCCAGGGTGACGTCCATTCATTCTTGAAGAGAGTCAATTATTGAAGGATTGGAGGCCAATTGATCCAAAATCCGGGATGGCAATTCCTTTCTGAAATGATTAATAAGGGCCCTTTCACCCCAATCTCCGCTTCTTGAAACCAAACTTCTGAAATTGGCTATGTATAAAGAAACATGGCCACCTTCTTTCATTCTTAGAGAATCCAAATCTGCTTGAGCTTTTCTGACTTCATTTGGGTCCCCAAATAAGGTGAAGAGTTGAGATTCAAACAGTTTCCATGAATTGAGAAGGTAATTTGGATCTTAATTGGTGAGATTGGAAAGGTAAGGTTCAATCCATTTTGCAGCCATGGCATAGAGAACTTTCTTCCTTTCTTGAGAAAAATTTTCCGGATCATCTGGAAAGATCAATTGAAAAGACTGAATGAAGCTTCTGACTTTGACAGGCTGAGTCCCATCAAAGCATTCTAGTGCCTTCATAGATGGAGTCTTGAAGGATGGTGGTCTTGATGACTCGAAAACTGAGGCTTCTTGAAAATTGGCCATAATTTATGTCATCTGCTGCATAATGTCCAATAAGGATGGTTCAGACTGATGAGAGCAAGGCTCATCAGACTGGGCTAGAGTTTGTCCTCCAGTACCTTAGGATGCCCCCACCAGAGAAGGAACACCTTCATCACCATCATAATCTTCCCCTTCCACAGAATTCTCCTCCTCCTCTTCACCATCTTCACCTGGGCCTTTGAGAGTGGTCCTTGAAGGTCCTGAGAATGAGCTTGATCTTCTTGGACCTCTTCCCTCCTTCCATGCAGGGTCCTCTATCTAATTGGGCCCTCAGTTGAGGAACTGCTGGGGTGCCATCAAGAGGAGCTCTTGGAGTTGTAGTAAGAACATCTTGAGCTCTGGCTTGAGATTGGGTCTGTCTTGCAGGAGTTTAATGTTGAATGGGCATGATTTCAGGAATAAAACTTAAAAATAAATGAATAAAATCAGAATTTCTTGAAGTCAAAAATTGACAATCAAATCTTGAGGAAATTCAATGAATCAAATAAAAAATCTTCAGGTAAATCAGTCAATTAAATATCAAATGAAACATTAAGTCAATGAATCAACATGTCAAATCAATCAAAATAAAAATCTTGCAGGAAATCAATCAATCAATATTCTTGAGGAAGAATAAATTTATTTCAAAATTCTTGATGTGAAAAATCAGAAAAATTAATGAAATCTTCAATTCAATCAATTTTCTTGAAGTCAATATTAATTATATGTCAAATCAATCAATACAATCAGTTCAAGTGAAAGCTTCCTAAAAATCAAGAATTTCTTAAAGAATAAGTCAAAATGAAACTTGATATGAAGAGTGTGTCTGGACAATCTTGATTAACAATTTCAAAAATCAAATGCAAAAATGAGATTACCCCTTAATTAAGAATGAAATGAGCTTGATTATTTGAAATAAGATTTAAAAGAGAAAAACAGAAATAAAAACTGGGTCAGCTTTCAATTTTCTAAATGAAGAATGAATGAGAGAAAATTGAGAGGTGACAAAAGATCATAAAGTTCATAAAACATTAAAGAGTCATAATTTTGATGAAATGAGTGAATCAGAATGATAAAAGAATGAGCAAACAGAATGAAAAAAAATTATGAGTTAATTAATTTAATTTCACATGGGCTCTTATGAAAGTAAGAGTGGCCTGGAACTCAGGAATCAAGAGCTCACTTGGAGGGCTCCAAAAGATTAATAAGATAAAAGGAATATATTTCTTTAAGGAAGAATAAAAGTAAAGACAAGTGTTCCAAAAAATAAAGAGAAAAGGAATCCAATGGCCAAAATGATAAGAAAGCCAGAAGCCAAAGAGCCAACCAAATGAATCCTCAATTCACTGTTTCAACCTTCCAGAAAGAACAATGGAATTAGTAAAGGATATGACCACCAATATCCACTGACAGGCAAAGAAGAAAAGGTGAAAATGTCTGACTTAAGATTATCAGTATTTACTATCATAAGGTAAAGGAAAATAAGGATAAAAATAAATACAATATATTAATTAACTGGGGAAAAGTCCCCAGGTGATGAAAGATGGCCAGTATATGTGAAAAGCTGAAAGGCTGATCCTGGAGGGTGAATAATCCGGCTGTACTTTCTGAATTGTGCCAATATATTTCTGGCCATCTTGAGACTTGAAATTTGTGACTGAATCGACCCAAATGGGCCAAGTCCATACAGGATGCTTGACTGCTACCTGTATGGACCAATTGAGTTGTCCAAAATAGGATGAGTACTTTGTGCCTTGACAATGATTGTAATGATTGATAACCTCTGAGAATCTCGGTTAGAATAGTCCTGATGAGAATTGACAACCCAACTCCTGTGGGGTCCTCAAATGGTCTTCTGGTAGCTGCCAGGGAATTGCCTGACTTAATAGCTGAAAACAATCCTCCTTCAAATTGGTGATGGATTTGGTACTTGATTTGGAATCACGCAATTTGGTCCTGAAAATTTCACCATTGGATTTCTGAGCAAAAATGGTGCATAATGGTATATTATATGCATCACTCCTGGGTCCTTGGGTACAGAGTGCATTGAAGAAGGGAAATTGTTCCCCTGAGCTTGAGGGGAATCCTTTCTTGGAGCTGAGCTGGTGGCCTCTGGTGGTTTCCAGAGGCCATGGACTAAATTCTTGCCATTTTGGGATCCTGAGATGGTTTTGGGGCCAAAACTGGCTTGGGTGGTCCCACATGTGGTTTAGGACCCACCTGTAATTGGAGGCTGATGAGATGCCCCCTTGGCCCCTTTTGGCCTCATTGGAATTGGGCCAAAAGGGGCCTAATGGTCCCATGGACTGCGGGCCGTGGCCTATGGAGCATGGGCTGTAGAAGCCATAGGGGGCCTAAGTGGCCCAAAAAGGCCATTTAGGCCAAAACCCCCCTAATATAGAGGGTTGAGCCAATGGCCCTGGTGGTGGCTAGAGGGGCCATAAGCCCCTGAAGGCTGAAAGGACCCCCCAGGTCCAAAACCAAGGATAATGGCCTGGGGGTTGGTGAGGTGAAGAATTGGCCAATAAGGCCAGTGGAAAGGTGTTATGGCCAAGAGGACATGCAGCACAAAGAGTTTAAAATTGGCCATCAACATATTTTATGGTCAATTGACCATAACTTGGGTTCAGGTTAAAATTGGCACAACACTGATTGAGGGGGGTGATGCTTTGTGGTTGTGAAAATCCCACAGTAAGGCTTTATTGGTCTAGCTGTGGGATTTGAACCTCAAACCTGGCATACCTTTGTCAGTTTTTTAGATATCAAGCTCAACAGTGGTTCATTGTGTATCTCAGGATGTGTTCTGCACAATGGTACCTTATTTGATATGTCAAAGCTATGCCACATACAAGATCTTCTGTACATATGTATGATTTGTTAAGTATCTGTATGGAGCTTGTTTTCCCCATAACCTTTGATCTGGATGAGATATGGGTAAATGGATGGCACCATCAGGTATCTCCAATTTTGATCTTTCCAAAAAGACCCCACTTTAGGTATCTCACACTAAAACTGTAGAAGTTAGATGTGAGGTGAACATTATATTCCCCCTTATTTGACCTTATTTTGGTCATACCTTCAGTAATTCTGATTCTAGCTCTGTTCTTCTAGTACCAATAGATATCCCTGATTGAGAGCTTCATTTTGAATACCCATTTGATGGGGTTAAACTTCTTCCTCTGTATTTCAGATGAGAGGTGAAAATTAAGTTTTATGCCAGCAACAACTTTGAGCAGGAATAACTTTGTTATTCTTTGTGCTATGATGATGGGACTTGTATAGTTGTGAAGAGGTGAGTTTTCTCTTTCTTTTGATACTTTTTGAGTCTGTTTGGCACAGCTCCATGTTTTGGTGGTATCTGGGCTTTACGGTTGGTGTATGGTATTTTGGCTGTCATGCTTGTGCTCTGGTTTTGAGTCACAGGCTGACATACCCTCCCTCTAGGAAATACTCATCATTGATGAGACTTTTCAGTCCTCCTAGGGCCGTTAATATTCTTAGATGGAGGTTCCCATCTGATATGGCATCTCCTGCCAACCATTTGTCTGTATCTGCTGTCTGGTTCTTAAATCTGACCAAGTACTGTCTCTGGTCTTTACCATTCAGTGTAATCTTCCTGGCCTTGATTATTTTCTTCACAGGGCCAGGGGAGTCATCCCCCTCCACTATTTCTGGTGGAGTGGGATTTCTCTTCCTGGGAGGAACTTATCCTCCTGTCTGGAAGTATGGCTTAACTAAACTCACTGGGAACACTGGGTGTTTCCTACAAGATTCCTCTGTGAGTTTGACTTCCACTGCATTTTTCCCTATCAGCTTAATGATAGTGATGGGACCTAAAAATTAGTCTCTAATGTTCTTTGGTCCATTAAGATTGTTGAAGTTGAGTGTGGAAACTAACGCCTGGTCCCATTGTTTGAAATCAGGTTCCATGTGAGATTTGTCCCACCTTTGTTTGTTGTATTCTTTTCCCTCAGATATTCATCTAGCAGCTGTATCAAAAGCCCTCTTCCACGTATCATGTAAGTCTTTGGCTGTTGGGTGGATAGTCAGAAGATTTTTCTTCAGGTGATCCACAGGCAATAGGGTGTTCCACCCTTTTTCTACCAGTGAGGGTGATTTCCCTGTTGTGGAGTTCTGGCTTGTGTTCTAAGCCAGTTGGAATTCTGGTAAAAGGGTAACCCAATCATGGTTGTATCCTTTGTGGTCCTTGTATTTCATGCAATATGCACAGAATCTTCTGATTATGTCCTCCATTGTTTGGCTCATCCATTCAGCTAAACCATCTGTCTGTGGGTGGTAAGCTGTGGTGAATTCAAGTTTAGTACCAAGCATGTCATACCAGTTGGTCCATAATTCTGATGTGAATTTTGGGTCCATATCCCTAATGATAACTTTAGGGACTCCACAGGAGGATGTCATGTTATTGCAAAATAACAAGGCACTATTCATTGCTGTGTCTTCCTTGTGACATGGTAGGCACTTCACACTCTTTCTGAACCTATCAACTAGGATCACGAAAGCATTGAATTTGTCTTGGCTTCCTGGGACAATTCCTGTAACCCATTCCATGTTGATGGTTTCCCATGGGTGTTTGGGCTTCTCTATGCATTGAAGTAGCCCATACTTTTTCCCATTTTTTCTGTTTTCCCTCTGCATCGATCACAATTGTTTATATATTCACTTAACTCTTGGTCCCACTTGAGCCACCAAGCTATGCTTGCTACCCTTTCTTTGGTCCTGTCTTCACTCATGTGTCCCATATAGGGGCAATCATGGCATTCCTGCAGGATCAGGGATATACGGTCCGTTTCTACTACTGTGTGTCCACTTGTGTTCTTCTCTCTATGGTAGAGCAGGCCATCTATAAGGAAACATTTGTTGTCCTTATAGTCCCTCAACCAGGGTTCCTCTAACTGAGGTCCAGTTCTGTGCTCCTGTCCTTCTGTTGAAGAAGTTGCGACAGTATGCCTGTCAAGATGAGTCTATGATAAAGATTTAATGAGGCTATTTACAGCTTTAACTATGACAGTGACACAGATAAAGGTATTTAGAAAAGGTTTGATTAGAGATAAAAAGGGCTTTACTAATGAGAATTAGTGGTGGTTAGTGCTATTGAAAGCCCTGGGTGCAGCTTTACCTGTTGGGTTACAATAATAAAGACTACAATACTAAGATTTATAGTATAACCTGTTTATTTTCCAAGATTATACCTTTTTTTGAAAGTTGTACTACTTATGAATTCATAGAGGAAGTGAAGGTTTTCACTCTCAAGGACAGGCTTTTGGCTTGCAAAAGGCCTGAATAGTCTGGATTGGGCTCAGATGTGGCTTTGAAACCACATCTGGGCAGGTTTCACCAATACAGGGTAAAAAGCTTCATCTGGGGACCACACACCCTGATTCTGATGTGTATGATGCGTAGGATTCTGTATAGAACCTGTATGGGACCCCAGTATTGAATCAACTATGAGGTATTGAATTAAAAACAAGCTTCTTCATCAGTTTGACACCTCATAATCATGGTTATGGGATATTATCCCATGGTAAGGCTGTATTGGCCAAATTGTGGGATTTTGACCTTAAAACAGCCATACCATTGTCAGTATTTGAGATTTCAACCTCAAAATTGGTTCGGTGTGTAGCCCTGTATGTTTTCTAAACAATGGTACCTCATTTGATATGGTTATCATTAAGTATGGCAAAGTTATGCCATGTACAAGAGTTTTGTACATACGCGTGTTTTACGCAAAAATCTGTATTGGGCTTGTTTGCCCTATACCTTTTGTTCTAGATAGGATATGGACAAATTAATGGCACCATCAGATAGCCCTGGCTGTTTTCTTTCCAAAAAGACCCCACTTTAGGTATCTCACACTAAAACGGTAGAGGTTAGATGAGAGGTGAATATTTCATTCACCTTTATTTGGCTTGAATTTGGCCATAACTTCTGTAATACTGGTGCTAGCTCATGTTGGCTGGTGCCATTGGATATCCATGACATAGAGATTCAATTAGAATGCCCATTTGCTGGGGTTAAGCCTCTCACTCTGTATTTCAGATGAGAGGTGAAAATTAAGGTTTATGCTCAGCAACAACTTTGAGCAGGAATAACTTTTTTATTCTTTTTCCTATGATGATGGGACTTTTATATTTTGAGAGCAGTGCATTTACTCTTTCTTTCTTTACCTTTTGAGCTAATTTGGCTCAGCTCCATGTTTTGGTGGTATCTTTGCTCTACCATTGGTTTATGGTATTTGGCTGTCATGCTTGTGCTCTGGTTTTGAGTCACAGGCTTACATACCCTCCCTCTAAAAAGGCTCATCGTTGATGAAGATTTTCAGTCCCTCTAGAGGCTCTGAATCTCCTTAAATGAAGGTTCCCATCTGGTATGGCATCTTCTTCCAACCACTTGTCTTTATCAGCTGTCTGATTCTTGAATCTGACTAAGTACATTCTCTGATCCTTAACATTAAGTCTGATCTTCCAGGCCTTGATGATTTTCTTCACTGGTCCAGGTGAATCCTCCACTTCCACTATTTCTGGTGGTGTGAGATTCTTCTTCCTGGAGGGGAATTTATCCTCCTCTGTCTATAATTATGGCTTGACTAAACTCACTTTAAATACTGGGGGTTTCCTGGAAAATTCCTCTGTGAGTTTGACTTCCACTTCATTTTTCCCTATGAATTTAATTATAGTGAAGGGCCTTTCAAATGAGTCTCTCATTTTCTTAGGTACTTTGAGATTATTAAAGTTCAGTGTAGACACTAGCACTTGGTCCCCTTCTTTAAAGTCAGGTTCCATGTGTTATTTGTCCCACCTCTGCTTATTCTATTCTTTTGCCTCAACTACGCATTTGGCACCTGTGTCACAAGCTCTTTTCCACACTTCATGGAAATACTTGGCTTTGGTGTGGATGGTCAGAAGACTTTTCTTCAAGTGATCCACAGGTAATAGGGGATTCCACCCTTTTTCTACCAGTGCAGCTGTTTTTCCTGTGGTAGAGTGCTGACTTGTTCTATAAGCCAGTTGGACTGCTGGTAAAAGGGTAACCTAGTCATGGGTGTAACCTTCATGGTCCTTATATTCCATGCCATAGGCACGGAATCTTCTAAGGATGTCCTCCATTGTCTGGATCATCCTTTCAGCTAATTCATCTGTTTGTGGATGGTAAGCTGTGGAAAATGCAAGCTTGGTGCCAGGCATTTCTTAAAAGTTTGTTTTAATTCAGATGTGAACTTTGGGTCCCTATCATTGATGATGATATTAGGGACTCCACAGGTAGATATGATGTTGTTCCAGAATAACAGAGCGGCATCCATGGCTGTGTCCTCCTTGTGGCATGGTAGGCACCTCATACTCTTGCTGAACCTATCAACTATGATTAAGCAGGCATTGACGTTTCCTTTGCCTCCTGGGACAGGTCCTGCAACCCAGTCCATGTTGATGGTTTCCCATGGGTGTTTGGGTTCTTCTATGTTTTGAAGTAACCCATACTTTTTCCCATGTTCTCTATTTGCCTTCTGGCATCTTTCACAAGTGTTGATGTACTCACTCAAGTCTTGTTCCCATTTGGTCCACCAAGCAGTGCTTGCTACCCTTTCTTTGGTCCTATCCTCACTCATGTGTCCCATGTTGGGGCAGTCATGGCATTCCTGCAGGATCAAAGATATATGCTCTCTGTCTATTATTTTGAGTGCACTAGTTTGCCTCTCTCTATGGTAGGGCAGGCCATCTGTAAGGAAATATTTATTGTCCCTATAGTCCCTCAACCAGGGTTACTCTAACTGGATTCCAGTTCTGGGCTCCTGTACTTTTGTTGAAGGAGTTGCAACAATATGCCACATTGTTTGTGCTTGGAATATGTCTTCATCACTTCATTGAAAAATTCATTATGCAGTTCTGAGTAACTTATTCCCAATATGAGAGTTTCTGTTCCTTCTCAGTCAGTTTTCCCACTGTCTGGGGTACCACATTCTGGTGCCTACTCAGAAAATCTGACATTTTTCTTCCTGTTTTTTCCATGAGATGGATAGGAATATTAGCTGCTACTTCAGGGTCATAGGCTGGGTTTCTTTTGACATCATCCAGTGGCCATCTGCATTAGTATGACTTTTACTCTCTTTGTATATGATGGCCATATTACCTCTATACTCCTGGATGGCTATTTGCCACCTCAGCATGTGTCTACTGGTAGTCTTCATGTTTAGTAAAGACTTCCAGGCTCTGCAGTCTGTGTAGACTTCAAAGACTGCACCCTCCATATAATAGTGAAGTTTCTCTAGAGCCCAGACTAAGCATAGAAATTCATTCTGGGTGGCCCCATACCTGGATTCTGAATCTTTCAGCTTCCTAGGAATGTAACATATTACTTCCTCTCTTGGTTCACCATCTACAAGTTGTCTCTGGTGAAGGGCGACTCCTAAGCCTTGACTACATGCTGCATCTAAGTATAACTTGAATGGGAGTGCAAATTCAGGCCAGATGAGCATAGGTACATTTATCAGTTCATATTTGATCCTTTCATATGCATCCCTTCTTTCCTTGGTAATTTCAAAAACTACATCTTTTGAACATAACTTGTATAAACTACTAGTTATGTGGGAAAAACCTTTGATGTGGTTTCTATAGTATCTAGCAAACCCAAGGAAAGATTGCATCTATTTGATGTTTCTTGGTCCTGGTTTTTGAAGTACTACTGCTAATTTGTTCTGTTCAATTGCCAGACTAAGACCTGAGACTTCATGTCCTAGAGCTAGTAGCTCTTGTTGACCAAAATTGCACTTATTAAGTGAAATTTTCATATTTATGGGTGTGCATTTACATAGAACTCCATCTATGTACTGCACATGGTCTTCCCATGTGTCTTAGTATATAATTATGTCATCAATATATACTACCATTCAGCCTTCCAATATTTCTTTTTGAAATATGGTGTCCATGATCGTTTGGAAGTGGGCTGGTGCATTCTTGATGCCTAACGGCATCCTAGTGTACTCATATATGCCCATATGACATATGATTCTGATTAATTTCATGGAGATTTGTTTAACTCCATTCTGGTGGAAGCCTTTCATAGAATTAAAGTTGGTTATGTATTTGGCTTTTGCCAGTTTGTCTAATGCATGAGGTATCCTGAGTATAGGGTACCTGTCAGCTTTGGTGTAGTTATTCAGAGCTCTGAAATCTCCACAAATCCTAGACTTTCCATCATGCCAGGTGACCAGGAGAGGTGTGGTAATTCCTACTATTTCATTGTGTCCAATCCTTCTGATGACATCCATGTCCAGGATGTCATTGGTATGTTTTTCAAGTTCATTCCTGGTTTCCAGACTTGCGGGGTAAGGAGGCCTCCTGAGCATGGGTGGAAAACGTCTCTCCACATCCATATATAGCTCTATATCATGGCCTCTAATCTTTCCTAATGGTTCTCCACCAATGTCCAATGTTTGTCTATTCTTTCTCAGCAATTTCAGTGAACTTACTTTCTGTTTACTGGTGAGGGTAGTGCTAAAATGTCCCTCTCTGAATTCATTCAGTAGTTCTTCAAGAGGATCTTGGGCAGATATTTGGTATATATCAAGTGAAAGTTTATTTTCCTTGTTGGTACCAATTCTAATGTGCCTGTTCTTACTATTTTGAATATCTATGCCATATATCCTCTGGTAATCTGTGCCCAGAAAAATCCCTTGGATGTGGGCATCATCAAGCACAACAAACTATGGGTTGAGGCTGATGTTACCTTTTCTATGAGGTATAATTATCTCTTTGATAATTGTCCCAATGGAATTCATCTTCCGTGATGCACTCTTGAAGTTCTTTGCCTAGGTGGGTGTAAGGTTTGTCTATGAAACTCTTGATAATAGTAACAATATCAAGAGTACTATGACTGTCCTCAGTAGAAAAATATAATATAATGAAATATTATAACCACAAATTTAAATATAATTATTAAAAATAATTATATAAAAAAAATAAATTTAATTATTATTATAAAAATATAATAATAAAAAAAATAATAATTATAATAAATTATAATTATTCTATTATTGTTATAGTCACTGACAGTTATAACAATAAGAAGTGTAAAGCTCTTAATGAGACAATTACACGTGGAAAATAAGAATATTAACCACTTATAAATAATATAAATATTATTTATAAAAAGAATTAAACACACACTGTGTAGAAATAATTCTTTATAGAATAAAATTCTATATAAAAAAACTAATAATAGATAAAAAAATATAGAACTTTAAAGAAAACTTACTTATAATATTTATTTAATACAACAAGTTATAAAACAACAGTTATTATATTAAATAATGATTATAAGTTAAAAAAACGCCAAAAATCAATAAATTCAAAGATAAAACAACTTTTTATACTAAGATTTATGATTAAAGAGTTTTTGAGAGGAATTTGTGGATTTTAAAAGAGATTTAAGATGATAATTTTTATATAATGAAAGTTATTATAGATGATTACAACAATAATCTGAATTCTATGACTTCAATTCTTTAATTTAATAAATAAAGAATAAAAATAACTTAAGAATTACTTTAATAATAAGATTTTATATTTAATAAAACTTTACCTGTTTAAATGTCTAATATGATTGGATTGATATGAATGATGATGGACAAAAACAGTGATGAAAAGACTCTTTTTATGTCTTCAGAGCAGCTCTCATGATTCATAATGGATGTAGAGGGCGTGCTCAGATCAAAACTGAAAAACCATGCTTAAAAATTAAGTTCTTAACTTAAGGCAACTTATTTTTACTTCCAATTTAAATTTACCAGTGTTATTCTTAACTCCAAGTAACTTTAATCCTCATTTAGTTTAATTATTTTAAGTTTTAATATAAAGTAAGTTTATTTATATTAAATTTCATCACATGAACAACATAAAATTATAGTTTCAAGCAGAAATCTCTTAAACTTGATTTTTAATTGATTTTTTAAAGAAATCATAATTTTCTTTAAGCTTAATTAAAAAAGTAATTTTCCAGGCTAATTACCCAGGAAACTTACTAATAAAAGATACTTAAAATTTAACTTATATATTGATAATATTAAATTTTAAGCTGTGTGAAATTTTCAAGCAAATCCATTAAGATTTGGATTTTTAATGAATTTTTGAGGTTATTGCTATTTTTCCACGTAAAATAGCAATACACACCAAACCTTAGCTTTTTGATAAGGTTTCAATGCTTGGAACCTTAAGGTTTTAAGCTTAATTAAGCTTTGACAGTTCTTAAAACCTTAATTTCAAGCCTGCATATTGGGATTTACCCTTTGGCAGCTTGAAATTCCTGTCTAAATTGGGATAAAACCAGTTTAAACCTTAAGGTTGGATCAAAGTCTAATCTTAAAGTTTAAATAAGGTTGAAAATCCTCCAATACAGTTGGACAACCTTAATTGAATCATTGCAGATCCAAAAAGTTGGGTACCCCAGCTCTATTTGGTCTTTTTCCTTTGTCCCACCTTTTTGCGTGGATTTTGCCCTTTTATTTATTTAAAGCCATACTATGGCCTTAAACCCTTTTAAATTGAGCTCACGCAGGATTTACATTCTGTATGGCAAATCCTTAGCCAATTCAGTAAATATACACCACACCTCAATTTTAACTAAAATTTTGGTAAAGTTGCATAAACCTTATGTAACTTTAAATTTAAGCTTAATTAAGCTTAAATTTAACAATTTTAAAAAAATGTTAAAAAAGTTACATTAGTACTGTGAGATTCTTAAATCTTCTAATAACATAAAAAATAAGTGTTTTTGGGTATAACACCCTATGGGTGTACCCTAGGTTATTTTTGGTGTAGAATCCAAAAATGACATAATAATTATAACTTTGTTCATCCAAAAAAAAGTTATACTTATTTTTTGTTATTTTTTATTTTAAATTCAACTAAAAAGTCTGTTTAAGACAAATTTAATTGTTTATAAAATCATTTGTGGCCTTATGGGTATGTTAAACATACCTCACAGGCTCACATTCCCTACCACCAAAAAAAATTGTACCACAATTTTTCTTTTGAAGTATACCCCCAAGTTATTTGGGGGGGGTATAATCCACTGTCCAACCTCTCTACTTATACTGTTCAAGTATGTAAAGCACACAATTCAAACTTTTTATTGAGTAATTGGTCTTCTCTCATGTCTGAATCTTCTGAGAAACTTTTGGGAATCAGGTATTTTACTTTCTTCAACCCACTCATCTTCATGTTGTGGATTCCTGTACCTGACTAAGTATTCTCTTTCATTTTTACCCCTAAGTCTTCTTTCTTTCAAGACTTTCAGTACTTTCTTTTCCTCACTTGGTTCAAGTGGGGGTACTTCTAAGGGTGTTTCATTTATTAAAGGAAATAATTCCTTATCACTTGATGTGTAATTCTTCACAAGACTGACAGGGAAAGTTGGGTGTTTGTTTCCTAACTCTCCTGAAAGTTCTACTTGCACTGCATTTGTCCCATGTAGCGTTTTAATAATAAATGGTCCTGCAAAGGAATCTTTCAATTTCTTTGGTCCTTTAATATTATTAAAGTTCAAGGTTGAAACTAGTATTAAGTCCCCTACTTTGAATTCTGGTGTCTTATGACTTTTATCCCACTTCTGCTTAACATATTCAAAGGCATCATTCATGCTTTGATTTGCATGATGTCTCACTTTATCAAGCAGCAGCTTAAAGCTTGAAGCAGTTGGATGAATGTCAACCAAATCTTTTTTCAAAGTATCAACTGGAAGTTTGGGGTTCCATCCTTTTTCCAACATTGCAGGAGTCTTGCCTGTTGAAGCATGGATGGAGGTCTTGTAGGCTAATTCCAATGCTGGTATAAGAGTACACCAATCATGGGTAAAGCCATCAGAATCTTTAAACTCCAGGCCATAAGCACAAAATCTTCTGATCATGTCCTCAAGGGTTTGAATCATTCTTTCTGCCAGTCCATCTGTTTGTGGATGGTAGGCTGTTGAAAATGATAATTTTGTACCCAAAATCTTATGTAGATTAGTCCATAAGGCTGATGTGAATTTTGGGTCTCTATCACTAATGATATTTTTAAAGAGACCAGTATGGGATATGACTCTGTTCAAAATCAAAAGAGCTGTATCCATAGCTGTGTCATCTTTATGACATGGTAAAAAGATTAGTGTTTTGCTATATTTGTCCACAATAACAAGACATGCATTGTAACTCTTATCACCTCCAGGTGGTAAAGCAGTTACCCAATCCATGTGAACCACTTCCCATGGGGTACTTGGTTCTTGAATATGGATCATTAAACCAAATCTTTTACCAGTAGCTTTATTGGCTTTCTGGCATCTATCACAACTATGACAGTACTCAATGACATCTTTTCTCCAAGATGGCCACCAGGCACATGTCTTAATTCTTTCCATTGTTCTGTCTTCAGACAGATGTCCAGAATAAATGTTATCATGGCATTCTAGTAGTATTGTGTTAATCAACATTCTACTACATAGGACCATGACACATGTGTGTTTAGATCTATGATATAGTATACCATCAAATAAATGAAATCTTCCATTATCATAAGATGTTTTCCAAATATCATCCAGAGAATTAGCCAAGGCTATATCTTTACAATCTTTGTCAAGTAGAGCAGTAAGAATATGACAATTCTTATCTTGCTTGTAGCTTTCTCTAACTTCTTCAAAGAATTCTGTTCCAACATCTGTGATATTAATTCCTTCAATTGGAATTTGAGGTTCTGCACTTGTAGGAACATAGGCAGGATTATCAGGTGTATTGGGTAATGCCCATCTACTCAAGCCATCAGCATTCTTATGAATATTTCCAGCTTTATGTACTATGGTCATATTGCCTCTATACTCCTGTATAGCAATCTGCCATCTTAACATGTGTCTGTTTGGAGTTTTCATGCTAAGAAGTGATTTTACTGCATTACAATCAGTAATTACTTCAAACACACTACCATCAAGATAGTAATGAAGTTTTTCCAGAGCCCAAACAAGGCAAAGGCACTCCATTTGGCTAGCTCCATATCTTGCCTCAGTAGGTTTAATTTGTCTTGAAATAAAACAAATTGGACCTTCATAAGGCTTGTCATTGACAATTTGAACTTGATGAATAGCAGCTCCTAAACCATCACCACATGCATCAATATACAGCTTGAAAGGAAGTTTCCAGTCTGGCATCAATAATAATGGTGCATTGGTCAAGGCATACTTGATTTTATCATATGCTTGAATTCTCTCCTGTGTCATTTCAAAAACAGTTTGTTGATCACAAATTCTGTATAATGTTCTGGCATGGATTGCAAAATCTTTAAGGTGTTGCCTGTAATAACTGGCAAATCCTAAGAAAGACATCATCTCTTTTTTGTTCTGGGGCATTTGTTTCAGTAAGACTGCAGCCACTTTGTTTTTGTCAACACCAAGGCTCAGTCCTGATACTACATGTCCCAGAGCTTTTCACTCATGAAACCCAAAATTACATTTTTTAAGAGAAATTTTCATGTTCACTTGTAGAATTTTCTTAAGTACTAATGAAAGTCTCTCTAAATGTGATTGCCAGGTTTCTGAACAAATGATAATGTCATCAATATAAATGATCAACCATCCCTCTGATAATTCATGTGGGAATATGGTATTCATCATTCTTTGATAATGAGAGGGTGCATTTTTAATACCAAAAGGCATCCTCAAGTATTCATAAATACCACAATGAGCAATTATTCTCAATAGTTTCCTAGCATGAGGTGTTAGAACATTCTGATGGAAGCCTTTAAGAGCATCCATGGAAGTAATAAACTTTGCTTTGGATAATTGAGTCAAAGTCTCATGGATTCTAGGGATTGGATACCTGTCTGGAATAGTATAGGTATTCAGTGCTCTAAAATCACCAACCATCCTTGACTTATCATTATGCCAAGTAATGATTACCGGAGTTGTGACTTCCACTTCCTCATTGTGTCCAGCTTTTCTAAGAACTCCCAGTTTCATTAGCTCATTAATATGACTTTCTAATGCTTCTCTAGCCCTAGGGCTAGCTGGGTAAGCTGGTCTTCTTAATAGTGGGGGATAAGGTCTCTCCACATTAAGCATGATATCCACTTCATGGCCTTTTATAGCCCCAAGTGGTTCATCATCAGAAGCAAAGGCTTTTTTAAATTGAAATAAAATTTCAATAAGTTCTTCCTTCATTTCTGGTGTTAATTCAGGACTAATTTGTGCTTCACTTAATTGATCTGACACAAATCTTTCTTTACTAACATTTTTTACTTGTTGAATGACAGTAATTTCTTTTCTTTCTGGAGAAAAAGCAAATTTTTGCCTTTTATTTTCCCCTATAGTGAAATATCTGTCCTTATGATTATTAATATCAATACCATAGATATTGAGATAATCATTTCCAAGTATAAAGTGTTGTGAAGTACAATTATTCATAACAACAAATTCAGCTTTCAATCTCATACTTCCTGCAGGGTGAGGAAATATTATTGTAGCTTCAAATATACCCAAAGGATGCATATTCTGGCTAGCACTGCTGAATTTCACACCTTCAATTGGCATCAACCTGTCTTGCCAATTGGTATAAATTTTGTCAAGATAATCTTTTCCAACACAAGTGCAAAAAGCACCTGAGTCAAGATGTATCTTGGCTTCTGTGTTATTTATCACAATATTAGTGATACAAGATGACCCAGCTGTATAACCTTTCCCTCTGGCAGGTTTGGTTTTTTGCATTTTGGCATCTTGCACATGTATGAGATCCATACATTCATCACTGTACTGTGGTAAGTGAGTATGTACCTCAGTGACCTCAAAAGAAACATTAATATTTTCTATACTAAGTTCTTCTGATGTTTCTTCTTCTTCTGAAGGTTCAGAATCACTTTCATGTAAAGATACATCAGTTTCTTTTGTGTCCTCCACTTTTTCAGCATTTATCTCATTGACTCTTGTCTTTTTTGGACAAGTGTTTGCTAAATGAGATGTACTGCCACATTTATGACATTTCAAAGGAGGTCTGTCATGTGGTTTATTTGGTTTGGAAATTGGTTTCCCACTAGTCTTGTTGTCTATTGGGGGTTTATACCAATTTCTTCCAATTTTTGTTCTAGTAGTGATATCCTCCATAGCATTGATATAATCTTCTGTAGAGCAAGGCTCAATACATCTGCTTCTTATAGCATGCTCAAGGTCACCACCACACTTTCTTAATATCCTTTTATGTACCATTGGTTCAGACATATCAGGATGAAGGGCAGTTAATCTGTCCTTCTGTTTAAGAAACCAATTCATGGGCCTGTCCCTCTCAATATTAAAAATGGCTTCTTCAAAAGAACTTTCCATTCTAAATCTCCAGGAATCATTTTCCCATTTGGAAATAACTTGTTCTTTCCACCAAGGCCAGGAATGTTTACCATGGTCTTGTCTCATTTTATAATACCATTTCTTAGCTGATTTGGTAAATAATGAGTGTAATCTGGCACTTATGTATTCATCTGGTATGTTAAAGTCTTCTTTAAACATATCAATTGTTTTCATAAATTCCATATGATTATATTCCCCTTCACCACTGAAGGTTGGCCATTCCTCTAATCTAGGAATGTCTTTTAAATTGCAAGCAGTTTCCACATCATTACTTGAAATTGTATGATGTAAATCATTATTCAAGTTAAGAACATTTCTGTCAAGAAATGGTGTGGATTGCCTTGGCAATTCATTTTTTAGTGATATATTATTAATACTTGATTGAATATCTTCTTTCAATTCAAGTCTTGCTTTATCACTTTTTTCCAATTGTTCTTGAAAAAGAGCTGCATTGTGACCAGTTGAATTTTCCAAGTTTTGAACTTGTATTTTCAATTCTCTTAACTGTCCAGTTATAAAAGAAATTGAATTCTCATCTGGTTGATTGAGTAAGGTAACTTTATGCTCAAGTCTTTCACAAATTTGCGTCAAAGACAAAATATTTGCCTTATTAACATTTTCAAGGCCAATAATGGTCTTTTGTTGGTCTTTTACTTGTAAAATCTCATTACCCAACTTCTGTTGGACATAATCAAATGCTTTAAATTTTGTCATAATTTCTTTATTACAAGATTCAAAGTGAGTTACAAGCTTTACAAGGTCTATTTCTTTGGAAAGGATTGGTTCAATCTTTCCTCCTCCTTGTTTTTGAATTCCATCAAAGTTCTTGCCATATTAAACACATTGTCCATGGCTGTCTTTTCCTTCTTTGGAATCCTGTAATTCTGAGGGTAAGGCTTGTTCCACTTGGGCTTTGCCTTTCCCTTTGCCTTTTGCTTGCCCTTCTGGTTGGTCTTTGGGGCTTGCTTGGGCGTGTTTGGCACTTGTTGAGGCGGATTTTTGCTGGTGGATGCTTGAGGAGCTTCCACTTGGCTGTTGTCCTTGCCTTGGGCCAACTTCTTCTTCTGGTCTTCTGATAACATGCTTTGGTTTTTCAACCAAACTTTTATCTGTTGGACTTGCCCTTTGACAGACATTGGTGTCCAACCCAATAGAAGATCTTCTGTCTTTTCTGGCCCCATGAACTTCTTCACTTGAAGATAAGAGTTCATGGTGCCTATCCAAAGACTTGGAAGGAGTTCCCACTCTTGTTGTTTTGACGCCAGGAACCAGTTTTTCCATTGGGATTGATAAATTTCCACAGTTGCCTGTTGGAAATGGTTCAGGTCTAACAGCAATAGCAGTTATGTCAGCTTCTGGACTCTCAAGAAGAGGTTCAAAGGTGCTGGCTAACCTTTGGGAACTGGTGGAAGTTCTGGCATCCTCCATTTGTGCCTCTCCTCTGGGAGGACATTCTTGCCTTTTGGATCTATGGCTGGAATTTCCTGGTCCAGATCCATTTGATTGGATGGAGTAATTGCTTCCACTTCTAGTAGGAGTCATTTCACGTCAATTTTGATAAAAATTAAAGTAAAAAAATGGATTGAAATCACCTGCAGGACCTTTAAAGGGCTCTTTGGTTATTAAACCCCTTGGTGCTGGGCTGGTTTGAATTTCAATGCTTGACTCTGAGGATTCAGAGTCTGAAGAATTTTCTCTGATGGAAGACACTAGAGAAATTAAAAATATAAGTTATTTTATCAAACAATAGAAATAACTTATAAACTCAACTTATTGAATAAAGTTGTTTTTATGTAATTTATGGCAAATTACGTCAAAAATAAAGAAAAATGTCTATGATAAAAGAAAAAAATATTTTTAGTAAAGATTTTTTATTTTTAAAAGATTTTTTTATTTGATTTATTATTTTCTTTAAAGAAAAAAAAATAATAATTATGCAATTAACAAGTTATTAATCAAAATTATATTTATTATTCACTTTATACTAGAATAACTCAAAGAATAAATTTCAAGTCTGTGATGTGAAAAAGCCACTGGTTAGACAAAAGAAATTTATTCCAAGTCACTCAATAGTGTATTGTTTCAAACAATATTCTTAAGAAAAAATAACTTTATTAATATTATAAAGATTATTTATAAGGGATAATTCCCAAAAAAGCCAATATTAAGACAAATATGGCAATTTTACGTCAAAAAAAAAGTAAAATAAGGTCTAGAATATGATTTATGTCCCAAAAATTGGTTTAAAATCACGGCCAGGCCCCCAAATGTAAGGTTTGTCTATGAAACTCTTGATAATAGTAACAATATCAAGAGTACTATGACTGTCCTCAGTAGAAAAATATAATATAATGAAATATTATAACCACAAATTTAAATATAATTATTAAAAATAATTATATAAAAAAAATAAATTTAATTATTATTATAAAAATATAATAATAAAAAAAATAATAATTATAATAAATTATAATTATTCTATTATTGTTATAGTCACTGACAGTTATAACAATAAGAAGTGTAAAGCTCTTAATGAGACAATTACACGTGGAAAATAAGAATATTAACCACTTATAAATAATATAAATATTATTTATAAAAAGAATTAAACACACACTGTGTAGAAATAATTCTTTATAGAATAAAATTCTATATAAAAAAACTAATAATAGATAAAAAAATATAGAACTTTAAAGAAAACTTACTTATAATATTTATTTAATACAACAAGTTATAAAACAACAGTTATTATATTAAATAATGATTATAAGTTAAAAACACGCCAAAAATCAATAAATTCAAAGATAAAACAACTTTTTATACTAAAATTTATGATTAAAGAGTTTTTGAGAGGAATTTGTGGATTTTAAAAGAGATTTAAGATGATAATTTTTATATAATAAAAGTTATTATAGATGATTACAACAATAATCTGAATTCTATGACTTCAATTCTTTAATTTAATAAATAAAGAATAAAAATAACTTAAGAATTACTTTAATAATAAGATTTTATATTTAATAAAACTTTACCTGTTTAAATGTCTAATATGATTGGATTGATATGAATGATGATGGACAAAAACAGTGATGAAAAGACTCTTTTTATGTCTTCAGAGCAGCTCTCATGATTCATAATGGATGTAGAGGGCGTGCTCAGATCAAAACTGAAAACCCATGCTTAAAAATTAAGTTCTTAACTTAAGGCAACTTATTTTTACTTCCAATTTAAATTTACCAGTGTTATTCTTAACTCCAAGTAACTTTACTCCTCATTTAGTTTAATTATTTTAAGTTTTAATATAAAATAAGTTTATTTATATTGAATTTCATCACATGAACAGCATAAAATTATAGTTTCAAGCAGAAATCTCTTAAACTTGATTTTTAATTGATTTTTTAAAGAAATCATAATTTTCTTTGAGCTTAATTAAAAAAGTAATTTTCCAGGCTAATTACCCAGGAAACTTACTAATAAAAGATACTTAAAATTTAATTTATATGTTGATAATATTAAATTCTAAGCTGTGTGAAATTTTCAAGCAAATCCATTAAGATTTGGATTTTTAATGAATTTTTGAAGTTCTTGCTATTTTTCCACGTAAAATAGCAATACACACCAAACCTTAGCTTTTGATAAGGTTTCAATGCTTGGAACCTTAAGGTTTTAAGCTTATTTAAGCTTTTTAAGCTTAATTAAGCTTTGACAGTTCTTAAAACCTTAATTTCAAGCCTGCATATTGGGATTTACCCTTTGGCAGCTTGAAATTCCTGTCTAAATTGGGATAAAACCAGTTTAAACCTTAAGGTTGGATCAAAGTCTAATCTTAAAGTTTAAATAAGGTTGAAAATCCTCCAATACAGGTGGACAACCTTAATTGAATCATTGCAGATCCAAAAAGTTGGGTATCCCAGCTCTATTTGGTCTTTTTCCTTTGTCCCACCTTTTTGCGTGGATTTTGCCCTTTTATTTATTTAAAGCCATACTATGGCCTTAAACCCTTTTAAATTGAGCTCACGCAGGATTTACATTCTGTATGGCAAATCCTTAGCCAATTCAGTAAATATACACCACACCTCAATTTTAACTAAAATTTTGGTAAAGTTGCATAAACCTTATGTAACTTTAAATTTAAGCTTAATTAAGCTTAAATTTAACAATTTTAAAAAAATGTTAAAAAAGTTACATTAGTACTGTGAGATTCTTAAATCTTCTAATAACATAAAAAATAAGTGTTTTTGGGTATAACACCCTATGGGTGTACCCTAGGTTATTTTTGGTGTAGAATCCAAAAATGACATAATAATTATAACTTTGTTTATCCAAAAAAAAGTTATACTTATTTTTTGTTATTTTTTATTTTAAATTCAACTAAAAAGTCTGTTTAAGACAAATTTAATTGTTTATAAAATCATTTGTGGCCTTATGGGTATGTTAAACATACCTCACAGGCTCACAGTGGGCAAGAGCTGGTTTTCCCAGTTTGGGAACTAGTTTTTCAGTTAATTTCTGGCCACTATGAAGCAGTGTCCTCCACTTTTAATGATCAATGGATGTTGAGAATTGTCAAAACAAACAGTCATTTTTTTGGCTTTTCCATCTGTGGATCTTGTGTGTGTTTGCACAAGCTTTCATTGGCAGCATCTTGTGGTATGCCTGCTTCCAACTGTATGTCCTGGATTTCTAGTGGGGTTTCCTCTTGATATTCCACTAGGAATTCTTCTCTTGGGGCTTGGTAATCATCAGAGTTTTCTCTGAGGGAATCACCCATAGAGTCTGATTCAGAATCCTCTGTTGGGTATTCCTCCTCTGGGACTTTCTCAATGGCATAGACCTTTCTCTTTGCCTTTGGACAGTTTTTGGAATAGTGGTCTGTTGAACCACAGTTGTGACAAGAGTCTTTCTTCTTTGCCACTTCTTCCACCCTTCTGCTTGGCTTGTCTTTAAACTCCTACCTGAAAGGTTGTTTCTCTTTGAAACCACTGCTTTTATATGGGGTTTATTTCCCTATATTAGTTCTTTTCCTTACATCTTTCAAGGTATGTGCAATGTCATCTAGAGTGAAATTTTGGTTGCATCTGCATTTCACTGTATGCTCTAGTTCTCCTGGCATTTGTGTCACTAGTTTTTTATTCCTCATCTGAATGTTCATTTGAGGATCAATGGCTTTAAGTCTTTTATACTTTCTTAGACACCACTAATATGGATCTTTGTCCACAGAGTATTTGTCATTTTCAAATGACATGGTCTTCTGCCATATCCAAGTACCATTTCTGTACTTTTGGATCATTTTACTCTTCCACCATGGCCAGCTTCTTCTGCCATGGATTTCTTTCATTTCTGTGTACCATAAACTAGCATGTCCTTAAAATGCTGTATGAAGTGTAGCAGTAATCCACTACTCTGGTATTCTTGGTATATCAATGCAGAGTCCAGCAATATAATCAATGAGCTTCATATGATCATATTCTCCCGTTCCAGAGAATTTGGGCCAGCTTGAGGCCTCAGGAAGCTGTTTCAAGGCTTCCTTCTCTGAATAAGACATATTATCTCCATCCTGGTATTGTGATGAAAATCTTGCCTTATTCATCAACATGGAATCTGGTTTGATGCCATCTTGTTGATATTGATTATCCATAACATGGCCTTGTGGTTGGGGCTTCATGCTATGGTAGACATTAGACAGTTTGTTTATGTCTTGATCCAGACAATCCCTGACCCTTTTGCTGTAGTGTTGTTCTTCAAAGGCTAGATTCAACCTTTTGTTGGTTTCTTGAGAGGCTTTGCTCAATTGAGCATGTCTTTCTCGAGGTTTTTTAACAATTTCGTCCATGGAGGCTGTCAATATTTTCATCCTCTCATGGCTTGCTTCAAGTTCTGCAAGATGCTTTTGATTTTTCTCAGCATATTGGGAAATGTTTAACCACAGTGCATCACTGTTTAGGTTACTCTCAGGTGTGAAAACATTATGTTCAATCTGAGTGGGGGTAATATTTCTATTAATAGGACTACTGATTCTAGAGTGATTTACGACTCCTTCTGGTTCTTGTCCACTTCTTTCATCAAATCTAACAGCTTCTGGATCATTGGTTCTTACTCTCCCTTCTCTGGCTGAAGGTGGTCCTGTTTTTGCCCTTGAATCCTTGTCTTCTCCTGGAAACTTCCTGGGATTGTGAAGAATGGTGACTCTTGGCCACTGATCTGTTGGTTTCTGAATGGTGTGAAGCCACTGGAGAGCTGATTTGGCCTGCTCCCTGTGAGCCTGAAGGAATCTGAGTATTCCCTGTCTGGGTCAGCTGTTCTTCTATAGCTTGGATAGTGGCTTGATTCTCTCTTATCCTGTTTGCCATCACCGCCAGCATTCTGAATTTCCTGGTGGGATTCCAACCTTTGGTGATTACCATAAGGTCTTTGAGGTCTATCTCTTTGAGACAAATCTTCTGGAAACTTGCTCCAAATTCTGCCAAGTGGGATTCCAGGTTGAACCTTTTGTTGTCCATGCTCCATTGAAGTAAATCTTTGAGGAGTTGGTGGAGCTCAAGAGCTTGATCCATATCTTTCCAGTCCTCTGGTTTGAGGTTCCTGTTTAATTGGAAAGCGAATGGCAGGGTGGGTATGATTTCCCTCAGTGTCTTGCCATCCACCACTGTGTCCAAGGTTTCCTCTTCCAGGTCTTCTGGTTCTGGACAAGCCTTCTCTGTCCTCTGGTTGGCTCCTTTGGAAGCCAAGGTTTCTGAGGTGTACAGGTGACATATCAGTGTTTGCAAGCAGTCAAAAACCTTATGTTCCTAGGGTATTTACCTTTGACTGTGCCTTGTACAAATTGTTTGTCTTCTGTATTTTGCAATTTACCTTTAGAGGTTATAACTGGGTTAATTATGGTAATTTTCTCTGTACAAGTGGTTAAGGTTTGTTTACCTTGTATTGAAGCAGAGTTTGGTGGTTTTTTATTCCTCTGAGTGGCAATGGGTGTCCACTTTTCTGCTGTAATCAGGCCTTTAATATGCCTCTTTCCCTTGCCCTTGCTGCCCTCTGGTTCTGAGGATGTCACTGGTGTGCTGGCCTGTTACTGGGTCTCAAATGTTATGTAGTTTTCTTCCACTGAATCAAACAGGAAAAGAGGGCTTAATTTCAGTTAAGACTTGTTAAAATTCTGTTTGAACATCTAAGAATGGCCTCTGGGCTTGTATGTTACTACAATATGCCCTTGTATAATTAAGGTGTAATTGAATTAACAATTTCATGTCAGAAATACAGCTTACAGATATGTGGTACACTTTTTGTATGCCAGTATCTCACAGATTGACTTGTAATTAGCAAATAATATCTGATAAAAAGTGGTATGTAAGAGCGTAATTGAATCAACAATACACCCAACCACACCTCAACTGTTGGTTTTACAGTAAGAGGTGTCCTTATTTAATTAAAAAAAGGACTTTATTAATGGCTTAAAGTGCTTTTATATGTAAAACAAGCCAAAACTAAGGGTCTTGTGGTGATTAAATTAAAATCAACCACACAAAAATATGATTAAAAAAGATAAATAATGGTGGTATATGACATATACCACTGTAAAAATATATATAAGATATATATTAAATATATATTGATTCAAACATTATGCCTAAAAAAGATAAAGGAATTTGTAAGAATAAAGAAAATAAGAGAAAAACGCACTTATAATATACAAAAGGTTAAAAAAATATTGCCAGGCCCCCAAAATGTCAGGCTGAGTCTATGATAGACATGTAATAAGGCTATTTACAACTCTAACTATGACTTTGACATGGAGAAAGGTATTCAAAGAAGGTTTGATTAAAGATAAAAAGGGGTTTACTAATGAGAATTAGTGGTGGTGAGCACTATTGAAAGCCATGCTTGCAGCTTTACCTGTTGTGTTACAATAATAAAGACTACAATACTAAAATTTATAGTATAAACTGTTTATTTTCCAAGAGTATAGCTTTTTTGACAGTTTTACTACTTAGTAATTCAAGAGCAGGATGGGGATTCCTTTTCTGGAACTGAAAAGGCCTCCTTTTATCCTGAAATGGGGTGAAAAGGCTGCTAGACCCTTTCACGTAGAGGAAGTGAAGATTTTTCACTATCAAAGACAGGATTGTTGTTTTCAAAAGGCCTTTATAGCCTTTATTGGGCTTAGATATGGTGTTGAAACTGCATCTGGGCAGTTTTCACCAATACAGGGTGAAGAGTTTCATCTGGGAACCACACAGGCTGATTCTGACATGTATGATGCGTAGAATGCTGTACAGAACCTGTATGGGATCCCAGTATTGAATGAACTATAAGCTATTGAAGTAAAAACAAGCTTCTTTGTCAGTTTGACACCTCATAATCATGGTTATGGGATATTATTCCATGGTAAGGCTGTATTTGCCAAACTGTGGGATTTTGACCTTAAAACAGACATAGCTATGTCCGTTTTTGCAATATCAACCCCAAATTTGTTCAGTGTGTATCCCTGTATATGTTCTACACAATGGTACCTCATTTGATATTTATATAATTAAATATGGCAAAGTCTTGCCATGTACAAGATTTTTTTCCATATGTGTGATTTAGGCGAAAAGCTGTATTGGGCTTGTTTTCCTTATAACTTTTGTTCTAGATAAGATATGGGGAATTGAATGGGACCATCAGATATCCCTTATTGTTCTCTTTCCAAAAAGACCCCAATTTAGGTATCTCACGCTAAAACTTTAGAAGCTAGATGGGAGGTGAATATTTTATTCAGCCTTATTTGGCCTGAATTTGGCTATAGCTTCTGTAATATTTGTGCTAGCTCAGTTTGACTGGTACCATTAGATAGCCCTGAACTAGAGCTTTATTTTGAATACCCATTTGATGGGTTTAAGCCTGTTACTCTGTATTTCAGATGAGAGGTGAAAATTAAAGCTTATGCTCAGAAACAACTTTGAGCAGGAATAACTTTGTTATTCTTTGTCCTATGATGATAGGACTTGAATATTTGGAAAGCAGGGAGTATCCTCTTTCTTTTGATACCTTTTGAGATAATTTGGCTCATCTCCCTGTTTTGGTGGTATCTTGGCTTTACCATTGGGTTATGGTATTTGGCTGTCATGGTTGTGCTCTGGGTTTAAGTCACAGGCTGACAATGCCACACTGTTTTTGTTTGGCATAGGTCTTTATTACTGCACTGAAGAGTTCATTTTGCAGCTCTGAGAAATGTATTCCCAATATGGGAGTTTCTGTCCCTTCTGATTCAGTGTTTCCACTGTCTGAGGTACCACTTCCTGGTACCCATTCAGAAAATCTGAAGTTCTTCCTCCTATCTATTTCCATGAAAGGGATAGGAATCTTGGCTGCTACTTCAAAGTCATAGGCTGGGTTGCTTTTGAAATTATCTAGTGGCCATCTTCTGAGGCCTTCTGCATTGGTGTGGCATTTGCCTTCTTTGTATATGATGGTCATATTTCCCCAAACTCTTGCATTGCTATTTTCCACCTCAACATGTGTCTATTGGTAGTCCTCATGTTCAGTAAATACTTCAAGGCTGTGCAGTGTGTGTAGACTTCAAAGACTGCACCCTCCCAATAATAGTGGAGTTTCTCTAGCGCCCATACTAAGCATAGGCATTCAGGTTGGTGTACCCATACCTGGCTTCTGAATCTTTCAGTTTGCTAGAGATGTAGCATATTACTCCCTCTCTTGGTTCACGATAAACAATTTATCTCTGGTGAAGGGCTGCCCTTAAGCCTTGTCTACATGCTGAATCTATATATAAGCTGAATGGTAGTTAAAATTCAGGTAAGATAAGCACAGGTGCATTAGTGAGTTCATGTTTTATCCTCTCATATGCATTCTTTCTTTCCTTGGTAATTTCAAAAACTACATCTTTGGAACATAACTTGTATAAACTACTAGTTATGTGGGAAACGTTTCTGATGTGGTTTCTGTAGTAGCTAGCAAACCCAAGGAAATATTGCATCTCTTTGATGTTCTTTGGTGCTGGCTTTTACATTACTGCTGCTATTTTATCTTGGTCTATGGCCAGACTAAGACCTGAGACTTTGTGTCCCAGTTCCAGTAACTCTTGTTGGCTAAAATTGCACTTCTTAAGTGAAATTTTCAAATTGATGGGTGTGCATTTATGTAGGACTCTGTCTATGTACTGCACATGGTCTTCCCATGTCTCTGAGTATATAATTATGTCATCAATATATACTACCATCCAGCCTTCCAAAATTTCTTCCTGAAATATTGTGTCCATAATCCTTTGGAAGTGAGCTGGTTCATTTTTGATTCCAAATGGCATCCTGGTGTACTCATATATGCCCATATGGCATATTATTCTGATTAGTTTCATGGATTTTGGTTTAACTCCATTTTGGTGAAAGCCTTTCATACAATCCATCTTGGTATGTATTTGGTGTTTGCCATTTTGTCTAGGGCATGAGTTATCCTTGGTATAGGGTACCTGTCAGCTTTTGTGTAGTTATTCAGAGCTCTGAAGTCCCCACACAACCTATATTTCCCATCATTCCAGGTGATAGGGACAGGAGTGGTGATTTCCACTATTTCAGTGTGTCCTATCTTCCTGATGACATCCATTTCTAGGAGTTCATTGATGTGTTTCTCAATTTCCTTGCTAGTTTCCACACTTTCTGGGTATGGGGGTCTTCTTAGCATGGGTAGATAGGCTCTTTTCCACATCTAGATATAATTCTATATCATGGCCTCTGATTTTGCCTAAGGGCTCTTCATCAGTGGCAAATGCTGGTTTTTTTTCCTCAGCATCTTCAGCAAATTAAGTTTCTGTTTACTGGTAAGGGTAGTGCAGAATTGGGCCTCTCTGAATTCATTCAGTAAATCTTCCAGAGGCTCATGGGTAGATATTTGGTATATATCAAGTGAAATTCTTTTCCTTTGTTTTTCCCAATGGTAATATGCCTGTTTTTACTATTGTAGATATCAATGCCATACATCCTTTGGTAGTCTGTTTCCAGTAAAATTCCTTGGATGTGGGCATCTTCAAGCACAACAAACTCTGGTTTGAGTCTGATATTACCTTTCATATAGGGTATAATTATCTATTTGATACTTATCCCAATGGATTTCATCTTCCCTGATGCACTTTTGACGTTCTTTGCCTTGGTTGGAAAGAATTGTTTTTCCCAATCAGGGAAGTGTTGATCCAGATACTGTCTCGCCACTATTGAGCAGTGTGCTCCACCTTCAATGATCAATGGGTGTTGAGCATTGTCAATACAAACAGTCATCTTTGTGGCTGTCCCATGTATATATGTCATTCCTTTAGTTGGTTCAATTAGGAATGTCTGTGAAACTTGTGTGTGTTTACACAAGTTTTTATTTGAAGTTTCTTGTGGCATGCCTTCCTCTAGCTGTATGTCCTGAATTTCTAGTAGTTTTCCCTCTTGGTACTCCATGACAAATTCCTCTCTTGCGTCTTGGTTCTCATCACATTGTTCTCTGATGGCATCATCCATATAGTCAAATTCAGAATCCTCTGTGGGGGATTCCTCCTCTGGGACTTGCTCAATGCCATGGAATTTCTTCTCTTCCTTTCGATAGCTAGTGGCATAATTGTATGTTGAGCCACAATTGTGACAAAGGTTCTTCTTTGTAGTCACTTCTGCCACTCTTTCTCTGGGTTTGTCTACCAACTCCACCCTGAAAGGTTGTTTCTCTCCGAAACCACTGCTTTTATATGGGGAATATTTCCCTATATTTTTTTGTTTCCTTACATCTTTGAATGTGTGTGAAACTTCATCTATAGTGCAGCTTTTGTTACATCTGCATTTTACTGCATGCTCTAATTGTCGTGGCATTTGTGTCTTGACTTTGTGATTCCTCATCTGAATATTCATTTGAGGATCAATGGCTTTAACCCTTTTAGACTTTCTGAGACACCACTCATATGGATCTTTGTCCACAGAGTACTTGTCATTTTCAAGTTACATGGTCTTCTTCCATATCCAAGTACCATTTCTGTACTTTTGGATTATTTGACTCTTCCAGAATTGCCAGTTTCTTCTGCCATGGATTTCTTTCATCTCTGTGTACCAAATACTAGCATTTCCTTTGAATTCTGTATTCAATCTAGCCGTAATCCAGTAGTCTGGTATGCTTGGTACATCAATGAAGAGTCCATCAATATAATCAATGAGTTTCATATGATCATATTCTCCTGTTCCAGAGAATTTAGGCCAGATTGAGGCCTCTTGAAGCTGTTTTAATGCTTCCTTCTCAGAGTAAGACATGTCCTCTCCATCTTGGTATTGGGATGGAGACCTTGCCTTATTCTCAAAAAAGGCATCTGGTTTGATGTCTTCTTGGTGGTATGCATTATCCAAAACATTGCATCGTGGTTGGGGCTTCATGTTTTGGTAGAAATTAAACAATTTTTTTAACTCTTGATCCAGACAATCCCTGTCCCTTTTTCAGTGGTGCTGTTCTTCAAAGACTCAGTTTAGTCTTCTATTGTTTTCTTCAGAATTTTTTCTCAATTGAGCTTGGCCTTATTAAAGGTTTTCAACAATTGTTTCCATGGAGGCTTTTAATTTTTTCATCCTCTCATGGCTTTCTTGGATCTCTGAAAACTGCTTTTGAGTTTCTCTGCAAATTGGGAAGTTTGTTACCACAGTTCATCACTGTTTAAGTTACTCTCAGGTGTGACAACACTGTGTTCATTATGAGTGGGGTAATATCATTGGGGCTACTGATTCTAGAAGTATTTACAACTCTTTCTGGATCTTGTGTACTTCTTTCACCAATTCCAACAGCTTCTAGATCATTGGATCTGACTCTCTCTGCCATTGGTTGAAAGATGTCTTGTTTTTGCCCTTCTATCCTTTTCTTCTTCTGGAAACATCCTGGGATTGTGAAGAATGTTGACTCTTGGCCACTGATATGTTGGTTCCTGAATGGTGTGAAGCCACTGGAGATCTGTTTTGGCCTACTCCTTGTGAGCCCAAAGGAATCTGAGTATGCCCTGTCTGGGTAAGCTTTTCTTCTATAGCTTGGAAATTGGCTTAATTCTCCCTTATCCTGGTTCCCCTCTCCTCCACAAGTCTGAACTTCCTGGTGGGATTACAACCTTTGGTGACTACCATAAGGTCTTTGAAGTCTATCTCTTTGAGAAATATCTTCTGGAAACATGCTCCAAGCTCTGCCCAGTGGGATGCTAGGTTGAGCCTCTTGTTTTCCATGCTCCATTGCAAAAGGTCTTTGAGGAGTTGGTGGATCCCAAGAGCTTTATCCATATCTTTCCAGTCCTCTGGTTTGAGGTTTCTGTTGAAATGGAAAGTGAATGGCAGAGTGGGTATTATTTCCCTCAATGTCTTTCCATCCACCACTGTATCCAAGGTGTCCTCTTCCAGGTCTTCTGGTTCTGGACAAGCCTTCTCTGTCCTCTGGCTGGTTCCTTGCGATGCCAAGGCTTCTGAGGTGTACAGGTGACAAATCAGTGTTTGCAAGCAGTCAACAACTTAATGTTCTTAGGTTGTTTACCTTCAACTGTGCCTTCTACAAATTTATTTCCTACTTCTTTAGCCAATTTTCCCTTAGAGGTTACAACTCGGTTAATGATTGTAATCTTCCCTGTACAAGTGATTAAGGTTGGTTTACCTTGTAGTGATGCAGAGGTTTGTGGTTTTCTAACTCTCTGGGTGGCAATTGGTGTCCACTTCTTTGCTGTAATGAGGCCTTCAATGTTCCTCTTTCCTTTTCCCTTGCTTCCCTCTGGTTCTGAGAATGTCACTGGTATGTTGGCCTGTTCCTGGGTTTCAAGTGGTATAAAATTTTCTTTCACTAAATCAAACAGGAAAAAAGAGGGCTTTTTTCAGTTAAGACTTCTTAAAATGCTGTTTTCACAACTAAGAATGGCCTCTGGGCAATTTATTTTTATATTATACCCTAGTATTATGAAAGTGCAATTGAGATTAGCAATTACACATCAAAAACACACCTTGTGGACTTCTGGTACACTGTTTGTATACCAATATCTCACAGATTAAATTGCAATTAACAACCTTAATCTAAAAGTCATTATTTAAAGGGAAATTTAAATTATCAATATACCCAACCACCCTTCTAATACTGTTCTTTTACAATAATAGAGGTGTCCTTTTGAATTCAAAAAGGACAGTATTGATGGCTTGAAGTGCTTTCATATGTAAAACACACCAAAAATAATGGTTTTGTGGTGATTAAATTATAATCAACCACACAAGGTTATTAAATTGGAAAACCACAGTGGTATATAGTCATATACCACTCAAAAAACAAATATAAGATATGTATTATATTATTTTTCAATACAATATACGCCTAAGAAAAGCAATAGTGCCAGAGTTAAGAATATAAAAGAAAATACTCACTTTTGGCATAAAAAAGGTCCAAAAATCCAAAGAAAACATGGCCAGGCCCCAAAAATGTCAGGCTGAGTCTATGATAAAGTGATAATATACAGCTTTAGCTATGACTTCTACACAGATAAAAGTATTAAAAACCATTTGGTTAAAGATATTAAGGGCTTTACTAACAGTAATTAGTGGTGGTGAGCCCTGTTGAAAGCCCTGGATGCAGGTTTAGCTGTTGGGCTACAATAATAAAGACTAAAAAAATCAAGTTTAAACTATAACTGATTTGCTTTACAAGAGTGTAACTGTTTTGGACAGTTTTACTATGTAGGAATTGAAGAACAGGATGAAGAAATCTTTTCTGGTGGAGAAAAGGTACCTTTTTATCCTAAAATTGGGTGAAAAAGTCTGTTATACCTTTCCACATAGAAGAAGTGAAGCTTTTTCACTTCCAAGGACTGGCTTGTGTTTTTGACAATGCCTGTATAAACTGTATTGGGCTCAGATGTGGCTTTAAAACCACATCTGGCAGGTTTCACCAATACATGGTGAAGGTTTTCATCTGGGGACCACTCAGCCCTCTCCTGACGTGTATTATGCATAGAATTCTGTACAGAAACTGAATGGGACCCCATCATCAACCAAACTATGAGGTATAGAAGTATAAAAAAGCTCCTTTGTCTGTTTGACACCTCATGGTCAGACCTATGGGATATTATCCCACAGTAAGGCTGTATTGGTCTAACTGTGGTATTTTGACCTTAAAAATGCTATCTCAAATTTGGTTTATTTTGTAGCTCTGAACGTTTTCTACACAATGATACCTTATCTGATATGGCTATCATTAAATGTGGAAATATTATGCCATGTACAAGATTGTTTGTACATATGTATGATTTGTTTAAAATCTGTATGGGGCTTTTTTGCCCCATACGTTTTGTTATAGATGAGATATGGGTAAATAGATGGTACCATCAGGTAGCTCCGATTGTGCACTTTCCAAAAAGACCCCACTTGAGGTATCTCACACTAAAACTGTAGAAGTTAGATAAGAGGTTAATATTTTATTCCCCCTTATTTAACATTATTTTGGTCATAACTTCAGTAATTCTGATGATAGCTCAATTTTGCTAGTACCATTGGATAGCCCTGATTTAGAGTTTCATTTTGAATACCCATTTGATGTGTTTAAGCCTCTTTCTCTGGATTTCAAATGAGAGGTAAAAATTAAGGTTTATGCTCTGCAACAACTTTGAGCAGGAATAACTTTGTTACAAATTCTCCTATGTTTATGGAGCTTTTATATTTGAAACAGGGTGAGTTTCCTCTTTCTTTTGATACTTTTTGAGCTGGTTTGGCTCAGCTCCATGTTTTGGTGGTATCTTGGCCGTCATGCCTGTGCTCTGGTTTTGAGTCACAGGCTGGCCCTTTTTATTTCATTCAAGAACAATAAAACTCCCTTTCCATTTCCTCACAATGGAAACTTTCATTCTCATGCTGAGGACCTCTTGGTCTTCAAAGCAACTTGATCCAAGGTCATAATAACATATTTCTTATTTTGTTTTTTTTTTGGAAATTATTGTTGTCTAATAGTATAATTATTCAGTCCCATCAATCTTTTTTTTATCAAACCTTATTCAGCACATTTAATATTTATTATCCATTATTAAATTATTAGCTTTTTTGAGTAAATTAATTAAAATTTCAGTTATTGTTCATCACTTATTTTATCCTTTTGCCAACTTATCAAATATATTTGATTTTTACATTTAAAAGCACTCCAAACCTGAACTCTTTTTTTCAGAATAATATTTCTTTCCTTAAATATCATTACCCTTTCCATCTGCTTGAATAAAAAAGAACAAAATCATAAGCCCCTAGGCTTTCAACCCCTGCAGTTTGAACGCTTACATGAACTAATTAACTCAATAATACTTTCATGATCCCCTTCAATTTCTAATTTTCTTAATTGAAGGATAATTACAATTAATATTGAGTTAATTATTGACTACCTTCTTTTGATCTTTCATGGAATAATTTCAATTGTTAAAATAAACCTTCCTCATAATGTTTTATATAAGGTCCTGATTTCATCAATGGATATCCAAATTATTACTGAGTATTTTTTCCCTTCTTTTATTGCTATTATTCCTATTTTAAATGTGATCATCTTTTTGTTGAAAAGTGCTATTTTTTACTATTTTTATTTTTATTCTTTACCATACAAATACTATTTTTTTTTACTTCTTTATTCATACTCAAAACATAATTTCATTTTTGTGGCTTCATGAAACTATATGTTGGAAGTCTGCAAGTCTATAGCTCTGAGGAACTCACAGTGAATTCCCCTCATAAGACCTTGTCTGACCTGGGCTGCTGATTACTTATGCAGTTTTCAATACAGATAGACCTGTTCTCCAAGTGCCGGCTGGAAAAAGCACACAATTAAAATGTTATTTTTTCTAAATGAGGCATATGCTTCTATTTTTTTAAATAATGCATCATAATATTTTTATTTTCTTTTATTATTAATTTATTAATTTTTCAATAAGAATCTATATTCATAATCTCATTCATATTAGTTTATGTGATTGAATTTAATGTTTTGTTGTTCTTGAGTTTATTAATATATATTTTTTTGATAAACCTATAGCTATTCTACACATGTCAGGCTGAGTCTATGATAAAGTGGTAACAGATGTATATACAGCTTTAACCATGACTTTGAACTGGATAAAAGTATTTAAAAATGTTGGGTTTAAAGATATTAAGGGCTTTACTAATAATAATTAGTGGTGGTGAGCTCTGCTGAAAGCCCTGGATGCAGGTTTAACTGTTGGGTTACAATAATAAAGACTACAATATGTAAGTTTTAGAGTATACCTGACTTGTTTTCAAAGATTCTAGATTTTTTCACAGTTTCACTATTTAAGAATTTAAGAACAGGATGAGGAAACCTGTCCTGGTGGTGAAAAGGCCCCTTTTTGTCCTACAATTGGGTGAAAAGTCTGCTAGACCTTTCCACATAGAGGAAGTGAAACATTTTCACTTCCAAGGACCGTCTTTTGGTTTTCACAATGCCTGTATATCCTGTATTGGGCTCAGATGTGGTTTTGAAACCACATCTGGGCATTTGTCACCAATACAGCATGAAAATTTTCATCTGGGGACCACACAGCCCTCTTCTGATGTGTATTATGCGTAGAATGCTGTACAGAACCTGTATGGGACTCCAGTATTGACCAAAATATGAGTTTTTGAAGTATAAACAAGCTACTTCATCTGTTTCACACTTCATAATCAGAGCTGTGGGATACTATCCCACAAAACAGGTGTATTGGCCCAATTGTGGGATTTTAACCTTAAAGCTGCTATACCACAGTCATTTTTTGAGATATCAAGCCCACAGTTGGCTTATTGTGTAGCCCTGCATGTGTTCTACACAATGGTACCTCACTTGATATTGTTATCATTAAATACAGCCAAGTTATGCCATGTACAAGATTTTGGTACATACATATAATTTTTCTTTAAACCTGTATGGAGCTTGTTTGCTCCGTAATGTTTGTTCTAGATAAGATGTGGGGAAATGAATGGCACCATCAGGTATATCTGATTTTTCTCTTTCCAAAAAGACCCCACTTTAGGTATCTCACACTAAACCTGTAGAATCTAGATGAGGGGTGAATATTTTTTTCCTCCTTATTTGGCATTATTCTGGCCATAGCTTCTATAGTTTTGGTGCTGGCTAAATTTGGCTATTACCATTGGATAGCCCTGCCTTAGAGCTTCCATTTGAATACCCATGTTCCGGGGTTAAGCCTCTTTATCTGGATTTCAGATTAGAGGTGAAAATTAAGGTTTATGCTCAGCAACTTCTTTGAGAAGGAATAACTTTGTTATTCTTTTTCCTATGGTGATGGGACTTGTATCTGGAAAGAGGTGGGTTTCCCCTTTCCTTTGATAAAATTTAAGCTGATTTGGCTCAGCTTCATATTTTGGTGTTATCTTGGCTTTACCATTGGTTTATGGTATTTGGCTGTCATGCTTCTGCTCTGGTTTTGAGTCATAGGCTGACAACACATATAAATTGGTAAGAAATTTTATTTATATATATTTCCATTTTTTCAAACTATTCAGTTAAATATTCATATATTATAGTAACTACTGAAAAAATTGAAATAATTATTAAATGAGAAGTCAAATACAATTAATTATTTGATGAAGCTCAAAAATAATGTGACTAATTCCAGTTTAAGGTTATTTTGGACCCTAATTTAAACCAATTTGTTAATAAATGTGTCATATGCTAATAAAAATCAAAATGAAAAATAAATCCAACTATTATGAGAATTTTCCATCTCCTATTGATGGTAAACTTCTTAATAAAATTATCAATATATCAAATATATATAATTAAAATATTGAAGAATTTTTAGTTTAAAGTTGTGGAGAACGTTTAGCTGTACTATAATCATTTGATAATAATCATATAGATTTTATGTTTATTCTGAACCCTATTGATTAATTACAGCTTGAATAATTAAAGATTCTAATAATTTACTACAAAAATGATTAATTGATTGATTATTTAAATGAATAATAATACACTAAAGTAATTATGAAGCTATAATCAAGTTTCTAAAACAGGTATCAATTAATTATTGAAACAAACAAAGAAATCTCACTAATCAAACTTAAATCAGAATACCAAAATAATTCATGTTTAAGGTAATAGAGAACCTTTATCAATTATTATTCAATAATATCAAATTGTAGAGAGAAAATTACTATAAGGGGAGAGTAATTCCAATAGCTATTGTATAGAATAAATAAATATAATAATTTGAGCTTTGGTTTATACATAGTAATAAAAACCACTTGAGCAACCCGTTTTCATAAATAAACACAAAATCCAATTTCCAGTCTTAGTGGGCGTGATGTTTGAATAATAGGTCTCATTTTGAGTCTTCCATGTTTGACAATATCAAGGATATAACATAATAAGCACAAAATCGTAAATATAGGATTTTCATTCTCTTAAAATAGCTTTGAAACACTATAATATTAGTATAATTAGTTTCCAAATATAAAATTTATTCAATAATAATATTTTTAGTGAGAATATTAATTAATAAAGTAGATATTAAAAAATGTAAGCATTTCAGTTCAAGGTCATAGTGGACTCATATATTCCCGATTCCCTAACTTATTATCTAATAAAATTGATTATTGATGAAGAAAGTACCTTATTGTATTTATTCTAACATCGTAGATATAAGTCAACAGAAAATTGATATGAGGATAGCAATAATCCATCAAAAGGGCACCTCATTATCTCAATGAGGGTGTTATGAGTCTGAATCGGGATACAAAATCAATATAAAACTTTGAATTAATCATGGAACAAGAGCTTTATAGTCTTTCTGAGGATCTTATGACTTCAAATAAGCATATATACTTATATAAAATGAGAAATAAGTCATGAAACAAGCACCTGATTGTTTTTCTGAGGGACGTATCACTTCAAAAGAGAATAAATATTTATGTAAGACTAGAAAAAAATAATGAGGAAAGCACTTTATTGTCTTTCTGAGGACGTTCTTTCTTTTTTATATCAAAGATGTTCTCATTTTGTATTTGGCTTGGCCAAATCTTCGAAATATTCTGAAAAACTCTCAAAAATTGCTAGAAACTCTGAGATCTTCTTAATTCTCCTAAGTTCACTCCAAATACAGACAATCAAAATTCAATAAAGATGAAGATTTTCTGAAAAATAACAATCAAAAAATATCTAAGCTTTGATAAACCATATAGTTTACAAATTTTCCTCTTTTTTCTTTGGGCCGATTTGTGGTCAAAGAGATTTTTATTTTTTTACATGTTGGTTTTGATGAAACTTATGAAATGAATACCCCTTTTCTAATTCCTTTTACTCAATTCCTCTTATTACAATGACTTTATTATGATTATTGTGTTAATTCCCAATTTTCTTTGCTGATTTGGATTTCATTTATGATTTAATTTTTTTATACCCAGCATCAATGCGTATTGTAAAAGAAATGTATGTAGTGTCAACCTGTTCAATTGACTTCCTGTTTTATTTATTTCCTCATGAATTTCAATATGATTCTATATATTCTTCATATCAAGGCCATTATATCATTATTTTTGATATCCAAATATCAAATCTATTTTGTTTTATATATTTATTTTGTCTTTTGAGGACTATATCCTTATTATCATATTCCAACAATTTATTAATTCATACTAATAAAAATGAAATCATTAAATAAATTATATTTTTGATTAATCAATAAAGCTCTTATTCCTATAGTCCTATTCTTAGGTTTGGATAAAATAATCATATAATGTTATAATATTTTTTGTATTTCTATTATAATAGGGGTACTCATAATTTCCAATTTTTGTGCCTATTCTTATTGGTATTTTTTGCTCACCCATTAGTTTCAAAACAATTTTCCTTGAGCTCACAAGAACCCTTTGGAGGCTTATGGTTACTATTATCACCAAGTACCTTTGTGGTGCACAGCCTATATACAGGAAGATTTTGGATGTTGTGACGAATTCTAAAAAAAATGTAAAAGATGTAAAGAAACTTTTTGGATATGTTCAAAGCCCGCCTTTCTTAGTTTTCAAATAATTCTTTTGGGGAGGTTTTCTTTTTCCTTTTCCTGCTGATTTCCATTGAGATATTTTCTGAGGATATGTCAATTTTGAGACCCCCTCATATCTTCACAAATAATAATTAATGTCATTATTCAATTATTCATTTCAATATTCTCAGATCATAATTAACTGTTATTTGTTCAGAATATTATATCCTCATAATAATATTTTATTTTAATGTTAATGTATGTTTTGATACATTGATTTTGTTATACTTGTATTGGTATAATAGTCTCTTATTCTCTGTTGATATTTTTCATCATTAAAAAATTATTTCAAATCCGTTTTTTTGTTATTTCTGTAAATTAATATTTTCTCAACTTCAATTCCTGTTCAAAGGAAGGGGGTTCTCCAGTTTTCTGTCAGCCTGTGACTCAAAGCCAGAGCACAAGCATTACAGCCAAATACTATAAACCAATGGTAGAGCAAAATACCAACAAAACATGGAATTGAGCCAAACCAGCTCAAAAGGTATCAAAAGAAAGAGAAAACTCACCTGTTTCCAAATATACAAGTGTTATAATCATAGGAAAAAGAATAACAAATTTATTCCTTCTCAAAGAGGTTGCTGAGCATAAACCTTAATTTTCACCTCTAATCTGAAATCCGGATAAAAAAGGCATAACCCCAGAAAATGGGTATTCAAATGGACGCTCCAGGGAAGGGCTATCCAATGGTAATAGCCAAATTGAGCCAGAACCAAAACTATGGAAGCTATGGCCAAAATGATGCCAAATAAGGAGGAACAAAATATTCACCCCTCATCTAGCTTTTACAGTTTTAGTGTGAGATATGTAAAGTGGGGTCATTTTGGGAAGAGAACAATAAGGGCTATCTAATGGTCCTATCCATTTCCTCATATATAATCTAGAGCAAACTTTATGGGGCAAACAAGTTCCATACAGATTTTGAGAAAATCATATATCTGGATAACTAAAATTGAACATGGCATAAATTTTCCATACTTAATGTTAACCATATCAAATGAGGTACCATTGTGTAGTTCTCATCTAGGGATACACAATGAGCCAATTCTGATCTCAATATCTTAGAAACTGACAAAGCTATAGGAGCTTTAAGGTCAAAATCTGACATTTAGACCAATAAAGGTTTACTGTGGGATACCATCCCATAACTGTGAGCCTTGAGGTATATTGTACATACTCAAATAGGCCACAACTATCTTGAAAAATTAATTCCAAACTATGCATATCCCCTAAGTCATGCATATATTCAAAATTCATCATTTATTATCTCAGAAAAGATGAATAACTCATTTTTGAGTAAGTAAATCCATGGATCTAAGGCCAGATTTGGATTCTACACAAAATTTTACCTAGCATAGCTTCATAGAGTGAATAAGCTTAAATTATCTTGAAGAGGTGGTAGTATGGAAAATACTTCAATACCACATAAAAGAATTGTGAAAACGTTTTCTTTTCTCAATTTCACCCCAAAATAATGGTAATGTGAGAAATCCCATGTTACATATACAATAAGAATAGTGCTGTGCATGTTTGTGGAACTTAATATTATGGTATTCTTACATACCTTTTTGATGCACCCATAGTGGATATCAGTCTTGAAGCCTGAATTGCTATTTTTGACATGAAAATAGCTAAGGGGGACAAAAGACATCAAAGAGAGCCAGGGTACCCAATTTCTGAGGCCTCTGAGGTGTGGATAGCTCTGAAGCTTGGATCCATGGCTGATCTTGGCCCAATCAGTATACTAAAGCCTTTTGGGAACCTAGTTACCAAGTTGAAATCTCATTAGATCATAAGAACATTGAAAATAAGCTACTATTTTGATGTGACAGAGAGGTAAAGAGCAGCTTAGACTCCTGTAATCAGGTAAATTCTTAATTCTTTTCCATGTGCAAACCCCAAAAGAGTAATCAAAACCCTTTTTGGACTAGTATCCATTGATTTACTTCATAGAAACCTGCTATATAGTATTATTTGCAATTTTACGTAGAAATGAGGTAAAAACTTCAAAAAATTCATTCAACATACAGTTCTTAATGAATATTTCTGAAACTTTCAGGCCCAATGGAGAGCAGTAGGATCCTTAAAGAAATCAAAAAAGAATTACAGTTTCATAAGTAAAATTCAAATTTTTACTTCAAGTCCATTTTTGATAATTCCACATGAAAGACTGAATCCTCAGAGATTTACAGAAAATACAACCTGTGATGAAATTTCCAATAACATTTATAAAATTGAGAAATCAATGTTTATTTTGAAATAAAAGAAAACTTACAGTTGTTACTCCTTTTATTCTTAACCATATTTGGGTTGGTAGTCACGTAAAAGCATCAATTAAGTAATTATGATAATCTTACAGGACAACATATGATGATATCATTAATCCACAAAGTATTATTGCTTTCTCACTCACTACCATTTCAGGTTTATCCATGGCACGCCTCTGTGAGCTGTCTCAGACTTAAAAGAGGCCTCCTCTTGCTGTTTTTTTCAAATCATCTTATTATTCAATTATACCATTATTACCAACAAGTAAGTATTAGTTAAAATCTTTTATTAAGTGTTTCAAATATTTCAGAATCAATCAAAAGGACGTGAAATCATAGAAATAAGCTATATATTATTTTAAAATCTCTATTAATCAACTTTGATTCCTCAAATTGACAATTATACGTAAAATCTCTCTACCAATCTCCTTCCAAGGTTCATTGAAGTATTAGTGAGTGATTGATTAATTCTGTAAAGTTTTTCTCTAGTATTAGTTTTCAACAAGAATTTTAGTTTAAGAAAGAAGTTTTATTATTAAATAATTCTTGTAATTGATTCTTGTAGACAATTACTACTTACTGTTATAATAACTAGTAGTGTATAACAAGTAAAAGAAATAATCAATTAATCAATTAATCAATTGTGGCTATAATATTTTTATTATTATATTTCATGAGAGCAGTCATAGTGCCTCTGATTAATAGTAATATTATCAACAGTTTCAAAGACACATCTTACAATAGCCATGATTATAAGGTTACAGCCAGACAAAGAAGCTTGTTTATAATTCAATACCTCATAGTGTCACAGGGGCTCTTGTGGAAGCAAGAGGGCCTGGAACTCAGGAATCAAGAACTCGCCTGGAGGGCTCAAAAAGATAAACGAATAATAAATATTTAATTTCTCTAAAGAAGAAGAATGTGAAAGACAAGTATGCCAAAGATAAAAGAAAATAATAAGAAGCCAAAAGGCAAAGAAAATAAAGGAAGCCAAAAGCCAAGAAGCCAACCAAGTGAATCCTCAATTCACTGTTTCAACCTTCCAGAAAAGGAATGGAATTAGTAAAGGATATGACCAACAATATCCACTGAAAGGCGAGGAAGAAAAAATAGAAAGGGGGCTAATGACTGACTTAATATTATCAGTATTAACTTTAATAAGGTAAAAGAAAATAAAGATAACAATAAATCCAATATATTAATTAACTGGGGAAAAAGTCCCCAGGTGATGAAAGGTGGCCGGTATATGTGAAAACTTGAAAGATTGATCTCGGAAGGTGAATCAATTGAATTTATTGTCCAAATCGGGGAATGAAGCTCTGGCCATCTTGAAATTTGAACTGTGTGATGGAATTCACACAGTGGAATGTGAAATAGCCCAATTGGGCCTAGGCCATACAGGTTGATTGAATGAGGCCTGTACGGATGAATTGAGTTGTCCAAGGAGGATTGAAATAATTGATGCCTTGACAACTGATTGAATTGATGTAATACCTCTTGAGAATTGCCCCTTTTAAATAATTCTGAATAATGTACCAACTCAGCTCCTGCAGATACAGGTGGTTGGGATCCTTGAAGAGTCTTCTGATTGCCGCCATAACTTGTCATACTGATGGGTTGAATAATCCTCCTTCGAAATGGGCATTGGATTCTGAGACCTTGATATGGAAAGATGGAAATGTGTCCTTAAAACGTCACCATTGGATTTCTGAGCAAAAATGGTGCATAATGGTATATAATACCATATATGCACCATGCCTGCAACCTCAAGTACGGATGGCATGAAGGAATGGAAAGAATTCCCCATAAGTTGAGGGGAAGGCTGACTGAGCTGATCTTGTGGCCTCTGGTGGTTGCCAGAGGCCATGGCTGGGATATTGGTCCATGGCCAAAAAAAGGGTCCTACAGTATTTATGGCCAAAAGTGTGTCCATGGGGTTTTTGGCCAATTTTGGGTCCAAGGAATTGGTGACAAAAATTGGCTCAGGTGGGGCCAATTGTATTTTGGGACCCAGCTGGCCTTGGGGGCTAGGTGGCTTACCCCTTCGGCCCCTTTTGGCCTCATTGGATTAGGCCAAAAGGGGCCTAATTGTCCTACGGACTGTAGAAGCCGTAGGGGGTCTAAATGGCCCAAAAAGGCCATTTAGGAAAAACCCCACTAATGAAAGGGGTTGGCTAGGGAGCCTGGAGGCCCCTAGAAGACAAAAGAACCCCCCAGGCCCAAAATCAAAGATGAAGGCCTGGGGGTTGGTGAGGTGGAAATAGGCCAAGAAGGCCAATGATGGCAGGATATGGCCATTGGAATGGGTTATGGCGTAAGAGCCATAGAACACCCAAGGGGGCCAATTGGCCATAAATGTAATGTCATGACCAATTGGCCCCAACTTGGCTCCAGGTTGGATTGCCGCAACCATCAAGGAGGAGGGTCAAACTTGTGGCTGTCACAGTACCCCCCTACCTTGAATGGTGAGCTCCTGAGCACCAAGATAAGGTAGAAGCCTGTTGAGGCTGTTGAGACAGATTGGAAAAAGGGATTCCAGAGAAATTTGAATCTTTCAAAGAAAATTTTGAACTGATAATAATGTTGGCATATGAATTGAGGTTGACATAGTCTTCTCTTGACATTTGGCTTTGAAAATGTTGAAGGATTGAATTTGATGTAGAATTTTGGCATAAAGATTATGATAAAAGAAATTTAAGGAAAAAGAAGAAATGAAGATAAAGAAACAGATATAAAGAAAGGAAAAGAAAAATGAATTTTGAGGGGGAGTCCAATCTTCATCACGGATTTTGATGGTTGATTTGAAAGTGGCCAGGGACCTGGATAAAAGAATTTGATGCCAGGTGCTCACAGAGTGGCCAAGGTGATGTTTTTAAAAGATTGTAGACCCCTCAGGGAAGTGCACACCAGGAGAGGAACTTACTTTTAGTAGTTGCCACTCCCGCCAGTGCCATAAATAAGAATATAAATTTGATAAAGGAATGTATTTAATTGGAAACTTGCAAAGGAAAATAAAAGTGAAATGGTCCATTTGCCCAAGTGAAGAATTGCCATGATTTTGAATTGATGTTGAAAGCCAGGCCAACAAATCTGTGTCCAAATTGCAAAGTGCTCACAGAGTGGCCAAGGTGATTCTTACAACAAAGAAGAGTAGAATACCCCTAAAGGTGCATACCAGGAGTGGGACTTACCTTTGGTAATTCCTCCCCCCACCAAGCACCATAAAATGATCAAGATTTTGAAGAATTGGGTCCTGGCTTGTCAGGATACAAAGAATGGAAATCTTTGACAAGTTCAGGACAATTCTTGAGGTTTCCGGCTGGTTCCCAAGTGGATCTTTCTGGGTCTTGACTGAAACCTTTCCATTCCACCAGATACCATAATTTTCCTCTCTTGAGCTTTGAATCCAGTATGTGAGAGACTGCCCATTCCTCTTCTTCTTCAATGATAATTGGAGAACGCTCTTGATGCCAATTTGGGATTTCTGATGTCTTGACTGGTTCCAAGAGTGAGATATGGAAGACTGGGTGGATGTATTTCCATTGAGATGGAAGCTTGAGGTGGTAAGCATGAGAACTGACTTTCTTCAAGATTGGAAAAGGACCCAACCATCTTTTGGATAGTTTTTTGGTGGGTCTGGTTGATTTGATATTCTTGGAGAAAAGCCATACCATGTCACCAGGATTGAAAACAGGTGGACTTGTTCTACCTTTATCTGCATACCTCTTAAACCAGTTTATGGCAGCTTCAAGTTCTCTCTTGACATCTTGCTGTACTGATTGGATTTTTGTTGATAACTTTCCAGCAGGAGTATCTTGAGTGATGTGAACTGAATCAAATTGTGGATCTCTTCCATAAGCAGTGAAAAATGGGGATTGCTTGGTTGAAGAGTGATCAGAACTATTGTAGGCAAATTCAGCCAGAGGGAGCCAGGTGTTCCAATCATCTTGATGATAACTGACATACATCCAAAGATACTGTTCTAGTATCTGATTTACCCTCTCTGTCTGTCCATCAGTGTCTGGATGATAAGCAGTTGACAAGTCTTTTGAAATCTTGAGCTGCTGACAAAGATTGGTCCAAAAAGAAGAAACAAAGAGTGAACCTCTATCACTGACAATTCTTAATGGAAGGCCATGCTTTGAAAAGATATTCTTGATGAATAAATGGGCCAAGTCCAGGGAAGTGGTTGAAGACATTTTTGGAATAAAAACCGCCATTTTTGAGAATCTGTCCACTATGACCAGGATTGAATCAAAGGAATTGGACAGCGGCAGTTGAGTGATGACGTCCATTGAAAGACAAATCCAAGTACCATTTGGAATTGGAAGAGGTTTGAGGAATCCAAACTTCTTATGATGAATATTCTTGTTTCTTGAGCACTGTTGACAGGATGAAATATAATCCTTGATAAATTGAGTCATGCTGGACCAGTGGAAATCCCGCTTGACAAGTTTGTGAGTCTTCTCTTGGCCAGGGTGGCCAGCTAGAGGAGAATTGTGACCCTTTTGAAGAATAATAAGTTGAATTGTGGAGTCATTTGGGACTACCACCTGATCTTTGAAGAGAAGAAGTTGGGAAGAGGAATCAAGAGAATAATTTTGGACAGATTTACCTTTACCCAACTCTTCAAGCATCTTGCCATAATTTCTTCTGGATTGAATCAATCAAATTTGAAAAAGATTCCACCTTGACTGCAAAATAATTTGAGGGTTGAACTTCATCTTGCTTAATGATTTGCTGAAAATTCATTGGATTCTTGCTGATGAAGTCCTCCCCCCTCTCCAGATAAACGTTGTCCCGACGTGATAAGGCATCCGGAAGAGTAGCTAGGGGGCCAGGGGGTAAGTGATTTAAAAATGAAATTCAGAAAGTAATTCAGCCCAACGGGCTTGACAGCGAGTGAGTACTTTGGAGGTCATGAAGTATTGAAGGGAAGAGTGATTGGTGAGAACATCAAAAGGGGAAGACAGTGAAAGAAGAAAAGCCCTCCAGCGCTTGAGAGCCCAGACGATGCCAAGGAGTTCATTGTCATGAATTTCATAATTGAGCTCTGCTGGGATACGCTTGCGGCTGTCGAATTCAATGGGATGTTTTCCTAAGTCAGAGACCTGACTCAGTACAGCACCCAAAGCATAATCTGATGCATCGGTCTCTACAATGGTGGGTAGAGAAGGATTTGAGCGGAGGTGAAAGCCTCTTTGAGTTGGTGAAGCTGACTGAGAGCTTCCTCATTGAGGGTAAAACATGAATCTTTCTTGAGGAAACTGGTGAGTGAACGGATCTTCTTTGAATAATTCTTGATGAAACGGCGGTAGAAATTGGCAAAGCCAAGGAAGGATTGAAGAGCCTTGAGGTTTCTTGGAGGCGGAAAATTGAGAATCTGCTGGACTTTTGCTTGGTCCATCTCAAGGCCTTCAGAAGAAACTACATAACCAAGATATTCCACACTTGAAACATGAAACAGGCATTTGGACGCCTTAGAAGAAAGGTTACTGGCTCTGAGTCTGGAAAGAACAGTGGACACATGAGTGACATGTTCTTCCTCAGATTTGGAAAAGACCATAATGTCATCCAATAAAACCACAACATAAACATCAAGAAGATCTTGAAAGATATCATGGACAAGATTTTGAAAAGAGGCAGGAGCATTGGCGTGCCCAAATGGCATAACCAAGTACTCATAACTGCCATATTTAGTTCTAAAACAAGTCAAGTGTTCATCACCCTCCTTGATTCTGAGCAGGTTATATGCACCACGCAAATCAATGTTGGAGAAGATAGAAGAACCATTCAAAAAATTGAGAAGCTGATTCATAGGGGGAACAGGATACTTGTTCTTCCTAGTAACAGCATTGAGTTTGCGGTAATCAACACACAAACGGAGGCCACCATCTTTCTTTTTGACAAAGAGGACAGGTGCTCCTGTTGAAGAGGAGCTTGGCCGGATGAAACCTTTCTCTACATTCTCTGAAATGTAGGCCCTGAGTGTATCTGACTCTTGTTTGGATAAAGAGTAGATCACCCCAACTGGAGGTAGAGACCCCTCCAGCTCAATATGATGATCACAGGCGCGGTGAGGAGGAAGTTTTTCTGCTTTCACCTTGGAGAATACATCCAAGTATTGGTTATAGACAGAAGGAGCGACCTTCATCACGTTTTCTACTTCTTCTGGCTCTTCCTCTTCATCCCACAACTCCTCCAGGGAATCATGATAAGATGAAGGAGGAAGGTCCATATTCCCAAAGAAGGGATGAAGTGAAGATACAGAATTATCTTCTCCAACATCTTGAATCTCTGGATGATAGTAATGACTGATGGGAATTAAGGGGAGGAATATGGACAGAAGATGGAAATGATGGTGTTCTAGAATCACTAACCAGAGCTGCACATGATTTGGCAGAAGAAAAGTCATTACAGGAAGAATTAGAAGGATCACAATAGTCTTTGTGATCAGCATTAAAGGTGATCAGACCTTTTCTCCAATCAATAGAAGGATTAAAGTGATTTAGAAAGTCAAAGCCCAATATGAGGTCTTCTCCCTTGGGAGTATCAATGACTAAAAGGTCCCATTCAAAGCTTGGTAAGGAAGGGAGCTCAACCATATATTTAGTATGGTGAGTCACAAATAAGGAAGGAGACTCAGATGAGTCAATAATGATAAGGTGGATCTTCTCTGGAAGCTCTGACGTAGTCAATGAGTACTTGTGAACAAACCTCTTTGCAATAAATGAGTGTGTAGCACCAGAATCAATGAGAATACTGTAAAAAAACATCAGAAAGAGAAGAAAAAACAAAAAATTTAAGAGAATTTTTGACACCAGTATTCAGAATTCTCAATTGTGCTCTGGATGGAAAACTGTGAAGACCATTGAGAACAACATGATCTTCACTCAGGCTTTCCCCTGGCTGAGAAATTTGCCCGATGGTTGGGTAAGCTTGTTTTGAGGCCTTTTGATACAGGACTCAAGACTATGCTTCCCACCACAATAGGTACAAAGACCCTCTTTGATTCTTCTTTCTTTTTCAGAGTTCATGAGCTTGAAGTCCTTATTCAACAAAGAAGAATGGGACTTGTCCCTCTTCTGAAAATTCTTCTTCTTCTTGTGACTAGAACTTGAAGAATTTTGAGGATGAGAAGTACTTGATCTTGGGGCTTCAACTTTCTTCTCTTGATATTGATTCTTCTCCTTTTGCCTTTCATGGTACCTGGTATCAAGTTCCAGGGTAACATTCATTAAGTCTTAGAGAGAATCAATTCTTGAAGGATGGGAGGCCAATTTATCCAATATCCTGGATGGCAATCCCTTCCTGAAATGATGAATGAGAGCCCTTTCACCTCAATCCCCAGTTCTTGAAACCAAACTCCTGAAATCGGTTATGTATAGTGAAACATGGCCACCTTCCCTCAGTCTTAGTGAATCCAATTCTGCTTCAGCCTTTCTGACTTCATTCGGGTCACCAAATAGAGTGAAGAATTGAGATTCAAATAAAAGCCAAGAATTGAGAAGGTAATTGGAGTCTTGATTGGTGAGATTGGAAAGATAAGGCTCAATCCACTTTGAAGCCCTGCCAATGAGAAATGAAGTGGCATAAAGAACCTTCTTTCTGTCTTGAGAGGAGTTTTCTGGATCATTATGAAAAATTAATTGGCATGACTGAAAGAAGCTTCTGACCTTGAAGGGCTGAGTCCCATCAAAACATTCTGGTGCCTTCATAGATGGAGTCTTGAAGGCAGGTGGTCTTGATGATCCAGAAGAAGAAGCTGCTTGAAGATTGGCCATAATTTGAGTCATCTTCTGCATAATGGCCAATAAGGATGCTTCATATTGATGAGGGCCAGGCTGATCAGACTGGGCTAGAGTTGGTCCTCCAGTACTTTGGGATGCCCCCACAGGAGCAGGAACACCTTCAGTACCATCAGACTCTTCCTATTCCACAGAATTCTCCTCTTCCTCATCATCATCTTCACCTTGAACCTTGAGACCGGTTCTTGAAAGTCCTGGAAAACGGCCAACCACTCCTGATAATGAAATTGATCTTCTTGGCCCTCTTCCTTCCTTCCATGCAGGGTCCTCTATCCAATTGGACCCTCAGTTGAGGAACTGCTGGGGTGCCATCATGAGGAACTCTTGGAGTTGGAGTAAGAGCAGCTTGAGCTCTGGCCTGAGATCTGGTTTGTCTTGCAGGCGGTGAATGTTCAACAGGCATGATTTCAGGTATAAAAAGTTAAAATAAATGAATAAACAATCAAATCTTGAGGAAATCAATGAATCAATTAAAATCTTCAGGTATGTCAATCAATCAAAGTCAAATGAGTCTGAAGTCAAAAATCAATATCAATGAAAATCTTGAAGTCAATCAAATCAATAAAAATCAAATATTGCAGAGAAAATCAATCAGTCAAATGAATTCTTGAGTCAAAATCAATTTATGTCAATTCTTGATGTGAAATTCAGCAAAATCAATGAGAACTCTTCAGGTCAGTCAACTGTCTTTAAGTCAATGTCAATTATATCAAATCAGTCAATCAAATTAATTATCAAGTGGATTCTTTCTGAAAATCAAAATTCTTGAAGAAAAATCAAATTGAATCCTGATATGAAGAACGTGTATGAATAATCTGATGAGCAATTTGAAAATCAAGATGATAAGACACCTGAATGAAGGATAAAAATGAGATTGATGATTGAGATTAAGATTGAAAAAGCTAACAAAAATAAAAATTGGGTCAGCTTTCAATTTTCAGAATGAAGAATGAATGAGAGAAAATTGAGAGGTGACAAAGAATCATTAAATTCATAAGTGTTAAAGAGTCGTAATTTCGAAGAATGAATGAATGAAATTGATGAAGAGTGAATGAATGAATAGAATGAAATAAATTATGAGCTAATTAATATAATGTCACAGGGGCTCGTATGGAAGCAAGAGGGCCTGGCACTCAGGAATCAAGAACTCACTTGGAGGGCTCCAAAAGATAAAGGAATAATAAAGATTTAATTTCTTTAAAGAAGAAGAATGGAAAAGACAAGTATGCCAAAGATAAAAGAAAATAATAAGAAGCCAAAGGCCAAAGATAATGAAGGAAGCCAACCAAGTGAATCCTCAATTCACTGTTTCAACCTGCCAGAAAAGGAATGGAATTAGTAAAGGATATGACCACCAATATCCACTGACAGGCGAGGGAGAAAAAAGAGAAAGGGGGCTAATGACTGACTTGAGATTATCAGTATTAACTTTAATAAGGTAAAAGAAAATAAAGATAAAAATAAATCCAATATGTTAATTAACTGGGGAAAAAGTCCCCAGGTGATGAAAGGTGGCCGGTATATGTGAAAACTTGAAAGATTGATCCTGGAAGGTGAATCAATTGACTGTATTGTCCAAATCAGGGAATAAAGTTCTGGCCATCTTGATTTTTGAACTGTGTGATGGAATTCACACAGTGGAATGTGAAATGGACCAATTGGGCCTAGGCCATACAGGTTGATTGAATGAGTCCTGTACGGATGAATTGAGTTGTCCAAGGAGTATTGAAATACTTGATGCCTTGAAAACTGATTGAATTGATGTAATACCTCTTGAGAATTGCCCCTTTTGAATAATCCTGAATAATGTACCAACTCAACTCCTGCAGATACAGGTGGTTGGGATCCTTGAAGAGTCTTCTGATTGCTGCCATAACTTGTCAGACTGATGGGTTGAATAATCCTCCTTCAAAATGGGCATTGGATTTTGGTACCTTGATATGGAAAGATGGAAATGGGTCCTGAAAGCGTCACCATTGGATTGCTGAGAAAAAATGGTGCATAATGGTATATAATACCATATATGCACCATGCCTGAAACCTCAAGTACGGATGGCATGAAGGAATGGAAGGAATTCCCCATAAGTTGAGGAGAAGGCTGACTGAGCTGATCTGGTGGCCTCTAGTGGTTGCCAGAGGCCATGGCTGGGATATTGGCCCATCGTGGTCCATGGCCAAAAAAAAAGGTCCTATGGGATTTATGGCCAAAATTGTGTCCATGGGGTTTTTGGCCAATTTTGGGTCCAAGGAATTGGTGACAAAAATTGGCTCAGGTGGGCCCAATTGTGGTTTGGGACCCACCTAGCCTTGGGGGCTAGGTGGCTGCCCCCTTTTGGCCTCATTGGATTAGGCCAAAAGGGGCCTAATTGTCCTACGGACCGCGGCCCAGCGACCATACAGACCATACGGACTGTAGAAGGTGTAGGGGGTCTCAATGGCCCAAAAAGGCCATTTAGGCCAAAACCCCACTAATGAAAGGGGTTGGCCAGAGACCAATGGTGATGGCTAGGGAGCGTGGAGGCCTCTAGAAGACAAAAGGACCCCCCAGGCCCAAAATCAAAGATGAAGGAATTGCTGAATGAATTTAAAGAGGGCCAATTCAGCTCTAACCTCAACAATAAACAAAAGCCTAGCTTACTGAAAATACTGAGGGAAAATAGGCCACCATTTGCCATAGGAGAAGAACCCTTGGGAAAAATCATAGGTCATGATATAGAACTATATCTAGATGTGGAAAGACCTTATCCACCCAACCTTAGACGACCTCCATATCAGTTAAGCCTGGAAACTAGGAAAAGAATTCAAAAAAAAATCAATGAGCTCCTAGATATGGATGTCATCAGAAATATAGGACACAATGAAATAGTAGACATCACCAAACCTTTCCTTATCACTTGGAATGATGACACATCCAGTTTGTGTGGGTATTTCAGAGGCCTGAATAACTACACAAAAGTTGATAGGTACCCTATACCAAGGATACCTCATTTCCTGGACAAGCTGGAAAAAGCTAAATACATAACCAAGATGGAATTTATGAAAGGCTTTCACCAGAATGGAGCTAAACCAAACTCCATGAAGTTACTCAGGATTATATGCCATATGGGAATATATGAGTACACCAGGATGCCATTTGGTATCAGAAATTCCCCAGCCCATTTCCAAAGGAGATGGACACAATATTGTAAGAAGAAATATTGGAAGGCTGGATGCTGGTATATATTGATGATATCATTATATTCTCATAGAAATGGGAAGACTGTGTGCATTACATAGACAGAGTACTTAGTAAATGCATACACATTAATCTGAAAATTTCACGAAAGAAGTGTAATTTTGGCTAACAAGAGCTATTGGCACTAGGAAATAAAGTCTCAGATCTCAACCAGGCCATAGATCAGAAAAAAATAAGCAGAAGTACTGAAAAGCCCAGTACCACAGAACATCAAATAAATGCAATATTTCCTTAGGTTTGTGAGCTACTGCAAAAGCCACATCCAAATCCTTGCCCAAATAACTAGGAGTCTATACAAGCTATGTTCCAAAAATGTAGTTTTTGAAATTACCAAGGAAAGGAGGGATGCATATGAGAGTATCAAATATGAACTCACTAATGCACCTGTCCTCATATTACCTGACTTTGAACTACCATTCAGGTTATATATAGATGCAGCTTTTAGTCAAGGCCTAGGAGCAGCCCTTCACCAAATACAAATTGTGTATGGTTAACAAAGGGAGAGAGTAATTTAAGGTGTGGATATGAACCTTTGATAAAATATCAACTACTTTTGCTGTCCTCAAAATTTGTATAAGGTAAAATTATTTAAAAATAGTAAGAAATAGTATTTTAAAGAGAGAACACGCCAATTTTATTGTTTTTAGCTTCTTAAGTATATAACAATAATATAATAAAAATTTATTGTTTTACCAACAATAAAGATTTATCCAAAAATACTCTACAAGAGATATTTAATGCTACAAAAGAAATTTCTTCAAGAGAAATTTCAATTGGTATTAACTGAGCAAAGGACTGCAAGAAATTAATTAAAGAACAAAGTTCTTAAAAAGATATCTAAAGAGAAAACATTCCCAAAAGTGACCAGAATGAATTTGGAAACAAAGTGACAAAGTTAACAGTGATGAAAGATGCTTTAATTCACTTTTGGGGTGGTTCAGGGGTAAAAATAATTATAAGATTTACAAAAAATTATTATAATGTTTTTTTCACATGGTTGAAAGGTTTAAAATGATATGAAAAGGGTGGTTGGAATCTTTTATTGATTGGTTTAACAGTGTTTAAACTAACTATAAAAGGAAAGGATTCTAACATGAAGAGAAAAGTGGAGCAAAGAAGACATCCTTTTATAGTCATAAATTTTCTTACTCCAAAAGTAAATTTTACTCTTTTCAGTCGTGGAAAACACCCTGAGAACAAAAAAGCCAATTACAGCATCATTGAACCCTGTCTTAAACCAAAGAGGGGCTGGTTTTGGCCATTTTAGACCCTTAAATCAGCCATTACTATAGTAATACCTGGTCTAGAGCCTTCAAAACACGTCAGAATGTGTGTAAAAGTCGTAGAAACCAGTTAAAACTGTTTTTACTATGATTGTTTTACCTTAAGAGTAGTTTTACCCTCTTGGCAACAGTTAAAACTGCCCTGGTTGGTATCAAAAACCTCATCATCAATTGAGTCACAGACCCTTTGACTCAGTTCCAGGCCAAAAGTGATGAACCTTTGCATGGATTTTGACATCTCACGCCTGTCAGCAAGGATTTTGGGGGTCTGGCTCCCCCTTAGAGCTAGAGTTCCTTTCCCCCCCCCCCAAATTTAATCTTTCCAATTTATTTTTCCTTTAATTCCTCATCATGTATTATACTTATAATTTACATATTTAATTCAATTGAGGTTTACAGTTCACTACTGTAATAATTGACACCTCATATGTAAATCAAAGCTCACTTATGTAATACACAGGCACATTTTGACAATTCAATTGAATTCAATTGAAAGTTCTTCAATTCCTCATAGCTTCTAAACTATACACAACACCTCAATTTTAACACGAAAATTGATTGTTTAAATTAAGGTTTTGAAGATTTTCAACTTTTGTACAGTAAATACTAAAAACTTAATTTAAGATTATTTAGAGTTGAGTTACAGAAATTTCACTCAAGGGTGACCCCACCTAATTTCTTATAAGGAATCCAATGGTGAAATAAATTTTATATTTTTATTTATTGGATAAAAATTTATAATGAATTTTATTTAATTTCTTTACAAAATCATTTTATTTTGGGTAATTTTGTTGAAAATTCATTTTTACTTAAATTTTTCAAGTAAAAATGTGTGTTTACAATTTTAAAATTTAATGTATTTTTATTTTTTTATTATGATTAAATTTTTGATTTTGCATATAAATTTATATTTATATTTCAATTTTTGGTTTTAATTAATATAAACAAATTTACTTTATTTATATTTTTATATTAATTTTTCTTTGTGGTCTTTTGGGTATATAAAAATACCTCTAAGGCTCACAAGTAATATGCTACATCTCCAGGAAATTGAAAGATTCAGAGGCAAGGAATGGGGTTCCTCAGACTTAATGCTTATGTTTAGTCTGTGCTCTAGAAAAACTCCATTTTTACTTGGAGGGTGCATTCTTTGAAGTCTACATAGACTTCACAGCCTTGAATTCTTTACTTAACATGAATACTAAAAATAGACAGATGTTGAGGTGGCAAATAGCCATCCAAGAGTATAGAGGTAACATTACCATCATATACAAAGAAGTCAAAAGCCACATCAATGCAGATGGCGTCAGTAGATGGCCACTGTTCAATGTCAAAAGAAACCTACCTTAAGACCCTGAAATATCTGCCAAAATTCCTACCCATTAATGGAAATAGATAGAAAGAAAAACTTCAGATTTTCTGAATGGGTGGCAGAAATTGGTACCCCAAATACTCACCTAAGTGAAACAGAGGGGACAGAAACTCCCATAATAGGAATAAGCTACTCTGAGCTTCACAAAGAACTTTTTAATTCAGTAATGAACACTTATGCAAAACACAAACAGTGTAGCAATGTTAACAAGTCCTTCAACAGAAGTACAGGAGCCCAGACCTGGAATCCCAGTTAGAGAAACCCTGGTTGAGGGACTATAGTGAGAATAAATTTTTCCTTGTAGATGGACTACTCTATCATAAAGAGAATCATAATATTTCCCTCAAAGTAATAGATAAAGGCCCCATATCCCTGATCCTGCAAGAATGCCATGACTTCCCCTATATGGGACACATGAGTGAAGACAGGACCAAAGAGAGGGTAACAAGCACAGCTTGGTGGTCCCAATGGGAACAAGAGTTGAGTGAATACATAAACACTTGTGAAAGATTCCAGAAGGCAAACAGAAAACATGGGAAGAAATATGGGCTGCGTCAACATGTAGAAGAACCCAAACACCCATGGGAAACCATCAACATGGACTGGGTCACAGGACTTGTCCCAGGAGGAAAGGAAATCAATTCTTTCCTATTAATAGTTGATAGTTATAGTAAAAGTGTAAGGTGCCTACCATGTCAGAAAGAAGACACAGCTATGGATACAGCCTTGTTATCCTGAAATAAAATCATATGCACATGTGGAATCCCTGAAGCCATCATTAGTGATAGGGGCCCAAAATTTACATTAGAATTTTGGACCAACCTCTATAAAATGCTTGGAACAAAACTTGCATTTTCTAAAGCCTATTATCCCCAGACAGATGGTTTAGCTGAAAGGATGATCCAAAAAATGGAGGACATCATCAGAAGATTCTGTGAACATGGAATGGAATATAAGGACCATGAAGGGTACACCCATGACTGGGTCACACTCCTTCCAGAAGTCCAACTGGCTTGCAACACAACCCAGAATACTACTACAGAAAAAACACCCTCACTGGTATAAAAAGGGTGGAACCCCCTATTGCCTGTGAATCACTTGAAGAAGAATCTTCTGACCATCCACCCCACAGCCAAAGACATCCATGATATATAGAAGAGAGCATGTTATACAGCTACTAAGTTCATATCTGAGGGTAAATAATACAACAAAAAGAGGCATGACAAAACACATATGGAACAAGACTTCAAAGAAGAGGACTAAGTGTTGGTATCTACACCCAACTTTAATAACCTCAAGGAACCAAAGAAAATGAGGGAATCCTTTGTGGGACCCTTCACTATCATCAAATTGATAGGGAAAATGCAATGTAGGCTAGACTAACAGAATAATTCTCTATGAAACACACAGTCTTCCCAATTAGTTTGGTCAAACCCTACTTCCAAACAGGAGAGGATAAGTTCCCCCCCCCCAGGAAAAAGACGTAGTGAAAGTAGAAGACTCCCCTGGCCCTATAAAGAGGATAATCAAGGCCATGAATATCAGACTGAATGGTAACAACCAGAGACATTATTTTGTCAGATTCAAAAACTGAACAGAAGATAAGGATAAATGGTTATCAGAGGATGCCATACCATATGGTAACCTTCACCAGAGAAGATTCAGAGCCTCTAGGAGGGCTGAAAAGTCTAATAAATTATCAGCCCTTTTGAAGGGAGGGTATGTCAGCCTGTGACTCAAGCCCGGAGCAAAAGCATGACAGCCAAATACCATAAACCAATGGTAGAGCAAAATACTACCAAATCATGGAGATGAGCCAAACCAGCTCAAAAGGTATCAAAAAAAGAGGAAACTCTCAAGTCTCTAAATATACAAGTCCCATAATCATTTGACAAATAATAACAAATTTATCCCTGCTCAAAGAAGTTGCTGAGCATAAACCTTAATTTTCACCTCTCATATGAAATCCAGAGAAAGGGGCTTAACCCCAAAAAATGGCTATTTAAATTGTAGCTCAAAGGCAGTTCTATCCAATGGTACTTTCCAAATTGAGCCAGAACCAAGACTATAGAATGTATGGCCAAAATAATGCCAAATAAGGCAGAACAAAATATTCACCCCTCATCTAGCTTTTACGGTTTTAGTTTGAAATACCTAAAGTGGGTTCATTTTGGAAAGAGCACAATCAGGGATATTTGTTGGTCTTATCCATTTCCCCATATACTGTTTATAACAAAAGTTATGGGGCAAACAAGTTCCATACATATTTTGAGAAAATCATATATCCGGATAACTAAATTTGAACATGGCATAACTTTGCCATATTTAATGTTAACCATGCCAAATGGGGTACCATTTTTTAGATCTCATCCAGGGATAAACAATGAGCCAATTTTTAGCTCAATATGCTAAAAACTGACAAATATATAGGAGCTTTAAGGTCAAAATCCCACATTTAGACCAATACAGCTTTACTGTGGGATACCATCCCATAACCATGATTATAAGCTTTCAACAAGACAAATAAGCTTGTTTATGATTCAATACCTCATAGTTCAGCCAATACAGGGGTCCTATACAAGTCCTGTACAGCCTTCTACATGTAATCCACGTCAGAAGAGGGCTTTAAGGTCCCCAGGTGAAGATTTTCACCCTGTATTGGGGAAAACTGCACAGATGTAGTTTCAAAACCACATCTGAGTCCAATACAGAGCATACAGGCCTTGTGAAGCCCACAAGTCATCTCTCAGGTGTGAAAAATCTCCACTTCCTCTACTTTGATGGTCTAGGGGACATTTCCACCCCATTTCAGGATAAAAGGAGGCCTTTTCTCTGCCAGAAAAGGAATTTCCATCCCTGCTCTTGAATTCCTACGTATTACAACTGTCAAAAAAAGCTATACTCTTGAAAAATAATCAGGTATACCTTGAATCTTAGAGTATTTTGGTTTTTATTATAGTCATCCAGCTGGTAAGACTGCACCCAGGGATTTCAAAAGCACTCTTCACCCCTATTCTATAATAGTAAAGCCCCTAATATCATTATTCAAACCCATTTTTATTATAATTATCCATGTCACAGTCATAGTTAAAGCTGTAAATACTATTATTACTGCTGCATCATAGGCTCATCTTGATATTTTCTAAGTAGCTTTGTCTTAAAGAAACAAAGCATTCAGAAAATTAAGAACCTGCTCACCTCTTTTACAAGCTGGATTGTACTTTTGTGTGTATATTTACTGTGTATTATAGCTGGAAAATTTACTTTCTAATGTTTTATTCTCCATAGAGAAAACTATAAGTTACCTTTGGTTCTTTCTGTGTATTCATTAACAGGAAAATTAATATGAGCTTCTTTCTATATTTCAAATATCAAGCCCATACAGCTTTTATGAGAGGCTATATTCCTTTTTCTTTTTTAATTAATAGAACCAATTGATTCCTACGCTCTGTATCTCAATTTATTCCAAAAAATTCCAATAAAACAGTGTCATATATGTAATTAAGATCCATAGTGAAATTCCGGGTTGTTGATTTTGGATAATTGTAAGAATATTAAGTCTTCCATATTCCTTGGACTTTCTTAGCTCATGTAGAAATTCTATTGTATTTTGTAATTAAACTATAATGGGAAAACTGATAAATTGAGTGCTATTTAAAGGCTTATATTCATCTCAAATACCTTAAAAAATACTTATTGGAAATACTTAAGATCATAATAGAAATTCAATTGGAATCATGTTTTAAAATTAATCATCATCTTCTATAAATTAAATTCAATTATGTCCTATTATTGAATATTTTTAGAGGTTCTTTTTCATGAGACCTTAGGATAGCTAAGCTAAACATTAATAAATAAAGCTAAAGAGAATTTTTTTTGATGTAATATTATTCAGAAAAACCTTTAATTAATATAAAAAACTGTTTAATTACCACATTCTACAAATCTTATAGAAATATGTGGGCTTTATAAGAAATATATTCCCATGCCCAATTTTCATATGTATACATAAATAGATTTTATGATATTAGTTCATTTTAAAGATTCCTTTTTTTATACCAATACATTAAAAAATTAAGGAAGCTAAAAAATCTTCAAGAATTTTTTACAAACATAAGTTTTTTCTCATAATATTTTTTATATTTTTTTCATAATAATTTTGTTTTCAAATTTTTTTCAATTCTTTTTTTATATTGTTTAAGCTCTAGCTTTATATCATTCTTTTACACAAAAAAAGATATGATGTCATTAGTTTAGTCTTAAAGCCATCAAGAACCTGAGTGACAAATACTGATTTCATACTGAAGCATACATTTTGAAAAATAATATTCAGATTAAGGCCATTTTTGTCCCTAGTACAGAAACTCCTTGCATAAAATATGAAATAAAATTCATTTTCATTTTGAGGCAGCTGTAGGTTTTGAATATGCTAAATAATAATCCTTTTCATATAGATATGGTTTTTTAAACTTTATGTTTTATTTTGGCTATAAAAAATATCTTGTAATAAGTCATTCCAATATACTTCATGCATCTTGGTCTTATATTTCTTCATTATCATAATTAATTCTTATATCTTATCTTCTAAGTCAGAGTTCAGTTTCTTTTTAAGAATATGAAAGTACCTCTCCTTTAATACATTTACCATAAATATTATATTATTTAAGGAAAAAACACTTTTAAGCTTCTATTTCCCCCCAATATAGACTTCTCCTTACATCTAAATCTATAAAGAAAACTGTATTCCAATGGTAGCTATTGAGATCTCCTCCAATTAAGTCATAATCAAGGATATCCACAAACTCCATATTTTAGCAATTTGATCCTGGAAGATGGCTCAAAGCACTTTTTTTGAGGATTTCTTTGGCTATATATTCATTTAAAAACAAATATTCAAATTGATTACCAGGGATATTCTGGGTAATTGGAATTTGTAATTTTTGAATAGGTGGTAAGCCCAATTTTTCATAATTTCCATTAGTTTTAAAAGAAGATTCACAAATCAAAAGTTCTTTCATTTCCTCCATTTCTACTTATAGTAATATCAGTTAGCTGTAGCTTGTAGATAATTGTAAATCAGATTTACTAATGAAGATGAAGAGATAGATTAAGTCAGATTATGGGATATAAATCCTCTTTGGTAAGGAAGGTGGAATTCACTACAGAAAATCAAATTTAAGAGTATTATAGGATTTAAACTAATCAAGTGATAGAACTACCAATTCTTAAATGAAAAATCTTCTTTGATAAGGAAGGAGCTCACTGCCAATTATTTTTCTTTAAATTGAACCTGACTTATTTTTTCTTCATTTTTGATTTTCGTTGAAAGAATTTTGAAGCCTTCAGTATTTATTTCTTAGGTTCCTTCTTTGATGGTAAGTATTTTTTATAATAATCAAATTCTTCATTCAAAATTCTAAGCTCAAACAGAAATAACCTTATTTCCTCAATATTTTTCCTTTCTTCTTTGGACTTATTATCTTAAAACTAATATTCATTAGTTTCTTCTTCATATTGCACAATACATTTTTAATCGTTATCCTTAATTAGTTTTTACCACTGATATCTCTATCATACAACAATTTGTCACTCTAAGCTGCCTACTTGAACTTTTTTTAATTTCTTATATATTAGCTTTAATATGTTCTCAATAATAAGTCAAAGTTAATATTGAAGCTTATAGCTCTGAGATTTAAATCTTGAATTTTTGATTTTCAAGCTTAAATTCCCAGGCATTTAATCCCAAAAGAATTTAAACCATTGGAGGTGGAAGAAGGAACAGGCACCCACCCCCATTTTTTCAATGATAAATAACAGTCATCTATTCATAATACTTTTTAACAAAATATAAATCTAATACAAATATAATAATTCATCTTTTTTTGTAATTTTCTCTTTGATTTTTTATAAGCTCTTTTATTTATATAATTTGTACATTTCTTTTCAATTAGAAGTTTTATATATGTTTTTTCTTTCTTTAGAATAAAGAAAAATAAACATCCTCGAATAAAACCCTTTTCTTTTTTCTTTCTTTTCAATAATTTTATTAATTAATACATCCCTGGCTATTTCTCCAATTAGTTTTATTCCCTTCTTCCTTTCTTCAAATCCTTGATGACTCTATTTTTCTTCTTTAACAAGATATATCCATACTCTTCACAATGAATTTTCTGCCCAAATGCTCCATACTATCCATATTGAATTCCTCCTTTAGACAGCTTCTATAGTCATAAAGCTCTTTCCTTGTTTTTTCACCAAAAATTAATTCCTCTAAGGCCATATTTGGTTAGAAAATCCACAAATTATATCCTTTAAATTTTGAATTCTAGAATATTTTTCAATATATTTCATTCCTTTTTCTTTTGTTTGAGCTTCATAGTATACATCTTGGAGTTCTATGTAGGAAAAAATCAAGTAATCTGGTTCTTCTTCAGCTTTTGGAAGTTTCCAGTATGAAATATTACAATAATACTGTGAGAAACTTTCTTTATCAAAGTCCATTTTCTTCTCTTTATCAATTTTGTGTGGGTCTTTTGGATCCATGCCATACTCTATGATAGATTCCATAAGGTCTTTTTTACAGGAGATATTTCTTCCCCTTTCTTTTTAGGATCTTCAAGAGCTTCCTTATCCATTAATTATTCTTTAAGATTTTCAAAGCAATGAGAATTTTCGAGTTTCTTATTTGTGGTCTGTTGAAAGTCTTTATCCTCTAGATCATATACCTTCATTTTTAATTTCTTGTTGTATTTTCCAGTAATTTTTTTATTCTGGAAAAGCTTTGATAATTTATTTTTTATGTTCTCAGAATAAATACTTTTAAATTGTATCCATTTTTCATTGATCCCTTGTGTCTCTTCATTATTCTTGTATGGTATTTTGTCCCCTACAAATTTCAAAAAAAATAATCCTACTATGACTTGGCAGACCATTGATTATTTCTGAGACTTTTACAATTATCTTATGAGCTGATTCTCTATCTTTAATAAGCTCAAAAGGGATAGAAAACTCATTTTCTTTATTAGAAACTTCTTTAATAATCACGAGTTATTTTGTATCCTATTCCCATATATAAGACTTATTTTCATCAATTTCATCTTCTGTTTTCAAAAATTCTCAATATGAACTAAGAGCTATATTTTTGATGTATTCTTCATATTCACTAGGGGGGTAAGGTTTTTTTTACCCATTCATGCCATTTATTTTCGTAAGAGGTGGCCTATTCCTCCTTTTGTTTAATTACTTTTTCCAAGTACCAGCTTAATGTTTTTTTCTCTTGTTAATTTTTCACCTGGCTTTACATTATTCCCTAAGATTCTCCTTTCTCTTATTCTTGTGTTTACAATATTTGGTATTCCTTTTATTTTTTGGGATTTTACCATCTTCAATGTCTTCATCTGTTTTGGGTGATATTTTTTCCTTATCAGAATCTTACAAGTCCTTTATTCTGAGTCCCTTTTTCCTTTTGAGCTTCAAAAACATCTTTTTTCTTGATTAGGATTCAATTTTGAGGTCTTTTATTTTCTTTTTACCAACCAATTTTTGATTCTTTCAATTGAACAAATCTTCAATCCTCTTGGTGTTCCTGGTTTCCATCCTACCATATGGGGTTTGCCAGTTCAAACACATAATCTTCTGACATCTAATTCTTTCTAACTGAAAGTTTCTCATTTTTTTGTGAAAAATCCAGTTTTGTGTTTTTTAAGCCAATAATATTTTTCCAAGAGCTGCATGAACTTCTTCTTTGGCAAAGAAGAAGTTTATTTATCTTTCTTACCCTGAGGCCAAAAGAACTGGTGTGAATTAAGCAAGTAAAATTAATTATATGGTGTGACCTCAAATTGTTTTATTGCTCATGTTGAGATTTCTACTTAGAAAAGAAAGTATTTCTGTGTCTCATGTGAGTATTCTCAACTCAAAGCCTGTATCCACAAGCTCCATGACTGGTTATCTCTCTTTTCCAACAAATACTTTCACAAAGAGAAGGGGGAAGGAAGAATTAAGTCTAAGATTTTCAAATTCTTTCATCTTGATTGAGATTATATTCTCTTTCATTTCCAAGGTATTTACTTACTTCAGAGCCCTTTCTTTCTTCAAGAGACATATCTTGGAGATTTTCTGTAAATCTTAGTGATACAGATGAAATTTCCTCCAAAATTAAGTTCATCTTTTGTTCCAAAATGTTATTTATTACTTTGAATATTACTAATTTTGGTTCAAATTCTTCTTTTTGTATGCTTTGAATTTTAATTTTTTAATTTTTCTGAACATTTTATTATCTAAACTATCCTAACTTATATTTTTGAATTTTGTCTTCATATTTCTCATTTTCATCATTTTTAATTTTTTGATTCTTTTCATCGCTTTCAACAATATCAGCCTTATTATTCTATTTGGTTGGGACTACTGCTTTCATTTCTTAATCTATTTTATCTTCATGATAGGTTCCTGGAATTATTTGATTATTCTTTTTTTTCTAAGGGTGGCATGAGTTTCCAAAACTTCAGTGGGTGAAGATACTGTTTTTTTTCCTAGTTACCCCAATTTTCCACTTGTTCTATTGAAACTTCTTTCTCCTCCTTTTCTTAAGTGAACCATTCTTGGTTCTTCTTGTTTTAATATTTTCCTGAAGCTCTCAGAGGTGGTCTTATTTTTTGTTTATTGTTTCTCTTTTTGAATTCTCTCACTAAGACCTTTGGGGATTTGGTACCTTCTTATGGTAATCTTTGATAACTTAGATACAAGAACTTTAGACCTCTCCTTATTTAAATTTTTTTCCCCGTATATTCTATAATATAACTGCATCTTTTCAATAAATGGCCCTTTTCAAAACAATATTAACATTATAAGGGTGGCCTGGGATAAGGTTATTCTGTAAAGTATGGGTGTTAATTATTAGGTAAGGGTGGTTGAGGATTCCTTTCCCTAAATGTTTGTTCATTTGAAGCTAACTCTGGTCCTTGTTGATTTGGATTATCCTTTTAAACCTTCCTTTGGGAAATAAAATTCCTTGATAATTCCTTTAGTTGATACAATATTTCCTTCATTGGACTTCTTTCCTTCACATTTTCAGTATTATCGGTTTCTTGAGCTGGTGGATATTTTATTTTCTTGGGAGATCCTTAATTTTTTTATAAATTCCTCCCAGCTTCCATATTCAAACCTTCTTTTATTTTTCCCTTCCAAATTTCTATTCCTATCTTCCTCGGACTTTGATAGGTGGAATCTGCCTTTGATAAAACCTGATTTGATTCAGTTTATGGAATTTTCTATTTCTGAAAAGAGCTGAAATCCTTATCTTTATTGAGCCATTAGTCTATCTTGAATTAATAATTGAGTAACATTACTCCTTATCTCTGGAGATAAAGATGCAAAGACATATTCATGATAGTCATTTTCTTTCTTAATGTACCCATAATTTAGTAGGTATTTTTAGATTAAACTCAATTCTCCAATGAATTTTTTTATTGAGGAAAGGTCTTGACTCAACCTTCTTTTTGATTCAGTATAAATAATCTGTTTAAGGATTCCTTCCTATGTCTTCTTTCTTGATCCACATTTCCCCATTTACCAGTCATTTCTTTCTTCAATTGGTTTCAATCCTCCATTTCATATCCTTTAATTCCTTAAATTTAATATCTTTTATCCTTGTCTTTGCTCCATAAATCACTTTTCATTTCCAGATTGCTGTCATTTTCTCCTTCAATATCTTATATTTGTTCACCTTTTTTGATAAAGTGTTCAAAACCACTTCCATCAAAATAAATGGTGTATTTTTTTGCCTTAATTTTGACTATTATTATGGAAGGTATTGTACCTCTTTCAGGTGGTTACTCAGTTGTGGCAATTTGCACCTTTCTTTCTTTTGTTACAGCTCTTGGTAAACTACCTGGAGTGGATTTTGAAAATGGTTTTGGAGTTTGGGACAGTTTCTGTGTAAAAGTCCTCTCAATAATTCTATCTCAAGTGGTTCTTTCAGGTGAAGATGGAGTTTGCTTGGCTTTATTTCCTTTATGTGTGGCTTCTCTTTCCATATAATTCTCAAATTCTATCCTTCTCATTGCGAACTCTTCATCCTGCTCCAAGAAAAATCCTCATCTGGACATTCTTCCTGGACCAATTCAGTAATCCTTGATTTTCATTTTTCTAATTTTTCCTCCAAGATGAAAATTATTTTTATTGATTATTTTGATTTTGAATTAATGAAAAATTATTTTTTGAAAATATTATATATGATACTAAACTATTATTATTTTATTTTATTTTATTTTTGAAATTCGTTTTTTAATGTTATTTTTTATTTGATTATATTTTTTGGTATAAGTATTATTTTTCACTTTTCTTCAGGATAATAAAATTTGATCTTTAGGATTCATAATTTGATATCTTTTAGAAATATTGAATTTTAATGAACTACTGTTGGGACAATAGATGTGGGAAGTTCTCTTTTTGTTGGATAAGTAATTGGAAATTACCTTGAGGTTAGAATCACATTTAAATAGTTCTAACTTTCGGAGTTATCTTGTAACAAATGATGCTAAGCTTGATTTTAGTGACCCTCTAAATATACTTATAATATACTTTTGATGAAATCACAAAATAAATATTTGAGATTGTGGCAAATGAAACCATAGAAGATTATTCAAAAGTATCCATCATACTTTCCCTCAAATAAGTGCACTAATTGATTAGGGTTAAATGTAATAATATGGATGATATATTTTTATGACTTGGGGATAATATAATTTTTAATATATCCTTAATGGTGGTGTTTTCAAGATCAAAATTAAAAAAATTAAAAATACTAATAATTTTTCTTTAGTAATTTATATAATATAGGAGATTTTTAATAGAGTTATGATTTTAATCTACCTATTATAAGGTTTTTAATTTACCTATTATAAAGTTTTGAATTCTATTTTAAGGGTAACATAGATTTTATATAAGGATCTTCAGAGCTATATTTATATAAGATTGAAAGGTTAAGATTTAGATATAACGGTGAAAAAATAATATAATCATAAATATAAGTATAATAGTATATATCTTCAAGTGTTTGGATCTATGGATAAGGTAAATATAATGATATAAGGGTGTTTTTTTTCTATAATAATCCATTATAAGATACTTTAACAAGATAAATATCAATAAAATCTTCAAACACTAATTCAAAAATACTATAATGGTAATACTATTGATAAATCCCTAAAATCTTTCAGGAATAGTTAAAACTATAAAGCCTCTATAAGATATTTAGTATGGACACCAATCCTTCCAACAAACTAATAGATTATCTTACTAGAGAAGACATAGATTAATCCTCAAAAATGATTTTTAAAACAGAAGAATGTAGTAGAGATTTTAAGAAGAGGACCTCTCTTTATACACTGTAGGGCCTCAATACAGCCTTCCAAAAACAAGGGGCTCAAACGTTTTCCAATTTTGAGTCATTTTGGCTGGTGAGTGCTTCTTGATGTGGTGTTTTCTGACTAATAAGCTTTAAGCTTCATGTCTAATGGTAATTCTGAGGCTGCACTTTCAATTAATTCCCATTCTTACCATTCAGATTCTGAGTTGGTGTCTTGGAGTTAAATTCAATTATTCATTATTGGTTAATATGGGTTTGCATTTAAATTATGGTTCTATGTATCTGTTTGATATTCAATATGCATATAAACAGGAACTAATACTTAATAATGGATAATTATTTTTTTCATATTAGTGCTTTTGGTGTTATACATTAAGGGTAAGCTATCTTCCAGGTTCAAGGTTAAATGTTAAGTCATAGTGTAACTTTTCATTATCTTTGGTGAATATTCATACTTTTAATACCTATTAAGGTAAGTGTTGTGGGTAAGAATTTTATATTTCTAATTTTCCAAATCCATGATATCTTGGTCATTTTATTCATATGATTCTCACCTAATGTATAACCTTAGGTTAAATTTCATGTGAATTGCAATGTTAAAATGAATTGATACTGTTAAGTTAAAGAAATATCTTTCAAAATAAGTATTTTGTATTATATATATATATATTCCTATCATAATTTTACTCTTTCTAAATATATATATATATATTATTATTGATAATCTATGATAATACATTATTCTCATTATTTAAGCAAATTGAACGTGAGAAATTCAGAAAGGGTATTTGATACTGCAATGTCCCTTTTGGAAAATGGAAAAGAAATATAATATAAATCTTAGAGAAGTCTATTTGATTAATATGATGCGACCTTGAAAATTATTCAAAGCTATAATTTATTATTGAAATAAGCTTTGATTCATTTCCAAAGTAAGATGAACAAAAATATGAAATATCTCGATATTATTGAAATAAGCCTTAATTCATTTCCAAAGTAAGATTAACAAAAATATGAAATATCTGGATTTTAAAACCCCATAATATAAAATAATTCAATTTCATTTAAATTTGTGAGCCTTAGAGGTAATTTCATATACCCAAAAGACCACAAATACAAAATTAACATATAAATATAAATAAAATAAATTTATTTATATTATTAAAATAAAAATCAAAATATAAATATAAAATTACATCAAATTTTGGAATTATAAAAGTACATTTATACTTGAAAAAATTAAGTAAAAATGAAATTTTAACAAAACTGTAAAGAAATAAATAAATTTGGAAAAAGGGTAAATGAAAATTATTATAACTCTTTATCCAATAAATAAACATATAAGAATTATTTCACCATTGAATTCCTCATAAAAAATCAGGTGGGGTCACCTCTGAGTGAAATTCTTGTAACTCAACTCTAAATAAGCTTAAATTAAGTTTTTAGTATTTTCAATACAAAAGTTGAAAATCTTCAAAACTTTTATTTAATTCACACCACATGTGGTGGTAACCATCAATTTATGTGTTAAAATTGAGGTGTTTTGTTTAGTTTAGAAGTTATGAGGAATTGAAGTATTTTCAATTGAATTCAAGTGAAATGTCAAAATGTGCATGTGTATTACATAAGTGAACTTTGATTTACATATGAGGTATCAATTATTACTGTATTTTACTGTACAATTTAATTGAATTACATATTTAAATTATAAGTATAATACATGATGAGGAATTAAAGGAAAAAATAAATTGAAAAGATTAAATTTGGGGGGAAAAGGAACTCCAGCTCTAAGGGGGAGCTAGACCCCCAAAATCCTTGCTGACAGGCGTCTGGTGTCAAAATTAACGCAAAAGTTCATCACTTTTCGCCTGGAATTGAGCTACAGGGTCTGTGGACTCAATTGATGATGAGGTTTTGATACCAACTGGGGTAGTCTTAGCTGTTGCCAAGGGGGTAAAACTACCCTCAAGATAAAACAATCATTGTAAAAACAGTTCTAACTGGTTTCTACGTCTCTTACACCCATTCTGACGTGTTTTGAAAGCTCTAGACTAGGTATTGCTATAGTAATGGCTGATTTAAGGGTCTAAAATGGCTAAAAATGGCTTAAACCAGCCCTTTTTGGTCTAAACCAGGGTTCAATGATGCCATAATTGGCTTTTCTGTTGTCAGACTGTTTTTCACGACTGACAAGATTATATTTTACTTTGGGAGTAAGAGAATTGATGGCTATAAAAGAATGTCTTCTTTGCCCCACTTTTCTCTTCATGTTAGAATCTTTTCCTTTTATAATTAGCTTAAACATTGTTAAACCAATCAATAAGAGATTCCAACCACCTTTCTTAAATCATTTTAAACCTTTTAACCACGTGAAAAAATCATTATAATCAATTTTTGTAATTTTTATAATCATTTTTACCCCTGAACCACCCCAAAAGTGAATTAAAGCATCATTCATCACTGTAAACTTTGTCACTTTGTTTCCAAATTCACTCTGGTCACTTTTGGGTGTGTTTTCTCTTTAATATTCTTTTTAAAGACTCTGTTCTTTAATTAATTGCTTTCAGTTCTTTGCTCAATTAATTCCAATTGAAATTGCTCTTGAAGAAATTTCTTTTGTAGCCTTAAATATCTCTTGTAGAGTATTTTTGGATAAATTTTTATTGTTGGTAAAACAATAAATCTTTATAATAGTATTGTTTTATACTAATAAAGTTATAAACAATAAATTTGGCATGTTTTCTCTTAAAAAAAATATTTCTTACTATTTTTAATTGATTTTTTCCTTATACAAATTTTGAGGACAGGAAAAGTACTTGATTTTTAATCAAAGTTTCATATCCACACCTTACATTTGGGGGCCCAGCCGTGATATTATACCTATGACATATTTTTTTACTCTTTTTAAATCTTTTTTCTTATAGTGAAAAATTCAAAAAACATATAAAAAATACTTATAATTCAAAAAATCCATAAAAAATAATTTTTTTTCATATTATAAGTGAGGCTTATATTTTTATTTCTTTTTTGAAATAACCTTTCTTTTACTTAATTAATCGGCTTTTTCATTAATTTTAGTGTCTGACAACGTGGTAAGACAAGAAAATATTGAAACAGCCTCAACAGTAACCAGCATTATTCCTGCCAGTACTGTTAATTCTGATCATAATAGTACTATTGTTGTGACTTGGAATATTCAGCCAGAGCCAATTTCTTCTGAATTAGTCAACTTGGAAATAAGTAATACTCTTCAGAAAGCCAAATATTTGGCCAATAGTAAGATTTTTGACGTAAAATTACTATTTTAAGCCTTTTTAACCATAATTATGCCTTCAACCAGGTCAGGAGCCAGCTATAACCCCTCAAGCAGCTCCCAGAAAGGTAATAGATGTGATTATGGCAGAGGCCAATCAGGTGCAGAAGGGAAAGGGTCAGTTGATGACTTCCAAACAACTAAAATGGGTCATTCTGAAGCTGATAATACCATTTTACCTTCAAATAGAGCTGACACCGCCACAACAAGCCTCTGTGGACATATACAAAGCCAGCCACAGTGCATACAACAATGCACTCCAGTTCAAGGAGTACCAGATCCTTGCAGACCTGTGGAAGAATTGCATGAATTCTTACCTGACAGTGAGAAAATTCCTGAGCCATCCCAATACTTGCAAATTGCTCAATGGATGGCATCCATTGATGGAGAAGAAAAACATGATGCTTTTGACACTAGAATGGAGGAAAAACAACCCTCCACCACCCAAACCAGTGCCAAAAACAGCCCCTGTGGCCAGCACCAGCAATTCCAACGTGAAAAAGCAGCCACAAACTCCAAAAGAGGGCAAAGGGAAGGCACCAGCCCCAAAACATTACAGCCAGGGCTACAGAATCCCAAAGATTCAACAGGATGCCATGGAAAATGTATTTCAGATGGCCAGAGCCATGATGGAATTACAAAAGAAGGAGGAAGCCAGATTAAAATATTAAAAATGATTTCTGATACTTTTAATTGTATTCCAGAGTTGTATAAAGCCATTATTGACGGAAAAAATCATCTTTCTGATAAGAATACATCAATTTGTGACAATCTTAAAACAAACAACTTGAGTCTGAGCCAAACAAATGATACACTTAAATGCTTTGAAAGAGTTTTAAGAACAATCAAAACTTCCAATAATGATATTTTTTTTGGCATTGAGATAAAGGAACAATCTGCCATTATTAAAGAATTAACAGACAAATATTCTAAATTCAATATTGATGACATAATTGAAACAAGAATAAAACAAGCTATTAATACTATCAAAGAAGATAATAAAAAGGTTCTTGATGATATTTCAAAATCATTTGCAGAAGTAAAGACAAATACAGTTGCCTTGAAAAAGCATTTTGATACCTCAAGAGAGGAAATATCAAAATTAACAATAAAGTTAAATGAAGTTATATCTGATAATACTAAACAAACAGAATTATGGAATGAGCTTAAATATAAAGAGGATTATCATAAAAAGAATGTCATAGACTCTATACAAAGCTTACAACATGAGTTAAGAAATTCACAAAGGTTTCATAACAGTAAAATGAATGATATTGAACAACTGCTAAACACTTTACCAAGAATATCTACACCTCTGAATCAAAATGAAGATGCAAGAAGTCCCAATCCACAAGTATTGGATATTGAAAATTCAAAGTTAAAAAATGAATTTTCTACTTCTTTTCATAACTTAGAACCATCAATGGGCCAAGCACTTTTGAAAGAAGTTCCAAAACTTAAAGAATGGCCTCACTTCAGTGGTGAAGGAGAGTATGATCATATGGAATTCATTAGAGTTATTGACATGATCAAAGAGGATTCTGAATTACCAGACAGATTGGTAACAGCCAGATTTAACACCTTGTTTACCAAATCAGCTCACAGATGGTACATCAAAATAAGACAAGCACATCGACACCAGAGTTGGACTTGGTGGAAAACCCAAATCATTAACAAATGGGCAAATTATTCTTAGAGGTTTAAAGTTGAAACAGCCTTTGAATCTGCCAAGTTTGATGCTGATAAAGACAAAGCTTTACCATGGTTTTGCCAACAAAAAGACATATTAAAAGCATTATATCCTGACATGTCAGAATTTATGATCCATAGAAAATTTCTGAGACAATGTGGAGGTGACTTAGAGCATGCTATCAAAAGCAGGACTACTGAACAATATTCAGCAGAGGATATTATCAATATATTGGAAGAAGTAACCACCAGAACCAAAATTGGTTCTAGTAGGGTGAATCTCAAAACAAGGTTTAATACACCTTGGAAAGATTCTGTGGACAAAAACCCCAAAGAAAATTCTAATAATATTAAGTATGAATCTGCAGATACAGTCAGAAAGTGCCATATTTGCCAAAGCACCACCCATTTAGCCAATACATGTCCAAAGAAGGGGAAAATCAATGAAGTTGATATTGAAAGGGAACCTGATGTTGAAAAAGATGAAATAATTGAAGACAATTAAGATGATAAATCATCAATATTTTCTGAATCTTCAAAAGGTATAGAAAATATCAATGCCACTCTTGACATCATGGAATCTTATTCCCACTTGCCACAATTGAGCAATGGTCAAGTTTATTTATCAAAAGTTCAAGATTCACAACTTATAAAAACAAAACAAAACAGGGGAAAAGGCTATACAGCTGGTAACTTCTGTATAACAGAAGTGGTGATTGATAACAAGCCCACCAAACTTTTGGTTGACCCAGGAGCCTTCTGCTCTTGTGTTGGAAAATCTTTTCTTAAGACTTGTGTACCAAATTTTGAAGACCAATTGTTAACAATCGATGGTATCAAATTCAACAGTGCAAGTAACCCAATTAAAGCATTAGGAATCTTTGAGACCAATGTCATATTCTCACACATAAATGGGAACTTAAGAATCACAGTTGAATTTGTTGTTATGGAAAATTGCTCTAGTACCCATTTTATATTGGGAAATGACTATTTAATCATGTATGGGATAGATTTACATAATAACAAAGACAGATACTTTACTATTGGAGACAATAAGCGCCAAAAACTTGCCTTTTTACCATTTAAAAGACAAATTACAGTAAACAAAGTATCACCAGTCAACTTAGAGTTAGAGAAATTCAAGTCTGAACAGTATATGAGGCTGAAATAAGCCTTCATCTGACTGATAAACAAGAAAATGAACTTTCTTCCCTTTTGTATGACCACAGAGGAGCATTTGTTTCAGACAAAGAACCTCTAGGAGCAATTATTGGTCATGAAGCTGACATCATTCTTAAAATTGAGAGACCTTATCCACTACTCTTAAGAAGACCTGCATATCCAGCAAGTCCAAAATCAAGAGAAGCTCTAGAAATTCATATCAAAGAACTTCTGGACCTTGGTGTAATAAGAAAATTAGGCCACAATGAAGAAGTAGAAATAACTACACCAGTCATAGTGGCATGGCATAATGGAAAATCCAGAATGGTTGGGGACTTTAGAGCTCTGAACACTTACACTGTTCCAGACAGATACCCAATACCAAAAATCCAAATTGCCCTTACTCAAATATCTCAAGCAGTGTATATAACCATTATGGATGCTCTTAAAGGATTCCATCAAAATTTGGTGACACCAAGAGCAAGAAAATACTTGAGAAGTATTTCTCATTGTGGAGTGTATGAATACTTGAGGATGCCCTTTGGTATCAAAAATGCACCTTCACACTTCCAAAGAATGATGAATGAAATCTTCCCTGAAGAACTCCAAGAGGGATGGTTAATTATTTACATTGATGACATTATTTTCTGTTCCAAGACTTGAAAGGAGAACATGTACAGATTGTCCAGAGTTTTGACAAAAATTCAATCAGTAAACATGAAAATTTCCTTGAAGAAATGTCATTTTGGATTTAAAGAACTTAAAGCACCAGGACATGTTGTATCTGGTTTGTCCATTGGAATTGACAAAAGCAATTTTGCAGCAGTATTGCTAAAACCCATGCCTCAGAATAAGAAGGAAATTCAGTCATTCTTAGGTTTTGCAGGATATTACAGGCAGCACATTAAAGATTTTTCATCCATAGCAAGACCACCTTATAAATTGTGTGACAAAGACACAGTATTTGAAATGACTGTTGACAGAGTCAAAGCTTTTGAGTCTCTAAGAGAAGCCTTGACCACTGCTCCACTCTTACTGATGCCAGACTTTAAATTACCTTTCAAACTGTATATTGATGCATCAGGGGATGGACTGGGTGCTGCACTTCACCAAGTTCAGATCATAAATGATAAACCTGTAGAAGGACCCATATGTTTCATATCCAGGCAAATCAAACCAACTGAAGCCAGATATGGAGCAAGTCAAATGGAATGTCTATGTCTTGTCTGGGCCTTGGAAAAATTAAACTACTTCTTGGAGGGATGTGTTTTTGAGGTGATAACAGATTGTACAGCTGTTAAATCACTTTTAAACATGAAAACACCCAACAGACATATGCTCAGATGGCAAATAGCCATACAAGAATACAGAGGAAATATGACTATTGTTCATAAGGATGGGAACATTCATAAGAATGCAGATGGACTAAGAAGATGGCCATTACCAAATAATATTGATAATCCTGCTTATGTGCCAGAAGAAGCTTCACCACAAATTCTAATAGAAGGAATAAGTGTTACAGACTTGAACACCACCTTCTTTGAGGAAGTCAGACATAGTTACACTCAAGATAAGAATTGTAGCATCTTATGCCAATTACTTAACAAAGACTGTAAAGACAACTCTCTAATACATGCCTTGGATGAAGTATAGAAAAAATCTTATTATGAAGGAAGATTTCACCTACTGGATGGTATAATTTACCACAGAACCAAGCACACATGTGTCATTACAGTTGTAGACAGGTCATTAATCAATCTTGTACTGAAAGAATTCCATGAAAGCCCCTTTTCAGGACATCTGTCTGGAGACAGAACAAGAGAGAAAGTAAAGACCTGCATATGGTGGTGTCACAGGGGCTTTTCTAAAATGAAGAGGGCCTGGCACTCAGTGAACAGACTTACTTAAGGAGGGCTCAAAATACTCAAGAACAGGATAGACAGAATGCAAGGATAAATTCCTGATAAAAGAATAAGAGTACTAAGAAAAAGAAATAACAATAAGTAATAAATAGAGAGCCAACCACTAAGTAATCCTGAGTCACTGTTTCAACCTGTTCAGAAAAGAGAAAAGGAATTAATAAGGATATGGCCACCAGGACTCTACTGAACAGGTGAGGGAAGGCTAAGACTAACTTAATAAATAATAGAATAATATTCCAAAAGTGAGAATAAAATAATATTAAATAATAAATCCAATATTTTAATTAACTGGGGGAAAAACCCCCAGGCGGATGAAGAGGGGCTGGTATATGTGAGAAATACCAGCCTTGGAGTTTGAGTGTTGAGATACTGGCCTGTATGCTGGAAGAAGTTGTATGTGGGATTGAATCCTGTATTAGTGAATCCAATACAGGTTATACAGTCAATACAGGTATTTGCGCCTGTATTTGGTGAATCCTGTATTTGGGTCTTGCCTGTATGAAACTGTATTGAGGTCTGAAAACTGTATTGTGTGAATTGTTGAATGAAACCCCCTTGCTGATTGGGTTTTGAAGGGTATCCATGATATAATGATTTGCTGATGATGATTGGAAATGCCCCTGCCTCCTTGGCTGTGACATTATCCCCCTCTTGAAAGTGGTGAGCTCTGAGCACCATAAGTATAGTGAGTCTTGATGAGCTTGCAATCAATTCAAACAGTTCTTTCTCCCAATTCCTTAAGATTTTCCCCTTAGAACTTCTTCTTCAATCAATACTCAAACCAATCTTCATTTGACTATTTGTAGGTATTTTCCCCTTGATTTTGATTCTGAATTTCCTCTGTTTCATTCAAACTGCCTTCAATCTTCATAAAAATTTCTTTAATCTTGTCTTGAGTGTCTTCATCAACTTTTCTTGAGTCCTCATGGCTTTTGTAAGGTGGTTGATTTGGGTTTTTGTCCCAAGACCACTTGAAATCATCATAATTTTGAATTTTAGAGTGTTGGCATAAGGTGGCCAACATTTGAAATTTTGGACCAAATGAGTAGTCCTGGCCAAAATCCCTGAGAATGTGAATAAATGGGTTTTTTGGCCAATTTGCGCAAAAATGCGCAAAATGCGCAAAAAATGCGCAAATATGCCATATGTGGCATAAATTGGTGAAAATAATGAAAAAACTGAATTCTTGTGAAAAAATGGCCTAAAGGTGGGTTTTGGCCATTTTGCACAAATATGCGCAAATGCGCAAATATGCCATATGTGGCATAAATTGGTGAAAATAATGAAAAAACTGAATTATTGTGGAAAAAAAATGGCCTAAAAGTGGGTTTTGGCCATTTTGCGCATTTTTGCGCAAAAATGCGCAATTATAATGATTTTGGCCAAAAAGGCCTTTTGAAGGCTTTTGACAAGAAAAAGGCCCTTTTGCGCAAAAATGGGCAAAAGTGCGCAAAATGCGCAAATCACCCAATATGCAAAATTAAGCATATTATGATAAGAATTGATGAAAAATGGCTGTTTTGATGTTTTGAGGTCTGATATGGCCAATTGTGCCAAAGTGCATATCTTGATGAAATTGGCCAATTGGGCCATTTGAAACAATTTCTTCTATGAACTTGATTTCTTTCTTGAATATCTTCTTCTTATCCCCTCCTTGATTGGTCAATTGCCATAAACACCTTGCTGATTGGGTTTTGGTTTTCAATTTTGATCTTAAAGAATGAGTTCAAGGCTGACATTCATATTTGACTCCACTGCCTCTGGTTCCCCGCCTTTTGTGATTTGGAGATGCCTTGGCTATAAAGTTTAAAGAAACCTTGAAGAAATTTTGATGCGTATTACTGGTAGTTGGTCTCCATTATTACTATTGTTATTTCCCTTTTTACATGAAAATAAATGAATTAGCCTCCCAATACAAAATATGGGAGGATTGACTGCTGCTTAAAAGAAGGAAATTAAAAAAAAAACAAGAATTATACAAGTAAAGAAAATAAAAGAAATGAAAAAGAAAAGAAATGAGAGAAAAAAAGAGAGTAAAGAAAGAAATATGAAATGCCTGGGGGTTGTCTTTCTTGTGGTGAGTTGTTTGATTTTGGCCAAAAGATTCTGAAAGATGAAATCAAGCATTTGATGCTCACAGCGTGGCCAAGGTAATGTTTTTACAAGAATTAGACCCCTCAGGGATGCATACCAGGAGATGGAACTTACTTTCATAACTTCCACTCCCCACCAAGCACCATAAATGAAAATTGAAATATGCCATAAGATGAATTTGATAATGAATGTCTTGAAAGATAATTTATGGCATGATTAAAGAAAGAAGAGAAAATAAAAGAAAAGAAAAGAAAAGATTGGGCCAAATCTTGATGAAAGGTCCAAATCTTGAGGGTATTATGTTGCAAGGCCTTCTGAACCTGTCCAAAGAATTGACAAGTGCTAACAAAGTGGCCAAGGTGATGCTTACAGCAAATTTGGTAGAATACCCCCTTAAAGGTGCATGCCAGGAGAGGAACTTACTTTCATAACCTCCAATCCCCACCAAGCACCATAAAATCAAACTCTTGAGGCATTTGGACCAGGCTTTTCAGGATACAAAGTGTGAAAATTGTTGACAAGGTCTGGGGAGTTGGTAAGGTTGGAAGCTGGTTCCCAAGTTGTTCTTTCTGGGTCTTCATTGAATCCTTTCCACTCCACTAAATACCATAATGAACCTCTCTTGAGTTTTGAGTCCAGAACCTGAGCCACTTCCCATTCTTCTTGCTCTTCCACTATTACTGGAGGTGGTGGCAATTGGTGTTGATTTGGGATAGTTGATTGCTTCACTGGTTCTAACAAGGACACATGGAAGACAGGGTGAACTGACTTCCATTGTTGAGGCAACTTGAGGTGATATGCATGGCTGCCAATCTTCTTGAGAATTTCAAAGGGTCCCAACCATCTTTCTGAAAGATTTTTGGTGGGTCTTGTTGTCTTGATGTTCTTGGAAGCTAGCCATACTTTGTCCCCAGGTTGGAAATCAGGTGGAATTGCTCTATTTTTATCTGCATACTTCTTAAAACGCTTTATTGCTGACTCTAATTCTTCTTTGACAACCTGCTGTACTGATTGGAGTTTTGATGATAACTTTCCAGCAGGTGTATCTTGAGAAACATGGATTGAGTCAAAGCTGGGATTTCTTCCATAAATGGTGAAAAAAGGTGATTGCTTTGTGGATGAATGTTCTGCATTATTATAGGAAAATTCAGCCAGAGGGAGCCAGGTGAGCCAGTCATCTTGATGGTAACTGACATACATCCAAAGATACTGTTCTAGAATCTGATTTACCCTCTCTGTCTGTCCATCTGTTTCAGGGTGAAATGCAGTTGAAAGATCTCTTGATATCTTGAGCTGCTGACATAACTGGGTCCAGAATGATGAAATGAATAAGGAACCTCTATCACTAACAATACTTACTGGAAGACCATGTTTGGAAAATACATGACTAATGAAGATTTGAGCTAAGTCCAGTGCAGTGATTGATCCATAAGTTGGAATGAATATTGCCATTTTTGAGAATCTGTCTACAATTACTAAGATTGAGTCAAAGTTGTTTGACAGAGGAAATTGAGTGATGAAGTCCATTGATAAAGAATTCCAAGGACCAGATGTAATTTGAAGAGGCTTGAGTAATCCAAACTTCTTATGGTGGATGTTCTTGTTTCTTGAACATTGCTGACATGAGGACACATAGTCCTTGATGATTTGATTCATGCCAGCCCAATAAAAATCCCTCTTGATGAGCTTGAGGGTCTTCTCCTGGCCAGGATGGCCAGCCAATGGTGAATCATGATGCCTTTGAAGAATGTCCAATTGAACTTCATGATTTCTTGGAATAACTACTCTATCTTTGAACAATAATAATTTTTCTTGAGGTTCAAGAGAATAGTCTGGGACTGATTCTCCTCTTGCTAATTTCTTGAGGATCTCCTTATAGTCTTTGTCTTGCCATACTTGTCTTTGAATCTGATCAACTAAATCTGAAAACATTTCAACTTTTATGGAAAAGAATCTTGACTCTTGAATTTCATTTTGCTTGAGAACTTGATGAAAGTTTTGAGGATTCTTGCTGATGAAATCCACCCCCCTCTCTGGGTACACGTCGTCCCGACGTGACAAGGCATCTGGTAAAGTGGCCAGCCTGCCTGGGCGGTAAGTGATAACAAAGTGTAATTCAGACAAAAATTCAGCCCAACGGGCTTGACGACGAGTAAGGACTTTAGAGGACATAAAATATTGGAGAGAACAATGGTCTGTCAAGACCTCAAAGGAATCAGAAAGAGAAAGAAGAAAGGCTCTCCAGCGCTTGAGAGGCCAAACTATGCCAAGGAGTTCATTGTCATGAATTTCATAGTTGAGTTCAGCTGGTAAGAGCTTGCGACTATCAAATGCAATGGGATGCTTTCCTGAGCCATTCACCTGACTCAGTACAGCACCCAAGGCATAATCAGAGGCATCAGTCTCTACAATAGTTGGAAGAGAAGGATTAAAGTGAGAGAGGATAGGAGCAGTGGTGAAAGCTTCTTTGAGTATCTGAAACTGGCTAAGAGCTTCCTCATTGAAGATGAAGGGAGAATCTTTTTTGAGAAGGGAAGTGAGAGCAGAGATTTTTTTGGAATAATTTCTAATGAAACAACGATAAAAGTTGGCAAAGCCAAGAAAAGATTGGAGGGCCTTGATGTTCTTGGGCTGAGGCCAATTGAGGATCTGTTGAACCTTTGAAGAATCTATCTTGAGGCCATCACTTGAAACAACATAGCCCAAGTATTCCACACTTGAGGCATGGAATACACACTTTGAGGCTTTAGCAAACAAATTATTTTCTCTCAGTCTTTGGAGAACAGAGGCCACATGTTTAAAATGTTCATCCAAGGAGTTAGAGAAGACCATAATATCATCTAAGTACACTACAGCAAAAACATCCAAATAATCTGCAAAGATATCATTCACAAGATTTTGGAATGAAGCTAGAGCATTGGTTAAGCCAAATGGCATAACCAAATATTCATAACTGCCATATTTGGTTCTAAAGGCAGTTAAGTGCTCATCCCCCTCTTTGATTCTCAAGAGATTATAAGCACCACGCAGATCTATCTTGGAGAAGATAGTAGCACCATTGAATACGGTAAGAAGCTGATTCATTGGAGGAACAGGATACCTGTTCTTCCTAGTGACAGCATTAAGTTTGCGGTAGTCAACACACAAACAAAGACCACCATCCTTTTTCTTAACAAAAAGGACAGGTTCTCCTGTTGAGGAGGAGCTTGGTCTAATGAAACCTTTCTCTACATTCTCTAAAATGTAGGCCTGCAGTGTTTCTGACTCATTTCTTGATAAAGAGTAGATAACACCAACTGGACGTAGAAGACCCTCCAATTCGATATGGTGATCACAGGCGCGGTGTGGAGGAAGTTTCTCTGCTTTCACCTTGGAGAATACATCCAAATAATGGTGATAAGCAGGAGGGACTACCTTCAACACAGTTTCAATCTCTTCTGGCTCTTCCTCCTCATCCCACTGCTCCTCCAGGGAGGCATGAAAAGATAAAGGAGGAAGGTCCATATCCCCTTGAAAGAGATGAAGTGAAGATATAGCAACATCTTCTCCAACATCTTTTATCTCTTTGAAGACTTCATCTCTTAATGGAAGTAATGACTGAGAGGGAAAAATGGAGGTGTTATGGACAGAAGGAGGAAAGGAAGGTGTCTTAAGTTCACCAACCAGAGCAACACTGTTGACACCAGTGGATACGTCATTACTAATAGAAGGTTTAAAACCACTAGAATCCTTACAATTAGAATCATAGGTGATCAATCCATTTTTCCAATCAATAATAGGATTAAAATGGTAAAGAAAATCATAGCCCAATATCAGGTCTTCTCCCTTGGGTGAATCTATGATAAAGAAATCCCATTCAAAGCTTGGGAAGGAAGGTAAATCAACAACCCACTTGGTATAATGGGTGATGAACAAGGAAGTGGATTCACTGGAATCCAGAATGAAAAGAGGAATCTTTTCAGGGAGCTCTGACATAGTCAATGAGTACTTGAGAACAAAATTCTTTGCAATAAAGGAGTTTGTAGCACCAGAATCAATGAGAATACTATAAAAAATATCAGAGATTGAAGAAAAAATAAGAAATTTTAAAGATTTCTTGACACTAGTATTCAGAGTGCACAATTGTGCTCTTGAAGGAAATAAGTGAGAACCATTGAACACATCATGATTCCCACTCAGGCTTTTCCCTGCTTGCTAGGGAAGCCTTTTGATTACCCTTGCCTATTTTCAGGCCTCTTGAAACATTTTTCAAATGGGTGTTTACCACCACAATAATTGCACAAGCCTTCTTTAATCCTCCTCTCCTTTTCAGAACCAATTAGTTTGTTGTCCTTATTGAGGAGAGCAGCATGAGGCTTGTCTTTGGACACTTGAAAATTCTTCCCCTTCTTATTCTTCTTGTGATAAGGCTTCTGTGATGATGAATTTTGAGGGGGCTTGGAGGATTTGGATCCACTGATTTGAGGCTTCTTCTCTTGATGACTGCCCTTTTCCTTCTGCCTCTCATGGTATCTGGTATCTAATTCCAAGGTTATATCCATGAGTTCTTGAAGACTATCAAAAGTTCCAGGGTGAGAAGCCAATTGGTCCAACAATCTTGATGCCAAGCCTCTTCTATACACATGAATATAGGCCCTTTCCCCCCAGTCTCCAATTCTTGACATTAAACTTCTGAAGTCAGCTATGTACAAGGAAACTTGACCACTTTCCCTCATCCTCAAATTGTCCAACTCTTGTTCAGCTTTTCTGACTTCATTGGGATCACCAAACAGAGTGAATAACTGGGTTTCAAATAACTGCTAGTTATTGAGGAGATAAGAAGGGTCTTCATTGGAGATATTTGAGAGGTAAGGTTCAATCCATTTTCCAGCTCTACCAGTAAGAAAAGAAGTTGAATAAAGCACCTTCTTCCTGTCAGAGAAGAAGTTTTCTGGGTCATTATGAAAGATTAATTGACAGGATTGAATGAATCCTCTCAATTTATGAGCTTTAGTACCATCAAAAGAATCAGGTGCCTTCATTGATGGAGTCTTGAATGCAGGGACTTTTAAAGTGTCCCTTGGGGAAACTGCTTGAGTGAGTTGTCCCATAAAGTGAGTCATTTGCTCCATCATCTTGAGGAAATTTGGTTCAGCTTGAGAGACAGAAGGCTAATTAGAAAGGGCTAGATTTGGAGCCTGAGGAGCTTCAGGAGCACCTGCCAAGGCAGCTGCCACTTCAGTCTCCACAGATTCTTCCTCTTCCACAGACTCCTCCCCCTCCTCATCTTCAGCTTCCCCCAATCTACTTCTAGGCCCTTGAGAAACACCAGGGTAGCCACCCAATAGTCCAGAGAATGATCTTGATCTTCTAGACTTCACACCTCCTCTTCTGGAGGGTGCTGCTCCTTCTATTGGTGGTCCTCTGTCCAAATTTGCACTCAGTTGATGAACCGATGGTGTGCGGTCAAGAGGAGCCCTTGGTGTAGGAGTGAGAACAGCTTGATGTCTCTGGGATCTTGTATTCTTGGCTGGTGGGCTATGCTGAACTGGCATCATGAAAGAAGAATTAATAAAAACTTGATGATACTTTGAATAAAATAAGGCTTGACCAAAGCAAATTAAATGAAAATCTTGATGATCTTGAGGAATCAATAAAAACAATCTTGAAGTGACAATACTCTGAAAATCTTGAAGAATGAAAATGACAAAATCAAATTCTTATGGGTAATCAATGTCAATCAATAAATCAATTCAATCAATCAAGTCAATTCAAAATCAAATCAATTAAGTCTTGAGGAATTCAATCAATATCTTCAAAATCAATTCAATCAAATCAAATCTTGAGGATAAATCAGCTTTCTTGAGGAATCAAATCAAGTCAATCAAATCAAATCAATCAAAATTCAATCAATATCTTGAGGTGAAGTCAATGTCTTGAACAATCAATCAATCAATCAATAATCTTGAGAAATTTCAATCAAAACCACTGAATACCCCAAATCAAATAACCCTGAATTATTAATCAATTAACCCAACTAATTCCAAGCAATAAAACCTGAATAAACCTGAATTCAAACAAAAGAGAAATGAAGATGATAGAGAATAAAGTGAATTGGTCAGCAGAATAGAGAAATTAGAAAGAATAAATTTTCATGAGAATGAAATGAGAGAGATGAAAATTGATGAAGATCATAAAATCATTAAAGTTCATAATCATTAAAAGATCATAATAGAAGAATGAGAGAAATTAATAAAATGAATGAAAAGAAAGAAGCAATTATGAGTTGATTAAAATAATGTCACAGGGGCTCTTCTAAAATGAAGAGGGCCTGGCACTCAGTGAACAGACTTACTTAAGGAGGGCTCAAAATACTCAAGAACAGGATAGACAGAATGCAAGGATAAATTCCTGATAAAAGAATAAGAGTACTAAGAAAAAGAAATAACAATAAGTAATAAATAGAGAGCCAACCACTAAGTAATCCTGAGTCACTGTTTCAACCTGTTCAGAAAAGAGAAAAGGAATTAATAAGGATATGGCCACCAGGACTCTACTGAACAGGTGAGGGAAGGCTAAGACTAACTTAATAAATAATAAAATAATATTCCAAAAGTGAGAATAAAATAATATTAAATAATAAATCCAATATTTTAATTAACTGGGGGAAAAACCCCCAGGCAGATGAAGAGGGGCTGGTATATGTGAGAAATACCAGCCTTGGAGTTGGAGTGTTGAGATACTGGCCTGTATGCTGGAAGAAGTTGTATGTGGGATTGAATCCTGTATTGGTGAATCCAATACAGGTATTTGCGCCTGTATTGATGAAAGGCCTGTATTTGGTGAATCCTGTATTTGGGTCTTGCCTGTATGAAACTGTATTGAGGTCTGAAAACTGTATTGGGTGAATTGTTGAATGAAACCCCCTTGCTGATTGGGTTTTGAAGGGTATCCATGATATAATGATTTGCTGATGATGATTGGAAATGCCCCTGCCTCCTTGGCTGTGACAGGTGGCCAATGTGGCAGAAAGATGTTGCAGAGTATTGCAAAACCTGTGAAAGATGCCAAAAGGCAAATAAATCCACTGGCAAGAGACTTGGAAATATGATAAAAATCCAAGAACCAAGCAGACCTTGGGAAATTTTCCATATGGATTGGGTAACTGGCCTACCACCAGGAGGTGACAGAAGCTATAATGCTTGCCTAGTAATTGTGGACAGATTCAGTAAAACTCCAATCTTTTTACCATGTCACAAGGATGATACAGCCATGGATACCGCTCTTCTGATATGGAATAGAGTAGTGTCATGGACTGGGATTTTTACAAATATCATTAGTGATAGGGATCCCAAATTCACTTCAGAACTATGGACAAATATTCACCAATTATTTGGCACTAAATTTTCTTTCTCTACAGCCTACCACCCACAAACTGATGGCCTGGCTGAAAGAACGATCCAAACCTTAGAGGACATGGTGAGAATATTTTGTGCATATGTCCTTGAATTCAAAGACTGTGATGGATTTACCCATGATTGGTGTACTATGTTGCCAGCACTGGAATTAGTATATAAAACATCAATCCATGCCAGTACCAATCAGACTCCTGCTATTCTAGAAAAAGGATGGAACCCCAAGTTACCCCAAGATTCCTTGAGGAAAGATGTAATTGAAATACAACCCAAATCTGCTAGCTTCAAAGTAATGCTAGACAAAGCTAGAAAGCATGCAGTAAGGTGCATGGAGGACTCTTTTGCATATGCTAAAGACAAATGGGATAAATCACATGCAACTCCAGATTTCAAAGTGGGGGACCTAGCTCTTGTATCCACCACTAACTTCAATAACATCAAAGGATGTAAAAAGTTGAAAGACTCCTTTGCAGGACCTTTTGTGATTAAGGCCCTCCATGGAGAAAATGCTGTTGAAGTAGAGTTATCTGAAGAACTTAGCAATAAGCATCCTACATTTAAATCTAGTGATGCTGAGAAATTTCCCTTGAGGAATAAGATTCCCCAAGTTATACCTCCTATTGAGACATCTGGTACTAAGAAAATTACCAAAGTTCTTAAAGAAAGGAAATTAAGACCCAAGAAAGTAAGGGAATACCTTGTTAGGTACAGTGACCCAACTTGCAAAGATGAATGGTTAGAAGAAAAAGATATACCAGAAGCTATCAAACTCCTCAGCAGATTCAGACACACTAGAAATATCAATATTACAAAGTAATATTCTTTTTTAGGGGGAGGGAATGTGAGCCTTAGAGGTAATTTCATATACCGAAAAGACCACAAATACAAAATTAACATATAAATATGAATAAAATAAATTTATTTATATTATTAAAATAAAAATATAAATATACATATAAAAATACATCAAATTTTGGAATTATAAAATTACATTTATACTTGAAAAAATTAAGTAAAAATGAAATTTTAACAAAATTGTAAAAAAATAAATAAATTTGGAAAAAGGTTAAATAAAATCTATTATAACTTTTTATCCAATAAATAAACATATAAAAATTATTTCACCATTGGATTCCTCATAAAAAATCAGGTGGGGTCACCTCTGAGTGAAATTCTTGTAACTCAACTCCAAATAAGCTTAAATTAAGTTTTTAGTATTTTCAATACAAAAGTTGAAAATCCTCAAAACTTTAATTTAATTCACACCACATGTGGTGGTAACCATCAATTTTTGGGTTAAAATTGAGGTGTTGTGTTTAGTTTAGAAGTTATGAGGAATTGAAGTATTTTCAATTGAATTCAATTGAAATGTCAAAATGTGCGTGTGTATTACATAAGTGAACTTTGATTTACATATGAGGTATCAATTATTACTGTATTGTACTGTACAATTCACTTGAATTACATATGTAAATTATAAGTATAATACATGATGAGGAATTAAAGGAAAAAATAAATTGGAAAGATTAAATTTGGGGGGGGAAAGGAACTCCAGCTCTAAGGGGGAGCTAGACCCCCAAAATCCTTGCTGACAGGCGTCTGGTGTCAAAATTCATGCAAAACTTCATCACTTTTGGCCTGGAATTGAGTTACAGGGTCTGTGGACTCAATTGATGATGAGGTTTTGATACCAACTGGGGTAGTTTTAGCTGTTGCCAAGAGGGTAAAACTACCCTTAAGATAAAACAATCATTGTAAAAACAGTTTTAACTGGTTTCTACGTCTCTTACACACATTCTGACGTCTTTTGAAAGCTCTAGACCAGGTATTGCTATAGTAATGGCTAAAAATGGCTTAAACCAGCCCTTTTTGGTCTAAACCAGGGTTCAATGATGCCATAATTGGCTTTTATGTTGTCAGACTGTTTTTCACGACTGACAAGAGTAAATTTTACTTTGGGAGTAAGAGAATTGATGGCTATAAAAGAATGTCTTCTTTGCCCCACTTTTCTCTTCATGTTAGAATCTTTTCCTTTTATAATTAGTTTAAAAATTGTTAAACCAATCAATAAGAGATTCCAACCACCTTTCTTAAATCATTTTAAACCTTTTAACCACGTGAAAAAATCATTATAATCATTGTTTGTAATTTTTATAATCATTTTTACCCCTGAACCACCCCAAAAGTGAATTGAAGCATCTTTCATCACTGTAAACTTTGTCACTTTGTTTCCAAATTCACTCTGGTCACTTTTGGGCATGTTTTCTCTTTAATATTCTTTTTGAAGACTCTGTTCTTTAATGAAGGGTGTTGGTAAAAACACTGAGAGCTTACGTGTTTTTACCATCAATTGGTAAAAACACATAATTTTATGGTAAAAACATGTAAGGGGTGTTTTTTGAATAGAATTTAGCTATTTGTGGCATTTCTGAAGCCATTGATGCCATTTATGGCATCAGAAAAGCCATTTATGGAATTAAAAATCCCATCAATGGCATTTTCAAGGCCAAAAATGACATTGTTAATGCCATAAATGGCATTTTTAAGTCTATTAATACCATTTCTTAATGCCATTTATGGAATGACTGGACCTAACAATTGCATTGTCAATTCCATAAATCCCACTTTCAATTTCACAAATGGAATTTTTAGAGCCATTTATAGCATTTTTGAAGCCATAAATGACCATTGTTAATTCCATTTATGGCAGTTTTGAGGCCATAAATGGCCATTGTTAATTCCGTAATGGCATTTTTGAGGCCATAAAGGGCTATTGTTAATTCCATTCATGGAATTTTCAATGCCATTCATGGCATTGTTGAGGCCATAAATGGCCATTGTTAAGTCCATTTATGGCATTGTTAAGGCCACGCAATGCCATTTATGGAAATTTTATTGCCATAAATGGCATATATATCATTATTGATGCCATTTAGGGCACTTTTGATTCCATTTATGGCATTATTATGTCATTTGTGATGCCATAAATGCCACTTTTAAGGCTATAAATGGCACTTTTAATGCCATGAATGGCACTGTTAATTCCACAAATAGAATTTTTAAATCCCACTAATGTCATAAATTAAATTTTTAATTGAATTGATGTCATAAATAACATTTTCAACTTAATTACAAAGATGAACAAAAAACAGAAAAAAGGAACTTTTTGGGCCTACAACTGTCCTGGCAAAAAAAATCCCAAAATTTTGGGCTTCTGGTTTATTATTCTCAACATTCTCACCTTCATTTTAAAAAAGAAATATTGAAATTCATAAGTGGGAACATTTTTAATAAATTTTTTCAAAAAAATGGGCCATTTTACCAAATTGCCCAAAACAGAAAAATTGGGCAAAAACAAAAATTCAAAAAAATTTGGGGACCTTCACATCCCATGTCGGAAAAAATATGGAAAAAAAATGTTAAAAATTCTCAAAAATGAGCCTGAGGAATTTTTATAAAAAAATTAGGTTACTTACATGTTTTTGCCATAATTTGGTAAAAACACGTAAGGGCTTACGTGTGTTTACCAGAACCCTTAATTAATTGCTTGCAGTTCTTTGCTCAATTAATTCCAATTGAAATTTCTTTTTAGCCTTAAATATCTCTTGTAGAGTATTTTTGGATAAATTTTTATTGTTGGTAAAACAATAAATCTTTATAATATTATTGTTTTATACTAATAAGGTTATAAACAATAAATTTGGCGTGTTTTCTCTTAAAAATAATATTTCTTACTATTTTTAATTCATTTTCCCTTATACAAATTTTGAGGACAGGAAAAGTACTTAATTTTTAATCAAAGTTTCATATCCACACCTTACAGAATTAGTTTTAAAAAAATTTGAAGATATATTTTGAATAGTAATTTGTAATTTTGATATTTTATGTCAGGCTGAGTCTATAATGAAGGTGTAATAAGGCTATTTACAGCTTTAACTATGACTGTGACACAGTGAAAATAGCAAGAAAAGCTTATTGATGATAATAAAGGTTTAATAAAAGAATATTAAGGGCTTCACTATTGAGTAATAGTGGTGGTGAGCGCTGTTGAAAGCCCTGGGTACAGCTTTACCTGTTGGATTACAATAATTAGAATTATGAATATACCTGATTATTTTCCAAGAGTATAGCTTTTTGTACAGTTGTACTACATAGGAATACAAGAGCAGGATGAGGAAACCTGTTCTGGTGGAGAAAAGGTCCCTTTTTATCCTAAAATTGGGTGAAAAAGGCTTTTAGACCTTTCCACATAGAGGAAGTGAAGATTTTTCACTTCCAAGGACTGGCTTGTGGTTTTCACAAAGCCTTTATAGCCTGTATTGCACTCAGATGTGTTTTTGAAACCACATCTGGTCAGTTTTCACCAATACAGGGTGAAAATTTCCATTTGGGGACCACATAGCCCTCTTCTGATGTGTATGAGGCGTAGAATGCTGTAAATAACCTGTAAAGGACCCCATTATTGAGGAAGATATGAGGTATTGAAGTATAAACAGGCTTCTTTGTCTGTTTGATACCTCATAATCATAGTTATGGGAGAATATCCCACAGTAAGGCTGTATTAGTCTAACTGTGGGATTTTGACCTTAAAACTGACATACCTTTATTTTTTTTTGAGATATTGAGCTCAAAGGTGGTTTATCTTGTAGCCCTGGATGTTTTCTACACAATGGTACCTCATTTGATATGCTTATCATTAAATATGGCAAATTTATGCCATGTACAAGATTTTTTGTACATATGTATGATTTGCTTGAAATCTGTATGGAACTTGTTTGCCCCATACCTTTTGTTCTAGATGAGATATGGGGAAATGGATGGCACCATCAGATAGCCCTGATTGCGCTCTTTCCAAAATGAACCCACTTTAGGTATCTCAAACTAAAAGTGTATAAGCTAGATGAGAGGTGAATATTTTATTCACCCTTATTTGACCTTATTTTGGTCATACCTTCTGTAATTCTGGTTCTAGCTCTATTTGGTTAGAACCATTGGATAGCCCTGACTTAGAAATTTATTTTGAATACCCATTTGATGGGGTTAAGCCCCTTCCTCTGGATTTCAGATGAGCGGTGAAAAAAGGTTTATGCTCAGCAACAACTTTGAGCAGGAATAACTTTGTTATTCCTTGTCCTATGATGGTGGGACTTGTATATTTGGAAAGAGGTGAGTTTCCTCTTCCTTTTGATAATTTTTCAGCTGATTTGGCTCAGCTCCATGTTTTGGTGGTATCTTGGCTGTACCATTGGTTTATGGTATTTGGCTTTCATGCTTGTGCTCTGGCTTTGAGTCACAGGCTGACATACCCTCCCTCAAAAAAAGGCTCATCATTTATTAAACTGTTCAGTCCTCCTAGAGGCCCCAAATCCCCTCAGATGAAGGTTCCCATCTGGTATGGCATCTTCTGCCAACCATTTGTTGGTATCTGCTGTCTGGTTCTTGAATCTGACCAAGTACTTTCTCTGGTCCTTACCATTCAGCCTTATCTTCCTGGCCTTGATTATTTTCTTCTCAGGGCCAGGGGAGTCTTCCACCTCCACTATTTCTGATGGAGTGTTATTTTTCTTTGTGGAGGGGAACTTGTCCTCCTCTGTCTGGAAGTATGGTTTAACTAAACTTAGTGGGAATACTGGGTGTTTCCTAGTAAATTCCTCTGTGAGTTTGACCTCTACTGCATTTTTCCCTATCAAATTAATGATAGTGAAGGGCCCTAGAAATGAGTCTCTCATCTTCTTTGGTCCTTGAATATTGTCGAAGCTGAGCATGCACACTAGCACTTGGTCCCCTTCTTTAAAGTCAGGTTCCATATGGGATTTGTCCCACCTCTGTTTGTTGTATTCTTTTGCCTCAGGGATGCATTTGGCAGCTGTGTCACAAGCCTTCTTCCACATATCATGGTAGTCCTTGGCTGTGAGGTGGATAATTAGAAGATTCTTCTTCAAGTGTGTAAGGTTTGACTATGAAACAATAAGTAAAAATTACTAATATTTTACTTATTGTACTATGAATGTCCTTATAAATGAAATAATTAAGATAAAAATAATCATAATAATAGAGAATTATTATAATTATGGTGTAAAATAATTATATTATTAAATAAATATAATAAAATAAATATATTAATATAAGATAATTAATATATTTAAAAGCACTTTATTATTGTTACCAACAAATAATAAAGGCGTAAAAAATTGTTTTTTATTAATAAAAAACAATTAATAACAATAATATTACTAATATTAAGGTTATAAATTAATATAAGTACTATTTATATTAATTATAGAATTATTAAAGTAATAATAGAGAAAAATTATTATAATAAGAGAAATAGCCTACTTTTAATACTTAATATAATAATTTTGAATACTCTTACGCCTAGAAATGTAAATACAGCTTATTTAAATTGTAGCTACAATGAAATTTAAGAGAAATTACAATTTTTCTTGATTTTATGTGGAATTGAGGTTTTTAAGAGAAATTTAAACAAAACAATTAAATAATTGCAATAATCACATCAGAGATGTATATTATTATAAGATTATCTTTTGTCTTTGATAATATAAAAGTTTTATATATAAAGAATAAATAAATTACCTTTTTATTTAATGATTTAACGTTTTGTAAGCGTCTGAGGGGAAAACATAGTAAAAAGAGCTCTATTTATAGTAAATACCTCCCTCCTAGAGTCCAACAGGCTTCTAGTAGACGTGTACTGATGCTTTATACTAGAATTGATCAATATTTTAAGGTTTGGTTATGATTACATCATTATCAAACCATCTTACCTCATAATTACGCCATTATTTAGAGTTATTACTATAACTCTAAGTTTGATGACATCATAGGCTTGGAAGAAGCCTAAACTTCGTGAATTTTATTAGCTTTAATCATATTCTAATAGTATTCACCAGTTTTATCACTTATATGACTGTTAAACTTCAAATAAGATTACAGTGAGTGATCTTAAATGATCAAATTTAAGCTTAAACTTTGATCATTAATAACTTTGAAGTTATACACGCTAAAGCTATTCTGAGAGTGGATTCTGATAGCTTGGTATGTTCTTACTACACTGTCAATAGAATTTCATTACATCATCAAAACTCTATTTTTGATGATTTTTCTTGTAGCTTATCATTTCTGTTGAAATTTAATATTTTAAACTTCAAACCATGATTTCAAGGGGTTATACCTTGAATATTATAATAAAAAATACATCATTCTTGACGAATGAACTAGCAGAATCCAACTGTCTACTTTTTTTAAGTTTGGACCACTTTTACAACAAAGTGGTCAACAGCTCTATTGATTTTAATCAATAATCCCTTACAGGTTTTAACCTTGTTTATAGCTTGTGAAATAAAGTTCATTTCTTTATTCCTACAGTAATTAAGTGCTGACTTTATTTTTGGTTAATAACTCTATCATGTATATTTCAAAAGATATTAGCTAAAAGCCTTGAATATATGCGTTGACCAAAAAAGTGCATATATTCAGCTTAACTCCTTAAGTATTGACATTGGAGTGTAGCTTCTTAATTGTTTTATGTGTGGACTTTCATGGAGAATCTAATGGTACCATTTATTTTACATTCTGCTTCATTGGTATTTGTGATAATCAAGGATTTGTGTTTTTTATAAGGTATTATTACTTATAACCCATTAAATATTGACTTTACAGATATGCCATAAAGATGGTATATGTGTATTTTACCATGGGGAATCCAATGGTACAATTTATTTTACATTTTTATTCTTTGTTTTTTAAGTTAAACCACTTTTTTATGCCTATTTATGGCATTTTTGTAGTTTTAATGTATAATTATTTTAAATATTTGTTGTGACCTTTTTGGGTATGTGGTCATATCTCAAAGGTTCAAAAAGTGATCTACAGGTAATAGGGGGTTCCACCCTTTTTCTACCAGTGAGGGTGATTTTCCTGTGGTAGAATGCTGACTAGTATTATACACCAGCTTGACGGCTGGTAGAAGGGTAACCCAGTCATGGGTGTATCCTTCATGGTCCTTGTATTCCATGCCATACGCACAGAACCTCCATGGTTTGGATCATCCTTTCAGCTAAACCATTTGTCTGTGGGTGGTAAGCTGTGGAGAATGCAATTTTAGTACAAAGAATGTCATACAATTTGGTCCAAAATTCTGATTTGAATTTTGGGTCCCTATTGCTAATGATGATTTTAGGAACTTCACAGGTGGATATTATGTTATTCCAAAATAATAAGGCAGTATCCATTGCTGTATCTTTCTTGTGACATGGCAGCAACCTCACACTCTTGCTGAACCTATCAACAATGATTAGGCAAGCATTGAAGTCTTCTTTGCCCCCTGGGACAAGTCCTGTAACCCAGTCCAATTTGATGGTTTCCCATGGGTTTTTGGGTTCTTCTATATGCTGAAGTAGCCCATACTTTTTCCCATGTTTTCTGTTTTCCTTATGGAATATTTCACAAGTGTTGATATATTCACTCAACTCTTGTTCCTATTTGGGCCACCAAGCTGTGCTTGCTACCCTTTCCTTGGTCCTGTCTTCACTCATGTGTCCCATATAGGGGCAGTCATGGAATTCCTGAAGGATCAGGGATATATGGTCCCCGTCTACCACTGTGAGTGCACTTGTGTGTTTCTCTCTATGGTAGAGCATGCCATCTGTAATGAAAAAGTGGTTGTCCTTATAGTCCCTCAACCAGGGTTCCTCTAACTGGGATTCCAATTCTGGGCTCCTGTACTTCTGTTGAAAGAGTTGCAACAGTATGCTACACTGTTTGTGTTTGGCATATGTCTTCATTACTGCACTGAAAAATTAATTATGCAGTTTTGATGAGCTTATTCCCAATATGGGAGCTTCTGTGTCTTCTGAATTAGTGTCTCCACTCTCTGGTTCCCATGCAGAAAATCTGAAGTTTTGCCTCCTATCCATTTCCATGAAATGGATAGGGATTTTGGCTGCTACTTCAGGGTCATAAGCTGTATTGCTTTTGACATTGTCCAGTGGCCATCTACTGAGGCCATCTTCATTTGTGTGGCTTTTTCCTTCCTTGTATATGATGGTAATATTGCATCTATACTCTTGGATGGGTATTTGCCACCTAAGCATGTGTCTATTGGTAGTCTTCATGTTCATTAAAGACTTCAAGGCTGTTCAGTCTATGTAGACTTCAAAGACTGCACCCTGCGAATAATAATGGAGTTTTTCCAGGCCCAGACTAGGCATAGGCATTCAGGCTGGGTGGCCCCATATCTGTATTCTGAATCTTTCAGTTGCCTAGAGATGTAGCATATTACTACCTCTCTTGGTTCGCCATCTACAATTTGTCTCTGGTGAAGGGCTTCTCCTAAGCCTTGGCTACATGCTGCATCTATGTATAGCTTGAATGGTAGTTCAAATTCAGTTAAGATGAGCACAGGTGCATTTGTGAGTTTGTGTTTGATCCTCTCATATGCATCCCTCCTTTCCTTGGTAATTTCAAAAGCTACATCTTTTGCACATAACTTGTATAAAATACTAGTTATGTGGGCAAAATTTCTGATGTGGTTTCTTTAGTAGCTAGCAAACCCAACGGAAGATTGCATCTCTTTGGTTTTCTTTGGTACTAGTTTTAGCAGTATTTCTTCTACTTTGTTCTGGTCTATGGCCAGACTAAGGCCTGAGACTTTGTGTCCCAGTGCCAGTAAACCTTTTTGGCCAAAATTGCACTTTTTAAGTGAAATTTTCAGATTAATGGGTGTGCACTTACTTAGTACTCTGTCTATGTACTGCACATGGTCTTCCCATTTCTCTTATTATATAATTATTTCATCAATATATACTACCATCCAGCCTTGCAATATTGTGTCCATCATCCTTTGGAAGTGGGCTGGTGCATTTTTGATGCCAAATGGCATCCTGGTATACTCATATATGCTTGTATGGCATATGATTCTCAGTAGTTTTATGGAGTTTGGTTTAACTACATTCTGGTGGAAGCCTTTCATGCAATCCATCTTGTTTATGTAATTGGCTTTTGCCAGTTTGTCTAGGGCATGAGGTATCCTTGGTATAGCATACCTGTCAGCTTTTTTGTAGTTATTCAGGGCTCTGGAATCCTCACACAGCCTAGATTTTCCATCATTCCAGGTGATAATGACAGGAGTGGTGATTTCCACTCTTTCATTGTGTCCTATGTTCCTGATGACATCCATTTCTAGGAGTTCATTGATTTTTTTCTCAATTTCCTTCCTAGTTTCCAGACTTGCTGGGTATTGAGGTCTTCTCAGCATGGGTGGATAAGGTCTTTCCACATCCAAGTATAGTTCTATATCATGGCCTCTGATTTTTCCTAATGGTTCTCCACCAATGGCAAATACTGGTTTATTCTTCCTTGGCATCTTCAGTAAACTAAGTTTTAGTTTACTGGTGAGGGTAGTACTGAATCGGCCCTCCTTGAGCTCATTCAGTAATACTTCTAGTTGGTCTTGGGTAGATATTTGGTATATGTCAAGTGGAAATTTCTTTCCCTTGTTTGTACCAAAAGTCATATGCCTATTTTTACTGTTGCAAATATCAATTCCATACATCCGCTGATAGTGTGTTCCCAGTAAAAACCCTTGGATGTGGGCATCTTCAAGTACAACAAGCTCTGGGTTAAGTCTGATATTACCTTTTCTATGGGGTATAATTATCTCTTTGATAATTGTCCCAATGGAAGTCATCTTCCCTAACACACTTTTGAAGTTCTTTGTCGTGGTTGGAAAGAGTTGTTTCTCCCAATTTGGGAAGTGATGATCCAGATAATTTCTGGCCACTATTGAGCAACATGCTCCACTGTCAATGATCAATGGGTGTTGAGAATTATCTATGCAAACAGTCATTCTTGTGGCTGTCCCATGTATGTATACCATTCCTTCAGTTGGTTTAACTAGTAGTGTTTTTGAATCTTGTGTGTGTTTGCACAAGTTTTTGTTTGCAGTTTCTTGTGGAATGCCTTCTTCTGACTGTATTTCCTTAATTTCTAGTAGTGTTTCCTCTTGGTACTCCACTAGAAATTCCTCTATTGGGTCTTGGTCTTCATCAGATTGTTCTCTGATGGCATCACCCATGGAGTCTGATTCAGAATCCTCCGTGGGGGATTCTTCTTCTGGGACCTTCTCAATGGCATAGACTTTCTTCTTTTCCTTTGGACAGTCATTGGCATAATGGTCTGGTGAACCACAATTGTGGCAAGAATTTTTCTTCTTAGCCACTTCTGCCACCCTTTCTCTGGGTTTATCTTTGAATTCCATCCTGAAAGGTTGATTCTCTTTGAAACCACTGCTTTTATATGGGGAATATTTCCCTATATTTTTTCTTTTCCTTATATCTTGTAAGGTATTTGCAATTTCATCTAGAGTGCAATTTTGGTTTCATCTGAATTTTACTGAATGCTCTAGTTCTCCTGAAATTTGTGTTAGGATTTTGTGATTCCTCATATGAATATTAATTTGAGGATCAATGGCTTTAAGTCTTTTAGACTGTCTGAGACACCACTCATATGGATCTTTGTCCATAGAGTACTTTTCATTTTCAAATGACATGATCTTCTGACATATCCAAGTACCATTGCTGTAATTTTGGATGATTTTACTCTTCCACCATTGCCAGTTTCTTCTACCATGGATTTCTTTAATCTCTGTGTACCAAATACTAGCATGTCCTTTAAATCCTTTATTGATTCTAGCATTGTTGCAGTAGTCTGGTATGCTTGGTACATCAATGAAGAGTCCATCAATATAATCAATGAGCTCCATATGATTATATTCTCCTGTTCCAGAGAATTTGGGCCAGCTTGAGGCCTCTGGAAGCTGTTTCAATGCTTCCTTCTCAGAATAAGACATATTCTCTCCATCTTGGTATTGAGATGCAAACCTTTCCTTATTCTCCAAAACAGCATTTGGTTTGATGTCTTATTGGTGATATGGATTATCCATAACATGGCCTTGTGGTTGGGGCTCCATGTTATGGCAGACATTAAACAGTTTTTTTATGTCTTGATCCAGACAATCCCTGTCCCTTTTTCTTTGGTGTTTCTCTTCAAAGACTTTATCCAGTCTTTTATTGGTCTCTTCAGAGGCTTTTCTCAATTGAGCATGTCCCACTTGGACAGTTTTGACCATTTTGTCCATGGAGGCTGTTAATGTTTTCATCCTCTCATCGCTTGCTTGGAGTTCTGCAAACTGCTTTTGAGTTTTCTCCGAAAATTGGGACATTTGTAACTAAAGTGCATCACTGTTTAAGTTACTCTCAGGTGTAACAACATTATGTTCAATCTGAGTGGGGGTAATATTTCTTTTAATTGGGCTACTGATTATAGAAGTATGTACAACTATTTCTAGTTCTTGTGTACTTCTTTCACCAAGTCCAACAACTTCTGGATCATTGGGTCTGACTCTCTCTTCCTTTGGTTGAAAGAGGTCTTGTTTTATCCCTTGTATCCTTGTCTTCTCCTGGACACTTCCTGGTATTGTGAAGAATGGTGACTCTTGGCCACTGATCTGCTGGTTCCTGAATGGTGTGAGGCCATTGGAGAGCTGGTTTGGCCTATTTCTTGTGAGCCTGAAGGAATCTGAGTATGCCCTGTCTGGTTCAGCTGTTCTTCTAAAGCTTGGATAGTGGCTTGATTCTCCCTTATCCTGTTTCTCCTCACCTCCAGGAGTCTGAATTGTCTGGTGGGATTCAAACCTTTGGTGATTACCATAAGGTCTCTGAAGTCTATCTCTTTGAGACATATCTTCTGCCAACTTGCCCCAAGTTCTGCCCAGTGGGATGCTAGGTTGAACCTCTTGTTGTCCATGCTCCATTAAAAAATGTCTTTGAGGAGTTGGTGGAGCTTAAGAGCTTTATCTATATCCTTCCAGTCCTCTGGTTTGAGGGATCTGGTCAATTGGGATGTGAATGGGAGAGTGGGTATGATTCCCCTCAGTGTCTTGCCATCCACCACTGTGTCCAAGGTGTCCTCTTCCAGGTCTTCTGGTTCTGGACAAGCCTTCTCTGTCCTCTGGCTGGTTCCTTTGGAAGCCAAGGCTTCTGAGGTGTACAGGTGACATATCAGTATTTGCAAGCAGTCAACAACTTAATCTTCTTAGGGTATCTACCTTTGACTGTTCCTTCTACAAATTTGCTATCTACTGCTTTGGGAAATTTTCCTTTAGAGGTTACAACTGGGTTAATAATTTTAATCTTCCCTGTAAAATTGGTTAAAGTTGGTTTACCTTGTATTGATTCAGAGTTTTGTGGTTTTCTATTCCTCTGGGTGGCAATTGGTGTCCCCTTTTTTTCTGTGATAAGGCCTTCACTGTTCCTCTTTCCTTTGCCCTTGCTGCCCTCTGGTGCTGAGGGTGTTACTGGTGTGTTGGCCTGTGACCGGGTCTCAAGTGGGATGTAGTTTTCTTCCACTGAATCATACAGGAAAAGAGGGCGTAACGTCAGTTAAGACTTCTTAAAAGGCTGTTTGCATGTCTAAGAATGGCCTCTGGGCAATATTTTTCTATATTGTGCCCTTGTATTATGACAGTGCAGTTGAAATTAACAATTACACATCAGAAATATAGCTTATGGATTTCTGGTACACTGTTTGTATACCAGTATCCCACAGATTAACTTGTAATTAGTAAGTATAATCAAGAAAGTGGTTATGTAAAGGGTAATTGAAGTTTCCAGTATACCCAACCACACCTCTAATACTGTTGGTTTCACAGTAAGAGGTGCGCTTTTTAATTAAAAAATGGACAGTATGAATGGCTTAAAGTGTTTAAATATATGAAACCCACCAAGAATTAGGGTTTTTGTGGTGATTAAACCATGCAAAAAGGTAATTAAAAACAAAAAATACCAGTGGTATATGACATATACCACTCAAAGAATAATTATAAGATATGTATTATAAAGTATTTTTTAATAAAATTACGCCTAAAAAAGAAGAAACAAAGTGTCAGAAATGAAAGATAAGAGAAAAAACTCACTGTTATATGTAAGAAGATCCAAAAATCAAAAAAAAAAACATGGCCAGGCCCCAAAAATGTCAGGCTGAGTCTATGATGAAGGTGCAATAAAGCTATTTACAACTTTAACTATGAATGTGACATGGTAGAAATAGTAATAGAGGTTTATTTATGATGATAAAGGTTTAATAAAAGAACATTAAGGGCTTTACTATTGAGTAATAGTGGTGGTGAGCACTGTTGAAAGCCCTGGGTGCAGCTTTACCTGTTGGATTACAATAATTAAAATTATAAATATACCTGATTATTTTCCATGAGTATAACTGTTTCTTACAGTTGTAATACATATGAATTCAAGAGCAGGATGAGGAAACCTTTTCTGGTGGAGAAAAGGCCCCTTTTTATCCTAAAACTCGGTGAAAAGGGCTTTTAGACCTTTCCACGTAGAGGAAGTGAAGATTTTTCACTTCTGAGGACTGGCTTGTGGTTTTCACAAAGCCTTTATAGCCTGTATTGTGCTCAGATGTGGTTTTGAAACCACATCTGGGCTTTTTTTCACCAATACAGGGTGAGGATTTTCTTTTGGCGACCACATAGCCCTCTTCTGACATGTATCACATGTAGAATGCTGTACAGAACCTGTACAGAACCCCAGTATTGACAAAACTATGATTTATTGAAGTATAAACAGGCTTCTTTGCCTGTTTGACACCTCATAATAATAGTTATGGGAGAATATCCCACAGTAAGGCTGTATTGGTCTAACTGTGCAATTTTGACCTTAAAACTGACAAACTGCCATAACGTTGTTGGTTTTTGAGATATCAATCTCAAATTTTGTTCATTGTGTAGTCCTGGATTTTTTCTACACAATGGTACCTCATTTGATATGGTAATCATTATATATGCCAAATTTATGCCATGTACAAGATTTTTTGTACATATGTATGATCTGCTTAAAATCTTTATGGAGCTTGTTTGCCCAATAACTTTTGTTCTATATGAGATATAGGGAAATGGATGGCACCATCAGATAGCCCTGATTGTCCTATTTCCAAAATGGCCCCACTTTAGGTATCTCAAACTCAAGCTGTAGAAGTTAGATGAGAGGTGAATATTTTATTCACCCTTATTTGACCTTATTTTGGTCATAACTTCTGTAATTCTGGTGCTAGCACCATTGGATAGCCCTGACTTAGAGCTTCATTTTGAATACCCATTTAATGGTGTTCAGCCTCTTCCTCTGGATTTCAGATGAGAGGTGAAAAATAAGGTTTTTTCTCAGCAACAACTTTGAACAGAAATAACTTTATTATTCCTTGTCCTATAATGGTGGGACTTGTATATTTAGAAAGGGGTGGTTTTCCTATTTATTTTGATACCTTTTTAGCTTATTTGGCTCAGCTCCATGTTTTGGTGGTATCTTGGCAGTACAATTGGTTTATGGTATTTGGCTGCCATGCTTGTGCTCTGGTTTTGAGTCACAGGCTGACATTTTCAAAGATAAAATATCTCAAAATTATTCAGAAATTGAAGTCTAATTTATTTAACACCCAATTTTAAAATAATCAAACTGGAACTTTCTTCATGGAATTTCTTATTTTGTTTCCAGATTATTGTATTTTGTTTAGAAGGAATTCTTATTAAAAAAAGGTAGATTAAATATCAATTTAATATTCTTCATAAGTATTCAGATTTCTAAAAGGAATAAAGTGGATAATTGAAAATGTTTGATCACGTTAATGAAGAAGTTTTTCAAGATTTAAGATTTGTAATCCAAAAGTGAGACAAAAATTATATTTTTGAATATAACCTTTGAAGAGTGAGTTTTAGTTAAAAAAATATCTTAATTGTTTTCTATCAGAATAATCATGAGGTATTGGATCAAAGTATGATTCATTTAGAAACTTACATGCTCTGAAATAAGGACTTTTTTAACCAAATCCTTAATTTTTAATTTCATTGTGAGGGTGGAGTTTATTATATATCTGATAATTGTTTAGGTTTTTGTTGAATATCTTTTGTATTTAATTTCTCTAGGTATTTTGGAAGTTGAAAATAGTAATGAATTTTCAATCAAAAGACAAAAAAATAAAGCTGAATAAGGATCTTATAGCCTCATTGAATTATGAGTTCAGCCAATCTTTGATAAGTCTCCATCAATTCATCTTTTAAAAGATTATGCACAAAATTTATTTTGGTAATTGATTAAATAATAAGTGGATTGAAAGGTATTCTTTCTCATTGCAAAGCTAATAATCAATGAACAATTTTTTCTAGGGAGAAGTAGCAATTAAAGTAATGGGCCTGTTAGAAAACCATTAGTTTCAAAATTATTCTGGGGCCTTATTTGATGTGAATAGAATGAAAATGTTTTTGGTTCTAAATATACTGGTTCTGGGTCTTTGGCCAACATTTCATCATCACAATAGAGGAAAAAAATGGGACTCTTAATAATACACAAATACAAAGATATGGTCATAATAAATTGAAAAATTTAAAAATCCATCAAATGTTGATCTTAGTAGTTCCCTTTTTCTGAAAGAAATGGACAATAATTACAAAATTTTACTTCTCTTAATGTTGGATTCATCTCAATAAATCAGACCTTTTCTGGGGCTTTTTTTTTGATTAAGGATGAAACTGAACTCACCTATAATTTGTAATTTGATATTTACATACAAAACATACTTGACAATACCAATAATTCCCCCCCCCCAGTTATTGTGATTGGAAAGCATTTGCCTTGAATAATTCTCTTCAAGAACTTTTCCTGGACACAAAATTCAAGTTATGAATTTAGAACATAAATAAAGATGTATCTTCCCATTGAATGAAGAAAATTGGCTGTTAACCTGATTTCAAAATAGTCTTGGTCCTTTGGAATCAATTAACTCAATTTTATTCAAATCATTGTTTTTATTAATGACTTTGGGATTCATTTGTCAGGCTATTTATTCATCAATTGAAAATTTTTTCAAAGGTAACTGGAAGAATCTTCAAAGGCAAGTCAAAAACCCTTAAGTTTTTGAATATTTAGAAATATCCTGGCTTCTTCTAAAATATTATTATATTCCATCCTGGACAAACTACCATTTTCACCTGGTTGTGGGCTCCACCTTAAGAGTTGAAGGTGCCCATTACATGGTTAGAATTAGGTTCTAAAAGTCTTCTGGTACTCTTCTTAAGATTATTAGTTTCCTTCACATGTCTTTCAAGAAACAATTCATTTAAATAATCAAAAAAAAACTCCAAAGAAAGGATTTTCCGTTTCAATAATTTACCTCCTCACATCTGTTCTCTCAATGGAAAGGTGTCTCATTCTTCCCTTCAGATGTCCTTTATAAATTTGAAAAGAAAATTTCCACCCAATTAAAAATTAACCAACAAATTCAGAAATTATTGGGGAATACCTTGAAGGCACAAGAACCAAAAGGGCTTGTCCAAGTTAGAAAGGCTACAGTTATGAGACTTCCATCCTCAGTGGAATTTAAATTTATCTTTGAAGCCCTTTTTAAAGACTAATGGAATAAATTACTAAAATTCTTCATCATTTTTAAAAACAATTTACTGGAAAAGTACCTTTTGATCACATTACCAATATTCAAGAGGATCAAGAATATTATTAAGACAAAATTTGATGAAAAAATATCCATGGAAGACCACAAGGAGCCAAGAATCAAAATAAAAATAAAAATAGATATAAAATAGATCCCTAAAGATTTTAAATAATTTAAAGTCAATTCAAGAGAAGAGGAAGACCCTCATAAAAATGGAATAGAAAAACAAATTCAAAATCACAATCAATTTTCATCCCTCAAATCATGGAAGTGTATTCATCTTCAGATTCTGAGGCTTAATTATCCAAATCACTCACTTCATTAGATTGATTACCCTCATAAACTGAAGTGAATTAATATGAAAAATCAGTTATAACCCTCAGAATTCTTTGAAGATTTTCCAACAGTATCAGAGCCTCACAAAGAAAGTCCCATAAGCCTGAGACAGCTTTGAAGATTTATGATACAATTGAATTCAACTATTAGAATTTAAAAAGAAACTATCACAAAAGTGATTAATTCTCCAAGCTCTTTGTGAGTTTTTGATTCATTTTAATTTAGAATTTTTCTTTATTTCAATATTTATTAGTTTTTGGACCTATCTTTACTGGGTACATGTCTCATAATACTTGCCAAAATTTTTCTTTAAATACAACTTCAAGCCCATAGATGTCCAGGGTTATAGAACAGTTTTCCATTACATTTACTTACAGGCTGAGTCTATTATAAGGCTATTAAATAGTAATTCAAATATTTAACTATGACTGTGACACAGAGAATAGTAAATGAAGATGTTTTTGGTGAGGTTGTTGGGGATTTACTGTGAGCCTTAGAGGTATTTTTATGTACCCAAAATACCACAAATAACAAATTATGTTATAATTCTTTATACAAAAAAAAATAATATAAATATTAAATTTATATAAAAATTTATAAATTTTATTAAAATATGAAATTAAAATCAAATTGAAATTTAAAATTTTGAAAACACATTTTTACTTGAAAAAATTAAGTAAAAATAAATTTTTAACAAAAATGTTAAAATTAAAATATTTTTAAAAAAAGAATTAAATACAAATTATTATAGATTTTCATCCAATAAATAAATTTATGAAAATTATTTCACCATAGGATTCCTCATAAAAAATAAGGTGGGTAACCTCTGGGTGAAATTTCTGTAACTCAACTTTAAATAAGCCTAAATTAAGTTTTTATTATTTTCTGTATAAAAATTGAAAATTCTAAAAACCTTACTTCAATTTTTTTTGTTAGAGTTGAGGTGTGGTGTGTAGCTTAAAAGTTATGAGGAATTGAAGTAGTTTCAATTGAAATGTCAAACTGTGTGTGTGTATTACATAAGTGAGCTGTGATTTAATTGTGAGTTTTCAATTATTACAGTTTTGTACTTTAAAAACTCAATTGAATTACATATTTAAGTTACAAGTATAATACATGATGAGGAATTAAAGAAAAAATAAATTGTAAAAATTAATTCTGGGGAGGAAAACAAATATTGGCTCCAAGGGTGCCATACTCCCCCAAATTCCTTCCTGAAAGGAATGGCATCTCAATATTAATGCAAAAGCTCATCACTTTTGGCCTTGAATTGAGTCACAGCATCTGTGACTTAATTTATGATTAGGTTTTGATACCAACCAGGGCAGTTTTAACTTTTGTCAAGAGGGTAAAACTACCCTTAATTTGAAACGATATTAGTAAAAACATTCTATACTGGTTTAGATGTCTCTTACACACAGTCTGACCTGTTTTTCAAGAGTTAAACCAGGTATTACTATGGAAATGGTTGATTTGAGGGTTTAAAATAGCTAAAACCAGCCCTTTTTTGGTATAAACCAGGGTTAAATGATTCCATAATTTTCTTTTCTGTTATCAAAGTGTTTCTCACAACTTAAAAGAGTGAATTTTACTTTTGTAGTAAGAAAATTTGTTGCTATAAAAGAATGTCTTCTTTGCCCCACTTTTCTTTTCAATTTAGAATCTTTTCCTTTTATAATTAGTTGAAACACTGTTAAACCAATTAATAAAAGCTTTCAACCACAGATTCAATATCATTTTAAAACTTTTAATAATGCTGAAGAATAATTATAATCATTTTTTGTGACTCTTATATTCATTTTTACCCTTGAGCCACCCTAAAAGTCAATTAAAGCATCTTTAATCACTGTTAACTTTGTCACTTTGTTTTCAAATTAACTCTTGTCACTTTGTTTTCAAATTCACTCTTGTCACTTTTGGGAATTTTTTCTCTTTAATATTCTTTTTGAACAACTTTTTTCTTATATTAATTTCCTGAAGTTCTTTTCTCAATACATTCCAATTGAAATTTCTTTTTTATCCTTAAATATCTATTTAAGAGTATTTTTGGAGAAATTTTTATTGTTTTGAAAACAATAAATCTATTTTTTATACTAAAAAAAAGTTAAAATAAATAAATTTGGCTTTTTTTTTTCTCTTAAAACTCTCAAGATTTACTATTTTGAATTAAATTTTAACTTATACAAATTTTGAGGACAAGAAAATTACTTGATTTTTGATCAAAGTTTCATATCCACACCTTAAGTTTACTATGAAGTTATAGTGTTGATTAGAACTACTGGAACACCTTGGTGCAGTGGTTATCAATTGACTAACTATAATAAGCACCACAATAGCTATAGTAATTTGAAGTATAGACTAATCATTTCCCAAGAGTATAACTGTTGGTAAACAGCCTTACTACATAGGAACTGAAGAGAAGGATGGGTATTTCTCTTTTTGGAATAGAAAGGTCCCTTTTTATCCCAAAATTGGGTGGAAAGTACCTCTAGTACTGTCCACATAGAAAGAGTGAAGATTTTTAATTTCAAAGAGAAGGGTTGTGGCTCATAAAGCCCTGAAAATTCTTTATTGGGCTCAAATGTTGTTTTTAAGACACATCTGGTCACTTTTCCTCAATACAGGGTTAAACGTTTCATCTGGGGTTCACACAGATGTGTTCTGATGGTTCAGATACGTAGAATTACATATGGAATGATTCCATGAACCCTCTATTAGTAATACTATGATTTATCAAAGTAGAAACACTCTTTTTCATGGTGTTGACACATCATATTCATAGCTGTGGAATTTTGACCTTGAGACTTCCATAACTTTGTCAGTTTTGAAGCTATAGAGCTCAAAATTGGCTCATTTTGTAGCCCTTGAGGAGCTCTACTCAATAGTTACTCATTTGGTATTTATATCATCAAATATGGAAAATTTATACCAATTTTTAATTGCATTATTGACTTATGAATTCCTTATGAATTCTGTATTGGGCTTTTTTAATCAATAACTTTTGTTCTAGGAGCTATCTTAAAATAGAGGGACCCATTTTAGATATCTGATTGTGCTCTTACCAAAGGCCCCACTTTTAGTATCTCACCCTAAAACTGAAGAAGCTAGATGAGATGTGAATATTTTATTCACCCTTATTTGGCTTTTATTTGACTATAACCTCTATAGTTTTTACTCTAACTTTATTTGGCTTGTACTATTGGATATCCCTGACTGATAGATTTAATTTGAGCACCCATTTGATGGGGCTCTTCCTCTTCCTCTGGAACTTGAAGGAGAGTTTAAAATCAAGGTTTATGCTCAGTTCTTAGTTTGAGCCTGAATGATTTGGTCATTCTTTGTCTTATGATTATGGGAGTTATGTATTGAGAAAAGGGTTAATTTACTCATTTTTTCAGTCCCATTTTAGGTATTTTGGATTATTTCACTTTTTTGTTGGTATTTTGCTTTACCATTGATTTTTTGTATTCTGCTATCATACTTGTGCTCTGGTTTTGCTTCACAGGCTAAGATCTACAAGAAACAGAATCAATGGGCTGAGGGGAAAATTGGCTTAAGAATTTCAAAAAAATAAATACCTTTATGATTCCATGAATACTTTGGCACCCTTAGCATCCTCTCATTTGGACAGAATTGAGTGGTATGAGGATGTTGGTCAGGCTCTCAAGAGCAAGTGGATGTCCATGCCTGATATGGGGGATCCAATTTCAAATAAGTATTAAAGACTAGTTTTCTTTTACTATAAAGTCCAATACTTCTCTTTTTCTCCCTTATTTCTGTCCTGAAAGTTACAATCCACTGATTTTCAACTGTTTTTTGGATAGCTATTCTCATTTTGTTCAATTAGATATCATTATTTCTAACATTTACCTTTCCCCCCCCATTACTGTAAACTTGGAATTTCATGCCCTACCACAAGCCCTGGGGTGGGCAGAAAAATTTAAGAATCACAGAATATTATATTTTTCCAATCTTCCCTCCCCCCCCCCTCAGAAAAACCCCACTATTTTAGAGGTTGATTCAGATTGAATTTTCTTTGTACATAAAATTTATGCCAATTATCCCACTTTCTTTGTATAAAGAAAATATGGCACTTTTGTACTTACAAATAGTCATATTATAAACATGAAAAAAAAAATATTGAAAAAAAAACACAACTTTTTTGGGCTTTCACTTTGTCTCACCCAAAAAAAACCCCAACATTATGGATTTCTAGTTTTTTATTCTCAAAATTCTGCACTCAATTTTTTTTAAAAAAAAAATGAAAATGGAAAAATTTGAAGATCTTGATATCCCATGTTGGGAGAAATATGGCAAAGAAATAATTAAAAAAATTCTTAAAACTAGGCATGAGAGAGTTTTTTTAAAAAAAAAAAATGAGTCACTTATGTGTTTTGGCCATAAATTAATAAAAGCATGTAAGTTTATGATAAAAAAACAAAAGGGATTACATGAATTTACTAAAAGCTTATGTGCTTTTACCAGCACCCTAATAATAATTATGATATTATTAAGTATAATAAACTAAAAATATAAATAATAATATATTAATTCAATTAAAGTAAAGAAAAAAGATAATTCAAGTAAACCAAAGGAAAGGAAATTAAAATTAAAATTAGGTGTTTTTACTTATTTTTTTAACAAAAAAAATAATTAATTAATTAAAATAAAATAAAAATAAAAGAAAAATAAAAAAATACAAAAAATAATAAAAAATAATAAAAAATAATAAAAAATAATAAAAAATAATAAAAATAATAAAAAATAATAAAAAATAATAAAAAATAATAAAAAATAATAAAAAATAATAAAAAATAATAAAAAATAAATAAAATAAATAAAATAAATAAATCAATAAAATAAATAAAATCAATAAAATAAATAAAATAAATAAAATAAATAAAATAAATAAAATCAATAAAATAAAGAAAATAAAGAAAATAAAGAAAATAAAGAAAATAAAGAAAATAAACAAAATAAAAAAAATAAAAAAAATGAAATAATAAAATAATAAAATAATAAAATAAATAAATAAAATAACATCAAAAAAGAATAAAAAATTTAATGCAAAAAAAGTTGAATTTTTGAATCTTGCTTTGAAATATTTACTTAATTATTTTTTAAAAACAAAAGATTGACCTTTTCACTGAGTTCTTTTTTTGTGATATCAATTCATTTTGAAGATTTCTATTTTTTTTGCTTGAGTTATCAATTAACCTGAAAAGTCATATGTTGCTCAAACCTTTTTTTTAACTTCATGATTTAGGCAGTTTTGATGTCTGTTATTATTTAAGAATGTCTTTTCTTTTTTTTATTGCAAAATTCTCAAGTAATTAAATTCACTTGACAAATTTCCCCACAACCACATGCTTGCAGTAAGTCCGCTATCAAGTTGAGCACTTTTTAAAATGAATCAGGTGACACAAACTGATTTTCAACAAATCAAGTTTTATATATGCAATATGTATGAGATTTTTTGTTAATTACAAAACAAATACTCAATATGCAAGTAGTTCCAAAAAAAAAAAGTTTAGTTGATCTAAAACACGAAAGAGCTTTGCAAAACATGAGCAAGTTTTCAGAAAAAAGTGCCTCCACCATCCAGGGCTGTAACAGCTCAAAAGCTAGAGCAATGTCCGCAGGTGTTTGTAGTGACCACGCTAGCTAACTCCAGACTTCAGGCTTGTCTCGCTCCTGTATAAAGAATTTACTACCAAAAGATAACTCAAGAAGTTGAGCTCATTGGAAACTTACCACAGTATGCCACGCCTGTCGTATTTTCAAATGCTCAAACCTACCATTGTATAGTGTACAGTACAATCGTTTAAGCTGTATTCACCTAGCAAAAATCCTTGTTGGTTTGAACTCCAATTTTCCGCAACACATATTAAAACAAGTGTAGATACAGCGGCTTGGGGTCCGATGTCGCCAGAAGAGAAACACGACGGTAAGCCGATTTTCAATTCTTGACCACTCACGTAATGGTTTTGTCCAATGGCTCATAATTCATACATCATCACCACCAAATGTCCAAGATTAATCATACCTGAAAGCCGATCCAATCAATTGGGACCTGCAATAGTACTCGAATCGAAATATCCGGTGTCTAGCTCCTTTGACGTAATAAGTTGATGATGATACAAACTATGTTCCAAAAAGCAATTGACAAGTGACAGTTTTTAAAAAGATAGAATAAAGAGTTAAATATTAAGAAGCTCCCTGTCGCTCAGAGGTCTTCTGGGTTGGTTAAAAAGAAGCCATTATAAATGAAAAAATATATATAATAATCTTACAATAATTCAAGAGATCAGCAAATGGCATGGAATGTGGAAAGGACAGGCTCTTGAGATCATGAGTAGTTAGTTAGTTAGATAGGTAAGACAAGCTAACAAATTTAATTTAAACGAAAACGAGCGCAGAAGAAATCAAACAAATAAATATATAAGCGGAGAATTTTCATTGAATGTTTCACATCAATAAGCGCACGGAAATGATATCTAGCAGATTCTTTTAAAACTGATTATAACACACGATTGTAAAATCATCAAGATCAACGAGCAAAAGAGAGGAAAAAACAAAAAGTACATTTTGGAGACTGAAACTTATGTGCCTACTATGGCCACAAGTGCGTTTCCTATTAACGTTGCGTTCAATATATATGTATAGATATATATATATTTTTTGATGCACTGGTACCATGACTTCTTTGTTAGTGCTTTCTCTTAATACAAAGTTCCCTCATCATCAATTTTAAGTGTAAAATAACTATGCTTTAAAGCGTCTCTAACTGTAATACGCTTATGCGGCTCCCATTCGAGAAGTTTACTAAGCAAGTCCTTAAATCGAGCATTCACAATAGAAGTTTGAGGAATAATATCCTAAAATGTAAACAAAATTGGGATTAAGTGGGTTTGACTAGGGCAAATGTAAATAGTTCTAATGCTCACCTCCAAATGCCGCATAGCTCTCACAAACTTTCGACTCTGACGACTTGTGTTGGATTGAGGATAATCAAGACGATAACTTTTGGAAAACCATTCAGTTCGATTTCGTCTAAATAAGCAAAACTCAGTTTGATGCCATTCAAAACAATTGGAGTTAATAAGCTTACGCAGCTTTTCGTGCGAATGGTTCTGGCATGGGACCAAAAACAGCTTCCATCATGGCAAGATGTTCCAAGTTTTCGTGAGTTTGAAATAAGGCTTCACCAGTAAAAAACTCTACTAGAATACAACCTATTGACCAAACATCACAAGGAAATGACCAGGGCATATCTGAGCAAATATAATATGAATTGATAAGTTTTAAAATTTCTGAAAAAAATTGAAATTAAAAATCCGCGTACTTAGAATGATTTCCGGAGCACGATAATGTCTGGTGGATACAACTGATGCATGATATTCATCTTCAAAAGTTGCACTACCAAAATCAATCAAGCGAATGTCTGAACATCGCAAAATCTTTTTAGATTTGTTTGAACCACGCTGAAATTAGACAAAAAAAGCCAATAATTAGTGTCAAAATGACTGAAAACAAGGGAGATTAGACCTTATTAACTTTAGCAGGAATGATGGCGGCCGAAGAGTCAAGCAAAAGGATATTTTCAGGTTTTAAGTCGGTATGAATTAATCGTAACTCATGAAGAACTTGTAAAAAAGCAAAAAAAAAAAGGCAAATTAAATTGGAGGATGAATTTATTGAAAGAGTAAGAAAAACTGCGTACAAGCTACACTTGACAAAAGTTGTCGTGCAAAGCTTTGAATATGACTTGCTGGAAAGGGACTATATTGGTTTTCTTTCAAAAAGTCAAATACCGAAAGAGAGAGTAGTTCGGTGACAATGCATATGTGATTACAATAGTCGAAGACGTCCAATAGATGGATACACTTACTGCGATAATCAATGATGGGTTAAAAACTTGAACGATAAATACAAGAGAAAGTTAGATCTTACTTGACATTATCGGGATCTCTTTCGCGAAGAAGATTAAGCACCTTAATTTCAATCTTGCTAGCATCGCGATCTGATGATATGTCTAGTTAGTACGAATTCAAGACATTCAATGCAAGAGGACATTTCTTTACACTTCTGAACGGCTCGAATAACTTTGACGGCTACTTCCTTCCGACGACCACAACAGTCGATAGGTGAATGTAGATCAGTAGCTTGGACCACTTTACCAAAAGTACCCTGACCCAGTAATTTAATGACTTGATCTGACGATAGGATCAAGTGAGTAAGATGACTGATAAGAGGTTGATTAAAATTCCAAGACTTACAACGATGATTACCTAATAAATCATCGGGACGAACAATGTAATGACCTTCTTTATCATCGATTGGAAGTTTTTCAGTTGCTCGACGTTTGATTTCGCGTTCTTCTTCTCTCTATTACGAATGAAAGAGTTAATTCAAGATTAGTGAGGAGGCAAAATTATTAGAATGACTGAAAAGCGTCAACCTGTACATCAAACACCACATCAAATTTTCGTTTGCTCTTGACCATAGACTGAGATTGGTAAGGGAAGACAAGTGAGTAAGAAGAAAAGGACCATGTCGAAATTGATGATCAAAGTTGAGCTTACAGTTTGATATCCTATAGAAAACAATCTGTTAGTTTGACGACTTGAGGGGATTGTAAACTAAATGATTGCTTACCCATTTGCTGAGTCGATCGATTGAAACCAGTACTACGTGAAGAGCTAGGATGAGGTGCTAATAAAATGAGAAAGATGATCAAAGAAATGATTTGAGTTGGTGGAAGATATTTTTACCGATCCAAAACAGTGTCGAAAAAGATTGTGGTGGTGGTAATAGGATAAAAAAATTGATTAAAATTGACGGTTAGATTATTAAAAAAAAAAAGCGGTGAATTAGATGTAGTTGATAAGCAAGCAAACCAATTTGAAAAGTTCAATAATAAACCAAATTTATGAGTGAGACGATGATGATATGCTAAATTTTTGAGAAAAGATAAAAAGCAAGCAAAGAATTTGATAATGATAACTAACTTGGACTTGGAGTGTCAGCTAGTACAACAATTTCTTTGCTCTGACCACTAGCTTTATCGACGAAGGTATCAAGTTTCCAAGCTCCTTTAGCCGATGCCGTTTGAGGGATAGGACGATGAAAAGTTCGTGATGAAAAGGATGTTAGATTCATTTTTGAGGAAGGCTCTTGAGGTAGATGACACTGAGCTAGTGTAGACATTTAGTGATGAGTAAGATAATTTATAAATAAGGAATTCAAGAGGGGAATGTGACTTGTGAATGAGAAGGATAAGGAAGGCGATAGACGAAAGACAAAGAGAGTTAATGGAATGATAGATTTGATAGGCAGACTAATCCAATCTAATCGGGATAGGGCTAAATTAAACGTAGAATGAGATGATTACAGCAAATTGAATGATGACCAGCTATTACTGTAAGAGTGCAGTTATAACTTGCCAGGGAGAGAGAATGAGAATGAGAATGAGAGTGAGAGTGAGAGTGAGAGTAAGAATAAGAGTGTTAGTTGGAGAGGGATTTAGTGATAGATTGATTTCGATGAAAGTTGCAAGTTAAATTTTACTATTTTCAAGAGATTTTAGAGGAAGCTAATCAAAGAGAGCAGTACTCTATCAAAGAGAGCTGTAAAGCTGTAAAGCTGTACTGTACTGTACAGTGTACACCACAACACTCAGAGTGTATCTTTTGTTATTTTTTAAAAAAGTAATCTACTCTGCTCTACTCTACTCTACTTTACACTGCTTAGTGCCTACAGTAGTCTTGTAGGAGCAGTAGGAGCAGGTATTCTCTAGTTAGTCAATGTCATCCAGCCAGAGGGAGAGATGGAGAGACAACAGCCGATAAAGAGACAGAGAGCAAAGAAATACTACGATCAGTACTCTAGTTGAGTTAGAGTTACAACTTCAACACTACAGCAGCAGCCTGTTTACTGTAGCAGTACACTACACAGTACAGTACACACAGTTGTACTGTACAGTACAGTACAGTACAGTACATACAGGACAGCATACAACAGTACTGTAACAGTTGTATACACTATAAAGTTAGTTCAGTGCAGTACTGTACTGTACTGTACCACAGCATGTAAAAAAGAAACAGTGTACTGTACTGTATGTGTACAGTACAGCTCAAACCTTACTAGAGTAAGATAAAATTTCAATATTCAATCAATTCGAGAGGGGGAGAGATTTCAAGATACTGTAAAGTAGACTTGAGCGATGAGACTTGTTAAGCTAAGCAGAGAGAAAAGAATAATCTATAGGAGTGAAGTGATAAATTTTAAAATTAAATTTGAGATTTAAAAAAGAAAAAAGATTGATTTATGATCAATCAATAGATTAATACAGTAGAGTGATAAAATAAATCCAATGATCGGTAACTTAAACCTCAAATCAAACGAAACCTGTAAATATAACTAAATTAAAGTTAAATTAACATCCTCTTAACCATTCATAACCAACATAAAAACTACTTTCACAAAAATAAATCACAACAGCGTAACTCAAATTAAACCAACTCAACTCAATGTGCTATTGAAAAACAGTACAACACTACAGTACACATGCGTGATACTGTAACAACACAGTCTACCAACCAACCAACGATTGATTGCTGGTGGTACTGATAACTAACTGCATGGTAAAGTATTTACAAAATCTTCCAGGAAATCCATAAACTTCAATTCTACTGTAGTACTGTATTAATTTTATCACATTGCACTAAAGTCATCAAAGATATTAAATCAAGCTTTTTTAAGCATTCAATTAAAAACACCCTTATTTCCACCATTAAAAAGGAAATAAAATAAAATAAAATTGAAATTAATATTGAAAAAAATTGAATATAAATTATAATATAAAATTTGAAAATTAATTGATTCATATTAGGAAAAAAAAAGAATATTTGAAAATTAAATTAATTTATTATTATTTTAAAAAAGAAAAGAGAGAAAATTGTTTGATGAAAAATAAATAAAGAAGAGAGTTTTAAAAATTCAATTAAATTGATTAAAATTTAAATATTTAAATTAAAAAAAAAAAAAAAGTAAATAAAATCTGTTTTAAATCAAATTTTCTTATTTAATTTTGAGGGTTTTTTTTCTTTTTCTTTTTTTTTAATCATTTAAATAAACTTGATCATTTTCAATAAATCTTTTTAAAAGTTTTTCCTCCTTTTTTTCATGTATAGATAAAGCCAATGAATATAAATTTTTAATTAATCTTGTCTAAAAAAAACATTAAAATTAAAAAAAATCAATAATAAAATTAGTTAATTAAATATCTATGGATGATTAAATAAATAATTAATTAAATTTAAGTAATAATAGTGTGCTAACATATAGGGAATTTAGAATTGATAATTTTTCAAATTTAAATAAATATTATTATTGGACTTGGCTTAATATATATTTCATTTATTAAATTTTTTATTAATTAGATTGCTATCTATTTTTAATGAATATCAAGAATTAATTTAATGTTTTGTTTTTAAATAAACAATCAGATGTTTTTTTGAAAAAAAAAAGAAACACATTTGAATATTTTTTTTATTATTAAGAAAATAAATTTTAATATATAAATCAATTTCAAATCTTTTAATATGTAAAATTTTCAAAAATGAATAATTATAAATTTTTTTAAATTTAAATTGAATTTATTAAACTTTATTTAATTTAACTTTCTTTTTATTCAAATAGAAAAAAAAATCATTAAAATAAAAAATTTTGAAAATTTTAAAATTTGAAATTTAAAAAAAAAGACCCATTTCAAAAAGAATTAAATAATTAAGAAATAAATATAATTCTCTTCAATCAAATTTTTCTTTTCTAAATAAATTTTTTTTCATATATATAGATATATATAAATTCAAATATAAAAACATTGAATAAAATTAAATAAAATAAAGTATCTTTTTTAGTAAACAGAAAAAACAAATACCTGAAGTTATAAAATATAAAGAAAAAAATTTCTAATTATTTTAAAAGCTGAGTTTATTTTCTTCCTTTTTTTAAAAAAAAAGAATAATTATTGATTAATTTAAAAAAATAATAATCAAATTTATAAAATATAAAAAATGAAAATTTATATATTTATTCAAAAATTAAAAAATTAAAATCAATAATAATTTTTGAAAATTTTTTTTATAAGATCATTTATTAAAAAATATTTTCTTTAAAGAAGTGTAAAATAAAAAAAAATTAAATATAGATTAATTAATTCAAAAATAAAGAAAAATTATTAATAAGAATATTTTTTAATTTCTTTTTTCAAAAAAAAACAAAAAATATTTATTAAATTGATAAATTTATTCTATTTTATTTTATTTTTTTTTCTTTTAAGTCTTTTTATTTTATTTTTTTTTCTTAAAAATAAAAATGATTATTAAATATAGAATTAATTTTATTCATTTTAAATATTTAATGATTTTTTTTTTTTTTTTTTTTTGGAATAATAATAATTCTTTAATAATAATAAAGTATGTTTGGTTTTTTTTTTTTTTTTTGAAAAAAAAAAAAAAAAAACTGAAATCATAAAAAAAAAAAGTTTTTTTATTTAAATAATTTATTTCAAAAATTAAATTTCAAATTTATTTATTTATAATTTTTATTATTTTTGTTGATGTTTTTTTTTTTTTTTTTTTAAAAAAAGAGAAAATCATCTTATAATTTAATATTAAAAAATTAATAGAGTTTTTATTTTTTTTTTCATGGAATAATGTTGAGAATTAATTTATGATTTTTTTTTTTTTGTTTTTTTAAAAAAAAAAAAATAATTAAAAATCTTATTATATATAGTTAAAATTTTAATTTTTCAAAAAAATAATAATATTAATTAATATTTTATCTTCTTTTAAAAAACTAAAATAAAATTATTGTAAAGTAGAAAAAAAAAAAAAAGGTTTTTATTATTTTTTTTCTTATATATAATTAAAAAAGTTTTAAATTTAATAAATATCTTTTTAATTATCAATTATAAGAAGAAAAAAAAATTATAAATTGAAAAAATAGAAAAAAAAAACATTTTTATTTTTTTAATTTGAAATAATTTTAGGGTTTTGGTAAACCCATTTAAGAAATTTGTTAAAAAAAACATAAGCCTTTACATGCTTTTACTTAAAAGCTTATGTGGCTTTTCCATAAATTATTAAAAAAAGACAAATAAAGGTGTTTTTTCATTGAAATTTAGCTAAAATGCACCTGTATTAGGTAAAAACCAATTTTTGGAATTTCTATGTCATTTTTGATTCCATTTATGGTACTTTTAATTCTATAAATGGAATTTTTTATGTTAATGTTGATTCCATGAATGGAATTTTTAATACCATTTATGGAAATTCCAGGTCATTGTTGATGAAATTTATGGAAATGTTAATGCCATAAATGACATTTTAATTTCCACTAATTCCATAAATTAAATTTTTCAATTCCATTTATATAATAAATGAAATTTTTAATTTAATTGAAAAAATGAACATAAAAAAAAAAGAAACTTTTTTTGGTTTAAAATTTTCCCACCAATTCCAAAAAAAAAAAAAAAACCAATAAATCCCAAAAAAAATTTCTTTTGTGTTTCTAAATTTTTTATTCTTAAGTTTCTTTTAATTTAATTTAATTTAATTTTTTTTTTTTTTTTTTGAAAAAAAAAAAAAAATTATTTAAATTAATAAATAATTAAGAAATTATTTAATGAATTTTTTTTTTTTTTTTTTTTTTAAAAAAAAATAGGAATCTTTTTTTTAAATTTTCCAAATTGATGAGATTTGGTAAAAAAAAAAAAAAAAAAAATTGAAAAAAAAAAAAAAAAAAAATTGAATTTTTTTTTAATTTTGGGGGATCTCTTAAAATTTAATTTTAGAAAAAAAAAAAATTTTGAAAAATAAAAAAAAATAAATTTAAAAAACTAATCATTAGGAATTTTTTTTTTTTTTTTTTTTTTTTTTTGAAAAAAAAATTAGGTCACTTATTTATGTTTACCATCACCCTAATTTTATATAAAATTTAAGTTTAAAATATATATATTCTTTGTTTTTTATAAATATAAAAATTGAGATCTGTTGGTTAAATATTTGTATAAACTCTTATTTTATATTTTAGAGAATTTTAAATATTCAAAAAAAATCACTATAAGGAAGTTAAATTCAATTAAAAATCCTTATTTTTTTTTTTTTAAAAACTTATTTCTGGTTTATTTTTTTTTTTTTTAATTTATATAAATCAATTTTTTTTTTTTTTTTTGTTTTTTTTTTTATAAAGAAAAAAATAATTTATTAAAAAGCAAAAAAAAAAAAAAAGATTTTTTTTTTCAAAAATTAATAAGTTTAATTAAATAAAATATTTTTTTTTAAAGTAAGAAATTTTTTAAAATTTTAATAATTAAAATATTTTAAAATTAAAAAAAAAATATTAAAGGTTTTTTTTCTTTTTTTTTTTTTTCTTAAATAATTTTGTAATTAAATTTATAATAATAAAAAAATTAAAAAAAAAAAAAAAAAACATTTTGAATTTTGAATTAAAATTTAATTTTTATAATGATTAATAATTGTTCTTTTTTTTTTTTTAAGAAAGATATTAATTAATAAGGCAATTATTATTATTATTCATTCTTTGATTATTTTTTTTTTGAAATTAAAGTTAAAATATTGATATTTTTCTTTTATAATAATTTTTTTTTTTTTTTTTTTTTAAAAAAAGATTACTTATTAAATTTTATTTAATTATAAATTTGAATAATATTAATTTCATTTAATTTAATTAAAGTTTTTTTTTTCTTAAAAATAAAATAAAATAATAAGTAAATAATCATAATAAATTCAAAAATCTAAAATTAATGATAAAATTAAATAAGAAAATCAATAATAATTAATAATTATCAAATTTATATTAATATTTATTACTAAGATATAAATTAAACATAATATTAATAAAGAAAAGTATTTTATTAAAAATTATATAAAAAATAAAGTTTATATTATATTAAAATGATAAGAAGAAAATTAAAAAATTAAGAGAGTAATTTATTTAAAATAATAAAAAAGAAAATTTCCTAAATATTTAAATTAATGAATCATTTTTTTTTTCTTTTTTCTTTTCTTTTTTTTTTTTTTTTTTTTTTTTTTTGTAAAAAATAAAAATAAATATGAAATATCAAATAATTTAAAATCTTATATCAAGAATACTTTTTTTTTTTTTTTTTTTGGGGGGGGGGAAGCCCACTCAAAATTAAGTTTAAGAGTTTAGGAACCTTTTTAAGTCTCAAATTCCACATTTTTAAATCAAAAATGCAACTTTTTTTTTATTGGAAATCCCCTAATAAACTTAACTAATCACAAATTTAATTTTTTTAAACCATCCTTGATAATGATCAAAATAACAACCCATGATGAGATATTAAATGATCTATCAGCTTTATATTAAGTATACCTCTTTGTAGATTAAAATAATCATTAAATTGAAAAATATATTTTATTATTACATAAAATCTATGAGAAAATGTACATTCCTTCATTTAAATCAATTACTATACCATACTTATATGTGACAGATGAATTAATAAACTTAAATCATGATAAATTCAAACAATTGTTCCATAAAAAATATTCCGATTTATGAATATTAGATTAGATGATAAAGAATGATAAAAAATTTGAAAATTATTCAAAATTTGTACAAAAAGATATTTTGATTAAATATGTAATTGCGTTGTTAAAATTGGGGTCCAATTGGAATGGAGAAGAATGGGGTAAAATTTGGATGCCTTTTTCTGGGCTTAGCCAGGGGCTATTGCGCTATATATTGATAGGATTATTTCAGGTTTAGTGAAATTAAAACAAAGAGTAATCAAGTCGCCTTATAATGATTTAAGAGAGAAATATTATGCATTAATTCAAGCTGTGAGGTTTATATTTTGGGTTGGGTTTATAGATGAGAGATTAATAGAATTTTCACTAAAGCCTTCAAAAGATGTTGAATTATATCTCTATTTTTGAAAAAAAAAGGAAATATTGAGGAATTTTTATGTTTTTAAATTTAATAATTCTTTAAAGAACTAATATACAAAAGTAAATTAAAGTAATAAATTTGACTAAACCTTTTATGTGTTATAAAAAACAGTTCATTGTATTACATGTATGTTTTATTAGCTCCTTTGCATGATTCAAATATGTAATTGAAATTTGAGATAGCGAGGAAAACCCAGGAGTTTTATCAAAATGATTAGGATTTATTTTTAAATAAAGCTTATTGAAGATCTTCATATATAGTCCCAAAATCTAAGGGTTCTTTAGCTAATTATCAAAATATTAGTAGATTTAAACTATGCCTTAAAAAATCAAGATTATGAATGGGTAATACTATTGAAATTTTGAATGGCTTCTGGTAATAATAATGTGGAATGCATAATCAGATGAGGAAAATCTTAGAGATTTAGATGTTATTTGATTTTCTTTTCTTATAATATTGAATAAATTTTTTCAAACAAATTGAGGAGAAGTATGATATTATGATAAATGATTATGATCTTCCAGAATTTCAAAAAAATGATCATTAAAGCAATGTTAGTAAAAATATTAATATAAGGGAAAGGGTAAAGAAATTAGCTTTGATATGGTAGAAGAATAAATAAGTTCTGTTTTAGTTAATAAAAAATAAACAAATAATATATTTGGATAAAAAGTTTTTTTAAAAATAATACATTCAAAACAAAAAATTTGCATATTTATTTCATTTGATAATTCGTTTTGATTTATATCCCTATGAAGCTTAAGTTATTGTTAGGCTTTTTTTTTTTAAATTTTTTAGATAGAATACAATTAATTAAAATAAATAAATAAGTTTAATTAAATGTCAGATTATCTTTTATGATTATTGTTTTTCTTTTTTTTGAAAAAATAAAGTAAAATTAGGAAAGTACATTTCTTTTAGTAATGATTTTTTTTTTTCAATTTTAATTGAATTTTAATGTATTATTATAGTTTTCTTTGGAAATTTATAATTGAGGAATATTTAATAGGAAATATTTGTGCTTAATTTTCAATTAAATATTATAAAAAAACACTTTTTAGGTGAATCCATCTTGTTTTAATAATTTATAATTATATTGTAAAATTTGAAGATAATTATATCTATTTGTGAGATGATAATTAAATTTTAATTATTAGAAATGAAGTTTTAGGAAATTTTGTTGATTTATGAAAAAAAAGATAGTAAAAGTGAGAATTTTTTGGAAAATTTAAAAGTGAATCTTATTTAAAGGGAAATTTATTTCAAAAAATCCTAATTTTTTATTATTAATCAAATAACTGATAAATTTAAAATTAAATTAATGATAAAAGAAATTAAACTTTACATTTGTTTAATTATTTAAATAAATGATCTTATGAAAAAATAAAATCAATTTGGTTCTTTTGGAATAATTTTTCATTCATCTTATGTGATACAATTTGTAAAAAAGAGACTAATGAAATGATGTTTAGAATTTTTTTTGGCTCATTTGAAATATTTCTTATTTTGACTTGAATGATAAAAAGTCCTTTATTTGAGATTTTGAGGGGTTAAGTCCAAAAAATGCTTACCAATAATAAATAATTTTTTTATTTTGAAATTAGAATCCAAAATGGGTAATTGATGGATCATTTTTGAAATGAATTTGTGCTTTTGTGGCTTGAGTTTATATTTATGACTTTTTAAAAAGTAATTAAATTATTCATGGTTCTTTTTCAAGATATATTTAAAGCTTAAGAGATGGTAAAAAACTCCATGTCAAATTGAGTTGATTGGAGTGGAAAATGAGAGAAATCTATCTGTTTGGATAAAAGATAAATTTCCATATCTACATTAATTCATATTATTTTCATATACATGAGCCTTAGTATGTAATAAACTCTTGGTAATTCTTAAATTCATATTTCTTTTGAAATAATTTTATTTGGCCAATTCATTTTGACTAAAGCTGGGAAGTTTCACTTCATTCAAAATTTCAAGATCTTATTCATGGAAAAATTTGGATAAACATTTGATTATGGATTTAATAAGCTTATAAAATCTTTAAAGTTGATTCAATTAAATATTTTCTTCTTCAAATTTGATTGTTAATATTGGTTTTTTTTTCATATAACCCATCTGATTTGCCTTCATAATAACCCTGTATAAAGTCAACACCTCTGATAATACCACCCCAATTTTTATATCTTTTCTTATGCTTTGTCTGTTATAGAATAATTTATTAAAAGAAAAAAAATAGGATTATTGGGGATTTGAAAAATTGAGCTTGGCTCATTGAATTGATGGACTTGAGAAAATTATGTATTGTTGTGATAATTTATAGTCGAAAATTTGAAGAATGATTGATCATCCTTATAAGATCTTATTGAGAAAACTTTTAAATTTTTAAATTTATGATTTTTTTCTCAAGAGTTCTTTAAGGCATATTATGATTTTTTTGCTTAATTGTAACTTCTTCCTTGTGGCTGAGGTATATGAATTATTATTGGAAGAAGATTGATGATGGACTAACATTGGTTATTTCAAAACAATGCAATAATAAAATAACTTGAATCAATAATCAAATGGATTGGCAGAAGGAGGAATAAAACAGATTTGAAGCATCGAATAATGAACTAACATTAGTTTTGGAAGAACCATACCAAAATGAGATAAATTGAGATAATTATTAAAGGGTGTTGGTAAAACCATGTGAGAAATTTGGTAAAATCATTTAACCCATTACATGTTTTTACAAAAAATCTATGTGTTTGTGCCATAAATTCGTAAATCACATAAGGGGTTTTTTTAATTTAAATTTAGCTAAAAAGAACCTGTATTGGGTGAAACTGCATTTATGGAATTGTCAATGTCATAAATGGAATTGTTAATTTCATTACTGACATTTTAACTTCCACTAATTCCATAAATTATTTTTTTGATTACATTGATGCCATAAATGGAATTTTCAATTTAGTTAAAAGCATAAACAAAGCAGTTTTTGGGCCTATGATTGTCCCGCCAAAAAAATACAAAACCTTTGGGATTATGAGTTTTTATTCTCAAGGTTCTTTCCTTTTTTTATTTTTTTTCTTGGAAATTAATAAGTGGGAAATTTTTTAATGTTTTTATTTTTAAAAAATAGGACATTTTTTCAAATTGGTAAAAAAAATGGAGATCTTCACATCCCATGTTGGAAAAAATATGAAAAAAAAATCAAAAAAATACTCAAAAATAAGCCTGATTTTTTTTGTTTGAAAAAAGGCCAGTTATGTGTTTTAGCCATAAATTGGTAAAAACACATCAGGGATTACATGTGTTTACCAAAATACTTATTCAATGGAGAATGAGATGGGTCAGGATTTTCATTATAATACATTTTAATTGGAGCTTTATTTTAATTTTGTATTTAATATTACTTGATGAATTTTTAAAATAGAAATGAATTGCACTAACAGCCCTTATATAATCAAAATCTAGAGTATTAAGAATAAATATAGGGTATTGGTAAAAACACGTAAGAGCTTATGTGTTTTTACCATCAATTGGTAAAAATACGTAAGGGCAGGTTTTTAAATGAAATATGGCTATTTATGACAATTATGATGCCATTAATGCCATTTTTGGAATTAAAATTGCCATTTGTGACATTAAAAATGCCATTTGTGGAATTAAAAATTCCATTTATGGCATTAACAGTGCCATTAATGGTATTATCAATTCAATATTTCTGATGCCATTAATGCCTTTTATGAAATCAGAAATGCCATAAATGGAATCAACAATGCCATAAATCACATTAACAGTGCCATAAATGGAATTAACGGTGCCATTAATGGCGTTTACAATGAAATATTATTGATGCCATTAATGCCATTTGTGGCATTTATGGCATCAACAATGCCATTTGTGGCATTAAAAATGCAGCATTTCTGATGCCATTAATGCCATAAATGGCATTAATAATGCCATAAATGGAATTAATAATGCCATTAATGGCAGTGCTAATACCATGAATGGCATTATCAATGCAATAAATGGAATAATGCCATTTATGTAACACCATAAATGGCATTGTTAATTAAATTTATGTAATGCCACAAATAGAATTTTCAATTCCATAAATGGCATTTTTGATGCCATTTATGTTATAGTTAAGGCCAATGTTAAGGCCATTCATGCCATTTTTAAGGCCATTTATGACATTGTTAAATGCATAAATGTCATTGTCAAGGCCATTAAATTCAATCTATGGCATTGCTGTAATTCCATTTATGCCAATTTTCTGGCCATAAATGGCATCTGTATGCCATTCTTGATGCCATTTATGGCATTATTATGTCATTAGTGATGCCATTTATGGCACTTTTGATGTGATAAATGGCACTGTTAATGCCAAAAATCAAATTTTAACTCCCACTCATCATAAATTACATTTTGAATTCAATTTATGTCATAAATGGCATTTTAAATTCAATTACAAACATGAACAAAAAACATAAAAAAACATGGAATTTTTGGGCCTACAAATGTTCTTGCAAAAAAAATACCAAAATGTTGGGCTTCTGGTTTATTATTCTCAAAATTCTCACCTTCATTTTTAAAAAAAAAATTGAAATTAATAAGTGGTAACATTTTTAATGAATTTTTTCAAAAAAATGGGCCATTTTACCAAATTGCCCAAAATAGAAAAATTGAAAAAATTTGAAGACCTTCACATCCCATGTCAGAAAAAATATGGCAAAAAAAAATGTTAAAAATTCTCAAAGCTGATCCTGAGGAATTTTCATAAAAAAGTTGGGTCACTTACGTGTTTTTACCATGAAATTATGTGTTTTGGCCATAATTTGGTAAAAACACGTAAGGGCTTACATGTTTTTACTAAAAGCTTACGTGCTTTTACCAAAACCCTAAATATATAGCTAAGGCTTATTGGATTATCTTATAATTAATAATTATAAGAATAAAACTTGATTAAATCAAACCAGAAGCATTGATGATAGTTTAGTTGAAAAGAATAAGACCAAAGGAAGGTTCATCTCATGGGGATGATCAGTAGACGTGAGGCTTAGAGGTAATTACACTTTCCTCAAAGGTCAAAGAATATGTCAATCAATTAAAATATAATTTTTTTAAATAAAAGTAAAATAAATTTTCAAATAAAGATCCAATAATAAAATTTATAAAAATTACCTAGGAATTGAAGAAATAATTTCCACAGGTTTACTTAAGAAAATGAGGAATATTAAAAGAAATAATGAAATATGGATTTCTCATAAAAAATTACCTTAAGTTAGTTTTGGATGATTTTTTTGACTCAATTATATTAAAACTAAAAGTGAGAAGATAGAATTCTACTTATAATTAATTTAAAAAAAACCAAATTTGGTGTTAAAAATAAGTTTTTGTGTCAAGATTTTAGTGTGGTGTGCAGCTTAGAAGCAATGAGTAATTGAAGTATTTTCAGATGAAATGTATAAATGTGAATGAGTATTAAATATCATGAATAAAGAATTACAGTTCTTCAATATAATCTTTCAATTAGATTACCTACTTAGGTATTAAAGTATAATAAATGATGAGTAATTGAAGAAACAAATAAGTTTTAAATATTTTGTTTTTTGGGGCAACATGATATTGGCTCCAAGGGGGCCAGACTTAACCAAATTTGGCTCTGACAGGCATGAGATGTCAGAATGAATGCAAAAGTTTATTACTATTGGCCAAGAATTAAATAACATGCCTGAAACCTAATCAATAATGAGGCTTTAATAACTAAAAGGGAAAAGCTAATTGTTGCCACAAGGGAACAACACACTTTACCAAAGAATTTTCAACTGCTTCAAGGAGTCATAACACACATTGAAATGTGTTTTGAAATATTTTGAAAAACTATTAATAAAGTAATGACTGGCTTGTAAGAATAAAATTGCTCAAAACAGGAGTTCTTAAAGCTTTCAAGAAAAAAAACTTTTGGAGGAAGAAAATGGTGGTTCTAAGAGAATATCTTCCTTTCAAGTTAGAATCTTTTCCTTTCCTTAACAGTTTAATAGATATTGAGCCATAAAATAAAGATTAAAAAAATCCATTTTTAAATCATAATAGTGTCACAACCATATATAATACTCCCTTGGACCATTCTATGGCATATCAATTCCATATCTATTTTATGGAAATTTAGCCATATCCATAAATCTTGAAAAAATTGGCCACTTTCACTTTTATGGCCCTTTATGGCCATTTCATCATCTGGGGCTAACCCGGCCCCTTAACCATAATCTTTCCATTTATGGATTTTATCTGCCTTTGGGAACTTTTGGGCATTTTCTAGTTAATAGGGGAAATAAAGCTCAAAAGCCTGTATTATGATTTTTAAGCTTAAAATATAGTTTTGTGCAATCTGCACATTTGGCCATTTGATGCCACATTTCCTTATAATATGGGAAATATGCACAAATGGCCATATTAGGCCATTTGGGGCTTAATGGAAATATCTGCTCATTTTGTGCAAATACAGTTTGAAAGCCCTTTAGGCTTTTTTTTGGAAAAAACCCAAAAACCACCAAAACACCTCTGCAAGTCCTGAAGCCACCTGTTGCAACCATAGGAAAGACCCTCCAAAGTTATGCTTCACTGAAAACCAAGCCTCCACCAATTGGCCTTTGGGCCACACTCATATTCCCTGGCCATATCCTGCTATATTGACCCCTTTGGCCAATTCTTTACCCCTCCAACCCCAGGCCATTTCCTTAATTTGGGGCCTGGGGTCTTTGGACCCTGGCCCACCCCCTTTGATTAGGGGGTTTTGGGCCATTTAGACCCCTTACAGCCTCTACGGCCTGTGCTCTGTGGGACAACTTAGGCCCCTTTTGGCCTAAATCTAATGAGAACAAAAGGGGCCAAGGGGGGCCATACCTCAAGCCCCAAACCACAATCTTGCCCATCAATCCCTCAGGGCCAGAAACCCCAAGGGACTCAAATTGGCCATAGCTGGACAATGAGCTCAAACCACAAGTAATGGCCTCTGTAAACCACCAGAGGCCACCAGCCACTTTCAAAAGACTTTCCCCTCAACATTAGGGAGAAATTTACCCAGCTCAATGGACCCAAGTCTGTAGGAACCAGGACTGGTGCATATATGCTATTAAATACCATTGTGCATGATTTTTCCTCAGAAATCCAATTATTATTGTTTCAGGACTTCATTACGCCATTCCAGATCAAGTCACCAAGTCTATCACCCCATTTCAAAGGAAGACTTCAGTCATTCAGTCTTGCAATCCATGGGGGCCACCAATAACCTGGCCTTCAGGTGTTGGTTATTTGATTTCAACAATATTCCCCAAGGGAATACTGGAACAGGATTAGTAAAGGGAAATTTAAAAATGCTTTTAGTTATAAAATCAGCTTTAAAGGCATCAAGCACTCCAGCACTCCTTAGACAACTCATTTGGTCCATACAGGCAGTATTCAGGCAACCTGTATGGCATCGGCCCATTTGGACCAATTCATATTAAACTGTGGGAATTCAAGACACATAGTCAAATTATCAAGATGTCCATATCTGTATTGACCCAAAGAAGTCAATACAGCTGGGTGATCAACCCTCCAGGATCAGTCTTCAACTTTTCACATATACTGGCAACCTTTCCATCCCTGGGGACTTTTTCCCCAGTTGATAAATATATTTAATTTATTTTTATTAGTATTTTTCTTTTTATTATTGAAAGTAAATATGGATATTATTGAGTAAGTAATTTGAACTTCTCTCTTTGCCCATCAGTGGATATTGGTAGTCTTATCCTTTACTAATTCCATTGTTTTTTCTGGCAGGTTTGATCAGTGAATTGAAGATTCATTTGGTTGGATCTTTGGATGTTGGCTTTCTTTATTATCCTTGGACTTTGGCTTCCTTCTTATCTTTTATATATCTTGTACTTGCTCTTATTATCTTTCAAAGAAATACATTCTTCTTTTTTTGGTTATCCTTTGGAGCCCTCCAAGTGATTTCTTGATTCCTGAGTGCCATGCCACTCTTTTTTTACCCCAAGAGCCCCTGTGACATTATAATAAGCTTATGAAATAGTATATAAGACCTTCACTATGACTGCAACATGGTTTAAGATAATAAAGATATAATATTTACAGTAGTATTTGGGATTTACTATAAAGATATAGTGGTGGTGAGTGCTTCTGAAAGCTCTGGGTGCACTGATTATCAATTAATTAACTATATAATCAGTAAAATACTAATAACAGAGTATACTATGATTATTTTACAAGGTTATAAATGTTATGGACAGCTGTACTACATAGGGATTCTCTTTTTTGACAGAGAAAAGGCCCCTTTTTATTCTGAAATTAGGTGGAAAAGGCCTCTGGACCAGTTCACATAGGAAGAGTAAAGACTTTTCACTTCCAATTACTGGCTTGTTATTATTAAATAGCCTTTATATGCTTTTTGGGCTCAGATTTGGTTTTGAAATCATATCTGGGCAGTTTTCATAAATACAGGGTGAAAATTCTCATTTGGGGACCACATAGCACTCTTATGACATGTATGATGCATAGAATTAGGTACAGAACTTTTATGGTGACTCAATAAAGGCCAAACTATGAGTTATTTAAGGAAAAAAGATCTATTGTGGAATTTACCCCTCATATCCAAGTCTGTGGGATAGTATTTCACAGTAAAGGTGTATTGACCAAACTGTGGGACTTCAACATTAAAACTGCCATACTGTTGTCAGTTTTCAAGATATTGAGCTGGGAGTTGGTTCATTGTGAATCCCTGAACTAGCTCTACACAGTGGTTTCCTTTTCTGTATGGCTATAATTTAATAAGGAAAAGCTATACCCCTTTTATATGTCATGATTCAGATATGTATTTTTCTTAAATCTTGTATGGAGTTTGTTTGCTCCATAGCATATGTTCTAGATGAGCTATGGGGAAATGGATGGCACCATAATAAATCCATTATTTTGCTCTTTCCAAAAAGATCCCACTTCAGGCTTCTCCCACTAAGACTTTAGAAGTTGAATGAGAGGTGAATATTTTATTCACTCTTGTGTGGCTTTATTTTTGATGCTTGCTAAATTTGGCTAGTACCATTGTATAGCCCTGAATTTGAGATTCAATTTGAGCACCTACCTGATGGGGTTCATCCTCTTTCTCTGGATTTTAGCTTAGAGGTGAAAATTAAGGTTTATGATCAGAAATCCCTTTTATCCTGAATGACTTTACTATTGTTTGTCCTATAATTATGAGAGTTGTTTATTTGGAAAGAGATGTATTTCACTTTTAATTTAATAATTTTATGAGCAAGTTTGGCTCAGTTCCATTTTTGGTGGTATTTTACTCTACCATTGTTTCATGGATTTTTGGCTGTCATGTTTGTGCTCTGTTTTTGAGTCACAGGATGACAAAATTAATAAGCATCTATAATAGTACTTTTAAATATATTTTTAGTATCTAAAAGGCCAAGGAAAGATAATATTCAATATTTTTCACTTCAAAACATAAATAAAAGGGTATTTATTATTTAAAGTATCTGGGAGTTGAATCATTGGAAGTAGTCTATTTTAGAGTATTCAAGTTGAGGGAATACATTTCCTATTCCAAATATTGGAGATTAATAAAAAAAGTGAATTTTTAGACAGAGAAACTATACAATTATTTTAAGTTTATTATAAAGATATGCACATAATCAAAGTGAATATTCAAACATAATAAGAATCAATGAGCACTTAGTTATAGACTTATAGATTGAAGAGGAATTGACCAAATTTGGTATATCATTATTGCACCAAAAATTATATACTCTTTCTTACATTTTATAATGAAGCTATTCATTATATTTATGAAATTAAGTAAATTGATACAATTAAAAATTTCACCTACGCAGTTGTTGATTTTGCTTTTGAAATTAGATCCAAAAATACATATAGAATAATATTCATTCAGAAGATATCATATATCAAATTAGTATAAATTTCTTGTCAATTGAAAATGACAATTATGCTTCATCAAGTATCACAGGGGAAATTGAGTCATAATCAATAAAAAAGAGGAAATGACAAAATAAGGTGTAAAATTAATTACAAATTTTTCAACATAAACAATTGTCTCTGAAAAGAGAACTATGAGACAATTTGATATCTATATTACAAGGGTGAACTTTTATTGAAATAGTGACTCCTGGAAAGTGAAATTTAAGCTCATTAGAAACCTGGAGAATTAATTCTTTCTTTTGATACAATGTGTTTCTTAGTTAATACTGTCAATCCATAAAATATGATTCTCTATATACATAGTTGGAATATATAAAAGGGAAATTTAAATTAAAACCTCCTATTTGAATTGAGGAAGAGAAATTGATTCCCCTTGTATGATTGGGAAAAGCTTTATTAGGTTTTCTGATTTCTCTCTGTAAAATGAAAGAATAAAATAAAAATAAGATTATTTATAGTGTCCTCCAACATTATTCTTGAAAAATGAGTATTTTGTAAATAATATCCTTCTTTTTAAGAGAACAAAAATTAGGAATATAATAGAAAATAATATCTCATTTTTGTACTTTTTCACCTTTTATGTTTCATATGAAATGATAGGAGATTTTTGTGATAAATCAAATGTCTCAAGCTTTTTCTATAATGGAGGAAAGGTATGAGGGTTATTCAATCTTAGATTCTGGAAAAAGTAGAATATTCTTCTGTCCCATGTTTAAATAAGATAAACAAATCTCAGGGATGAAATAATAAAAATATATATTAAGCTAGCTTTTGCTCTGGAAGGATTCATTTTTTATTTGAAATTCAAAAGGAATTCAAAAATATCTCCCAAGTTGGTAGAAAAAAGGAGAAAAATTTTCAGCTGTGTGAAATTTCTGTAAATCAAGAGCAATTAAGCTTTCAGAAAATATTAATAATTAAAAATATGTATTTTTTTACAATTTTTGGGTGATAGAAGCTGATGATGAAAAAATCTTCAAATAAAGAGAGTTTACATTAATAAATTTTTGAAGTTGGGAATAAATATAAATCTGTGAGGAAAATTCAAAAAAAAATACATCAAAGAAAGGATGTGATATAATTGAATTAAAATATACTGTTTTTCCGAGAAATACAAAAATAAATATATCACTGTTATTGGCTTCATCTTTATGGAAATGTTTTATTTTTGGTTTTAAAGAATGTTGTGGAATAAAGGACTATTCAATAATTACAGAAGCTACATAGTTCAATTGATTTTATGTGAATTGATTTAAATGCTTGAAAATATGGCTTGGAAGATGTCCAAATATTATTGTCATGTTAGATACCAGTATGTGGAAATTTGGAAGGTGACTTGGACCTGCTCTCCCCACCTGTGGGGGGAGCCTTTTTCATGATGAGTGGTATAATATTTCTGAGCACTGCTGAAAGCCCAGGGTGCAGTTATTTTCACTTCAATAACTATAATAATATCTAAAATAAACACAACTGATTATTTTGAGACTATCTGTCTACTTAGGAATGTAAAAGAAGGATGAAAATTCCTCTTTGGTGCAGAGGAAAAGCCTGTTTTATCCTGAAACGTTGTTGAGGGGAATTTGCACCCTGGCATGTATAAGGAGAGAATACTTTCACTAAAGAGGGTGAAATTGTGGTCTCTAAGGCCCTGTATAGCCTCTATTAGTATTATATGCGGCTTTGAAGCCACATATGGTCACTTTCAAACAATGCAGGGTGAACATTTTCTTCTGGAGTCCTCACAGGTGTGTTCTGATGTGTCAGACACATAGAAAGCTGTAAATAATGTGTCAGGGGACCCAATATTAGTCATAAAATCAGATATTGAAGTAAAAATAAGTATTTTGATTATTTTGAAACCTTATGTTGAATAGTATCAGAGACTATTCCATATCATTGGGATCTTTCCAATATTGTGCGATTCTGACCTTAAAGCTGCTATAACTTTGTCAGTTTGAAAATGAAGAGTGTTCAAAAGTGGCTCATTTTTTAGTAATTGACAAGGTATACACAAGGGTTACTAATTTGATATGCCTAGCATTAAGTATGGCAGAGTTACTCAGGTTTGAAATTCCATTATTGGAATTTGAGCTCTTGATGGATCCTGCATTATGTTATTATCCTTAACAAATTCTGTCCTATAGCTTATACAGGGTTATGGAGGGCTTCATTAGAGATTAAAGGATCATATAATCCTAAAAGGGCCTCAATTTAGCTATCTCACACTACAGCTTTAAAAGCAAGATGACAGGTGAGTTTTTCCTCCACCAATATTTGGCCAATGGTTGGCTCTAGCTTCTGTGGTTTTGGTTCTAGTCCAATTTTTGTGGTACCATTGGATAGCCCTCACTTAGAGATTAAATTTGAAAACAAATTTTATGGGGTTCTTCCTTCTTTCATGAATTTTAGATGATAGGTGAAAATTAAAGTTTGTGCCCAGTTCTGGCATTGAGCGGGAATAACTATGTTATCCCTTAACCTATGGTTATGGGAGATTTCTATTTGAAATGAGGTAAATTTCTTCCTCTTTGTGGATGCTATTGTGATATATCTTTTCCCAAGTCACTGCATAGTTGGCATCTCATTCTACCATTCGTTTATGGTATTTTTGTGTCATGCTTGTGCTCTGGTTTTGAGTCACACGATGACATACCCTCACTTCAAAAACAATTTATCATGATTGTAGCTTCTCAGCCCTCTTAGATTCTTCAAATATTTTTAGTTGAAGGATAACCTATGTTATTGCATCTTCTGCTAACAACTTTTGCTTATACATTGCCTGGCTCTTGAGTGTCACAACCATGGCAATTCACCTCCTTGGATCCCCATATGGCATATCAAGCCATAGTTCTCTTATGGCCAATTGGCCATATCCATCACCAGTGGCCAATATGGCCACATCATCATCTTATGGACCTTTTATGGCCATTTGTGTTTTGGAGCCTTCATGGCCCTTCACCTCAATCCAGAACCCATAGCGGCAATTTATGCCCAAATGGGTACTTCTGGTCATTTCCCTCAAAACCAGGGGAAATGGCCCAAATGGCTGTTTTTGGCCATTTGGGCTCAAAATGCGCATTTGCGCATATTTGCTCACTTTTGCACATATTTGCGCACTTTTGCGCATTTTTGCGCACTTTGACGCAAAGTGTCCAAAAGACACTTTCCCACCTTTTGGGCCAGTTTTTGGCTCAGAACCCAAAAGTGGCCAAAACCCTAAAGGGCCCAGAAACACCTTTCCAAGCTCTGAAGCCATCACATCCATCCTTTCCCCCTCTGCCTTTCCATCTCAAGACCTTTGGACATAATCTTCTTGCCAATGAACCAACATGCCATAAATGATGTTATATATCATTGTACATCATTTTTCAACAGAAATTCAATGGTGGCAATATCAAATGGTCATTTCAACATCCCAACATCTCATGACGTCATCAAGGCACCCAATAATTCAGAGGAATCATCAAGGCTCAAGAGCAAGTGTTTCAGCGTCAAAGACCAATGACGCCATCAAGCAGTCATTGGTTATTCTCACTCCAAGTATTCCTTCCAAGGGAATACTTTCAATTCATTCTCAAAGTGTATTCAAGAGGCAGTTCCAAAAGAAGTTTTCAAGTGTCAAAGCTCCACTCAATCCATCTTGGCAACCATATTCATTTCAATACAGTCTGGATCCATCAAGAACTGTATTTCATTTTCAAGCATGGGAAGTTCATTAAACCCAATTCAATTTCAATATTAGCCAGCTGTATCAATTCCCAAAACAATCAGTACAGCCTCAAGGATCAATACAGATCAGTTTTCAGCCTGAAGAACTCAAGCTCCCAACTTTTCACATATACAGGCTACCCTTTCCACCCTGGGGGGTTTTTCCCCAGTTAATTAATATACTTTGATTTTATTTTATCTTTATTTTCAAGGGGAAATTTCTTCTCCTTGTTTGTAGGTATGGTATTGTTCCTTCTTTCAATATTGTAAATGTCTATGCCAAAAATCTTCTGGTATTCTCTTCCCAGTAGGAACCCTTGGATGTGGGCATTTTAAAGCACTAAAAGCTCTGGATTGAGTCTGATGTTCCCTTTTCTATGAGGTCTTGTTATCTCTTTGATGATAGTCACTATAGATTTCATCTTTCCTGATACACCTTTGGAATCATTTGCCTTGGTAGCTCTGAGTTAGTTTTCCCAGTTGAACAATGATTCTTGAGGTAGTACTTGGATACTATTGAACAGTGTGCTCCACTGTCAATAATTAACTGGTTTGGAGTATTGTAAATACACACTGTAATCCTACTTTATGTGATATGAATATATTCTATAAAAAGTTTGGTTATCACTAGAGATTTATATGTATTGTGAGTGTGCTTTAACAGGTTATTATGAGTGGTATCTTGTGGTAGAGCTTCTAGCTGTACGTCTTGAATTTCTATCTGTGGTTCCTTTTGGTACTCCACCAGATGATCCTCTATTGGGGAATGCTCTTTCCCAGAGTCTTCTCTAAATTCTATTTCCCATACTACAAGCCTCAAAATCCTCTGTTTGAGACTCTTCTCCTGGGAGTTCTTCAATGGAATAAATATTTTTCTTTTCCTTTGGAAAGAAATTGGAATAGTGGTCTGGCAATTTCCAATTGTGACAGGAATTCTTCTTCAATGCTTCTGAAATTCTCTCCTTTGGTTTATCCCTATTTTAAGGCCTAAAAGGTTTCTTATCTTTGAAGCTACTACTCCTTTAAGAGGATTATTTTCCAATATTTTTCCTTTTACTTGAATCCTGTAATGTATCAAAAATGTCATCAAGAGTAAATTCCTTGCTTTATATGCACTTGAATTCATGTTCCAGTTCTCCTGGTAATTGTGTCAGGAGTTTATGGTTCCTCATCTGAGGATATATGTGAGAGTAAATGGATTCAAGTATTTTAGACAGTTTGAGAAACCACTCATATTGATTGTTGTCCACTTTGTACTTGTAGTTTTCAAATGACATGCTCTTTTCCCAAATCCATGCACCATTACTGTAATCTGGGAATATTTGACTCCCCAACCATGGCCAATTTTTCTGCCATATATTTCTTTAATTGAAGTCTATCTGTGATCCAGTAGTCTAGTATACTTGGGAAATTAATGAAGAGAACATAAATATAGTCAATGAGCTCTGTATAATAATATCCTCCTACACTTGAGATTTTGTGGAAATGTGTGGCCTCTGGAGGTTTTTGCAATGATTCCTTCACTCAAAAAGTCATATTTCCGCCATCTTAGTAATTTGATGGTGATCTCTGCTTATTATCTAGTTGAACATTTGGCTTGATTTCCACCTGTTGAAACTGTGTAGGTATATTTTTTGAAGCATTAACCTGTGTATGTGGGTGTGTGCTCTGACAAAGATTGAGCACTTTGTTCATGTCTTGGTCTAGATCTTCCACTTGTTGGTGAATACATCTCATTTTTCTTTTTTAGTGATATTTCTCCTCCAAGACTTCTAGAATGACTATATTTAGTAGCTATATAGATTTAAATACAAGCTAGTATTGTTACTGTGACATGGTAAAAGTTATCAATTTGAAATAAAAAGGTCCTACTTTTATGTGGTAACAGTGGTAATGAGTGCACTGAGAACCTAATTTGCACTAATCTAATATGTTTGACTGTAAAGATTGATTGAATAATTGATATTTTAATTATATCTAGTTGATTATAAAATAAGAAGATCATGAGGTCCTTTTCCAGTGAGGAAAGGCCTGCTTGTATTCTTTCTGGAGACCTTGAAGAGCTGGTAAGATTTTAACACGTCTGAATAGCTAAGAGCTTCATTATGAAGGCTCAATTGTGGGTCTATAACATCAATTCTGACATCAGTATAATCAGAGTTGTGGTTTTTGGAGCACAAATGATCCTTCTGGATCAATAAAGGGTGAAACAAATGCTCACAGGACATTTGAGTGTTGTTATTAGGCATCCAGAGTGTTTGAATGACTAATTTCAGTCATTCTGGGAAGTATTAGGCCTTAAATTACAATTATTTCAAGTATAAAGCCAGGACTGGTTGGTACAGGTTTGGTACGGACCAGTGTTGGCTGAAACAATTCCAGCTCAGATATCACAGTCAATTTTTGGGATATCAAGAATCCAAAAGCACATAATGGAAGGGCTGAATGAGATATTCAATTTTGTATTCTACATGTTTACCCTTCTCAAGAATAGCAAAAGTGTCAGGCTGAGTCTATGATATAAGGTGTATAATAGTATTTACAGCTTGAACTATGACTGTGACACAGTGCAAATAGTTGAAAAAAGTTGGTTTGCAATAATGAATGATTTAAATTAAGATATTAAGGCTTTACTATAGTATTATAGTGGTGGTGAGCGCTGCTGAAAGCCCCGGGTGCAGTCTTACCAGTTGGATTACTATGATAAGAGCTACAATACTTAAGTTTAAAGTATAACCTGTTCATTTTCCAAGAGTATAGCTATTTTTAACAGTTGTACTACATAGGAATTCAAGAGCAGGATGGGGATTCCTTTTCTGGAAGTGAAAAGGCCTCCTTTTATCCTGAAATGGGGTGAAAAGGCTTCTAGACCTTTTCACGTAGAGGAAGTGAAGATTTTTCACTCTAAAGGAAAGGCTTGTGGTTTGTAAGAGGCCTGTATAGCCTGTATTGGGCTCAGATGTGGTTTTGAAACCACATCTGGGCAGTTTTCACCAATACAGGGTGAAAATTTTCATCTGGGGACCACACAGCCTGATTCTGACATGTATGACACGTAGAAAGCTGTACAGAACCTGTATGGGACCCTAGTATTAAATGAACTATGAGGTATTAAAGTCAAAACAAGCTTTCTTGTCTGTTTGACACCTCATCATCATGTTTATGGGATATTATCCCATGGTAAGGCTGTATTGGCCAAACTGTGGAGTTTTGATCTTAAAACAGCCATACATTTGTTTTTTTTGAGATATCAACATCAAACATGGTTCAATGTATAGCCCTGTATGTTTTCTACACAATGGTACCTCATTTGATATGGCTATCATTAAATATGGCAAAGTTATGCCATGTACAAGATTTTTGTACATATGTGTGTTTTAGGCAAAAAGCTGTATTGGGCTTGTTTGCCTTATAGCTTTTGTTCTGGATGACATATGGGGAAATGAATGGCACAATCAGATAGCCCTGATTGTGCTATTTATAAAAAGACCCCCACTTTAGGTATATCACACTAAAACTGTAGAGGTTACATGAGAGGTGAATATTTTCTTCAACCTTATTTGGCCTGAATTTGGCCATAACTTCTTTAATACTGGTGCTATATCAGTTTAGCTGTGGCCATTGGATAGACATGACTTAGAAATTCATTTTGAATATCCATTCAATGGGGTTAAGCCTCTCACTCTGTATATCAGATGAGAGGTGAAAATTAAGGTTTATGCTCAGCAACAACTTTGAGCAGGAATAACTTTGTTATTCTTTTTCCTATGGTGATGGAACTTGTATATTTGGAAAGGTGTGAGCTTCCTCTTTTTTTTGATACCTTTTGAGCTGATTTGGCTCAGATCCATGTTTTGGTGGTATCTTGGCTATACCATTGATTTATGGTATTTGGCTATCATGCTTGTGCTCTGGTTTTGAGTCACAGGCTGACATACCCTCCCTCTAAAAAAGGCTCAGCATTGATGGGACTGTTCAGTCCTCCTAGAGGCTTTAAATCTTCCCAAATGAAGGTTCCCATCTGGTATGGCATCTTCTGCCAACCACTTGTCCTTATCAGCTGTCTGGTTCTTTAATCTGACTAAGTACTGTCTCTGATCCTCCTGGCCTTGATAATTTTCTTCACAGGTCCAGGGGAGTCCTCCACTTCCACTATTTCTTGTGGGATTGGGTTCTTTTTCCTGGAGGGGAATTTATCCTCCCCTGTCTGGAAGTATGGCTTGACTAAACTCACTGGAAAGACTGGGTGTTCCCTGGAAAATTCCTCTGTGAGTTTGACTTCCACTGCATTTTTCCCTATCAAATTAATGATAGTGAAGGGCCCTACAAATGAGTGTCTCATTTTCTTAGGTAATTTGAGTTTATTAAAGTTCAGTGTAGACACTAACACTTGGTCCCCTTCTTTAAAGACAGGTTCCATGTGTGATTTGTCCCACCTCTCCTTATTATATTCTTTTGCCTCAGCTATGAATTTGGCTGATGTGCCACAAGCTCTCTTTCACATTTCATGGAAATCTTTGGCTGTGGGGTGGATGGTAAGAAGATTTTTCTTTAGGTGATCCATAGGCAATAGGGGATTCCACCCTTTTTCTACCAGTTCAGGAGTTTTTCCTGTGGTAGAGTGCTGACTTGTGTTATAAGCCAGTTGGATTGCTGGTAGAAGGGTAACCCAGTCATGGGTGTAACCTTCATGGTCCCTATATTCCATTCCATAGGCACAGAATCTTTTAAGGATGTCCTCCATTGTCTGGATCATCCTTTCAGCTAATCCATCTGTTTGTGGATTGTAAGCTGTGGACAATGCAAGCTTGGTGCCAAGCATGTCATACACGTTTTTCCAAAATTCAGCTGTGAACTTTGGGTCCCTATCACTGATGATGATATTAGGGACTCCACAGGTAGATATGATGTTGTTCCAGAATAAAAGAGCAGTATCCATGGCTGTGTCCTCCTTGTGACATGGTAGGCACCTCATACTCCTCCTGAACCTATCAACTATGATTAAGCAGGCATTGAAGTTCTCCTTTCCTCCTGGGACAAGTCCTGTAACCCAGTCCATGCTGATGGTTTCCCATGGGTGTTTGAGCTCTTTTATGTTTTGAATTAACCCATACTTCTTCCCATGTTTTCTATTTGCCTTTTGACATCTTTCACAGGTGTTGATGTATTAACTCAAATCTTGTTCCCATTTGGGCCACCAAGCAGTGCTTGCTACCCTTTCTTTGGTCCTGTCTTCACTCATATGTCCCATATAGGGGCAGTAATGGCATTACTGCAGGATCAAAGATATATGGTCTCTGTCTATTATTGTGAGTGAACTACTGTGCTTCTCTCTATGGTAGAGCAGGCCATATAGAAGGAAATAGTGGTTGTCCAAAAAGTCCCTTAACAAGGGTTCCTCTAACTGGGATTCCAGTTTTGGCTCCTGTACTTTTGTTGAAGGAGTTGCAAAAATATGCAAAATTGTTTGTGTTTGGCATATGTCTTCATTACTGCATTGAAGAATTCATTATGCAATTCTGTGGAATTTATTCCCAATATGGGAGTTTGTGTTCCTTCTGAGTCAGTGTTTCCACTGTCTGGGGTACCACTTTCTGGTGCCCACTCAGAAAATCTGAAGTTTTTCTTCCTGTCTATTTCCATGAAATGGATAGGAATTCTAGCTGCTACTTGAGGGTCATAAGCTGAGCTGCTTTTGATGTTATACAGTGACCACCTGCATTGGTATCAATTTTACCTTCTTTGTATATGATGGTCATGTTCCCTCTATACTCTTGGATGGCTATTTTCCACCTCAAGGTGTGTCTATTGGTAGTCTTCATGTTCAGTAAAGACTTCAAGGCTGTGCAGGCTGTGTAGAATTCAAAGACCACACCCTCCAAATAATAATGGAGTTTCTCTAGAGCCCAGACTAAGCATAGACATTCAGTATGGGTGGCCCCATACCTGGCTTCTGAATCTTTCAGCTTCCTAGGCATGTAACATATTACTCCCTCTCTTGTTTCACCATCTACAATTGGTCTCTGGTGAAGGGCTGCTCCTAAGCCTTGGCTACATGCTGCATCTATGTATAATTTGAATGGTAGCTCAAAGTCAGGTAAGATGAGCACAGGTGCATTTGTGAGTTCATATTTGATCCTCTCATATACATCCCTTCTTTCCTTGGTAATTTCAAGAACTACATCTTTTGAACATAACTTGTATAAACTACTAGTTATGTGGGCAAAATTTTTGATGCAGTTTCTATGGTAGCTAGCAAACCCAAGGAAAGTTTGCATCTCTGTGATGTTTCTTGGTAATGGGTTTTGCAGTACTTCTGCTACTTTGTTCTGGTCAATTGCCTGAATAAGACCCAAGCTTTGATTTCCTAGAGCTGGTAGCTCTTGTTGGCCAATATTGAGCTTCTTAAGTAACATTTTCAGATTTATGGGTATGCATATACTTAGCACTCTGTCTATGTATTGCACATGGTCTTCCCATGTATCTGATTATATAATGATATCATCAATATATACTACCATCCAGCCTTCCAATATCTCTTCTTGAAATATGATGTCTATCATCCTTTGGAAGTGAACTGGTGCATTCCTGATGCCAAATGGAATCCTGGTGTATTCATATATGCCCATATGACATATGATTCTGAGTAATTTCATGGAGTTTGGTTTAACTCCATTCTGGTGGAAGCCTTTCATACAATCCATTTTGGTTATGTATCTGGCTTTTGCCAGTTTGTCTAAGGCATGAGGTATCCTGGTTATAGGGTACCTGTCAGCTTTGGTGTAGTTATTCAGAGCTCTGAAATCTCCACACAGCCTAGACTTGCCATCATGCCAGGTTATCAGGACAGGAGTTTCAATTTCCACTATTGCATTATGTCCAATCTTTCTGATGACATCCATGTCCAGGAGTTCATTGATATGTTGTTCAATTTTCTTCCTGGTTTTCAGACTTGCTTGGTAAGGAGGTCTCCTGAGCATGGGTGGATAAGGTCTTTCCAAATCCAGATTTAGTTCTATATCATGGCCTCTAATCTTGCCTAATGGTTCTTCACCAATGGCAAATACTGGTGTATTCTTTCTCATAATTTTCAGTGAACTTAGTTTCTGTTTACTGGTGAGGATAGTGCTGAACTGTCCCTCTCTGAATTCATTCTGTAGTTCTTCAAGAGTATCTTGGGCATATATTTGGTATATATGAAGTGAAAATTTCTTTTCTTTGGTGACACCAATGGTAATGTGCCTGTTTTTACTATTGTAAATATCTATGCCATACATCCTCTGGTAATCTGTTCCCAGAAAAAACCCTTGGATGTGGGCATCATTCAGCACAACAAACTCTGGGTTAAGTCTGATGTTACCTTTCCTAAGGGGTATAATTATCTCTTTGATAATTGTCCCAATGGAAGTCATCTTCCCTGATTCACTCTTGAAGTTCTTTGCCTTGGTGGGCAAGAGCTGGTTTTCCCAGTTTGGGAAGTGGCTGTACAGATAATTTCTGGCCACTATGGAGCAGTGTACTCCACTGTCAATGATCAATAGATGTTGAGCATTGTCAATACAAATGTTATTTTTGTGGCTGTTCCATGTATGTATGCCATTCCTTTGGTTGGTGTAGCCAGGAATGTTTGTGCATCTTGTGTGTGTTTGCACAAGTTTTTGTTTGAAGTATCTTGTGGAATTCCTGATTCCAACTGTATGTCTTGAATTTCTAGTAGGGGATCCTCTTGGGTCTTGGTCATCATCAGATTGGTCTCTGATGGCATCACCCATAGAGTCTGAGTCGGAATCCTCCTCTGGGACTTTCTCAATGGAATAGACTTTTTTGTTTGCTTTTGGACGGCTGTTGAAATAGTGGTCTGTTGAACCACAGTTGTGACAAGAATTTTTCTTCTTTGCCACTTCTGCCACTCTTTCTCTGGATTTGTCCTTAAACTCCACCCTGAAAGGTTGTTTCTCTTTGAAACCACTGCTTTTATATGAGGTGTATTCCCCTATAATAGTTCTTCTCCTTACATCTTGTAAGGTATTTGCAATGTAATCTGGGGTGCACTTGTGGTTGCATCTGCATTTTACTGCATGCTCTAGTTCTCCTGGCCTTTGTGTCAGGAGTTTGGGATTCCTCATCTGAATGTTCATTTGAGGATCAATGGCTTTAAGTCTTTTAGACTGTCTGAGACACCAATAATATGGATATTTGTCCACAGAGTATTTTCATTTTCAAATGACATGGTCTTCTGCCACATCCAAGTACCATTGCTGTACTTTTGGATGATTTGACTCTTCCATCATGGACTTCTTTCATTTCTGTGTACCATATACTAGCATGTCCTTTAGATTCTGTAGTAAGTATAGCAGTAATCCAGTAGTCTGGTATGCTTGGTACATCAATGAAGAGTCCATCAATATAATCTTTGAGTTCCATATGATTATATTCTCCAGTTCCAGAGAATTTGGGCCAGCTTGGGCCTCAGGAAGCTGTTTCAAGGCTTCTTTCTCTGAATAAGAAATATTATCTCCATACTGGTATTGTTATGGAGTGCTTGCCTTATTCATCAACATGGCATCTGGTTTGATGTCATCTTGGTGATATGGATTATCCATAACATGGCCTTGTGGTGGGGCTTCAAGTTATGGTAGACATAAAACAGTTTTTTTATGTCTTGATCCAGATAATCCCTGTCCCTTTTGCTGTGGTGTTGTTCTTCAAAGACTAAATTCAGTCTTTTTTTGGTTTCTTCAGAGGCTTTGCTCAATTGAGCATGTCCTTCTTGAAGGGTTTTAACAATTTTTTCCATGGAGGCTGTTAATTTTTTCATCCTCTCATGGCTTGCTTCAAGCTCTGAAAACTGTTTTTGAGTTTTCTCAGCATATTGGGAAATTTGTAACCACAGTGCATCATTGTTGAGGTTACTCTCAGGTGTGACAACATTATGTTCAATCTGAGTGGGGGTAATATTTCTATTAATGGGACTACTGATTATAGAGTTATTTAAAACTACTTCTAGTTCTTGTGTACTTCTTTCACCAAATCCAACAGCTTCTGGATCATAGGGTCTGACTCTCTCTTCCTCTGGCTGAAGGTGGTCTTATTTTTGCCCTTGTATCCTTGTATTCACCTGGAACATTCCTGGGATTGTGAAGAATGGTGACTATTGGCCACTGATCTGTTGGTTTCTGAATGGTGTGAAGCCACTGGAGAGCTGGTTTGGCCTGCTTCTTGTGGGCCTGAAGGAATCTGAGTATGCCCTGTCTGGGTCAACTGTTCTTCTGTAGCTTGGACAGTGGCTTGATTCTCCATTATCCTTTTTCCCCTCACCTCCAAGAGTCTGAACTGCCTGGTGGGATTCCAACCTTTGGTGATTACCATAAGGTCTCTGAAGTCTATCTATTTGAGAAATATCTTCTGGAAACTTGCTCCAAGTTCTGCCCAGTGGGATGCTGGGTTGAACCTCTTGTTGTCATGCCCCATTGAAATAAATCTTTGAGCAGTTGGTGGAGCTGAAGAACTTGATCCATGTCTTTCCAGTCCTTTGGTTTGAGGTTCCTATTGAATTAGAAAGTGAATGGCAGAGTGGGTAGATTTCACTCAGTGTCTTGCCATCCACCACTGTGTCCAAGGTGTCCTCTTCCAGGTCTTCTGGTTCTGGACAAGCCTTATCTGTCCTCTAGTTGGTTTCTTTGGAAGCCAAGGTTTCGGAGGTGTACAGGTGACATATAAGTGTTTGCAAGAAGTCAAAAACTTTATGTTCTTAGGGAATTTACCTTTTACTGTGCCTTGTAAAAATTTGTTGTCTTCTGATTTTGTCAATTTACCTTTAGAGGTTACAACTGGGTTAATTATGGTAATCTTCCCTGTACAAGTGGTTAAGGTTGGTTTACCTTGTATTGAAGCAGAGTTTTGTGGTTTTATATTCCTCTGAGTGGCAATGGGTGTCCACTTCTTTTCTGTCATCAGGGCTTTACTGTGCCTCTTTCCCTTGCCCTTGCTGCCCTCTGGTTCTGAGGGTGTCACTGGTGTGCTGGCCTGAGACTGGGTCTCAAGTGGTATGTAGTTTTCTTCCACTGAATCAAACAGGAAAAGAGGGATTAATGTCAGTTAAGACTTCTTAACATGCTGCTTGCACATCTAAGAATGGCCTCTGGGCTTGTATGTTCCTACAATATGCCCTTGTATAATGACAGTGTAATTAAATTAACAATTTCACATCAGAAATCTGGTACACTGTTTGTATGCCAGTATCTCACAGAATAACTTTTGATTAGAAAGTATAATCTGATAAAAGTGGTATATAAGAGGTTAATTGAATCAACAAGACACCCAACCACACCTCAACTGTTGGTTTTACAGTAAGAGGTGCCCTTATAATAAGGGTGTTGGTAAACACATGTAACCCCTTTCGTGTTTTTACTAAAAACTTATGTGTTCTTACCAATTTATGGTAAAAACACGTAAGTGACCTTGTTTTTCAAAAAAATTCCTCAGTATCAGTTTTAAGGATTTTTTTAACTTTTTTGCAATATTTTTCCCAACTTGGCATGTCAATAAGCACAAATTTTTTCAAAATTTTTTTTTGCCAAATTTCACCAATTTGGCCAATATGCCAAAATGTCATATTTTTTCAAAAATTCATTTAAAATCTTCCCACTTATGAATTTCCTTCATTTTTTTTAAAATGAAGGGTTCAATTTGAAGAATAAAGCACCAGAATCCTATAATTTTGGGAATTTTTTTGGGTGGGACAAGTGAAGGGGCAAAAAGGGTTTTTTTTTCAAATGTTTTTTCCCATCATTGCAATATGCCTATTTTTAAAAAGTGAATTTAATAAATTCCCACTTATGAATTTCCTTATTTTTTTTTTAAATTAAAGGGTTCAATATGTACAATAAAGAAACATAAGCTCATGAATTGGAAAAATATTTTGGTGGGACAACAAGTGAAGGCGCAATGAGTGTTTTTTTTCAACTGTTTTTTTCTTGTGTGTGATATGAATATTTTCAAGTACAAAAGTTCCACATGTTTGATAAAAAAGAAGACTGAGGTGGGATTTAAGCAATAAATATGACTGAGGAGGGGGATAATTGGCATAAATTGTATATACAAAAATCATTCAATCAGAATCAACCCCCAAAATAGTGGGTTTTTTCTGAGAGGGGGGAGGAAGATTGGACAAATACAACATTCTGTGTCTCTTAAATTTATCAGCCCACCCCAGGGCTTGTGTTTGGGAATGAATCTCCCAGTTCACAGTAATGGAGGGGGCTGGATAAACTTTAGAAATGATGATGTCCAAAGGAACAAAATGAGCACAACTATTCAAGAAGCAGATGAAAATGGGGGGATTATCATTTGGAGGACAGAAATAAGGGAAAAAAGAAAAAGATTGGGCTGTGGAATAAAAGAAAACTGGTCTTTTATACTTATTTGCAATTGGATCCCCCATGTCAGGCATGGACATCCACTTGCTTTTTGGAGCCTGGCCAACATCTTCATACCATTCAATTCTTTCCAAATAAGAGGATACTGAGGGAATTAAGGTGTTCATGGCTTCATAAAGGTCTTGATTTTTATGAATTTCTTCAGCCAAGTCACCTCTGACATCAGCCCATTGATCTTGAGTCTTGTAAATGAAGTGGGATACTGTTCTGTAGCCACAGTTTCCATCACCCTGGAAATTGATGGCCTTGAAGGTGTATTTCAATATAAACTTGGGCAAGTCTTCTGAGCCAGTTATCTGATAAAATAAGTTCAAAAAATGAATAAATATCAAAATAAACAACAGAAAATTACATTAAAAAGAATCAGAAACTCACAAACAGCTTGGAGCATTCATCACTTGTGTGATAATTGCTTTGACAATTCTCACAGGTAAAGTAAATTGCATCATAGATATTCAAACTGGTGGCAGGCTTGGGTGATTTTCTTTGTGAGGTTTTGCTTCCAATTGCCAATCTTCTGGACCTTCTAAGGGTTACTTCTGATTTATTTAATTCAGTTGCTGAGGGTAGTGAATCTGATGAACTTATTGATTTAGATAATGAGTCCTCAGAATCTTCAGATGAGTCCACTTCCATAATTGGAGAGGGGACATTTGACTGGGATCTTGACGTTGTTGTACTGGTCACTTTTGAGAGGGGTCTTCCTCTTCTCTTGGATTGACTTTCAATAATTTCAAATCTTGAAGGTTATCTTTTGTTTTGATTTTTGTTTTTGTTCTGGGCTCCTTGGGGTCTTCCACGGATATTCTTGCATTCTAGAGGGTCTTCATAATATTGATCATCCTCTTGACTCTTGGGAATTTGATCAAATGGGACTTTTCCAGTCAAAACATCTTGAAAATGTTGAAGTATTGGAGTGATTTCTGCCATTGGTCTTTGAAACAGGTCTTCCCCAATGTCTTCAAATATCTTCTTGGCTTCATTATTTCTTTCTTTTTCAACACTTTGATCATCACCTTGAAAGCCAGCCTGAGAAGAATATGACAAATAAAATCAGTTAATAAGAAATTAAAAAACCCTCACAGGCAAATTCAAATGCCGTTGAGGATGGAAGTCTGATAATTAAAGCCTTTAGCGCTTGGCAAATGCCTTTTGGGTCTTATGCTTGCAAGGAATGCCTTTATAATTGTTGTATTTGTTGGTGAATTTTTCATTTGGAGGAAATTATGTTTTGAAATTTTCAAAGGCAATCTGAAGAGCATAATGAGACACCTTGCCATTGGGGCACAGATGTGTGGAGGAAGATTCTTGACATGGACGATCATTTCTTTGGAGATTCTGTTGATTATTTCAATAAATTGTTTTCTTAATGCCATGTGGAGAGCCCTGACTACCTCCAGGATAGTACCAGTGGACCTTTGGAGCCAAATTCTAACCATGGAATGGGCACCTTCAACTCTGGAGGTGGAGCCCACACCCAGGTGGAAATGGTGGTTGGTCCAGGCTGGCACATAATACTCCTTTAGAGGAAGCCACGTCTTTTCCAAATATTGCAAGACCTCAGGATTTTTGACTTGCTTTTGGAGCTTCTTCCAGTTGTCTTTGAAAGACTTTTCAGTGGATGAATACATAACCTGAGAAATGAATCCCAAAGTCATTAATAAAGACAATAATAAGATAAGAAGTGAAGAAAAGTGAAATAAAGTGAAGAAGTATATTACTTGATTCCAAAGGCCCATAAAATTTTCAAAATCAGTTCCATGACCAATTTTCTTCATGCAATGAGTAGATACATCCTTGTTGATGTGCCAAATGCATAGAATGACTTTGGAGTCTGGGAAGAGCTTCTTAATAGAGTTTTTCAAGGCCAGATCCCTGTCAATAACAATAACTGGAGGGGGAACAAGATTGGTGTTGTTGAGGACCTTTTATATGTATTGATTTAATGCCCAAGTATATGAAGGTTCATTCTCATTCTTCATCAAACAAAAAGCCCCAGAAAAGGTCTTATTGGTTGAGCTAAATCCAACAATATGAAAAAGGGGCATTTTGTACTTATTGTGTTTATAAGTACAATCCATAAGAATGACATGAGGAAAGCCATGAAGAAGTTTTATGGCCAGGGGGTGAGTAAAAAACAAGGAGGTAATGTGTCCCTCAGAATCCCTTGCAGAGGACCAAACAAAATTTTCTTCTTTGAGAGTGTCAATAAGAGCATCAATGGGCCTTCTGCCTTGCAGTTTGTCTTTCTTGATTTTCTTGACTTGGTTGTAAATGTCTTGAAGGATTACAGGCCTGTCAGACTCCCTCTGGCTGCATAATTGGGCCTGAATTTGCCTTGGCATGAGCAGTGATTCAGAAATTTGAGCACTTTGGGATGTTTCTTGCTCATTGAAATTCCTGAAAGCAGGATGTGCCATGATATTTTCAGTGGCACCATGGCTATGTTCAGGATTTTTGACTTTACGAGTCCAAGTGGTACTCTTGGCATATTTCCTGGCATAAAGTCCAAAAGGACAGTCAAGCTTTCTTGAGGTGAATGTTTTGGAGGGGCTTTTGTTGGGATTTGGGGTGCCAGACCTGTCACAACATATTTCAATTTGGTTGTGGGTCATATTGGACCTCAAGGTGGACACAGCATACCCCTGAGCCCTGGCAGCATTATGCACATGTTGCAAAAGAAGCTCAAGGGTCTGAAATTCACCTTCAGTGGGGGGTTGAAGCATTTTTTAATGAAAAATATGTATAAAAGTGAAAAAAAGGGGGAATTGGGGGATTTGGAATGGGGTAAGAACCTTTTAAAATGTGAAAAAGGGGTGAAAAAAGGTGTGAAAAATGAACAGAAGTGGTTAAGAGTGAAAGAAAGTGGTTTAAATGTGGGATTAATAGATGAGGGACGGTAAAAAATTTGAAATTGAGAGGCTTGAAAGCAGGTTATTGTGGTGGAAAATGCAGTCTTTGGTGGAAAAAAAGAAAAAAAAGTGTGAAAAGCTTTACAAAATGGCTTTGGTAATGCTGTTTTTCCAAAAAAAACACAATGGTTTGGGGTGGGGATAATGTGGATTATTGGGTTGTTTGGGCTTGTTTTTTTTTTGGGGGGGGGGGCTGGGCAAAAAAATCTGAAACAATTTGGAGTTAGAGAGGTTTTGTGGGGAAAAAACCTCTTTTGGGCATGTTTTTGCCCAATACAGGCCCAATTGTGTTTCATTTTTAATTAAAAATGGGCCCAGGGCACCCCTTACATGTTTTTACCAATTTATAGCCAAAGCATGTAAGCTCTTACATGTTTTTACAAATTTGCTTATGTGTTTTTACCAACACCCTATAATAATTTAAAAAACTGGACTTTTATTAATGGCTCAAAGTGTTTTTATATGTAAAAAACTCCAAAAATAAGAGTTGTTGTGGTGATTAAATTATAATCAACCACACCACAATTGATTTAAAGAAGATAAATAATAGTGGTATATGACATATACCGCTGTAAATATATATATTTTTTTATTAAAAATTATGCCTAAAAAGATAAAAAAAATTGTCAGAAGAGAGAAAATAAGAGAAAAAACTCACTTATAAGGTCCAAGAAGTTAAAAAAAACATGGCCAGGCCCCCAAAATGTCAGGCTTAGTCTATGATAAAAGGTGTATAATAGTATTTACAGCTTTAGCTATGACTGTGAAACAGTGAAAATAGTTTAAAAAAAGTTGATTTCTAATAATAATTGATTTAAATTAAGATATTAAGGGCTTTACTATAATATTATAGTGGTGGTGAGTGCTGCTGAAAGCCCTGGGAGCAGTCTTACCAGTTGGATTACTATAATAAGAGCTAAAATAATTAAGTTTAAAGTATAAACTGTTTATTTTCCAAGAGTATAACTGTTTCCAACAGCTGTACTACATAGGAATTGAAGAGCAGGATGGGGATTCCTTTTCTGGCAGTGAAAAGGCCTCCTTTTATTCTGAAATGGGGTGAAAAGGCTGCTAGACCTTTTCACATAGAGGAAGTGAGGATTTTTTGCTCTCAAGGACAGGCTTGTAGTTTGTAAAAGGCCTGTATAGCCTGTATTGGGCTCAGATGTGGTTTTGAAACCACATCTGGGCAGTTTTTACCAATAAAGGGTGAACATTTTCATCTGGGGACCACACAGCCTGATTCTGACATGTATTACATGTAGAAAGCTGTACAGAACCTGTATGGGACCCCATTATTAAAGTGAATATGAGGTATTAAAGTAAAAGAAAGATTTTTTGTCTGTTTGACACCTCATAATCATTGTTATGGGATATTATCCCATGGTAAGGCTGTATTGGCCAAACTGTGGGATTTTGACCTTAAGACAGCCATACATTTGTGAGTTTTTGAGATATCAACCTCAAAATTGTTTTAGTGTGTATCCCTGTATGCTTTCTACACAATGGTACCTTATTTGATATGGCTATCATTAAATATGGAAAAGTTATGCCATGTACAAGATTTTTGTACATATGCATGTTTTAGGCAAACAGCTGTATTGGGCTTATTTGCCTTATAGCTTTTGTTCTATATGAGATATGGGGAAATGAATGGCACCATCAGATAGCCCTAATTGTGCTATTTCTAAAAAGACCCCACTTTAGGTATCTCACACTAAAACTGTAGAAGTTAGATGAGAGGTGAATATTTTATTCACCCTTATTTGGCCTGAATTTGTCCATAAACTCTGTAATACTGTTGCTACATCAGTTTGGCTGGTACCATTGGATAGCCCTGACTTAGAGATTCATTTTGAATACCCATTTGCTGGGGTCAAGCCTCTTACTCTGTATTTCAGATGAGAGGTGAAAATTAAGGTTTATGCTCAGCAACAACTTTGTTATTCTTTGTCCTATGGTGATGGGACTTGTATATTTGGAAAAGCGTGAGTTTCCTCTTTTGTTTGATACCTTTTGAGCTGATTTGGCTCAGCTCCATGTTTTGGTGGTACCTTGGCTATACCATTGATTTATAGTTTTTGGCTGTCATGCTTGTGCTCTGGTTTTGAGTCACAGGCTGACAAAAAGTCATAAGGCTTTTAAAGTTTCTGATGTATTTTTGTACATCAGTATGTTGCTAAAAAAATTCCAAGCCATGTATCCTTGCCAATGTAGCAGATATCAGAATTTCCATGATACAGAATTTCAATTATTTATGGGTCCTTTACTTTCAATAACCTTCAAGTACAACTGTATTAATATATGGAAAAGATACACAAGCTTCTTTATATTTCTATTTTCAGAAATCCCATATTCTGAGTAACAGAAATTAATCCCTGAGCAAGTTTTGGAGATGAAGAGCTCTAGGGTATCTCAAATTGAGGCTCTCATTTAGATATTTAATTTGGCTCTACTTCTGTACAGTTTTGTACAAGCCATCTTAGACTTCAAGGGGGTTCTTTGGTAAAAAAAGGGCTAGAATAGTATTCCCTGGAGTAAATGGCACAGGAAAATCTCTCATTGAGAGCTTTAGGAAAGATGTCATTCTTTTGAGGTTGCATTAAATATTAGTAAGTCATATGAGGGGTGAAAAAAGGGCTATGAATTGTTTTTGATTATCTTTAACTTATTGTATCTTTTTTTTATACAATTTGGATAAGGTTGATATGTTAATTTTTTGGTATTTTCCCTCTTTCTATTTATACATTTATTGGCTATTTTTGTCTAATACTTGCTATACCATTACTTATGGTATTTGGATGTCATGCTGATACTCTGTTTGGAGTCATAGGCTTACAGTTAGTTTTTCTGTTCTATATGGCAACCATCTGCAATATTAATAATATGAGCTTGGCTTGTTTTTAAAGTGTCTTGAATAATATTATCATGGTAATTCTTCATATATTCATTGATTTTCCCATACATTGACTGTGGGTGTAAGATGAAAATTGGTATAGGGTGAATTCCTATGATCTGTTGAAAACTAGCATGTAGGTCAAAATAAACTGATAATTCCTTTTAAAATTGTAAATAATTAAATATCTTCATGGGAGATCTGAAACAATCTGCACAATAAGTGATATAGCTAAATATTTTAGATTCCAGATTGTTTAGTTAAATGAGAAAGGTAACATTATTAATTTTTTATTTATGTACTAGAAATTCCTCAAAATTCTATTCTTTCATGAAAAAACCATGAACATACCAGGAGAAGGGCAATTTTAGGTCTTTAGAAGCTTTTCTTGAGAAAAAGAACTTTTCATATTTCATGTGCTTCATATAAACTCTTGAATAATTTATTCATAAGAGTTACTGGCCTTCTCCTGGTATACTGAGATATTCTAGAATAAGTATAGTATTTAATAGCCTAATTTCATACTTTTACTAGATAAAAACATTCTCAAGGAATGTAAGACAGGGGCTCATAAATATCTCAAAAGAAATTGATTTGTAGATTAAGAAATGTTACTGGAATTCTCCTGGTATGCTTAGATATTTTGGAATATGTATAGTATTCAATAACCTAATTTCATATCTTTACTTAATAAAAAACTTCTGAAGGAATTTAAGGAAGTGGATCAGATCTACCTCAAAAACAGTTGATTTTTAGGCAAGAAATTAATTGCAGTTTTTTCGAGTATTCATAAAAGAAATTTGGGGTAAATATTTGCAAAGTTAGCAATTGAAATCAAGAAGCCTATCTATGTATACATTCTATTAAGTGATACACAAAGGTTCCAATAGCATATATCCAACTCCCAATTCTCTCTCCATGTGTCTTTATGTAAATATTATTATCTTCTTCCAAATTTCCTGGTGCAAATTTTATTTAGTAACTGAATGGAGTAGGTACAGAGGGACCATTATAGAGCTCAAAACAGATCTTTCAACTATATAGGCACCTTTTTGAAAGTATATACCATTAAATAAATATATCCCCATAGGTAATGGTAGCAGGTCCAACTGGGCTTCTGTCAGCCTGTGACTCAAAACCAGAGCACAAGAATGACAGCCAAATAGCATAAATCAATGGTATAGCCAAGATACCACAGAAACATGGAGCTGAGCCAAATAAGCTCGAAAGGTATTAAAAGAAAGAGGAAACTCACACGTTTCCAAATTTACAAGTCCCATCATCATAGGACAAAGAATAACAAAGTTATTCCTGCTCAAAGCTATTGCTGAGCATAAACCTTAATTTTCACCTCTCATCTGAAATCCAGAGGAAGAGGATTAACCCCATAAAATGGGTATTCAAATATAAGCTCTAAGTCAGGGCTATCCAATGGTACTAGCCAAATTGAGCTATCATCAGAATTACCGGAGTTATGGCCAAAATAAGGTCAAATAAGGGTGAATAAAGAATTCATCTCTCATCCAACTTCTACAGTTTTAGTGTGAGATACTTAAAGTGAGGTCTTTTTGGAAAGGAAGAAATCAGGGCTATCTCATGGTTCCATCCATTTCACCTTATCTCATCTGGAACAAACATTATGGAGCAAACAAGCTTCATACAGCTTTTGGCCAAAACATACATATGTACAAAGAAACTTGTACATGGCATAACGTTGCCATATTGAATGATAACCATATCAAATGAGGTACCATTGTGTAGAACACATACAGGGATAAACACCTAACCAATTTTTATTTTGATATCTCAAAAACCAACAAAGGTATGTCTGTTTTAAGGTAAAAATCTCACATTTTGGACAATACAGCCTTATAGTGGGATACTATCCCATAAGTATGATTATGAGGTGTCAAACAGACAAAGAAGCTTGTTTATACTTCAATACCTCATATTTCAGTCAAATACAGAGGGCCATATAGGTTCTGTACAGCTTCTGACACGTTGGAAGCATCAGAACACACCTGTAAACTCCATTGGCGAAGGTTTCACCCTGTATAGGGTAAAAATGACTACTTGTGGTTCTAAAACCACATTTCCACCCAACACCAGTCTGTATTGAGTGTATAGAACCGCAAACCAGCCCACAGTAGTGTAAATTCCACTCTGTGGTCGTGTGCAGAGGTAAACCACCTCCCACTACCCCAGAACAAGATACAAGGAGGCTAATCCAGCATCCTGTTTTTAATATTCTTATGTGGTATAACTTCTTGAAAGAAGTGGTACCCTTAGAACGTATCAGGTTATAATTATCAGTTGTAATTCTTGTAGGGTTTGTTATTGTAAACCAATAGGCAAACACTGCACCAAGGGCTATCAGCAGCACTCACCATCACTAAATTATTTTAGTATAGCCCTTTTACTCATATTCTCACTTTAATATCATCATTATTTTTGTGTCACACTCAGAGTAAGAGCTTTTATTATCATTTTAAAGCTATATAATTGAGTCACCCTTACATTTTGAGGGCCTGGCCTGGTTTCTTACCTATTTTAGATGAAATTCTAGCTTGTTTTCACTATTTTTAGCTAATTTTCATGTTTTTTAAAGTTATTATACTAGTTTTCTTGGTTATTTTCATTTGATTTAAACCATAAGAATCCCTCAAGGGGATTAATTGAGTGGTTTTTCTCTATTCTGATTTTTTTTACTCAAAAACAAAAAAAATAAAAAATAAGAAAACTGTATACATTTGTTTTTTGAAAAATGATATTTTTCATAATTTTTGAAGAGTTATAAATATATAATTTATATTTATAAAATACTCTCTTTTCATAATAAAATAAAAATCATATTTCATTATTGTTTTTTTTATAATATATACTCTGATAATTCATTTTTTCACCCAAACTGGCGTGAAAAATTGATTATTATCATTATTATTGATAATTTCAATAATAATACTTGATAATAAATTACAAATAATATTTTATTATTGATATTTTTTTCCCTAATATATACAGAGTATATATTGTTTGAATTTTTTTAAAGAAAAGCTCTTATAATTCATTTTTTTACCCAAATTGGCGTGAAAAATTTATTATTATCATTATTATTGATAATTTCAATAATAATACTTGATAATAAAATACAAACCATATTTTATTATTGAATTTTTTTCATAATATACACATAGTATATATTGTTTTGATTTTTCTTAAAGAAAAACTCTTATAATTCATTTTTTTCACCCAAATTGGTGTAAAAAATTGATTATTACCATTATTATTGATAATTTCAATAATGATACTTCATAATAAAATAAAATCATACTTTATCATTGATCTTTTTCTTTCATAATATAAACAGAGTATATATCTTTGAATTTTTCTCAAAGAAAAACTCTTTTAATTTATTTTTTCACCCAAATGGGCGTGAAAAATTGATTATTATCATTCTTATTGATAATTTCAATAATAATACTTCATAATAAAATACAAACCATACTTTATTATTGATCTTTTTTCATAGTATATACAAAGTACATGCTGTTTGAATTTTTCTCAAAGAAAAACTCTGATAAGTCTTCTTTTCACCAAAATTGGCATACAAATTGATCATTATCATTATTATTGATAATTTCAATAATAACACTTCATAATAAAATACAAACAACATTTTATTATTGATCTTTTTTCATAATATATACAAAGTATATATTGGGGAAAGTTGATTTGATAATTATTGATATTTTCAATAATAACTTGTCCAAAGTGACTTATAGATTCCTAACAAAACAGAGATTCAATCAACTAGCTGAAACTCTCAATTTACAAATCAGAAATGATACCACTTCATTCCAAAGACTTTGGATTTCCAAGGGATTATTCCTTACAAAGAGAAAAAACCATCAGTTGGAATAGAGGCTTGGAAAAGGGAGAAGTTGAAGTTGTTCAAAGTCATAATACCTGGCAAAATGAACCTTCCTACACCTTACAAGATGGCTTTCAGCAGAAAACCTCCAGGAATGGCTTGCATAGAATAGCTTATTCTAACCCATCAAATCCTCAAAGAACTTCTCCAATGGAGAATGACAGACAGGGAATTTAACCTAGAGTTCAACTACAAAGAACCTTTAGAAAGTATTCAGAGGATTTTCCTCAAAGAGATATTCTTCAGAGAACTTATCATATAAAGAAAATGGAACCGGAGATAACATACTCTGACCTTTTCAGGCTCATGAGGACTGGGAGCCCAACCAGACTCCCTAGTGGCATCACACCACTCAGGAACCAGCAGATCAGTGACTAAGAGTCACCATTCTTTCCAATCCCAGATAAAATCCAGGAGGTGAAGAGGATCATGGGGCAAGATCAAGACTTCTTTCAACCAGAGGCAGAAAGAGTCAGATCCTATGATGCAGAGATTGTTGGACCTGTTTCAAGAAGTACAAAGAAACAACAAACAGTTGTAAATACTTATAATTCAACTAGCATCCCTAAGGTAAGGAATGATATTTCAACTCAGACTAAACACAATATTGTGATACCTGAGAGTACCATAAGTAGTAATACTCTATGTTTACAATTTTCCCAATTTTCAGAACAAACTCAAAAAGAGTTTGAAAGGCTCTGTGAAAGGATTTCAAGGTTACAAAAGGTTGATACCTTACAAACCAAAACTATTCATACTCTTCAGAGGGACTATACTGAACTGTATAAAGCCTCAGAAGACTAAATAAAGTGCTGGAGGAGCAAAATCACTGAAAAAGGGATAGGGAATATCTGGATCAAGATATTGACAAATTGTTCAATTACTTCCAAAAATGAAACCCCAAACACAAGGGAATGTTTCTGGAAACACTCCATACCAGCAGGAAGACATTGAACCAGATGCCTTGTTTGAGAAAAAGCCAATATCTCAATCAAAAGATCAAGATGAAGAGAAGATGACTTATTCAGAGAAGGAAGAATTTAAACAGCTTCCAGAGGCTTCAAGTTGGCCCAAATGCTCTGGAATAGGCGATTATGATCATATGGAACTCATTGATTATATTGATGGACTTTTCACTGATGTACCAAGTATAGCATATTACTGGATTAATGCCAGATTAAATACAGCTTTCAAAGGATATGCTAGTATTTGGTACACAGAAATGAAAGAAATCCATGAAAGAAGAAACTGGCCATGGTGGAGGAGCCAAAAAATCTAAAAGTACAGAAATTATACATGGATATGGCAGAAACCTCTTTCATTTGGAAATGATAGACACACAGTGGACAAAGATCCATATTATGGGTTTCTGAGACAATCTAAAATACCTAAAGCCTTTGATTCTCAAATGAACATTCAGAGAAGGAATCACAAACTCCTGACACAAATGCCAGGAGAACTAGAGCATGCAGTGAAATTCAGATACAACCACAATTGGACTCTAGATGACATTGAAAATACCTTATAAGATGTAAAGAAAAGAACTAATATAGGGAAATACACCCCATATAAAAGCAGTGGTTTCAAAGAAAAACAATCTTTCAGGGTGGAGTTTAAAGACAAAACCAGAGAAAGAGTGGAAGAAGTGGCAAAGAAAAGAAATTCTTATCACAACTGTGGTTCAACAGACAACTATGCCAAAAACTTTTCAAAGGAAAAGAAAAACGTCTGTGCCATTGACAAAGTCCCAGAGGAGGAATCCCCCAGAGAGGATTATGACTCAGACTCTAAGGGTGATGCAATCAAAGAACAATCTGATGATGACCAAGACCCAAGAGAAGAATACCTAGTGGAATATCAAGAGGAAACCCCACTAGAAATCCAAAACATACAATTGGAAGCAGGCATGCCACAAGATACTGCTAACAAAAACTTGTGAAAACACAAACAAGATGCACAAACATTCCTGTTTACACCAACCAATGGAATGGCATACATACATGGAACAGCCACAAAAATGACTGTTTGTATTGACAATGCTAAACATCCATTGATTATTTACAGTGGAGCACAATGCTCCATAGGGGCCAGAAATTATCTGGACAACCACTTCCCAAACTGGGAAAACAAGCTCTTGTTCACCAAAGCAAAGAACTTCAAGAGTGCATCAGGGAAGATGGCTTCCATTGGGAAAATTATCAAAGAGATAATCATACCCCATAGTAAAGGTAACATCAGACTCAAACCAGAGCTTGTTGTGCTTGATGATGCCCACATCCCAGGGGTTTTTCTGGGAACAGATTACCAGAGGATGTATGGCATAGATATTTACAATAGTAAAAACAGGCACATTACCATTGGTACCAACAAGGAAACAAATTTTCACTTGATATATACCAAATATCTGCCCAAGATCCTATTGAAGAACTACAGAATGAATTCAGAGAGGGACAGTTGAGCACTACCCTTGCCAGTAAACAGAAACTAAGTTTACTAAATATTTTGAGAAAGAATAGAGCAGCATTTGCCATTGGTGAAGAACCATTAGGCAAGCTTAGAGGCGATGATATATATCTATATCTGGATGTGGAAAGACCTTATCCACCCATGCTCAGGAGACCTCCTTACCCAGAAAGTATAGAAACCGGGAGAGAAATTGAAAAACATATCAATGAACTCCTGGACATGGATTTCATCAGAAAGATTGGACATAATGCAATAGTGGAAATTGAAACTCCTGTCCTGATAACCTGGCATGATGGCAAGTCTAGGCTGTGTGGAGATTTCAGAGCTCTAAATAACTACACCAAAGCTGACAGGTACCCTATAACCAGGATACCTCATGCCTTAGACAAACTGGCAAAAGCCAGATACATAACCAAAATGGATTGTATGAAAGGCTTCCACCAGAATGGAGTTAAACCAAACTCCATGAAATTACTCATAATCATATGTCATATGGGCATATATGAGTACACCAGGATTCCCTTTGGCATCAAGAATGCACCAGCCCACTTCCAAAGGATGATGGACACCATATTTCAAGATGAAATATTGGAAGGCTGGATGGTAGTATATATTGATGACATCATTATATACTCAGAGACATGGGAAGACCATGTGAGATACATAGACAGAGTGCTAAGTATATGCATACCCATAACTCTGAAAATTTTACTTAAAAAGTGCAATTTTGACCAGCAATAGCTACTAGCTCTAGGACATCAAGACTTAGGTCTTAGTCTGGAAATTGACCAGAACAAAGTAGCAGCAGTACTGAAAAGGCCAGTACCAAGAAACATTAAAGAGATGCAATATTTCCTTGGGTTTGCTAGCTACTATAGAAACTGCATCAAAGATTTTTCCCACATAACTAGTAGTTTATACAAGTTATGTTCAAAAGATTTAGCTTTTGAAATTACCAAGGAAAGAAGGGATGCATATGAGAGGATCAAATATGAACTCAAAAATGCACCTGTGCTCATCTTGCCTGATGTTGAACTACCATTCAAGTTATACATAGATGAAGCATGTAGCCAAGGCTTAGGAGCAGCCCTTCACCACAGACAAATTGTGGATGGTGAACCAAGGGAGGGAGTAATATGTTACATCTCTAGGCAACTGAAAGATTCAGAAGCCAGGCATGGGGCCTGTCAGGTTGGGTCTATGTAGAAGCAGTAATTAGGCTAGTTACAACTTTAACTTTGACTGTGACACAGAAATAAAGTGATAAAATAAAGGTATTTATTGATAATAAGGGTTTATAATTGAAATGAAAGGGCTTTAAGATTTTGCAATAGTGGTGGTGAGCACTGTTGAAAGCCCTGGGTGCAGCTTTACCTGTTGGATTATATTAATAAAGACTACAATACTTTCAAATTAAGAGTATACCTGATCATTTTACAAGAGTATAACTGCTTTTGACAGTTGTACTACGTAGGAATTCAAGAGCAGGATGAGGAAAACAATTCTGGCTGTGAAAAGCCTCCTTTTTATCCTGAAATGGGGTTGAAAGGGTGCTAGACCTTTCCACATAGAGGAAGTGACAATTGTTCACTCTCTGAGACAGGCTTGTGGTTTGCAAAGACCTGTATTAACCTGTATTGGTCTTGGACGTGGTTTTGAAACCACATCTGGGCAGTTTTCACCAATACAGGGTGAAGAGTTTCATCTGGGGACCTCACAGCCTGATTCTGACGTGTATTACGCGTAGAATGCTGTATAGAAACTGTATGGGACCCCAGTATTGACTGACATATGAGGTATTGAAGCAAAAACAAGCTTCTTTGTCTATTTGACACCTCATATTCATGATTATGGGACATTATCCCATGGTAAAGGTGTATATGAAAGCAGGTGGGAATCTGACCTTAAAACAACCATGACTTTTTCAATTATTGAGATATCAACCTCAAAATTAGTTCGGTGTGTAGCCCTGTATGTGCTCTACACAATGGTACCTCATTTGATATGGGTATCATTAAATATGGAAAGGTTATCCCATGTACATGATGTTTGTACATTTGTGTGGTTTATGCAAAAAAGCTGTATTGATCTTATTTACCCCATAACTTTTGTTCTAGTTGAGCTATGGGGGAATGGATTACACCATCAGATAGCTCTGATTGTGCTATTTTGAAAAAGACCCCACTTTAGGTATCTCACACTAAAACTGCAAAGATTAGATGAGAGGTTGATGTTTTGTTCACCCTTATTTGGCCTGAATTTGGCCATCACTCAAATAATACTGGGGCTAGCTCAGTTTGGCTACTACCATTGGATAGCCCTGGCTTAGAGCTTCATTTTAGATACCCATTTGATGGGGTTAAGCCTCTCCTTCTGGATTTTAGATGAGAGGTGAAAATTAAGGTTTATGCTCAGCAATAACTTTGTTATTGATTGTCCCATGGTGATGGGACTTACATTTTCAGAAAGGGGTGAATTTCCTCTTTTGTTTGATAACTTTTGAGCAGATTTGGCTCCACTTCATGTTTTGGGGGTATCTTGGCTATCCCATTGGTTTATGGTATTTTGGCTGTCATGCTTGTGCTCTGGTTTTGAGTCACAGTCTGACATACCCTCCCTCTAAAAAAGGCTCATCATTTATGAGACTTTTTGGTTCTCCTAGAGGCCCTGAATCTTCTTAAATGAAGGTTCCCATCTGGTATGGCATCCTCTGCCAACCATTTGTCTTTATCAGCTGTTTGGTTCTTGAATCTGACTAAATATTGTCTCTGATCCTTCCCATTAAGTCTGATCTTCCTGGCCATGATGATTTTACTCACAGGTCCAGGGGAGTACTCCACTTCCACTATATCAGGTGGTGTGGGGTTCTTCTTCCTGGAGGGGAGTTTGTCCTCCTCTGTTTGGAAGTATGGTTTGACTAAACATACTGGAAAGACTGGGTGCTTCCTGGAAAATTCCTCTGTAAGTTTGACTTCCACTGCATTATTTCCTATCAACCTAATGATAGTGAAGGGCCCTACAAATGAGTCTCTCATCTTCTTGGGTCCTTTAATATTATTAAAGCTTAGTGTAGACACTAGCACCTGGTCCCCTTCCTTGAAGTCAGGTTCCATGTGTGTCCTGTCCCACCTCTGCTTATTATATTCTTTTGCCTCAGCTATGCTTTTGGCAGCTGTGTCACAAGCCCTCTTCCACATATCATGAAAGTCTTTGGCTGTGGGGTGGATGGTCAGAATATTTTTCTTCAAGTGACTCACAGGCAGCAGGGGATTCAACACTTTCTCTACTACTGCATGTGGTTTTCCTGTGGTAGAGTTCTGACTTTTATTATAAGCCAGTTGGACAGCTGGTAGAACGGTAACCAAGTCATGGGTGTATCCCTCATGGTCCTTGTATTCCATGCCATAGGCACAGAACCTTCTAAGGATGTCTTCCATAGTCTGGATCATCCTTCCAGCTAGGCCATCTGTTTGTGGATGGTAAGCTTTGGAAAATGCAAGCTTGGTGCCAAGAATGTGATATAAGTTGTTTCAAAATTCAGATGTGAATTTTGGGTCCCTATCACTAATGATTATCTTAGGGACTCCACAGGTGGATATGATGTTATTCCAGAATAACAGAGCAGTATCCATGGCTGTATCCTCTTTATGGAATGGTAGACACCTCATGCTCTTGCTGAACCTATCAACTATCATTAGGCAGGCATTGTAGTTTTCTTTGCCTCCTGGGACAAGTCCTGTGACCCAGTCCATATTGATGGTCTCCCATGGGTGTTTGGGTTCTTCTATATGTTGGAGTAACCCATACTTTTCCCCATGTTTTCTATTTGCCTTTTGGCATCTTTCACAAGTGTTGATGTATTCACTCAACTCTTGTTCCCACTTGGGCCACCAAGCTGTGCTTGCTACCCTTTCTATGGTCATGTCTTCACTCATGTGTCCCATATAGGGGAAGTCATGGCATTCCTGCAGAATCAAGGAGATGTGGTCTCTGTCCACCACTGTCAGTGCACTTGTGTGTTTCTCTCTGTGGTAAAGCAGACCATCCATAAGGAAGAACTTGTTATCCTTGTAGGCCCTCAACCAGGGTTCTTCCAGCTGAGATTTCAGTTCTGGACTCCTGTACTTTTGTTGAAGGAGTTGTAGTAATATGCCACACTGTTTGTGTTTGGCATAAGCCTTTAGTACTGCACTAAAAAAATTCATTGTGCAGTTCTGAGGAGGTTATTCCCAATATGGGAGTTTCTGTTCCCTCTGAATCAGTGTTTCTACTGTCAACGGTACCACTTTCTGGTGCTGATACAGAAAATCTGAAGTTCTTCCTCCTATCTATTTCCATGAAATGGATAGGGATCTTGGCTGCAATTTCAGGGTCATAAGCTGGATTGCTCTTGACATTATCCAGTGGCCATCTGCTGAGGACATCTGCATTGGTACGGCTTTTACCTTTTTAGGATATAATGGTCATGTTTCCTCTATAATCCTGGATGGCTATTTGCCATCTCAGCATGTGTCTATTTGGAGTCTTCATGTTCAGTAAAGACTTCAAGGCTGTGCATTCTGTGTAGAATTCAAAAACTGAACCCTCCAGATAGTAATGGAGTTTCTCCAGAGCCCAGACTAAGAATAGACATTCAGTCTGGGTGGCCTCATACTTGGCCTCTGAATCTTTCAGTTGCCTAGAGATGTAACATATCACTCCCTCTCTTGGTTCACCATCCAAAATTTGTCTTTGGTGGAGGGCTGCTCCTAAGCCTTGGCTACATGCTGCATCTATATAACTTGAATGGTAGTTCAAAGTCAGGAAAGATGAGTAAAGGTGCATTTGTGAGTTCATGTTTGATCCTCTCATATGCATCTCTCCTTTCCTTGGTAATTCTAAAAACTACATCTTTTGAACATAACTTGTATAAACTACTAGTTATGTGTGCAAAATTCTTGATGTGGTTTCTATAGTAGCTAGCCACCCAAGGAAAGATTGCATCTCTTTGATGCTCTTTGGTACTGGCTTTTGCAGTACTGCTGATACTTTATTCTGGGCAATTTCCATACTGAGACCTGAGACTTTATGTCCTAGAGCTAGTAGATCTTGTTGGCCAAAATTACACTTTTTCAGTGAAATCTTCAGATTGATGGGTGTACATTTGTGTAGCACTCTGTCTATGTAATGTACATGTTCTTCCCATGTCTCTGAGTATATGATAATATCATCAATATATATCACCATCCAGCCTTCCAATATTTCTTCTTGAAATATTGTGTCCATCATCCTTTGGACGTGGGCTGGTGCATTTTTGATGCCAAATGGCATCCTGATGTACTCATATATGCCCATATGGCATATTATTATGAGTAGCTTCATGAGCTTGGTTTAACTCCATTTTGGTGGAAGCCTTTCATACAATCAATTTTGGTCATGTATTTGGCTTTTGCCAGTTTATCCAGGGCATGAGGTATCCTGGGTATAAGGTACCTGTCTGCTTTTGTGTAGCTATTCAGAGCTCTGAAGTCTCCACACAGTCTAGACTTCCCATCATGCCAGGTGATTAGGACAGGGGTGGTGATTTCCACTATTTCACTATGTCCAATCTTTGTGATGACATCAATGTCCAGGAGTTCATTGCTGTGTTTTTCAATTTCTTTCCTGGTTTCCAGGCTTGCTGGATAAGGAGGTCTCCTAAGCATGGGTGGAACAGGTCTTCCCACGTCCAGATATAGTTCTATATCATGGCCTTTGATCTTGCCTAATGGTTCTCCACCAATGGCAAATGCTGGTCTGTTCTTCCTCAGAATATGCAGTAAGCTTAGTTTTTGTTTACTGGTGAGGGTAGTGCTAAACTGTCCCTCTCTGAATTCATTCAGAAGTTCTGCTAGTGGATCTTGAGAAGATATATGGTATGTGTCAAGTGAAAATTTCTTTTCCTTGTTGGTACCAATGGTAATATGCCTATTTTTACTGTTGTAAATATCTATTCCATACATCCTCTGGTAGTCTGTTCCCAGTAAGAACCCTTGGATGTGGGCATCATCAAGCACTACAAACTCTGGGTTGAGGATGATATCACCCTTACTGTGGGGTATAATTATCTCTTTGATAATTGTACCAATGGAAGTCATCTTCCCTGAGGCACTTTCAAAGTTCTTTGCCTTGGTGGGCAAGAGCTGGTTTTCCCAATTTGGGAAGTGGGTATTGAGATAATTTCTGGCCACTATGGAGCAGTGTGCCCAACTATCAATTATCAATGGATGTTGAGCATTGTCAATACAGACAGTCATTTTAGTGGCTGTTCCATGTATACATGCCATTCCTTTGGTTGGTGTAACCAGGAATGTTTGTGCATCTTGTGTGTGTTTGCACAAGTTTTTTATTAGCAGTCTCTTGTGGCATTCCTGCTTCCAACTGTATGTCCTGAATTTCTAGTGGGGTTTCCTCTTGGTATTCCACTAGAAATTCTTCTCTTGGGTCTTGGTCATCATCAGATAGGTCTCTGATGGCATCACCCATGGGGTCTGATTCAGAATCCTCTGTTGGGGATTCCTCCTCTGGGACTTTCTCAATGGCATAGACTTTTTTCTTTGCCTTTAGGCAGTTGTTGGCATAGTGGTCTGTTGAACCACAATTGTGACAAGAATTCTTCTTCTTTGTCACTTTTGCCACCTTTTCTCTGGGTTTGTCTTTAAAGTCCACCCTGAAAGGTTGTTGCTCTTTCAAAGCACTGCTCTTATATGGGGTGAATTTCCCTATATTAGTTATTTTCCTTATGTATTTTAAGGTATTAGAAATGTCATCTAGAGTGCAATTTTGGTTGCATCTGCATTTTACTGCATACTCTAGTTCTCCTGGAAGCTGTGTCAGAAGTTTGTGATTCCTCATTTGGATGTTCATCTGAGGGTCAATGGCTTTAAGTCCTTTAGACTGTCTAAGACACCACTCATATAGATCTTTGTCCACAGAGTATTTGTCATTGTCAAATGAAATGGTATTTTGCCATATCTAAGCTTCATTACTGTACTTTTGGATGATTTTACTTGTCCACCATGGCCAGTTCCTTCTGCCATGGATTTCTTTCATTTATGTGTACCATATACTAGCATGACCTTTAAATGCAGTATTTAATCTAGCAGTAATCCAGTATTCTGGTATACTTGGTACATCAATGAAGAGTCCATCAATATAATCTATGAGCTCTATATGATCATATTCTGCTGTTCCAGAGAATATGGGCCAGCTTGAGGCCTCCAGAAGCTGTTTCAAGGCTTCCTTCTTGGAATATGACATGCCATCTCCATCCTGGTATTGTGATGGAGATCTTGCCTTATTCATCAACGTGGCATCTGGTTTGATATGGATTTTCCATAGCTTGGCCTTGTGGTTGGGGATTCAAGTTATGGTAGACATTAAACAATTTGTTTATGTCTTGGTCTAGACAATCCCTGTCCCTTCTGCTGGGGTGTTGTTCTTCAAAGACTAGATTCAGTTTTTTGTTGGTTTCTTCAGAGGCTTTGCTCAATTGAGCATGTCCTTCTTGAAGATTTTTGATTATTTTATCCATGGAGGCTGTTAATTTCTTCATCCTCTCATGGCTTGCTTCAAGTTATGCAAAGTGTTTTGCAGATTGCTCGGAATATTGGGACATTTGTAACCACAGTGTATCACTGTTGATGTTACTCTCAGATATGACAATGCTATGTTCAATATGAGTGGGGGTAATGTTTCTATTACTAGGACTACTGATTTTGGAGTGGTTTACAACTACTTCTGGTTCCTGTGCACTTCCTTCACCAAATCCAACAACTTCTGGATCATGGGGTCTGATTACTTCTGCCTTTGGCTGAAAGAGGTCTTGTTTTTCCCCTTGTATTCTTTTCTTCTCCTGGAAACCTCCTGGAATTGTAAAGAGTGGTGACTCTTGGTCATTGATCTGTTGGTGTTTGAATGGTGTGAAGCCACTGGAGAGCTGATTTGGCCTGCTACTTGTGAGCCTGAAGGAATCTGAGTACACCCTGTCTGGGTTAACTGTTCTTCTATGGCTTGGATAGTGGCTTGATTCTCCCTTATCCTCTGTGCCCTTGCCTCCAGGAGTCTGAACTGCCTGGTGGGATCCCAACCTTTGGTGATTACCATAAGGTCTTTGAATTCTATCTCTTTGAGACAGATCTTCTGGAGACTTGCTCCAAGTTCTGCCCAGTGAAATGCCAGGTTGAACCTCTTGTTGTCCATACTCCATTGGAATAGGTCCTTGAGGAGTTGGTGGAGCTGAAGAACTTGATCCATGTCTTTCCAGTCCTCTGGTTTGAGGTCTCCATTGAATGGGAGTGTGAATGGCAGGGTTGATATTATCTCCCTCATTATTTTGCCATCCACTACTGTGTCCAAGGTGTCCTCTTTCAGCTCTTCTGGTTGTGGACAAGCCTTCTCTGTCCTCTGGCTGGTTCCTTTGGAAGCCAAGATCTCTGAGGTGTACAGGTGAGATTTTAGTGTTTGCAAGCAGTCAAAAACTCTATGTTCTTAGGGTATTTACCTTTGACTGTGCCTTGTACAAATTTGTTGTCTGCTGATTTGGGCAATTTACCTTTAGAGGTTACAACTGGGTTAATTATAGTAATTTTCCCTGCAAAAGTTATCAAGATTGGTTTACCTTGTATTGAAGCAGAATTTCGTGGTTTTCTACTCTTCTGTGTGGCAATGGGTGTCCACTTCTTTGCTGTTATCAGGCCTTCACTGTGCCTCTTTCCTTTGCCTTTGCTGCCCTCTGGTTCTGAGGGTTTCACTGGTGTGTTGGCCTATGACTGGCTTTCAAGTGGTATGAAGTTATCTTCCACTGAAATAAAACAGGAAAAAGAGGGCTTAATGTCAGTTAAGACTTCTTAAAATGCTATTTGCACATCTAAGAATGGCCTCTGGGCTTGTATATTACTACAATATGCCCTTGTTAAATGACAGTGTAATTGAATTAACAATTTCACGTCAGAAATAAAGCTTACTGATATCTGGTATACTGTTTGTATACCAATATCTCACAGAATAACTTGTAATTAGCAAGTAAAAACTTTCAAAAAGTGGTATGTAAGAGGGTAATTGAGTTAAAAATCTGCCCAACCATGCCTTGACAGTTGGTTTATCAGTATGAGGTGTCTCAATTTAATTAAAAAGTTAAACTGTATTAATTGCTATAAGTGTTTTTATATACAAAACACGCCAAAAATAAGGGTCTTGTGGTTATTAGCCACCTGACAAGTACTCTTTTGAATATGAGTATAAGGATAAATATATAATAAATATATATTTTTAAGAAATAATTACACCTAAAAAGATAAAAAAAGTGTCAGAAAATAAAGAAAATAAGTAAAAAACTCATTTATAAGGTCCAAAATGGTCAAAAAACATGGCCAGGCCCCCAAAATGTCAGGTTGAGTCTATGTAGAAGCAGTAATTAGGCTAGTTAACGCTTTAACCTTGACTGTGACACGGAAATAAAGTGATAAAATAAAGGTATTTATCAATCATAAGGGTTTATAATTGAGATAAAAGGGCTTTACTATTTTGCAATAGTGGTGGTGAGCGCTGTTGAAAGCCCTGGGTGCAGCTTTACCTGTTGGATTACAATAATAAAGACTACAATACTTATATTTAAGGTATACATAATTATTTTCCAAGAGTATAACTGTTTTTGACAGTTGTACTATGTAGGAATTCAAGAGCAGGATGAGGAAACCTTTTCTGGGTGTGAAAAGGCCCCTTTTTATCCTTAAATGGGTTGCAAAGGCGGCTAGACCTTTCCACGTAGATGAAGTGAATATTTTTCACTCTCTAAGACAGGCTTGTGGTTTTCAAAAGACCTTTATAGCCTGTCTTGGGCTCAGATGTGGTTTTGAAACCACATCAGGGCAGGTTTCACCAATACATGTGTTTTGTTCACCCTTATTTGGCCTGAATTTGGCCATAACTCAAGTGATACTGGTGTTAGCTCAGTTTGGCTAGTACCATTGGATAGCCCTGGCGTAGAGCTTCATTATGAATATCCATTTGATGGGGTAAAGCCTCTCCTTCTGGATTTTAGATGAGAGGTGAAAATTAAGGTTTATGCTCAGCAATAACTTTGAGCAGGAATAACTTTGTTATTCTTTGTCCTATGGTTATGGAAATTATATTCTCAGAAAGGGGTGAGTCTCCTCTTTCTTTTTATACCTCTTGAGCTGACTTGGCTCAGCTCCATGTTTTGGTGGTATCTTGGCTATACCATTGCTTTATGGTATTTTGGCTGTCATGCTTGTGCTCTGGTTTTGAGTCACAGGCTGACAGGGCCACCCAGACTGAATGTCTATGCTTAGTATGGGCTTTAGAGAAACTACATTATCATTTGTAGGGTTCATTCTTTGAAGTCTACACAGACTGTACAGCCTTAAAGTCTTTACTGAACATGAAGACTACCAATAGACACATGCTGAGGTGGAAAATAGCCATCCAGAAGTATAGAGGGAATATGACCATCATATAAAAAAGGGTTGAAATTCATAAAAATGCAGATGGCCTTAGCAGATGGCCACTGGATAATGTCAAAAGCAACCCAGCTTATGACCCTGAAGTAGCAGATGACATTGCTATCCATTTCATATAAATGGAAAGGAAGAAAAACTTCAGATTTTCTGAGTGGGAACCAGAAAGTGGTATCTCAAACAGTGGAAAAATTAACTCAGAAGGAACAGAAACTCCCATATTGAGAATAAGTACCTCAGAACTGCACGCTGAATTTTTCAATTCAGTGATGAAGACATATTCCAAACACAAACAGTGTGGCATATTGTTACAACTCCTTCAACAAAAATACAGGAGCCCAGAACTGGAATCCCAGTTGGAGGAACCCTGGTTGAGGGACTATAAGGACAATAAATCTTTCCTTATAGATGGCCTGATCTACCATAGAGAGAAGCACACTAGTGCATTCACAATAATAGACAGAGACCATATATCTTTGATCCTGCAGGAATGCCATGACTGCCCCTATATGGGACACATGAGTGAAGACATGAACAAGGAAAGGGTAGCAAGCACAGCTTGCTGGCCCAAATGGGAAAAAGAGTTGAGTGAATAAATCAACACTTGTGAAAGATGCCAAAAGGCAAATAGAAAACATGGGAAGAAGTATGGGTTACTTCAACATATAAAAGAACCCAAACACCCATGGGAAACCATCAGCATGGACTGGGTTATAGGACTTGTGCCAGGAGGCAAAGAAAAGTTCAATGCCTCCTTAAGCATAGTTGATAGGTTCAGCAAGAGTATGAGGTGCCTACCATGTCACAAGGAGTACAAAGCCATGGATACTGCTCTGGTATTCTGGAACAACATCATATTCACCTGTGGAGTCCCCAAGATCATCATCAGTGATAGGGACCTAAAGTTCACATTGCAATTTTGGACCAAGCTCTATGACATGCTGGGTACTAAACTTGCTTTTTCTACAGCTTATTATCCACAAACAGATTGATTAGCTGAAAGGATGATTCAGATAATGGAGGACATGCTTAGTAGATTCTGTGCCTATGGCATGGAATACAAGGACCATGAAGGTTACATCCACCACTGGGTTACTCTTCTACCAGCAGTCCAGCTGGCATATAACACAAGCCAGCACTCTACCACAGGAAACACACCTGCACTGGTAGAAAAAGGGTGGAATTCCCTATTGCCTGTGGATCACCTAAAGAAAAATCTTCTGACCATCCACCCTAAAGCCAAAGATTTCCATGAAATGTGGAAGAGAGCTTGTGACACAGCTGCCAAATGAATAGCTGAGGCAAAAGAATATAATAAGCAGAGGTGGCACAAATCACATATGGAACCTGACTTTAAAGAAGGGGACCAAGTGTTAGTGTCTAGACTTAACTTTAAAAATGTCAAAGGACCCAAGAAAATGAGAGACTCATTTGTAGGGCCCTTCACTATCATTAATTTGATAGGGAAAAATGCAGTGGAATTCAAACTCACAGAGGAATTTTCCAGGAAACACCCAGTCTTTCCAGTGAGTTTAGTCAAGCCATACTTCCAGACAGAGGAGGATAAATTCCCCTCCAGGAAGAAGAACCCCACCCCACAAGAAATCGTGGAAGTGGAGGACTCCCCTGGACCTGTGAAGAAAATTATCAAGGCCAGGAAGATAAGACTTAATGGTAAGGACCAGAGACAATACTTAGTCAGATTCAAGAACCAGAAAGCTGATAAGGACAAGTGGTTGGCAGAGAATTCCATACCAGATAGGAACCTTCATTTAACAAGATGAAGAGCCTCTAGGAGGACTGAACAGTCTCACAAATTATGAGCCTTTCTAGAGGCAGGGTGTCACAACCACAAGTTTGACCCTCCTCCTTGATGGTTGCAGCAATCCAACCTGGGGCCAATTGGCCACGTCATATCATTTATGGCCCATTGGCCCTTACGCCACAACCCATCCCAATGGCCATATCCTGCCGTCATTGGCCCTCTTGGTCAATTCACACCTCACCAACCCCCAGGCCTTCATCATTGATTTTGGGCCTGGGGGGTCCTTTTTGTCTTCTAGAAGTGTCCAGGCCTCCTAGCCATCGCCAGTGCATCCAGGCCCCCCCTTTTCATTAGGGGGTCTTGGGCCTAAATGGCCTTTTTGGGCTATTCAGGCCCCTACGGTCCGTATGGTCCGTAAGCCGCGGTCTGCAGGCCTTTTAGGCCCCTTTTGGCCTAATCCAATGAGGCCAAAAGGGGCCAAAGGGGGCAACCACCTAGCCCCCAAGGCCAGGTGGGTCCCAAATCACATCTGGGCCCACCTGAGCCTAAATTGGCCATATTTCCCTTGGACCCAAAATTGGCCAAAAACGCCTTGGACACCTTTTTGGCCATGGACCACTATGGATCAATATCTCCGTCATGGCCTCTGGCAACCACCAGGGGCCACCAAATCAGTTCATCAAGCTTTTCCCTCAACTTAAGGAAAATTCTTCCATTCCTCCATGCACCCCATACTCAAGGTTGCAGGAGTGGTGCATATATGGTGTTATATACCATTATGCACCATTTTTGCTCAGTAATTCAATGGTGACGTTTTCAGGACTCAATTCCACCTTCTCAACTCAAGGTACCAAAATCCAACGCCCATTTTGAAGGAGGACTTTTGGACTCATCAGTTGGGTAATCCATTGCGGCAAGCAGAAGACCATTCAAGGACTCCAACCACCTGGCTATGCAGGAGTTGGGTTGGTACTCTCATTCAGGATTCTTCTAAGGTTCATTCTCAGAGGTATTCCATCATTTCAATCAATTGTCAAGGCATGAAATATTTCAATACTCCTTGGACAACTCAATCGGTTCATACAGGCGGCAATCAATCAACCTGTATGTACTTGGCCCAATTGGGCCAATTCATATTCCACTGTGGGAATTCAATCACACAGCTCAATTTTAAGATGACCAGAACTGTATTGGCCCAATTTGGACAATACAGCCGGTGATCCACCTTCAGGATCAATCTTTCAGTTTTTCACATATACTGGCCACTTTTCAGCACCTGGGGACTTTTTACCCAGTTAATTAATATATTGGATTTATTTTTATCCTTATTTTCTTTTGCATTATTAAATTTAATACTGATAATCTTAAGTCAGTCATTAGCACCCTCTTCTCTTTTCTTTCTTCGCCTGTCAGTGGATATTGGTGGTCATATCCTTTACTAATTCCATTGTTCTTTCTGGCAGGTTGAAAAAGTGAATTGAGGATTTCACTTGGTTGGCTTCTTGGCTTTTGGCTTCCTTTTATCTTTGGCCTCTGGCTTCATCCTTATTATTCTTTTATATCTTTGGCATATTTGTCCTTTCTCTTGTTCCTGCTTAAGAAATATATCCCATAGTATTTCTTATCATCCTTGGAGCCCTCCAAGTGAGTTCTTGATTCCTGAGTGCCAGGCCCTCTTGCTTCCATAAGAGCCCCTGTGACATTATATTAACTAACTCATAATTTCTTTTCATCCTATTAATTCATTCTTCATCAATTTCATTCATTAATTCATGAAAATTATGACTCTTTAACACTTATGAAAATAATGATTCTCCGTCACCTCCCAATTTTCTCTCATTCATTTCTTCATTCTGAAAATTGAAAGCTGACCCAAATTTTATTTTCTGTTTATCTTTTCAATCTTAATCTCAATCATCAATCTCATTTCCTCCTTCATTTCAGGCATCTTGTCATTTTGATTTTCAGATCATTCATCAAATTATTCAGACACGTTCTTCATATCAGGATGCAATTTGATTTTCTCTTCAAGAATTTTGATTTCAGGAAGAATTCACTTGATAATTGATTTGATTGACTGATTTGGCATAATTGATATTGACTTCAAGATATTTGATTGACGTGAAGATTTTTCCATTGACTGCTGAATTTCACATCAAGATTTTGACATAAATTGATTTTTGACTCAAGAATTCATTTGACTGATTGATTTTCACTGCAAGATTTTGGTTTCATTGATTTTGATTGATTGATTTTATTGAGCTAAAGAATTTCATTGATTTGGATTTTTTGACTTCAAGACTCATCTGATTTGATTGATTGACGTACCTGAAGACTTTAATTGATTAATTGATTTTCCCCTCAAGATTTTGATTTGATTTTGATCCTCAAGACTATTTCGGTTTTGCCTCAAGTTTTATTTCAAGTTTTGATTCTTTTTATTTAAATTTTACTCTTATTCTATCATGCCACTCCAACACTCACCTCCTGCAAGACAGACCAGGTCCCAGGCTCGAACTCAAGCTGTTCTTACTCCTACTCCAAGAGTTCCTCTTGATGGCACCCCAGAAGCTCCTCAACTGAGGGCCCAATTAGATAGAGGACCCCTTATGGAAGGAGCAGCACCATCCAGGAAGGAAGGAAGAGTGCCAAGAAGATCAAATTCTTTTTCAGGAGTAGTTGGCGGTTTTCCAGGCATGTCAAGGACTAGCTTCAAAGGTCCAGGTGAAGACGGTGAAGAGGAGGAGGAGAAATCTGTGGAAGAGGAAGAGTCTGAAGGTACTGAAGGTGTTCCTGCTCCTGTGGGGGCATCCCAAGGTACTGGAAGACCAACTCTAGCCCAGTCTGATCAGCCTGTCTCTCACCAATCTGAACCATCTTTATTGGCCATTATGCAGCAAATGACTCAGATCATGGCCAATCTTCAAGCAGCTTCTTCCTCTGATTCATCAAGACCACCAGCCTTCAAGACTCCATCTATGAAGGCAACAGAATGCTTTGATGGGACTCAGCCCTTCAAAGTCAGAAGCTTTATTCAGTCATGCCAGCTTATCTTTCATAATGACCCGGCAAACTTCTCTCAAGACAGGAAGAAGGTTCTTTATGCCACTTCATTTCTTATTGTCAGGGCTGCAAAATGGATTGAGCCTTATCTTTCTAATCTCACCAATCAAGACTCAGGTTATCTTCTCAATTCTTGGCCATTGTTTGAATCCCAACTCTTCACTTTATTTGGAGACCCAAATGAAGTTAGAAAAGCTGAAGCAGAGTTGGATGGCCTTAGAATGAAAGAAGGTGGCCATGTTTCACTATACATAGCCAATTTCAGGAGTTTGGTTTCAAGAATTGGGGATTCGGGAGAAAGAGCTCTCATCCATCATTTCAGGAAGGGATTGCCATCCAGAATTCTGGATCAATTAGCCTCCCATCCTTCAAATATTGATTCTCTGCAAGACTTAATGGACGTCAGCCTGGAACTTGATACCAGGTACCATGAGAGGCAAAAGGAGAAGAATCATCATCAAGAGAATAAGCCTGAAGCCTTGAAGTCTCACTCTTCTCATCATCAAGTTTCTTCAAGCTCAAGGCATAACAAGAAATTTCATTCTCAAAAGCGGGACAAGCCCCATTCTTCCTTGTTGAATAAGGACTTCAAGTTGAAGGGTTCTGAAAAAGGGAGAAGAATCAAAGAGGGCTTGTGTACCTATTGTGGTGGGAAGCATAGTCTTGAGTCCTGTGTCAAAAGGCCTCAAAATAAGCTTACCCAACCGTCAGGCAGTTTTCCCAGCCAGGGAAAAGCCTGAGTGAAGATCATGTTGTGTTCAATGGTCTTCACAGTTTTCCTTCCAGAGCACAATTGTGCATTCTGAATACTGGTGTCAAAAATTCTCTAAAATTTTTTGTTTTTTCTTCTCTTTCTGATGTTTTTTACAGTATTCTCATTGATTCTGGTGCTACACACTCATTTATTGCAAAGCAGTTTGTTCACAAGTACTCATTGACTACGTCAGAACTTCCAGAGAAGATTCCCCTTATCATTCTTGACTCCTCTGAGTCTCCTTCCTTATTTGTGACTCACCATACAAGATATATGGTTGAGCTCCCTACCTTCCCAAGCTCTGAATGGGACCTTTTAGTCATTGATACTCCCAAGGGAGAAGACCTCATATTGGGCTTTGACTTTCTCAATCATTTTAATCCTTCTATTGATTGGAGGCAAGGGCTGATCACCTTTAATCCTGATCATTTGGACTATTCTGATCCTTCTAATTCTGTCCGTAATGACTTTTCTTCTTCCAAATCTTGTGCAGCTCTGGTTGGTGATTCTAGAACACCATCATTTCCGTCTTCTGTCCATATTCCTTCCCTTAATTCCCCACAGTCATTACTATCTCCTAGAGCTGAAGTCTTCAAAGAGATTCAAGATGTTGGAGAAGATAATTCTGTATCTTCACTTCACCTCTTATTTGGGAATATGGACCTTCCTCCTTCATCTTATCATGACTCCCTGGAGGAGTTGTGGGATGAAGAGGAAGAGCCAGAAGAAGTAGAAACTGTGATGAAGGTTGTTCCTCCTGTCTATTGCCAATACTTGGATGTATTCTCCAAGGTGAAAGCAGAGAAACTTCCTCCTCACCGCGCCTGTGATCATCATATTGAACTGGAGCGGTCTCTACCTCCAGTTGGGGTGATCTACTCTTTATCCAAACAAGAGTCAGATACACTCAGGGCCTACATTTCAGAGAATGTAGAGAAAGGTTTCATCCGGCCAAGCTCCTCTTAAACAGGAGCACCTGTCCTCTTTGTCAAAAAGAAAGATGGTGGCCTCCGTTTGTGTGTTGATTACCGCAAACTCAATGCTGTTACTAGGAAGAACAAGTATCCTGTTCCTCCTATGAATCAGCTTCTCAATGTCTTTAATGGTTCTTCTATCTTCTCCAAGATTGATCTGCGTGGTGCATATAACCTGCTCAGAATCAAGGAGGGTGATGAACACTTGACTCGTTTTAGAGCTAAATATGGCAGTTATGAATACTTGGTTATGCCATTTGGGCTCACCAATACTCCTGCTTCTTTTCAAAATCTTGTCAATGATATCTTTCAAGATCTTCTCAATGTTTATGTTGTGGTTTACTTGGATGACATTATGGTCTTTTCCAAATCTGAGAAAGAACATGTCACTCATGTGTCCACTGTTCTTTCCAGACTCAGAGCCAATAACCTTTTTGCTAAGGCATCCAAATGCCTGTTTCATGTTTCAAGCATGGAATATCTTGGTTATGTAGTTTCTTCTGAAGGCCTCAAGATGGACCAAGCAAAAGTACAGCAGATTCTCAATTGGCCGCCTCCAAGAAACCTCAAGGCTCTTCAATCCTTCCTTGGCTTTCCCAACTTCTACCGCCGTTTCATCAAGAATTATTCAAAGAAGATCAGTTCACTCACCAGTTTCTTCAAGAAAGATTCCTGTTTTCCCCTCAATGAGGAAGCTCTTAGTCAGTTTCACCAACTCAAAGAGGCTTTCACCACTGCTCCAATCCTTCTCTACCCACCATTGTAGAGACCGATGCATCAGATTATGCTTTGGGTGCTGTGCTGAGTCAGGTCTCTGACTCAGGAAAACATCCCATTGCATTTGACAGCCGCAAGCTTATCCCAGCAGAACTCAATTACGAAATTCATGACAAGGAACTCCTTGGTATTGTCTGGGCCCTCAAGCGCTGGAGGGCTTTTCTTCTTTCACTGTCTTCCCCTTTTGAAGTTCTTACCGATCACTCTTCCCTTCAATACTTCATGACCTCCAAAGTACTCACTTGCCGTCAAGCCCATTGGGCTGAATTCCTTTCTGAATTTCATTTCTCAATCACTTACCGCCCTGGCCGCCTAGCTACTCTTCCGGATGCCTTATCACGTTGGGACGGCGTTTATCCGGAGAGGGGGGAGGATTTCATCAGCAAGAATCCAATGAATTTTCAGAAAATCATTAAGCAAGATGAAGTTCAACCCTCAAAGTTTTTTGCAGTCAAAGTGGAATCTTTTTCAAATTTGATTGATTCAATCCAGAAGAAATTATGGCAAGATCCCCAGTACAGAAGTATCCTTGAATATTTGGGTAAAGGTAAATCTGTCCAAGATTATTCTCTTGATTCCTCCTCCCAACTTCTTCTTTTCAAAGATCGGGTGGTAGTCCCAAATGACTCCACAATTCAACTTAGTATTCTTCAAAAGCATCACGATTCTCCTCTAGCTGGCCACCCTGGCCAAGAGAAGACTCTCAAACTTGTCAAGCGGGATTTCCACTGGTCCGGCATGACTCAATTTATCAAGGATTATGTTTCATCCTGTCAACAGTGCTCAAGAAACAAGAATATTCACCACAAGAAGTTTGGATTCCTCAAACCTCTTTCAATTCCAAATGGTCCTTGGATTTGTCTTTCAATGGACTTCATCACTCAGCTGCCGCTGTCCAATTCCTTTGATTCAATTCTAGTCATAGTGGACGGATTCTCAAAAATGGCGGTTTTTATTCCAACAATGTCTTCAATCACTTCCCTGGAGTTGGCCTATTTATTCATCAAGAATATCTTTTCAAAGCATGGCCTTCTGTTAAGCATTGTCAGTGATAGAGGTTCACTCTTCCTTTCTTCCTTTTGGACCAATCTTTGTCAGCAGCTCAAGATTTAAAGAGACTTGTCAACTGCTTACCATTCAGAAACTGATGGACAGACAGAGAGGGTAAATCAGATACTAGAACGGTATCTTCGGATGTATGTCAGCTATCATCAAGATGATTGGAACACCTGGCTCCCTCTGGCTGAATTTGCCTACAATAATTCTGATCATTCTTCAACCAAGCAATCCCCGTTTTTCACTGTTTATGGAAGAGATCCACATTTTGATTCAGTGCACATCACTCAAGACACTCCTGCTGGAAAGTTATCAACAAAAATCCAATCAGTACAGCAAGATGTCAAGAGAGAACTTGAAGCTTCCATAAACCGGTTTAAGAGGTATGCAGATAAAGGTAGAGCAAGTCCACCTATTTTCAATCCTGGTGACATGGTATAGCTTTCCTCCAAGAATATCAAATCAACCAGACCCACCAAAAAACTATCCGAAAGATGGTTGGGTCCCTTTCCAATCCTGAAGAAAGTCAGTTCTCATGCTTATCACCTCAAGCTTCCATCCCAATGGAAATCCTTCCACCCAGTCTTCCATATCTCCCTTCTGGAACTAGTCAAGATATCAACAATCCCAAATTGGCATCAAGAACCTCCTCCTCCAATTAACATTGAAGAAGAAGAGGAATGGGAAGTCTCTCAAGTACTGGATTCAAAGCTCAAGAGGAGAAATTTATGGTATCTGGTGGAATGCAAAGGTTTCAGCCAAGACCCAGAAAGATCCACTTGGGAACCAGCCAAAAACCTCAAGAATTGTCCTGATCTTGTCAAAGATTTCCATTCTTTGTATCCTGACAAGCCAGGACCCAATTCTTCAGAAGCTTGATCTTTTATGGTGCTTGGTGGGGAGAGGAATTACCAAAAGTAAGTCCCACTCCTGGTATGCATCCCTAGGGGTATTCTACTCCTCTTTTGTTGTAAGCATCACCTTGGCCACTCTGGGAGAACTTTGCAATTTGGACACAGATTTGTTGGCCTGGCTTTCAACATCAAGTCCAAAATTATGGCCATTTTTCACTTGGGGAAATGGACCATTCATTTTCATTTTTCTTTCCAAGTTTTCCAATTCAAGACACTCCTTAATCAAATTGATATCATTATTTATGGCACTGGCGGGATTGGTAACTTCCAAAAGTAAGTTCCTCTCCTGGTGTGCACTTCCCTGAGGGGTCTACAATCTGTCAAAACGTCACCTTGGCCACTCTGTGAGCACCTGGCATCAAATTCTTTTATCCAGGTCCTTGGCCACTCTCAAAATCAACTGTTGTAATCCATGATGAAGATTGGATTCCTCCTCGAAATTCATTTTCTCTTTTAATTTTCTTTTTTCTTTCTTTATATCTGTTTCTTTTCTCTTTTATTCATTATATTTTCTTATCACTCTTTAATGCTAAATCTTCATGTCAAATCACATTTTCAACATTGTCAAAGCCAAATTTCAAGAGAAGACCAAGTCAACCTCAATTCATATGCCAACAAGTTTATCAGTTCAATTTTTCTTTTCAAGATTCAATGCCTCTGGAATCCCTACGTCAAAGCCGTCTCAATAGCCTCAACAGGCTTCTACCTTATCTTGGTGCTCAGGAGCTCACCATTCAAGGTAGGGGGGTACTGTCACAACCACGAGTTTGACCCTCCTCCTTGATGGTTGCGGCAATCCAACCTGGGGCCAATTGGCCACGTCATATCATTTATGGCCCATTGGCCCCCTTTGGGTGTCCAATGGCTCTTACGCCACAACCCATCCCAATGGCCATATCCTGCCGTCATTGGCCCTCTTGGTCAATTCACACCTCACCAACCCCCAGGCCTTCATCATTGATTTTGGGCCTGGGGGGTCCTTTTTGTCTTTGAGAGGTCTCCAGGCCTCCTAGCCATCACCAGTGGATCCAGGCCCCCCCTTTTCATTAGGGGGTCTTGGGCCATTTAGGCCCCCTACGGTCCACAGGCCTTTTAGGCCCCTTTTGGCCTAATCCAATGAGGCCAAAGGGGGCAACCACCTAGCCCCCAAGGCCAGGTGGGTCCCAAACCACATCTGGGCCCACCTGAGCCTAAATTGGCCATATTTCCCTTGGACCCAAAATTGGCCAAAAACGCCTTGGACACCTTTTTGGCCATAAATCACGTAGGACTCATTTTTGGCCATGGACCACTATGGATCAATATCTCCATCATGGCCTCTGGCAACCACCAGGGGCCACCAAATCAGTTCATCAAGCTTTTCCCTCAACTTAAGGAAAATTCTTCCATTCCTCCATGCACCCTGTACTCAAGGTTGCAGGAGTGGTGCATATATGGTGTTATATACCATTATGCACCATTTTTGCTCAGTAATTCAATGGTGACGTTTTCAGGACTCAATTCCACCTTCTCAACTCAAGGCACCAAAATCCAACGCCCATTTTGAAGGAGGACTTTTGGACTCATCAGTTGGGTAATCCATGGCGGCAAGCAGAAGACCATTCAAGGACTCCAACCACCTGGCTATGCAGGAGTTGGGTTGGTACTCTCATTCAGGATTCTTCTAAGGTTCATTCTCAGAGGTATTCCATCATTTCAATCAATTGTCAAGGCATGAAATATTTCAATACTCCTTGGACAACTCAATCGGTTCATACAGGCGGCAATCAATCAACCTGTATGTACTTGGCCCAATTGGGCCAATTCATATTCCACTGTGGGAATTCAATCACACAGTTCAATTTCAAAATGACCAGAACTGTTTTGGCCCGATTCGGACAATACAGCCGGTGATCCACCTTCAGGATCAATCTTTCAGTTTTTCACATATACTGGCCACTTTTCAGCACCTGGGGACTTTTTCCCCAGTTAATTAATATATTGGATTTATTTTTATCCTTATTTTCTTTTACATCATTAAAGTTAATACTGATAATCTTAAGTCAGTCATTAGCACCCTCTTCTCTTTTCTTTCTTTGCCTGTCAGTGGATATTGGTGGGCATATCCTTTACTAATTCCATTGTTCTTTCTGGAAGGTTGAAACAGTGAATTGAGGATTTCACTTGGTTGGCTTCTTGGCTTTTGGCTTCCTTTTATCTTTGGCCTCTGGCTTGATCCTTATTATTCTTTTATATCTTTGGCATATTTGTCCTTTCTCTTGTTCCTGCTTAAGAAATATATCCCGTAGTATTTCTTATCATCCTTGGAGCCCTCCAAGTGAGTTCTGAATTCCTGAGTGCCAGGCCCTCTTGCTTCCATAAGAGCCCCTGTGACGCAGGGTATGTCAGCCTGTGACTCAAAACCAGAGCACAAGCATGACAGCCAAATACCATAAATCAATGGTATAGCCAAGATACCACCAAAAAATGGAGCTGAGCCAAATCAGCTCAAAAGGTATCAAAAGAAAGAGAAAAATCATTCCTTTCCAAATGTGTGAGTCCCATCACCATGGGACAAAGAATAACGAAGTTATTCCTGCTCAAAGTTATTGCTGAGCATAAACCTCAATTTTCACCTCTCATCTGAGATACAGAGTAAAAGGCCTAAACCCATCAAATGGGTACTCAAAATGAAGCTCTAAGTCAGGGCTCTTAAATGGTACCAGCCAAAATGAGCTAGCACCAGTATTACAGAAGTTATGGCCAAATTCAGGTCAAATGAGGGTGAACAAAATATTCACCTCTCATTCAGCTTCTACAGTTTTAGTGTGAGACACCTAAAGTGGTGTCTTTTTGGAAAGAGAACAATCAGGGCTATCTTATGGTGCCATTAATTTCCCCATATCTCATCTAGAAAAAAAGGTATAAGGCAAACAAGCCCAACACAGCTTTTTGCCTAAAACATGCACATGTACAAAAATCTTGTACATGGGATAACTTTGCCATATTGAATGATTACCATATCAAATGAGGTACCATTGTGTAGAATACACACAGGGCTACCCACTGAATCAATTTTGAGGTTGATATATCAAAAACTGACAAAGGTATGGCTGTTTTAAGGTCAAAACCTCACAGTTTGGCCAATACAGCCTTACCATTGGATAATATCCCATAACCATGATTATGAGGTGTCAAACTGAGAAAGAAGCTTGTTTTTACTTCAATACCTCATATTTCATTCAATATTTGGGTCCCATACAGGCTCTGTACAGCATTCTACGTGTCATACATGTCAGAATCAAGCTGTGTGGTCCCAGATGAAAATCTTCACCCTGTATTGGTGAAAACTGCCCAGATGTGGTTTCAAAGCCACATCTGAGCCCAATACAGGCTATATAGGCCTTTTGCAAACCACAAGCCTGTCCTTGAGAGTGAAAAATCTTCACTTCCTATACATGAAAAGGTCTAGAAGCCCTTTCGCCCCATTTCAGGATAAAAGGAGACCTTTTCACTGCCAAAAAAGGAATCCCCATCCTGCTCTTAAATTCCTACATAGTAAAACTGTCAAAAACAGCTATACTCTTGAAAAATAAACAGTTTATACTATAAATTTTAGTATTGTAGTCTTTATTATTGTAAACCAACAGGTAAAAGCTGCACCCAGGGCTTTCAATAGCGCCCACCACCACTAATTCACATTAGTAAAGCCTTTTATATCTTTAATCAAACCTATTTAAAATACTCTTATCCATGTCAAAGTCATATTCAATGTAAGTAGCTTTATTTCATCTTTATCATAGAGCCAGCCTGACATGAATAATATAAGTGGGCTCTATAGAAGATACTACTCAAACTCTCAAGGCCCTCAAGAAAAAATCAAAAAAGAAAATATTTTAATGAGATATTTATTAGGGATTTTTTAAAATCATTATTTTTTCAAGGAAGGAACTTTACTCAAAGATTTCTAGCTAAATTTACTTTTAGGTTTACCTATATTTGTATAGCAAAATTCAGTATCAGATCTTGTTCAAATTCGTTTGCACAAACTATTAATTAAGTGCATATTTATACAGGAGATGTATATCCTAAAACTCAACATTATTCTCCTCCTTTTTTTAAGAATTATTTCTATGAATGTTTTTGAAAGCTTAACACTTGGATATAAACAAATTTATCTCCACTTTATACAACTAATTAGAACTAATTTATGCTTCAATAAAGTCAAAAGGATAATATCTTTCTCTTAAGTTTTTCATCTAAATCTTTTTTTAAAGCAAAAAAGAAACTCTAAAATATTTACTGGTTATATTTAATTTCCCTTTTGTCTTCCTTTAAAGTAAGAAAAAGAGTTTTGAAAGTAATATCAGTCAATTAGAAAAATCATTGTGTGGTCATCATTCCTAAAACACTCATTTTTGAGTAATAATCACTTTACTGCTTAGCTTCCGATATTTCAATAAAGTTAATTGAAAGCACAATTGAATTGGATTTCTTTTCATCTATGTAGATAGGAACATTTCCATAAATTTCAGTATCGAATAGTTAGTAATCTATTTAAAATTATTCAAATTGTTAAGAAAACTTGATATAAAGATTTTGCTTATATGAGTCGATGAGACTCAGAGTATCTTCCAGGATCTCACAAGCATATGTGAGATATGGCACATATTGGTCTTCAATCCTCTTCATTTGCAAAAATATTGATCCATTCACATTTAATAATTTCAAAAACATCTTATTAAGACCTTTTTACAAGCTTCTGAGGTTTCGCTTGAGATTTGGATGAACCTTATGTTCAACTTATTTCAAATTATGCTCAAAACTTCTGCCCAACCTATGTCTATTGGTTGGGTTAGACCTTGTTTTCAGCTGAATTAGAGAGAACTTTGATATTGGAATATTTCATGAGCGATTTTCCTTATAAACTCCCAAATCATGAAATACCTGGTATTATCTTGGGATTTATTGATTCAGAACACTTACACATAAAATGGGGCAAATTAATTTACAGATATATTATCCATCATCTTATATTTTAATTTGAATATAAAATTACATTTGACTTGTCAATTATGTCATGAAATCACAATAAAATCTTGAATCAACTTTCAATTAATATCTTTTGATATACAGGGACTTATCACACTGAAATGTATGTCTTCTTACATAGGCACAAATTTATGAATATTTCTCTAGATTTTTTGGTATTTTAGCCAGGTTTGTTATTTAGATCATATGACTTCTAATATTTCAATTAACTTTTTTTGTGACATAATTTTCATATTTCATCAATATGAGATCCAATAATAGTGATTTTTGGTGACCTTTTAAATTTTTTGTAGTTTTTTCCTTCTTCCCCTAGTTTTTGGTTTTTCAACATTGAAGTCTTATTTTTGTTTCATTTGTTTCCTCTTTGGTTTCTTTTTTCCTCTGTTTTCTTATTTTTCTTATTTTCCTATTTTTTTTGGTGAAGTTTAATTTTTATTCATTGATTTTTTGGTTTTGCAAGATTATTTTGAGATTCATTCAATTTTTATTGATTTTTTTTGCCGATTGTTGTGAATTTTTTGAAGTGGGGTGGTTGTACACACACAGCCAAAAAAGCCATCAAAAAAAAAGTAAAACAAATAAAAACTAAAAACGAAACTGAAGAAAAAATGACAAAAGGTTAAAGAAAAGATGGAATAGAATATTAAGATAAAAATTGAGATTAAGAATCACTCAAAAAACATTAAAATGAAGTTAAAAGTCAAATAGAATACTTTGAAAGTACTAAATGAATACTTCAAATTATGACAAAACTGACAAAAAATCAAAAATGATTTGAAAATATTAAAAAAATGGATATAATTAGCAAAAAACTTAAAAATACTTAAATGAATCAAATTCAAATTACAAAAATAAAATTAAAAAGCAAAAACAATTTTTTTTACAATAATCAAAAAATAATATCAAATCCAAAAATTTACAAAAAAATAATCAAAAAACTGAAAAATTATTTTTCATTTTCTTTTGGAGTCAAAGTCAATTTTTGTGGACTTTTGATTTTCTTTACGTTTTGTTTTTTCAAAATTAATAATACTTAAAATAATGAAAAAATTAAATTCAAAATTGCAGCAGATTTATAACTGAGCGGACAGATGAATGGGGTTAAACAAAGCTATGGGAACTTTGAAAAATGAATTCTTCGATTTTATTTAAAATTTTAATCTAGATAATCTGTGAAACAAATAAAAAATCAAGTTTCAAAGAAATAAGCTTTCCTCAACACGATGCAATAGTTAGAAGAGAAATTGTAAGTAAATTTGTTTATTTAAATATTCTCAAGACTTCATAGAAAAAGGAATATAAATCAACAAACACATCTAATAATTAATATTGAAATTATGTGGAAAGAAGTGGATGAATCTGTAAGAATCTCTTTGTGAAATAAAAAATACCTTTCTGACAAATATATGGCATAATCAAGATCATCATTTGAATATTTTAGAAAAAGAATACCACTCTTTATTTATTTATACTAAGATCTTGGTTCTACATCTAAAACCTACGTGTAAAAGGTCTCTTCCAAATAAATGGGGGATATAAGTCAGGAATACAAGAGGTATTATATTTATGAAAAGAATATTTAAACCTCTTGATATCCATTTACAAATATATGTGAATTATTTCAAAGGGAGTAAAAACCAAATTTTGGGTGGATGATTCAGCTAGATATCAATTAATTGCTTTCTAAATTATTTTTTATACATTGAAGGTTTCAATTTCGAGAAAAATTTGATATAGAGGATTTGAAATTGTGGAAATATGTGAAACAGCTCAATCATTTCAAGTAGAGAATAAAGTAGAATACCTGTTAAATTACTTCATAGATTCATGCGAGAGAAGTGTATTTCCATGTTAAAAATTATTTTCATTCAAGCCTTTCGTATATCAATGAATAGCTTATATATAATGTATAATCAAAAAGCTAGTAAATATAAAATCCATAATATTCTGTTTTGATTATGTAAAATTCCTTTAGACCAAAGCTGTGGCTGAAATTATCTGAAGAAATATTTTAGCTTGCAATCCAGGTTGAGACTTAGGTTAAGAGCAGGTTGGACTTGGGTTAGAACTTCTGCCCCTACCAGTGGGGATAGCCTTTTTTTGGTGATAGGTTGGAATGAAAGCCTCAATAAATAATAAAAATGGGTGAATGTCACATAATGAATAATTTTAACAATAATTCCATCTTTTAATCCGGTTGAATGTACCATTAAAGCCAACTCTTCAAAATTTTCTCTCAAAAATATTCAAATGAAAGCGTTTCTTTATTATAAATTACATCAATATTGAGCTCTTCATTTTGATTATTCATCAAGTACCCAACTTCTGATAAACATTTTTGGATATTGGATCTTGAAAAAAATTGGAGAAAGTGAAAAGAAATAACCATTCCTATACCAACTCTCACAAAGCCTTGAGACTTTCCAAACATAAAATTTTTTAAGTCAAAAAGTCTTCCAATTAAGCTTTTGGAGAACTAATATGGCACCGTTTTTTAATTATTTGTGTTAAGCTATAGAATAACTCCTTGATGAGTCCCTGAACACATTCTGTACATCAGCTTTGGACATTCTTCAATAATGTTCTTGTCACTAAAAATAAGGTCCACAATGGGTCATTTTAATTTACCTATATATTTTTCCATATTCCATGGAGACAAGTTACAAGAAAATATTAAGGACTTTCTTGCCCAATATGAAAAAGAACTGTTTGGAAAACTTTAAAAATTTCAAAAATGGATTTCTTGCAGAAAATGATGACATTAGAGGGTCATTTTGGGGCTCAAAGGCTAGATTTGTTTTCCAAATTTTCCATGGAAAATATTATAAGGACTGCTTGAGGATTTAACTTTCCCATCTTTGAGAACATCTTAAATATGATGAAAATAGTCTTTTACATTAAATAAGGTTCCTGGAAAGTCATTTGGAAAAAAAGATTTGAGTTTTTCCCTAATCCTCCATTTAAAAAGTACAGGTAGACCCTTTGAGGCTTTCTATGCCTCATTAACTACAGTATCCTTGATAAAAAGCTTAAAGGCTCACCAAAATGGCCTTTTTGGTCCATCAAGGCTACCTTAAGTGTCATTTGTAGGCCAAAGGCAATGTATTTCGCCAAATTTATTAATAAAAGCCGAGAAATACCCTTTGGTAGCTCTTGCACCCCATTTACAAAATTATTTTTGGGAAAATGTTGAAGAATTTCCAGAAATGGCCTTTTTGCTTGAAATAGTGTCCCTTTAGGGTAATTTTGAAAGCCAAAAGCCACTTTAATCTCCATAACTTTTGGGTAAAATTGAGGGAGACCTATTAAAGGTTTTCACACCCATCCACTACATGTCTTTGAGAAAATCTCAAAAAATGGCCAAAAACACGCTTTTGGGGAAAATGAGACCCCTGGAGGGTCATTATGGAGGCCAAACCCCATTTTCCAAATTTTTTGCTTAAGAATCCATTGAAAACCCTATGAAGACTCAAGCACACCATTCACTTTACTGGAATGGCTCTTTTGAAGCAAATAGCGTACCTGTGGGGTCATTTTGAAGGCAGAATAACACTTCATTCCCAATTATTCTTTGAGAAAGTTTCAAAAAGATCTCTTAAAAACTTTCACACTCCATTAGCTACACCATCTGTGAGAAAATCTTAATAAAATTTTAAAAATTGCCTTTTTGTGGGAAATAAGCTCCTCAGAGGTTCAGTTAGAAGGCCAAATTGAATTTTTTCCAAATTTTTGAGAAGGTGAATGAGATACCCTTTATGAATTCCAAACCCCATTCAATAAACCATATTTGATAAAGTATTAAGATATGAAAAAAGATATTCATTGAGAAATCCTGAAGAAATGGTCAAAAATTGCCTTTATGCAGGAGAAAGGCCGCTGTAAGGTAATTTTAAATGCCAAAGACCATTTGTTTCCCAAATTTCTTGTATAAATGTTCAGAAAGACCCCTCAAGTACCTTTATACCCAATAAACTACACCAGTTCTAATAAACCTCAGAAAATCCCCGAAATGGCCTTTTTGTGGTAAAGGAAGCCCTTGGACAGCCATATTTTTCACCAGATTATTGGGGGCAAATTGTAGGAAGACCCCTTGACACTTCCTCACTCCAACCAATACACAATCATGAGAAATTTCCAAAAATCCCCTTATTCATGTCAAAGGTTCCTTTGGGTAATTTTCAAATTTAAAATATGAATTCTGAGTGAAAAGTAAAATATTGCTGGAGATATCCTAGTGATATATCAATCATATCCATGTGTGAAATGTTGATATAATAGTAAACTAAGGAGGATTTCTTGTTTATATAATGAGCACATTCTACTCATATAATGAGTATACTCTGGAAATATCACAAGAATAAAGTATAAGTGAAAGAATTATTATATTTCTTTCTTCTCACGCCACAATTCAAGGGATTTTGCATAATTCACCTACAACTTACATCAAAAACTCCATGGTGGGGGAGTAAACTCAGTCTGGTTCTAAAGAGTATCTGTAATCAGGATCAATCAGTTACCAAAATGCAGATCTTAATTATCATGACTCAAATATGATAAAAGGCATATGATTAAAATACCATATCTATTGATAAATGAGAAATTATTATGAATATATAGGCAGAACTAAAAAAAATTGTAGATAAGAATATCTGAAATAAAAAACTAACTAATTTCAATAAATATAAGCTTAAATTTAATTTGATAAAAAACTGAAAAGCTATAGCTAACCATAAATTTCAATTAGATATAGAAGCAAAGCAAACCTAATCTTTACCTCACATCCACATTTTTTATTTTACCTCATATATCCAAAACATGCAGAATTTGAATTTATGTATAAAATATAACTACTCAATTATAATACATTTATCCTTTGATTTAATTATCCCAATCATACCAAACATTAAAAAATATGAATATATTTCTATTTACAATTCACCTCTAATCTAGCTCTTATAGCTTTCGTCTTAGATAATGAATGCAAGATATTTTGTGGACGTGAAGAGCCTGGACCTCAAAATAGTACCATTCCCATCCCTTAATAATACTTAGATTTTATCTATCTAGCCTTTCAAGATATTATAAAAAACCCTGTTTAATTAAAGATAAAAAGACCTTTCAGCCTATATATTTTTGTAATAGTAAAGAGTAAGTGGGGTATATAGGTAACCATTGTGTGTGTAATCTTAGATTTACTTTTTGAATACCCAAGATACCATGTATATAAAATTAATATTGAAAAAGTTTCTCTTATTTTAAAGCAACATTCTTATTTCACAAAGAATTAATAAGATTATTAAAAAATCAGAATTAACATTTCTCTAAGAAAAGTAAGCAAAGATAAAAATTGATTACATATTTTGAATATATTATACTTCTTAAAAGGATAATTTATCAGAGGTTTCTGCACTTTTTTTCATTATTGAGAAAGAACCAAGCTTTATTTCACTATTAAAACTTACATAGAGATTTACCTTGGCTCGACTTTGTGTCAAATTTATGTAACTCAACTTTGATTAAGCTTAACTTTGGTATCAAATATTTTCAATAAAAAATTCAAAAATTATCATGATGAAATTTTATTCAAACCACATTTAGTATCAGCTAGTTTGTTGTGCAATTTAAAATTAAAAAATAGCTTAACTATCTTCATTAAAGCTGTCAAGTAGGGCACATAAGCAAGCTTTAATTTATGTACTATTAATTAGCAGTAACAATTGTGTACTTAAATTTTTCAGTTTCACTACATATTTGAAGTTCAAGAAGAATGCATGTTTAAGAAAAGAAAGGGATACGGATTGAAAATTTATTTTCATGAAGGAGAGGGATCTTGGCTCAAGGGGCTCCTTACTCACCTAAAAGCCTCTAATATGAGTTTTAAATTTAAAATTCCATGCAAAAACATATTAATTTTGGCCTGGATATTATTCACAGGGTTCGTGACTCAATTTATTATGTGGCTTCAATACCAACCAGTTTGGTTTAATCTGTTTCCTAGTGGGTAAAAGCACCTTCAGCTTAAAAAAATGCCCAGAAACCATTTTAAATGTCTTAAAAGGGCTTTAAATACACTCTTAAATTTTTGAAGACTTAAAAATAACTATTATAGTACTAATGACTTTTTTAAAGGGATACAATGGATGAATCAAGCCTATTTTTTCTCTAAACAGGGATCAGTGATTTTATAATGGTAAATTATTTTGTCAATATGTTTCTCAAGTCTGGTGAGATTATTTTTCAGCTTTTCAAAAAAAGAAGGATGTAAAATAATTTCTTCTTTTCCACTCCTTTTATTTTCATTCTGAAATATTTATGCTTTTATAATTGCCACAAAGAATGTTTTCCCACTAGCAGAGGTAGCAGGTTCAAACCAGGTCTAACCTTTTTCAACCTGAGTCTCAACATTGGCTCTGACCCTGACATATTTTTTCAGATACTTTCAGCCACACATTTTTTCATCCAGAGATTTACTTCATTAAAAGAGATGGTTATGGATTTCATATGAGATTCATTTCTTTTCTAAGAAATAAAAGAGAAAATTGCCATTGATAAAATATATTCTTGACTTAAGATTATTCCTCATGGGGGAGAAGCTTCTTTCACAAAATTTTCTGAATTACTCTGAAAAGATTTCCTTTTTTTAAATCCTGAATAGTTTCAAAATTTTGTTTGCGCCTTTTTTTAGAGGCTTTATGTGTAGTTTTCTTAAGGTCAAGAAATCAATGTGTAAATTATTTTACAGATTAATTATCCTCAAAAAAGTGTGGCTTTTACTATTTCCACACAATTTTCATAGCTTTGTAAATAGACATCCAGCGCTCTTGAAATTATCTGAAACATACACATCACATGAGTTATTCCTCACTCATCTTGCATATTTATATTCAAGAAGTATGAAATATATGTTTCAAATTGTATCATTATTCCTATTTCTCTTTCTCATAAACCAAATAATTCATTAATAATTGCTATCAATTCTTATAATTTTCATTACAACTGGGTAGTAATAGAAATATTAAATTCTAAATCTATTTAAAAATATAATCTCATATCTATACAGTAAAAAAATGCTTTGGAATATTGATTTTAATCTATAAATTTATTGAAATGGGAAATGGTATGTTATTTATTATATTTTTAATATTCCCCTTTATTATTTAGTATTTTATCTAGGAAGAAAGGAGTTTTTCCTCTTTTAAATGAATTCCCATTGATGAATCAGGCTTAGTTCAGCTGGTGAAAAATGGTCATTATCAAAGGTTAGTTTGAAGTTCAACTTCCTTTCCCTCAAATCTCTATTAATCTTACAATTATTTAATCAAATTGTTTCATTAACTTAATTTTATTTTCTTTATTTTTTTGTATTGGGTTTATCATACTTTAGTTTTATGAAACTGAATCAATTCATTTTATAAATAATACAGATTTCAATTGACAAATGTTAAGCCCTAAATTTTCTCAGTTCATGAATATTTATTTGTCATCCTTCATCTTTCAGCTTTTTCATCCAACTATTTGCTTTTTATTGAAATCTTTTTTGAATCTTTGGTATGAGACACTTTATCATCTTTGAAAAAAATATAGAAAAAAACAAACAAATCATACAATTTTATTTTCATTGGGAGAAACAATGACAAATTTTTCTTAATCTTTTTGGAGTATTTTGGGTGTAGATACACTTAAGTGGGTGTAAAGCACTTATTACAGTTCACTGCTAATCATTTTCTTGTCCTAGAACTATTGAAAACAAATGATTAAAATTCTTAGGTGTATCTATATGCAAAACACACAAAAAAATCAAAAATCAAATAAAAATGAAATATGATATAATATAATAAGATGAAAAATACAAAAATTCAAAAAAAACATAGAAAATTGAAAATATAAAATAAAAAACATTAATATTGGGAATGAAATAAGACAGAATATTAATGTTAAAATTCCATAACATAAAAAAAACCACAAAATAAAAGAAGAAAAAGAAATCAAAGATTATTATTTCTATAAAATTACTCATGAATTTATTAAATATTTGGGCTTGATATTCTTGGAGAATCATATTTTGAGAATAATAAACACATTAAGTTTAACTTATGACCAGGGCACAGATCATTCAGCAAATTTTTATTTAATAAATTCTGTATATAATTCTTTCCCGTGATTGATAATTAAATCAAAATAATTTTTCATTTTTTCCCAAATTTTATTGAGACAATTATATCTCCCATATGGAACTCAGGGGACTTTTGAATCAGGTGCTTCAAATAAGGAAAAAACATTTTATAAGAATAAATTGAATTATTAATATCAAGAATAGCAACTTATTAAATTTTTTTAAATCTACTTCCTTTGGATAGGAAACTTTCATTATCTAATCTGGTAAGAAAACTGACTCCAATGAGCAAATTAAATACTTTTTTGTAGCTGATTGGAATTTTGGGATTTCATATTAGAAAATCATTGAAAAGCTCCCCTAAAAGCCATATAATTTCTATCAAGTTTTTTAAGATAAATTATATTCAAAATACAAAATAAGGGTATCATTTTGTAAGATATGATTCTGGTTTTAGACCTGGGATATACATCAAAAACTATTCTTTTTCAGTGTAAGGAGTCCTTTTGGATCAAAATATTGAAAATACAAGTGGATTTTTCTTTTTTTAGAATTTTAATTACATTATTGAAAGAAATTTAATGAGGTTTTTTGCTGAAATAAATTAATATTTTCAATAATAATTTGAGAATAAACAGGATACTTATCAAATGTAATTAAATCCAGTTTGTAAGTAATTAATTTGAGAAATATCTAATGCGATGAATCCATTCCTTTGATAGTTTCAAAGTGTATAATGATCATGAATTTTAAGTTTTTGTCTTTCATTGAGCTTGTTTGAAGCTTGAATCCAGCTGTGTCACAACACAGAATGTGCAGGTATGCTGTAAGGAGGTTTGGGAACAGTTTGATGGAAGATGCACACTTGTTTCCCCCAAAGCTTAAAATATACCTCAACACCGCATTGAAGGTTATATATGTATTTATTTCTGAACTAATGGCTTTCAAGTATGTCAATATGGCTTAAAATGAAGAATACTGAGAACCAATTACTGCTCTATTGAGTACATAAACGTTTAATTATCAAGGAAAAGCTGAATCACATTTACTCAAAAAATTGGCCATTTAAAAACAAATATTTTTATTAATTTTGATGATTTATATTGGATGCCTGATAAAGAGTTGGGGATAATAATGGAAATAATTCTGCACCAAAATTAAGAAAATAAACCATTTAAAAAACCTTTTCAACAACTTTTATGCTCATATTTGAGAAAATGTTTTATTATTCTGATGATGAAATAACAATTTTCTCCAAAATGTGGGATTTTTTTTTCAAAATTAATTAATAATAAATTCATGATTTCTACCTCTGATAGATGAGCTTGAAAGAAACGAAGATATAATACTACCATTCATATTTTGAAATTAACTGAGTTCTCTTAGCAAAGCACCTCAGGACATAAAAATCTTTTTTTCAAAAGAAAATTGGATATTTGAGTTTATTAAGAATCCCCGTTTCAAGAAGATCACAATATCTTAAGAGCTAATTCTCACCCAAGCTTAAGTAATTCAATTAGGTAATAATATCACCATCAAAAATACTTTACAGCTTTATTCAGAGGTGTTTGAATGACCTTTAGTAATAAATCTGTGAGCCCTAAAGGTATTTTCATATACCCAAAAGACCACAAAATACTAAAGTAAGCTATAATAAAAAGAAAAAAATTGTTTTTTAATATAAGAAAAATTTATGATAAAAATTTATTAATAAATTTACATTAAATTTCAAAAATGTAAAAAAATCTTTTTACTTGAAATAATGAAGTAAAAATAAATTTTTATCAAAGAAATTATCAAGAAAATATTTTTTTGGAAAGAAGTTAATAAAAATTATTGTAAATTTTATTTCAATAAATGAAAAAATCAAACTTTTCACCATTGGATTTCTCATGAAAAATCAGGTGGGGTCACCTCTGAGTGAAAATTCTGTAGCTCAACTCTAAATAAGCCTAAGTTACGTTTTTAGTATTTTCTGTATGAAAATATCAAAAACCTCAAAACCTGACTTTAAATGAAACCACATGTGGTGTTATCCATCAATTTTTGTGTAAAAATTGAGGTGTGGTGTATAGCTTAAAATTTATGAGGAATTGAAGTGTTTTCAACTGAAATGTCAAAATGTGCATGTGTATTACATGAGTGCACTTAAATTTCCATATGTGGGATTAATAATTACAACTGTGTACTATATTTTTCTAATTGAATTACATATGTACACTTTTATTAGAGTAAATGAGGATAAATTAAAGGAAGAATAAATTGGAAAGATTAATTCAAGGGGGAAAGGAATCTTGGCTCCAAGGGTTCCAGACTCCCTCAAAACTCCTTTCTGACAGGCATGGGGTGTCAAACTTCATGCAGTGGCTCATTACTTTTGGCCTGGAATTGAATCACAGGGTCTATGACTTAATTGATGATGAGGTTTTGATACCAACCAGGGAAGGTTTAACTGGCTTTAAGGTCACACACACACATTCTGACCTGTTTTGAAGGCTATATACCAACTATTACTATAGCAATGACTGTTCAAAGGGACCCGGATGGCTAAAGCCAGGGTTCAATGATGCCATAATTGGCTTTTCTTTTTTCAGTTTTTTTCTCACAGCTTCTTAGATTAATTTTCACTTTTGGAGTAATGGAATTGGTGGATATAGAAAAATGTCTTCCTTGCTGCACCTTTCTCTTAATTTCAGAATCTTTTTCTTTCATAATGAGCTGAAACACTGCTAAAACAATGGAAAATAGATTCCAACCACTATTTCAAATAATTCTAAACATCTTAACCACATGAAGAAGTCATTATAATTATTTTTACCCTTGAAACACCCTAAAAGTGAATTAAAGCATCCTTCATCACTGATAACTTTGGCACTTTGTTTCCAAATTCACTCTGGTCACTTTTGAGAATATTTTCTCTTTAACATTTTTTTAGAGACTCTGTTCACATATTAATTTCTTGCAGCTATTTTCTCAATTGATTTCAATTGAAATTCCTCTTAAAGAAATCTTTTTTTATCCTTAAATATCTCTTGTAGAGTATTTTTCGATGAATTTTTATTGTTGGTAAAGCAATAAATCTTCATTACATTATTGTTTTATATCAAAAAATTTATAAAAATTAATTTTGGCATTTTTATATCTTAAAACTCTTAAAATTGCTTTTTTTGTATAATTTTACCTTGAAAAAACTTTTGCAGACAGGAAAAGTACTGTATTTTAAATCAAATATTCATATCCACACCTTACGAATTTATCCAAACCCAGCACTTGCAAGCTTTTCCATATGCATCATGTTTCATTTTTGATTAGTTACCTGAATTATCCTTATTTAATCTTAATAATAGATGAATGAAAGTGAAATAACAAACATGATCCATTGTACTATTAATAGAAATCATCTGTCTCATAATGCTCTTTCCTTTTCCCATCTTTTTGGAATTATCCTTTTCTAGTTGTTAACTCATTTTATATTGACAGGGTTCTCTTTTCCCTGTTTTCATTTTTGAGAATATCTTTGTGATTATATTTTCCCTTTCTGTTAACTCATTTGATATTCACAGGCTATGTGCCCAGCTTCTTTATATAGAAAAAAAGTGGATTCTTTTTTGACTGTGAAAAGATCATAGAATTTTTTTTGTAAAAAACCAACTCACTCAAAAATTCAAAAATACTTTCCAAAGGATGGAATTTTCTTTTTATCTAAATCCCAGTATTATGGAGAGCTTAAATGATGAAATTATTCCTCAAATCCTAAAAAATATCTCCAACATAGAGCCTCTCAGCCCACTCAATTACTCAAAATATCAAAATGAGATATATGTTGCTTTTTTTATTCAAATATTTTTTTTTGAATTGACACATTTCTCAAAGGAAATATTTGTGGAGGAAGAGTACAAAATACCCATAGAGGTGTGAAGTCAGATCTCCTACTGGCTTATTTCTCATATATATCTGAAAAATAAGGCTGAATTTTATGATCAAAATGATCAGATTTTCACCCCTGCTGCTATCTGTGTTATAATTCAACAACAATATAAATCTTTGTCTTCAGGAAATTGCACTAATTTAATAGTTAAGATTGTCAATCTAAAGAGGGATGAAGGAGATGTGATAATAGTAATAAATGAATTCTGACACCTACTCAATCTTCCCAAAAATGATAGGGCCAGATCTGCTCAATGGGAAATAAATTTGAGTATGTTGGACTTTTTATGCTCTAAAGATTTTTCCCCCATCTCTGCAAATGTTGGCTAACGATTTTTTTAGGTAAACAAAAATATCTGGAAGAACTGCCTGTCCTAGAGGAGTCCTTTTCTGAAGTCAAAATTTGAATTTCCAGGCATAAAGAATTTTCCTCAACTTATTTTTAAGCCTTGCAAATTCAAAGATAAAATCCAAGATTTTTTGGTGGTAAACATAATCCTTTGGCTCAGAATGCTGAGTAATAATATTCTCAAATTAATCCCGAAAAGCATGAGGCCAATCATCAGCATATAAAAAGAAAGGAAGGATCAAAAATATAAATATTCCTCCTAAGGAGTTTTCCACCTATTGAAAATCTCAAGAGGAAGTTGTCACTTCTGTACTTGACAGTAGTGCTTCCTTCTTCTTGCTTAAAGCAGCTTAGTAACTTCTTTATTTAAAAGAAAGCACAATGCTCTTACTCATGGATTATGGGTCAAGTGTAAATGCAAAAGGAATAGACACTTCAGCCATCATGTTTTAATCTGGAAAGCCACTTGATGTAAAGAATTACCTCATTTTTACCTACAATCTCCTCTAATTTTATAGAATTGGTACGTTTTCTCAGACAGAAATTTTTCCTGTTTGGGAAAGGGGATTCAGCGGAGCTTTGGATCTCATATGGGGAACTATTACTCTCTTTTACCCTCTCAAGAAACACTGGCAATATAGTTTTAAAACTTTTTTTTATTGGGACAGTAGGAAATTAGTCAAAGAAAATAATCATGTATTGAGAGCTAGGAAATCCAAGCAAGGAATATTCCAAGAAGATGTATCCTGAAGAAAAATTTATGATATTTTATGTGATTCCTGTATTGAATATATGTCTTATTGTCTTGCTTGTAAAGGAAATTTTCCGCAGCTCAGGAATCCTCTTGAGATGATACATATTGATCTGCTTTTACCAATAAATCCCCAGCTAAGGGGAGCTAACTCATATATTTCTCAGATTATTGATGGCTAAAGTAGGTTTACATTTCTGTACTCCCTTACTCAATAGTCCCAATTCTTCAAGATTGTTCAAAATTTCAAAACTCATTTCAAAACGTAAATTTGGCAGAATATAAAATGATTTTCTCTGATAATGGTAGTGAATTCATAGTCAGGGAATTTAAAAATTACCCTCAAAATCATTCCATAAATGATTTTCTAACCACACAAAATACTTCCCAGCAAAACACCTTGGAAGAAAGGGAAAAGAGTACACTTATTGAGAGGGTGTGTTTCTTATTTTTGGATTCAAAGCTGGAGGATTCATGTTGGGGGGAGTTAGTTTCAACAGGATCATAATTTTTGAATTGTATTCCAGTTGCTTCCCTTCACTTCTGTACTCCCTTTAAAAGTCTTTTCAAGTCTAAGCCAAATATCAGCTACTTTAATCTATTTGAGTTTTCTGTGAGCATCAAAATGAATCAAAGGAACTCGGTCTTAAATATGATGCCTTTGGAAAGCAAGGGATTTTTTCTTTGATATATGGAGGGGAATAATAACTTTAAATTATTTAACCTTTACACCAATAAGCCTCAATTTACTCATGACTGTGTTTTTAACGATCAAGGGGGGGATATACCTGGTGGTAATGCTTCTTCTTCCACTCATTTTTCCATTTTATCCTACCTCTCACAATAGCTTTTGTGACTTTCTGTATTTTTCAATATCTTCCCTTTCATTCTCATTTCCTCTTATCCCAGTTCTTTTCCAACTTTTGAGGCTCTCAAGGGTTATCATATTATATGCTATGATTACACCCTTTTCTTGGAGAACTTTCCAGTGTATGATGACTTGAAATCCTCACAGCCAACTATCAAGACTAAGGCTTTGGAGTAAGAGATTGAAGCTCATGGGGACCTCCTACCTAAACAGTGGACTATGGGGCTGGTTTCTAATATCTCCCCTGGAAATATTTGAGTAAAATTGTTGAAGAGAATATTATGGCTCACAAAATAAGCCAAAACAAGGCTCATAAAATAAATTATGTTTCATATTATCATCCTCCAATGCCATAAAATCAAGATATTTCTCACTCTTGGGCAGATTTCTGGGTTTTGGAAATAATGAGTGAAATGAAGATTATTGGAGGTCATGGTGTATTGGAGGTGGAAAAAAAGAAAAACTTTATTAATATTATGGGATCTACCAGGGGTTTTCAATAAAAAGAAGACTCAGATGTAAATTTGGTGAAGTATGATACCAGGTTATGTGTGAAAGGCTTTTATCAGGTGGAATTCCTGTATTGCAATGAGACTCTCTCCCCAACAAGGCATCTAAAAACTCTTTTTTTTCTGCTAAGTTATTTTTTTAAAAAAATCTTGAGATATATTGATATGAAAACTTCCTTCTTTTATGAGAATCCTGAAGAAGAGGTATTTATTAAGTATCTGTGAGCCTTAGAGGTATTTTCATATACCCAAAAGACCACAAAAGATGAATTAAGACACAAATATAAATAAAATAAACTTATTTATATTATAAAAATAAAAATTGAAATATAAATACAAATTTATATTTAAAAAACAAAGCTTAATTATAACTTAAAAATAAAATTACAATAAAATTTAAAATTATGAAATTATATTTTTACTTGTAAAAATTAAGTAAAAATGAATGTTGAATAAAAATTGTGGAATTAAAATATATTTGGTAAAATGTTATATAGAATATATTATAGCTTTTTATCCAATAAATAAACATATAAAAATTACTTCACCATTTGATTCCTCATAGAAAATTAGGTGGGGTCACCTCTGAGTGAAAATTTTGTAACTCAACTCTAAATAAGCTTAAATTAAGTTTTTAGTATTTTCAATACAAAAATTGAAAATCCTCAAAACTTAAATTTAATTCACACGACATATGGTGTCAACCATCAATTTTTGTGTTGAAATTGAGGTGTTGTGTTTAGTTTAGAAGTTATGAGGAATTGAAGTATTTTCAATTGAATTCAATTGAAATGCCAAAATGTGCGCATGTATTACATAAGTGAACTTTAATTTACATATGAGGTATCAATCATTACTGTATTGTACTGTACAATTCAATTGAATTACATATGTAAATTACAAGTATAATACATGATGAGGAATTAAAGGAAAAAATAAATTGGAAAGATTAAAATTGGGGGGGAAAAGGAACTGTAGCTCTAAGGGGGAGCCAGACCCCCAAAGTCCTTTCTGACTGGTGTGGGATGGCAAAATTCATGCAAAAGCTCATCACTTTTGGCCTGGAACTGAGTCACAGGGTCTGTGACTCAATTGATGATGAGGTTTTGGTACCAACCAGGGTGGTTTTAACTGCTGCAAAGAGGGTAAAACTACCCTTAAGTTAAAACAATGTTAATAAAGACAATTTCAACTGGCTTCTACGCCTCTTACACACATTCTGGCGTGTTTTGAAGGCTCTGGACAAGGTATTTCTATAGTAATGGCTGATTTAAGGGTCTAAAATGGCTAAAAATGGCTAAAACCAGCCCTTTTTTGGTCTAAACCAGGGTTCAATGATGCCATAATTGGCTTTTCTGTTGTCAGACTGTTTTTCACGACTGACAAGAGCAATTCCTACTTTTATATTGAGAAAATTGATGGCTATAAAAGAATGTCTTCTTTGCCCCACTTTTCTCTTCATGTTAGAATCTTTTCCTTTTATAATTAGTTTAAACACTGTTAAACTAATCAATAAAAGATTCCAACCACCATTTTTAAATAATTTTAATCCTTTTAACCATGTGAAAAAATAATTATAATCATTTTTTGTAACTCTTATAATCATTTTTACCTCTGAACCACCCCAAAAGTAAATTAAAGCATCTTTCATCACTGTAAACTTTGTCACTTTGTTTCCAAATTCACTCTGGTCACTTTTGGGTGTGTTTTCTCTTTAAATATTCTTTTTAAAGACTTTGTTCTTTAATTAATTTCTTGCAGTTCCTTTCTCAATTAATTCCAATTGAAATTGCTCTTGAAGAAATTTCTTTTGTAGCCTTAAATATCTCTTGTAGAGTATTTTTGGATAAATTTTTATTGTTGGTAAAACAATAAATCTTTATAATATTATTGTTTTATACTAATAAAGCTATGCACAATAAAATTGGCGTGTTTTCTCTTAAAAATAATATTTCTTACTATTTTTAATTGATTATTACCTTATACAAATTTTGAGGACAGGAAAAGTACTTGATTTTTAATCAAATTTTCATATCCATACCTTACATTTGGGGGACCAGCCGTGATATTTTACCTGTGACATATTTTTCTTACTCTTTTTAAACCTTTCTCTTATATTGAAATAATTTGAAAACATATAAAAAATACGTATAATCCAAAAAATCCATAAAAAATGATTTTTTTCGTATTATAAATGAGGCTTAAATTTTTATTTCTTTTTGGAAATAACCTTCTTTTTTACCTAATTAATTGGCTTTTTCATTAATTTTAGTGTCTGACAATGTTGTAAGACAAGAAAAATTGAAACAGCCTCCACAGTCACCAGCATTATCCCTGCCAGTACTGTTATTGTGACTGAAAATAACCAACCTGAACCAATATCTTCTGAATTGATTAACTTGGATATAAGTAATACCCTTCAGAAAGCTAAGAATTTGTCCAATAGTAAGTTTTTTGACGTGAAAATACTATTTTAAGCCTTTTTAATCATAAAATATGCCTTCAACTAGATCAGGAGCCAGCTATAACCCCTCAAGCAGCTCCCAGAAAGGTAATAGACGTGATTATGGCAGAAGCCAACCAGGTACAGAAGGAAAAGGGTCAGTTGATGACGTCCAAACAACTGAAATAGGTCATTCTGATGCTGATAATACCATTTTACCTTCACAAAGAGCTGACACTTCCACAAGAAGCCTCAGTGGACATATACAAAGCCAGCCACAAAGCATAAAACAATGCCCTGCAGTACAAAGAGTAGCAGATCCTTGCAGATCTGTGGAAAAACTGCATGAATTCTTACCTGACTGTGAGAAAATTCCTGGGCCATCCCAATACTTGCAAATTGCTCAATGAATGGCATCCATTTATGGAGAAGAAAAACATGATGCTCTTGACACTAGAATGGAGGAAAAACAACCCTCCACTACCCCAGAAAGTGCCAAAAACAGCCCCAGTGGCCAGCAGCAGCAATTCCAATGTAAAAAAGCAGCCAAAAGCTCCAAACAAGGGAAAAGGGAAGGCACCAGCCCCAAAGCCTTACAGCCAGGGCTTCAGAATTCCAAAACTTCAACAGGATGCCATGGAAAATGTCTTTCAGATGGCCAGGACAATGATGGAATTACAAAAGAAAGAGGAGGCCAGATTAAAATATCAGAAATGATTTCTGATATTTTTGATTCTATTCCAGAACTGTATGAAGCTATAACTGACGTAAAAAGTCATCTTTCTGACAAAAATTCATCAATTTGTGACAATCTTAAAACACATAATTTGAGTCTGAGCCAAATCAATGAAAAACTTAAATGTTTTGAAAAAGCTTCAAGAACAATTAAAACCTCTAATAATGATTATTCTTTTGGAAATAAGATAAATAAAAAATCTACTATTATTAAGGAATTGACAGGCAAATATTCTAAATTCAATATTGATGAAATGATTGAAACAAGAATAAAACAAGCCATAAATAATATCAAAGAGGATAACAAGAAATCTCTTGATGATATTTCAAAATTCTTTACTGAAGTAAAGACACATATAATTGCCTTGAAAAAGTGTTTTGATACCTCAAAAGAGGAAATATCCAAATCAACAATAAATTTAAATGAGGTTATATCTGATAATACTAAACAAACAGAATTATGGCATGAGCTGACATATAAAGAGGATGATCATAAAAAGAATGTAATAACCTCTATACAAAGCTTACAACATGAATTAATAAATTCACAAAGGTGTAACAATAGTAAAATTAATGATATTTAACAACTACTAAACACCTTACCAAGAATGTCTACACCTCTGAATCAAAATGAGGGTACAGGGATTCCCAATCCACAGGTATTGGATATTGAAAATTCTCAATTAAAAAATGAATTTTATGCTTCTTTTCATAATATGGAACCAACAATGGGCCAAGCACTCTTGAAAGAAGTTCCAAAACTTAAGGAATGGCCTCACTTCAGTGGTGAAGGAGAGTATGACCATATGGAATTCATCAGAGGTATTGAAATGATCAAGGAAGACTTTGAATTACCATACAGATTGGTAACAGCCAGTTTTAACACCTTATTTACCAAATCAGCTCACAGATGGTATATCAAATTGAGACAAGCACATGAACACCAAAGCTGGACTTGGTGGAAAACCCAAATTATCAACAAATGGGCCAATTATGCTTGGAGGTTCAAAGTGGAAACAGCCTTTGAATATGCCAAATTTAATGCTGATAAAGACAAATCTTTACCATGGTTTTTCCAACAAAAAGACAGATTAACAGCATTATATCCTGACATGTCAGAATTTATGATCCATAGAAAGATTCTGAGACAATGTGGAGGTGACTTAGAGCATGCTGTCAAAAGCAGGACTACTGAACAATCTTCAGCTGAGGATATTATCAATATATTAGAAGAAGTAACCACCAGAACCAAAATTGGTTCTAGTAGGGTTAATCTCAAAACAAGGTTGAATACACCTTGTAAAGATTCTGTGGACAAAAACCCCAAAGAAAATTCTAATAATGTTAAGTATAAATCTGCAGATACAGTCAAAAAGTGCCATATTTTCCAAAGCACCACCCATTTAGCCAATACATGTCCAAAAAGGGGGGAAATCAATGAAATTGACATTGAAAAGGAACCTGATGTTGAAAAAGAAGACATAATTGAAGACAATTCAGATGATAAGTCATCCATATTTTCTGAATCTTCAAAAGATATAGAAAATATCAATGCCACTTTTGACATCATGGAATCTTATTCCCACTTGCCACAATTGAGCAATGGTCAACTTGATTTATCAAAAGTTCAAGATGGACAACTTATGAAAACAAAACCAAACAGAGGGAAAGTTTATACAGTTGGTAACTCCTGTATAACATAAGTGGTGATTGACAACAAGCCCACCAAATGTTTTCTTGACCCAGGAGCCTTCTGCTCTTGTGTTGGAAAATCTTTTCTTAAGACTTGTGTACCAAATTTTGAAGACCAATTGTTGCCAATTGATGGTATAAAATTCAATAGTGCAAGTAATCCAATGAAAGCATTAGGAATTTTTGAGACCAATGTTATATTCTCACACATTAATGGGAACTTGAGAATCACAGTTGAATTTGTTGTTATGGAAAACTGCTCTAGTACCCATTTTATATTGGAAAATGACTATTTAATCATGTATGGGATAGATTTACATAACAACAAAGACAGATACTTTACTATTGGAGACAATAAGCGCCAAAAATTTGCCTTTTTACCATTTAAAAGACAAATTCAAGTAAACAAAGTATCACCAGTCAACTTCAAGTTAGAAAAATTCAGGTCTGAACAGCTAAATGAAGCTGAAATAAGCCTTTATCTGACTGATAAACAAGAAGATGAATGTTCTTCCCTTTTGTATGACCACAGAGGAGCATTTGCTTTAGACAAAGAACCTCTGGGAGCAATTATAGGTCATGAAGTTGATATCATTCCTAACATTGAGAGACCTTATCCACCACTCTTAAGAAGACCTGCATATCCCGCAAGTCCAAAATCAAGAGAAGCTCTAGAAATTCATATCAAAGAATTTCTGGACCTTGGTGTAATAAGAAAAGTAGGCCACAATGAGGAATTAGAAACAACTACGCCAGTCATAGTGGCATGGCATAATGGAAAATATAGAATGGTTGGGGACTTTAGAGCTCTGAACACTTACACTGTTCCAGACAGATACCCAATACCAAAAATCTAAATTTCCCTTACTCAAATATCTCAAGCAGTGTATATAACCACTATGGATTCCCTTAAAGGATTCCATCAAAATGTGGTGACACCAAGAGCAAGAAAATACTTGAGAATTATTGTTCATTGTGGAGTGTATGAATACTTGAGGATGCCCTTTTATATGAAAAATGCACCTTCACACTTCCAAAGAATGATGAATGAAATCTTCCCTGAAGAACTCTCAGAGGGATGGTTAATCATTTACATTGATGACATTATTGTCTGTTCCAAGACTTGGGAGGAGCACATGTATAGATTGTCCAGAGTTTTGACAAAAATTTAATCAGTAAACATGAAAATCTCCTTGAAGAAATGCCATTTTGGATTTAAAGAACTGAAGGCACTAGGACATGTTGTATTTGGTTTGTCCCTTGGAATTGAAAAAAACAAAGTTGCAGCAGTATTTCTAAAACCCATGCCTCAGAACAAGAAGGAAATTCAGTCATTCTTAGGTTTTGCAAGATACTACAGGCAACACATTGAAGATTTTGCATCCATAGCAAGACCACTTTATAAATTGTGTGACAAAGACACACTATTTGAAATGACTATTGACAGAGTCAAAGCTTTTGAGTCTCTAAGAGAAGCCTTGAACACTGCTCCACTCTTACTGATGCCAGACTTCAAACTGCCTTTAAAATTGTATATTGATGCATCAGGGGATGGGCTGGGTGCTGCACTTCACCAAGTTCAGATCATAAATGATAAACCTGTAGAAGGACCCATATGTTTCATATCCAGTCAAATCAAACCAACTGAAGCCAGATATGGAGCAAGTCAAATGGAATGTCTATGCCTTGTCTGGGCCTTGGAAAAATTAAACTACTTCTTGGAGGGATGTGTTTTTGAGGTGATAACAGATTGTACAGCTGTCAAATCACTATTAAGCATGGAAACGCCCAACAGACATATGCTCAGATGGCAAATAGCCATACAAGAATAAAGAGGTAATATGACTATTGTTCATAAGGAAGGGAATATTCATAAGAATGCAGATAGACTAAGCAGATGGCCATTACCAAATAATATTGATAATCCTGCTTATGTGCCAGAAGAAGCTTCACCACAGATCCCAATAGAAGGAATAAGTGTTACAGACTTGAACACCACCTTCTTTGAAGAAGTCAGAAGTAGTTACATCAAAGATAAGAATTGTAGCATCTTATGCCAATTACTTAATAAAGACTGTAAAGACAGCTCTCTAATACATGCCTTGGATGAAGTATGGAAAAAGTCTTATGATGAAGGAAGATTTCACCTACTGGATGGTATAATTTACCACAGAACCAAGCACAAATGTGTCATGACAGTTGTAGACAGGTCATTAATCAATCTTGTACTGAAAGAATGCCATGATAGCCCCTTTTCAGGACATCTGTCTGAAGACAGAACAAGAGAGAAAGTAAAAACCTGCATATGGTGGCCAATGTAGCAGAAAGATGTTGGAGAGTATTGCAAAATCTGTGACAGATGCCAAAAGGTAAATAAATCCACTGGCAAGAGACTTGGAAATATGATAAAAATACAAGAGCCAAGCAGACCTTGGGAAATTGTCCATATGGATTGGGTAACTGGACTACCACCAGGAGGTGACAGAAGTTTTAATGCTTGCCTAGTAATTGTGGAAAGATTCAGTAAGACTCCAATCTTTTTACCATGTCACAAGGATGATACAGCCATGGATACAGCTCTTCTGATATGGAATAGAGTAGTGTCATGGACTGGAATATTTACAAATATCATTAGTAATAGGGATCCCAAACTCACTTCAGCACTATGGAAAAATCTTCACAAATTATTTGGCACTAAGCTGTCTTTCTCTACAGCCTACCACCCACAAACTGATGGTCTGGCTGAAAGGATGATCCAAACCTTAGAGGACATGGTAAGAAGATTTTGTGCATATGGCCTTGAACTCAAAGATTGTGATGTATTTACCCATGATTGTTGTACTGTGTTGCCAGAACTGGAATTAGCATATAAAACATCAATCCATGCCAGTACCAATCAAACTCCTGATATTCTAGAAAAAGGATGGAACCCCAAATTACCCCAAGATTCCTTGAGGAAAGATTTAATTGAAATACATCCCACAGCTGCTAGCTTCAAAGGAATTCTAGACAAAGCTAGAAAGCATGCAGTAAGGTGCATGGAGGACCCTTTTGCGTATGCTAAAGACAAATGGGATAAATCACATGCAACTCCAGATTTCAAAGTGGGGACTTAGCTCTTGTATCCACCACTAACTTCAAAAACATCAAAGGATGTAAAAAGCTGAAAGACTCCTTTGCAGGACCTCTTGTTATTAAGGCCATCCATGGAGAAAATGCTGTTGAAGTAGAGTTATCTGAAGAACTTAGCAATAAGCATCCCACATTTTCAGTGAGCTTGATAAACCCATATACATCTAGTGATGCTGAAAGTTTTCCCTTGAGGAATAAAATTCCCCAAGCTATACCTCCCGTTGAGCCATCAGGCAGTAAGAAAATTACCAAAGTTCTCAAAGAAAGAAAATTGAGAACCAACAAAGTTAGGGAATACCTTGTTAGGTACAGTGACCCAGCTTGTGAAGATGAATGGTTGCCATAAAAAGACATACCTGAATCTACTAAACTTCTCAGAAGGTTCAGACACACTAGAAATAACAATATTAAGAAGTAATATTCTTTTTTTAAAGGGAGGTAATGTGAGCCTTAGAGGTATTTTCATATACCCAAAAGACCACAAAACATAAATTAAGACACAAATATAAATAAAATAAACTTATTTATATTATAAAAATAAAAATTGAAAAATAAATACAAATTTATATTTAAAAAATAAACTTTAATTATAATTTAAAAATAAAATTACAATGAAATTTAAAATTATGAAATTATATTTTTACTTGTAAAAATTAAGTAAAAATGAATGTTTAATAAAAATTGTGAAATTAAAATATATTTGGTAAAACGTTATATAAAAGATATTATAACTTCTTATCCAATAAATAAACATATAAAAATTATTTCACCATTTGATTTCTCATAAAAAATTAGGTGGTGTCACCTCTCAGTGAAATTTTTGTAACTCAACTCTAAATAAGCTTAAATTAAGTTTTTAGTATTTTCAATACAAAAATTGAAAATCCTCAAAACTTTAATTTAATTCACACCACATGTGGTGTTAACCATCAATTTTTGTGTTAAAATTGAGGTGTTGTGTTTAGCTTAGAAGTTATGAGGAATTGAAATGTCAAAATGTGCGCATGTATTACATAAGTGAGCTTTAATTTACATATGAGGTATCAATTATTACTGTATTGTACTGTGAAATTCAATTGAATTACATATGTAAATTACAAGTATAATACATGATGAGGAATTAAAGGAAAAAATAAATTTGGGGGGGAAAAGGAACTCTAGCTCTAAGGGGGAGCCAGACCCCCAAAATCGTTGCTGACTGGCGTGGGATGTCAAAATCCATGCAAAGGCTCATCACTTTTGGCCTGGAACTGAGTCACAGGGTCTGTGACTCAATTGATGATGAGGTTTTGGTACCAACCAGGGTGGTTTTAACTGCTGCCAAGAGGGTAAAACTACCCTTAAGTTAAAACAATGTTAATAAAAACAATTTCAACTGGTTTCTACGCCTCTTACACACATTCTGGCGTGTCTTGAAGGCTCTAGACCAGGTATTTCTATAGTAATGGCTGATTTAAGGGTCTAAAATGGCTAAAAATGCCTTAAACCAGCCCTTTTTTGGTCTAAACCAGGGTTCAATGATGCCATAATTGGCTTTTCTGTTTTCAGACTGTTTTCCATGACTGACAAGAGTAAATTTTACTTTTGGAGTAAGAAAATTGATGGCTATAAAAGAATGTCTTCTTTTCCCCACTTTTCTCTTCATGTTAGAATCTTTTCCTCTTATAATTAGTTTAAACACTGTTAAACCAATCAATAAAGGATTCCAACCACCATTTTTAGATCATTTCAATCCCTTTAATCACGTGAAAAAATAATTATAATCATTGTTTGTAACTCTTATCATCATTTTTACCTCTGAACCACCCCAAAAGTGAATTAAAGCTTCTTTCATCACTGTAAACTTTGTCACTTTGTTTCCAAATTCACTCTGGTCACTTTTGGGCGTGTTTTCTCTTTAAATGTTCTTTTTAAAGACTTTGTTCTTTAATTAATTTCTTTCAGTTCCTTGCTCAATTAATTCCAATTGAAATTTCTTTTGTAGCCTTAAATATCTCTTGTAGAGTATTTTTGGATAATCTTTTTATTGTTGGTAAAACAATAAATCTTTATAATATTATTGTTTTATACTAATAAAGTTATAAGAAATAAAGTTGGCGTGTTTTCTCTTAAAAATAATACTTCTTATTATTTTTATTGATTATTAGCTTATACAAATTTTGAGGACAGGAAAAGTACTTGATTTTTAATCAAAGTTTCATATCCACACCTTACAGTATCCCAGCGCATATCTTCATGAGAATATGTATGTAGCTTTTTCTGGCTGGCAAAGGTTCTGTATGGTCTCAAACAGGGTCACAGATGCTGGTAAAGGTATATTTCAGATATTTTTTTAAAAAACATATATTTCCTTCCAAGTCAATCTAGTTTCTGTCTTTTTATGAGAAATGGGTACCAATTTTTTGCTTTTATCCATGTGGATGATAAGGTCATAGGTAAAGAGAGATTGGTTATTAAGCCATTCAAAATGCAAAATAAGCCTCACTTATCAATGGAAAAGTTAGGAGAAGCAAGATAGATCTTATTAATAAATCTCATTCAAGAAAAAAATTTAATAACTATTGCACTCTCTCAAAATTCATACATCAAGGAAATACTACATCAGTATGGAATAGAATATTTCAATACAGTAACTACTACTATTATTCCTCACTTCAAACTAGTACCCTATTTCTCAACTAAAAGAAGACAGAATTCTGAAAATAGAAGTGCTGTTAGTCTTCTAAAACAATCTCAGCCTTTAGTCAACCAGATATATCTCTTTTCACAACTCTTAGAAAATCCCTTGACTGATCATGTTGGAGAATTCAAGAGTGTTCCAAGGTATTCACAAGAAGAATAAGGGAGCAATCCAATACTTTGAGGAATGAGAGTTTTTGAAAGTACTGAAGAACTCTCAGACTCTGATTGGGGCAGACAATTTGATGGAAAGTCTTCTTTCCATCAACGGCATTCTTTTTGAAGGACGTATTACTTGGATATTCAAAAAGCAACCCACAGTGGCTCTTTCAGAAACAGAGGCAGATCTTTATTTCATGTCTGATGTTTTCCAAGACTTAGCATGTATCAATTGATTATTAGCCAATTGTAAATTAAAACCAATAATGAAAATATTGGTTGATAATCAGGTGGCAATAGCAATGTTCTGGAACCCCCTTCATCATCAGCACAAGAATTAATTGACTCCAAAACAATATTCCAGAAGAAGAAGTGGAGTAAGACTACTTGACTAAAACAGAAATGTGGGCTGACCTATTTAGCAAAAGTTTAGCTCAAGTAAAAAATCAAGAATTTTTCAAAGTCATCAATTTAATTGCACATTCAAGCATGAGACCATGTAGAGAATAGCCCAATATATAAAGGGATAATCCTTGTGGAATCTAAAAGAATTCATAAATTTAATAATATCACCATTGACAATAGTTGGAGGCTTGTTATCAAGGTGAAAAGGTGACCTTTAGTAATACATCATTCAGACTCAGCACTTGGACCTTTTTCTGTTCATAAAATATTTTGTTTGTAACCAGCTACCTGAATTACCATTAGCTACCGTGATATGAGATTATTAAGACTACGATCACAAATAATATCCCTTGTACTATACATAGACATTGTATATCTCATATTGTTTTTTCCTTTTCCCTTCTTTTTTTGATTGTCCTTTCTTTTCTTTTTATTAATTTTATACTCAATATTTGTGCTTTAAACAGCTCAATAATATGTAGAAACACCTTTTAAGCAACATCTGTATCAATTCTTAAATAATTGATATTGAGGATCTGTCACAGCCATGGAGAAAGGAAGGGCAATTACAAATCAATGTTCATTTAAGATCTTCCAAAACCAAATCAAAAAGGGGGTTTCATGGAATATCCACCAAACACATTTTCAAATCTCAATAAAGTTCAATACAGGCCTTTCATCAATGCAAATTCAAATACCTGTATTGGATACACCAATACAATTGTCCATCTCAAATAAAACTTTGTCCATAATACTGCCCATTGTTTCTTAGGAATCACACTCCAGGATGGTATTTCTCACATATACCAGCCCCCTTTAACCCACCTGGGAGTTTTCCCCCAGTGAATTGAAATATTGGATTTATCATTAGTACTATTTTATTTCTCATTCAAGAGGTATTATATTATTAATTCTTAAGTCAGTCTTAGGCTTCCCTCACCTGTTAAGTAGAGTCCTGGTGGTCATATCCTAGTTGATCCTTTTCTCTTTTATGAACAGGTGAAAACAGTGATACAGGATTCTTTGCAGTTGTCTCTTCATTATTGCTTTTGTTTTATTTAATTTTTGTTAATTCCATTAGTCTATTCATTAGGAATTCTACTCTTTTATTGATTTCTCTTTTCCTTTGAGTATTCCTCTTTGAGCCATCCATAAGTTAGTCTGTTCACTAAGTTCCAGGCCCTCTTTACTTAGAAGAGCACCTCTTAAATTATCTTAATTAACTCACAATTTCTTATTTCTTTTCATTCATTTATATTCATTTCTCTCATATGCATTATGAATTCTCATCATTCTATTATTTCATGAAATTTTATGATTTATGACTCTCATTAATTTTCATCTTATTCATTCTATTATTACAAAAATTTACCTTTCTGACCATTTAACTCTATTTTCAATTCTGAATCAATTTCAAGTTTCTTTTTTGCTTGATATCCAGGTCTAATAAGGGTTTTAATCTTATTGTTTAATTGATTCAGAAATTCAGGATTTTGTTTTATTGGATTGGGTTTATTATTGATTAATTTCAAATTCTTCAAGAGAACCTATTTTATCTTCAAGAATTGATTTTGATTGACTGACTGATTTTGACTCCCCAAGATATCAAATTGATTCATGAAGATATTGATTTATTTAGTGAATTACTCAAGACACTGATTGTGGTTTTGAGGACATTTTTTGATTGATTTATTGATTAATTTAATTTTCCAAGACTTATTGATATTGATTTTGAATTGAATTGATAATTTAGTGAATTGATTGATTTATTCAAATTTATGTGATAATCCTCAACAAGCTTGATTCATTTATAAGATTTTGAATTTTTCACTTTCACTTCTAAAGATTTTTGCATTGGTTTAACCTCAAGACTGTTGATTTATTCCTCAAGTTCATACAGAATTCTCATTTTTCTTTTATTTGTTCAAGCCTAATTCTGTGCCTTTAAGTACCGTTAATTTAATTTCATTTCTATTCTCAAAATGCCAGTTCAGCATAGCCCCCAGCCAAGAATACCAGATCCTAAATAAATCACGCTGTTATCACTCCTACAGCAAGGGCTCCTCTTAGCTTCACACCATCAGTTCATCAACTGAGTGCAAATTTGGACAGAGGACCACCAATGCAAGTAGAAGAACCCTCCAGAAAAGGAGGTGTGAAGTCTAGAAGATCAAGATCATTCTCTGGCTTGTTGGGTGGCTACCCTTGCATTTCTCAAAGGCCTAGGAGCAGAGTGGAGGAAGCTGAAGATGAAGAGAGGGAGGAGTCTGTGGAAGAGAAAGAGTCTGAGGCGACTGAAGTGGCAGGTGCACCTGAAGCTCCTGAGGCTCCAAATCTAACCCTTTCTAATCAAACTCTTGTCTCTCAAGCCAAACCAAATCTTCTCAAGATGATGGAGAAAATGACTCAATTCATGGGAAAACTCACTAAATCAGTTTCTCAAAGGGAAAATTCAAGAGCCCCAGCCTTCAAGAATCCATCCATGAAGGCACTTTATTATTTTGATGGTACTCAAGCTCATAAATTGAGAGGGTTTATTCAATCCTGTCAGTTAATTTTTCATAATGACCCAGAAAACTTCTGCTATGAGAGGGAGAAGGTTCTTTACTCAAGCTCTTTTATCACTGGTAGGGCTAGAAAATGAATTGAGCCTTACCTCTCAAATAGCTCCAAAGAAGACCCATCTTATCTCCTCAATAACTGGAAGTTGTTTTAAAACCAGTCATTCATTCTGTTTGGTGATCCCAATGAATTCAGGAAATCTTAAAAAGAGCTGTACAGTTTCAGGATGAACAATAGTGTTCATGTCTCCTTGTACATACAGGATTCCAGAAGCTTAATGTCAATAATTGGAGATTGGGGGAAAGGGCTTATATTCATTTTTACAGAAGAGCCTTGAAATCAAGGCTATTGTACCAATTGGCTACTCACCCTGAAGATTTTAATAGCCTTCAAGAGCTCATGGACATTACTTTGGAGTTAGAAACCAGGTACCACAATAAGGACAAAAAATTAATTGGTTTTCAAAAGGAGAGGAGGATTAAAGAAGGCATATGCACTCATTTTGGTGGAAAGCACCAAATTGAAGAATGATTCAAGAGGCCTCAAAATAGGCCAGGGTCATCAAGAGGCTTCCATAGCAAGCAGGGAAAAGCCTGAGCTGGAATCATGATGTGTTTTATGGATTTCACTTGTTTTCTTCAAGAGCACAATTGTGCACTCTGAATTCTAATTCCAAGAAATCTTTAAAGTTTCTTATTTTCTCTCCTGTATCTGAGATTTTTGGTAGTATTCTCATTGATTCTGGTTCTAAAAACTCTTTTATTGCAAATAATTGTGTTCTTAAGTACTCATTGACCATTTCAGAGCCCCCTAAAAAGATTCCTCTTTTCATTTTGGACTCCAATAAATCCACTTCCTTTTTCATCACCCATTATATCAAGTGTGTTGTTTACTTTCCCTCATTCCAAAGCTTTGAATGGGACTTTTTTATCATAGATTCCCCCAAGGGAGAATACCTCATATTTGTATTTGATTTCCTTTAATATTTTGATCCCATTACTTATTGGGAAAATGGATTGATAACCTATTATTTTAGTCATAAGGATTCTAGTGGTATTATTTCTTCCACTAGTAATACCTTTTCCACTTCTGTAACCTGTTTTTCTCTGGTTGGTGAGCTTAAGACACCTCCCCTTCCTTCTTCTGTCCATATCCCTCCAATCAAGAGATTAAGTCTTCAAATGGATACAAGATGTTGCTACATCTTCACCTCATCTCTTTCAAGGGGATATGGACCTTCCTTATTTATCTTTTCATGTCTCCTTGGAGGAGCAGTGGGATGAAGAGGAAGAGACAGAAGAAATGTAAACTGTGTTGATGGTAGTCCCTCCTGCTTGTCAACAATATTTGGATGTATTCTCAAATCTGAAAGCAGAGAAACATCTTCCACACCACACCTGTGATCATTATATTTAGCTGGAGGGGTCTCTATCTACAGTTGTTGTTATCCACTCTTTATCAAATAATGAGTCAGAAACACTGTTGGCGTAAATTTCAGAGAATTTGGAGAAAGGTTTCATCAAGACAAGCTCCTCTTCAACAGGATCACCTGTCCTTTTTGTCCATAAAAAGTATGGTGACCTTTGTTTGTGTATTGACTACCACAAACTCAACACTATCACTAGGAAGACCAGGTATCCTGTTCCTCCAATGGAACAGCTCCTTACTGTCTTTAACAATTTCACAATCTTCTTCAATACAGATTTGTGTTGTGCTTATAATGTCCTGAGAATTGAAGAGGGGGATGAGCACTTAACTGACTTTAGAGCCAAATATGATAGTTATGAATTTTTGGTTATGCCATTTGGCTTTACAAATACTCCTTCTTCATTACAAAATCTTGTGAATGATATATTTTCAGATTTTTTGGATAATTCATCATAGTCTACTTAGATGATATTATGGTCTTTTACAGTTTGGGGAAGGAACATGTAAAACCTATGGTCTCTTTCCCCCAAAACCTGAGGGACAATAATCTGTTTTCTAAAGCCTCAATTGTGGAATACTTGAGCTATGTTGTTTCAAGTAATTTCCTCAAGATGGATTCTTCAAAGTTTCAGAAAATCCTCAATTGGCCTCAGCCCAAGAACATCAAGCCCCTCCAATCATTTCTTGGCTTTTCCAACTTTTATTTTTGTTTCATTGAAAATTATTCCAAAAAAATAACTTCTCTCACTTCCCTCCTTAAAAAGGATTCTCCCTTTATATTCAATGAGGAAGCTCTTAGTCAGTTTCAGATACTCAAAGATTTCACCACTTGTCCTATCCTTTCTCATTTCAATCCTTCTCTACCAACTATTGTAGAGACTGATGCTTCTGATTAGGCCTTGGGCTCTGTACTGAGTCAGGTTAATGACTCAGGAAAGAATCCCATTGCATTTGATAGTCACAAGCTTCTCTCAGCTGAGCTCAAGTATTAAATTCATGAAAATTAGCTCCTTGGCATAATTTGGGCTCTCAAGTGCTGCAGAGATTTTCTTCTTTCTCTTTCTCCTTCTTTTGAAGTCTTTACAGACCATTCTTCTCTTCAATATTTTATTTCTTCCAAAGTCCTTAATTGTTGTCAAGCCTGCTTCACTGAGATTCTTTCTGGTTTTGATTTCACTACCACTTACTTCCCAGGAAGGCTGGCCACTATACCAAATTCCTTATCACATCTTGACAATGTGTACCCAAAGATGGGGTGGATTTCATCTGCAAGAATCCTCAAATTTTTCATCCAGCTCTCAAGCAAGATGAAATTAAGGAATCAAGCTTCTTCTCAATAAAGGTAGAAATTTTTCCATATTTAGTTGACCAAATTCAAAAAGAAGTATAAAAAGACAAAGATTGTAAAGAAATACTCAAGAAACTAGAAAGAGGTGAATCAGTATCAGATTATTCTCTTGAACCTCAAGCCAAGTTATTCTGATTCAAATATAGACTGGTTATTCCAAGCAATTGTGAAATTCAATTGGATATTCTTCAAAAGCTTCATAATTCACCATTAGCTGGCCATCCTGGCCAGAAGCAGACCCTTAAGTTCATCAAGAGGGATTTTTATGGGGCTGGCATGAATCAAATATTCAAGGAATATGTGTCCTCATGTCAGCAATGTTCAAGAAACAAGAAAATTCACCATAATAGCCTTTAATTACTCAAACCTCTTCAAATTTTATATAATCTGTGGAATTAATTATCAATGGACTTTCTCACTCAATTTCCCCTGTCCAACAGCTTTGACTCAACTCTGGTAGTTGTGGACATATTCTCAAAAATGGCAATTTCTATTCCAGCATATTAAACAATTACTTCCCTGGACTTAGCTCAAATTTTCATCAGTAATGTCTTTTCCAAACATGGCTTTCCAATCAGTATTGTTAGCAATGTAGGCTCCTTATTTTTTTCATAATTATCAACCCAATTATGTCAAAAGCTCATAATATCAAGAGATACTTCAATGGCTTTTCACCCTGAAACAGATGGAAAGACGGAGAGGGTAAACCAGATTCCACAACAGTATCTTTGGATGTATGTAAGCTACCATGAAGATGACTGGCACATCTGTCTCCCTCTGGCAGAATTTTCCTACAATAATGCAGAACATTCGTCAACAAAACAATCACCATTTATGGAAGAAATCCATGCTTGGATTCAATTCACATTTCTCAAGACACACCTTCTGGAAAGTTATCAACAAAATTCCAATAAGTACAGCAAGTGGTTAAAGAAGAATTTTAGCCAGCAATAAAGTGTTATAAGAAGTATGCAGATAGAAATAGGACAATTATACCTGATTTCCAACCTGGAGACAGGGTGTGGCTAAATTCCACGAACATCAAGACAACAAGACCCACCAAGAAACTATCAAAAAGATGGTTGGGATACTTTGAAGCTCTGAAGAAGATTGGAAGCCATGAATGTTACCTCAAGTTTCCTCAACAATGGAATTCAGTTCACCCTGTCTTCCATGTTTCCTTATTAGAGCCAGTCAAGAAATAAAGTATCCCAAACTGACATCAATTTCCACCACCACAAGTAATAGTGTAAGAGTAAGAGGAATAGGGGGTATCTGCGGTTCTGTACTCAAAACTCAAAAGAGCTAAATTATGGTATCTTATAGAGTGGAAAGGATCCAGTGAAGACTCCAAAAAAGAAGCTTGGGAACCAGCTTCCAACCTGGTCAAGGATTTCCACACTTTTTATCCTGTGAAGCCTGGACCAAATACATCAAGAGTTTGATTTCATGGTGCTTGGTGGGGAGTAGAAGTTATGAAAGTAAGTTCCTCTCCTGCCATGAACATTTAAGTGGGTATTATACCCAAATTTTTTGTAAGAATCACCTTGGCCACTTTGTGAGCACTTGTAAATTCTTTGGAAAGATTCAGAAGGCCTTGAAACATTAATACCCTCAAATTGGGACTTCTATATGGCCAAATTACGTTTCTATTTAGTTCTTTTCTTCTTTATGCCATCAATCATAATTGAAAACATTCCTTACATCAAGTCATTTTATGGCAAAAGTCTTTCTGTTCTATTATGGTGCTTGATGGGGAGTGGAAGTTATGAAGCTAACTTGCATCTCTTGGCATGAATCTCTGAGTGTTTCTTCTTCTTTTAAAACACCTTGGCAACTCTGTTAGCACCAAATTCTTTATTTTATCTTTTCAGGAAAATTCATGGCCATAATGAAGCAAATCACCTCAAGAAGGACACCTCTCAGAAGTTTATCTATTTTCTCTCCTTTACTCTCTTTTTCTTTTCTTTATTTTATTTTAATTTTATCGTTCTTGTTTTTTATTTCTTATTTCAAAATAAGAATTCATTCCTCCCATATCTTTTATTGGTAGTTCAATTTATTTCAAAATAAAAGATCAAAAGTACTAGTAATAGTAAAGACCAACTATAGATAATCTTTATCAAAAGTTCTTCAGCAAGTTTCCTCAAGCTCTCAAAGACACCAGGACCATAAAGTACATAATTTGGGGACTCAAAGTGATTGGAGTCATATATGGAAGTCAGCTTTGAACTCATCTTCAAGGTCAAAATTCAAAGCCAAGACGTAGAAATTATGTACAAATCCAAGTCAGCAATTCATTTGTGGAAATTTACCCTCAAGGATTAGGTGAAGCAGAAGACATTATAAGAAAATATAAAGAAAAACTGCTTTATTAGAAAAATTGGTCCTTTTTATGCATTTATGAATTTTGTGCATTTTGCTCAAAACCACTTCATTTCATCTTTCCATCATCTACAGACTCTTCAAGCCTCAAAATTCAAGCATAGGCCATATTTTGCATTTGCAAATTTTTCTCATTTCTTCTAATTCTTCTTCAAAACCTTCAACATCTTCATTTTATTCAGAAATTCATCAAAAAATGCTAATTCATGCGTTTTGACACATTTTCACATTTTGGCCAAACTGCCCACAAAACCCCAGAAACATCAGGTTTTGGATAAAATTCTGTATTACCTGAGATCATCCAAAACCAAATAATTGGCCAATTCTGGCCCAATTTCAAGATGAAGAAAAATAGTCAAATTGCAGTGAATTCTTAGGACATAAAGCTGAATCACCCACTCAAATTCAGCCATGGGGACTCAAAATAAATTTAATGAAGAACACTGAAGATCAAAGTGAAAGGCAAAAAAAAGAAAATCACAAATAAGAGAAGGATCAAAGTCAAGCGAAGCAGAAGGACCTACAGGTGTATGAAGATGAAGGGGGAATTTGGGATTTTTAATTGATGAAAAGGAATATTTGAAGATGGAAATCAAGAAGTTGAGGGGGAGAAAATTGTGAGTTTTTATTTGACCTCATCAAGATTTACCTATGTTATGGTGCTCAGAGTGCACAACCTTCAAACAGGGGATAATTTCACAGCCATGGAGACAGGTAGGGGAATTACAAATCAATATTCATTGAAGATCTTCCAAAACCAAATCAGAAAGGGGGTTTCATGGAATATCCACCAAATACAGCTTCAAAGCTCAATACAGCTCAATACAGGCAAAACTCAAATACAGCACTCAGCAAATACAGGCCTGTACTCAATACAGGTGCAAATACCTGTATTGGATACACCAATACAGGTTTCCATCTCAAATACAACTTCTTCCAGCATACAGCCCATGGTTTCTCAGCACTCAGACTCCAGGATGGTATTTCTCACATATACCCACCCCCTTTCACTCCCCTGGGAGTTTTCCCACAGTTGATTAACATATTGGATTTATTATTAGTACTATTTTATTTCTCATCCAAGAGGTATTATACTATTAATTCTTAAGTCAGTCTTAGGCTTCCCTCACCTGCTCAGTAGATTCCTGGTAGTCATATCCTAGTTAATCCTTTTCTCTTTTAGGAACAGGTTGAAACAGTGATACATGATTATTTGTGGTTGGCTCTTTATTATTGCTTTTATTTTATTTCATTTTCCTTAATTCCATTACTCTATTCATTAGGAACTCTACTCTTTTATTGATTTCCCTTATCCTTTGAGTCTTCCTCTCTGAGCCCTCCATAGGTTAGTCTGTTCACTGAGTGCAAGGCCCTATTCAATTAGGAGAGCCTCTGTGATAGGATCTAATAATGAAGAAAACACATAACCTTTAATCATGATATATTTGCATCTTTCATCAATATGGCTTAAATAAATTCTTTATCAAAGCACTTTCATTTATTTTCACTAATTTGTTATAATATAAGGGAAATTATTCTTATATATGAGCGTATCTCAAAAAAATTGATAAAATCTATTCATAGAAGCAATAATTCAAAAAATTGAATAGTAATTAGAAAATTCCAATTATTTTTCCAAATACCCTTTTGTTTATTTGAACAGTTTAGTTCTATTTTATAAATGTCTCACTTGTACAATTGAATAATACTGATGATAGAGCTACATATTTTGAAAATAATCCTATTTATTAACTTCCAAAAAAAAAATTAAATTGAATTTTATTAATTAAAAGCAACAATTTTTACTTATTAGTTATTATACCATTATAAGTGGTGAGCTCTTGAAAGAAATTTAGCATAAAAATTCAAGTTCATTAAAAACAAAGTGTGTCTAAAATATTTTGTATTTAGAAATGAAATGACATTTTTGAATTTAGAAGGCTTAAAATTGATTTTAATCTTGGTATTTGGCCAAAATATAAGGAAGGAGTTTTTCCAAAAACAGTTAAAAATGATAAGTGCTTAATTGAAGCCCTCTTAATCAGGAGTGGAGTTTCTAAAGGTATATTTGTTATATTTAATTAAAATTAATTTTCTGAACTACAAAAGACTTATTCATCTCTGGTTTAATTTCTCTCCAAATTTTTACAATTGATTATATCTATATGGTTGTTAATTCAAAATTTTGATTCTTTCAAATTTATTAACTTCAATATGAGCTTGCAATTTTTATATTTATTTGGATTTTTCTTTGCCAAAGAATATTTCTGCTTAACTTATGTCTCTTGTTAGTCTCAAACTATAAAATGAAATCATAGAATATAATAGTGTCCACCAGGATATAATTAGTAAGAGATAAAGACTAAGAGTATTATCTTTTTTGAGACTTATTTGAAGAATTTTTAGTAACATCAATAATCCTCTTTGAGAGAAAAATGATGGGGTAATTGGCTTGGAATATTTTAAAATTTGTTTTTGATTTGGACAATCATTTGAGTTAAGAATTAATCAAATTTTAATCTTGAGGATTGATACAATATTCATTATGGTATTCTGAGCTTGGTAAATAAATTTGTGTCAGTTGGCATTTTTTTACAAAGGAAAGTAGGATAAAAGAAGCTTTAACAATATAAATATCTTTCATGTTCCTTAGGGAATGATAATTTATCCTTAGTCCTTTGTTGAGAGAAGTTAATTCAAGCTCCCTTATTTTCCTTATGAAAGCAAAAGTAAAACTTAGTAGGAAATGAGGCAGGTTTAATTATGTAAAATTAGTAGGCTATTATTCCTTTTTTTAATATGTTAATGTCCTGAAGATAAAAAATAAGATTAAAAAATATATTCACGTGCAGTAAAGGTTTTTAAGAATTTTGAATCTATTGGGTGGAATATAGTAAATTAGGATCTTTTTTTTGAAATATAAGAGTTCCTACTGCATATCTGTGAGCCTTGAGGTATATTTTACATACCCAAACAGGCCACAATTTTCTTTAAAATAAATTCTGAACTATGAAAAACCCATAGGTCATGCATTTATTCCAAATTCATCATTTTTCATTTGAGAAAAGATGAATAGCTTTTTTGTGAGTAAGTAAATCCTTTTTTTAAGGCCAGATTTGAATTCTACACAAAACCTCACCCAGGGTAGCTCCATAGAGTGAGTAAGCTTAAATTAACTGTATGAGGTGGTAATATGGAAAATACTTCAACACGACATCATCAATATCACATAAAAGAATTGTAAAAAATTTTGTTTTTCTCAATTTCATGCCAAAATAATGGGAATGTAAGAAATACCATGTTACGTGTACATTGAAAATAGTGTTATGCATGTCTGTGGCACTTAAAATTATGGTATTCTTACATAATGCTTTGGTACACCCATAGTGGATATCAGCATTGAAGCTTCAATTGCTATTTTTGACCTGAAAATAGCTAAGGGGGACAAAATCAAAGAGAGCCAGGGTACCCCACTTCTGAGGCCTCTGAGGTGTGGATAGCTTTAAAGCTTGGATCCATGGATAATCATGGCCCAATTACTATACTAAACACTTTTGGGAACTTGGTTACCAAGCTAAACTCTCATTAAATTATAAGAAAATTCACCAATAAGCTGCTATTTTGATGTGAAAAGGAGGTAAAGAGCCACTTAGACTCCTGTAACCATGTCAATTACTCATGATTTTCCATGTATAAGCTGTAAAAGAGTAATTAAAACCCTTTTTGGACTAGTATCCATTGATTTACCTCATAGAAACCAGCTATATTGTGCTATTTGCAATTCTACATAGAAATGAGGGAAAAACTTCAAAAATTCATAAAAAGTACAATTATTAATTAATATTTCTGAAACTTCCAGTACCAATTGAGAATGGGATGAATCATATATAAACCAAAAATAATCATGGCTTTATAAGTAAAATTCAAAGTTTTATTACAGTCCATTTTCAATGATTCCATGTGAAACACTGAATCTTCAAAAATTCACGGAAAATACAACCTGTGATTAAATTTCCAATAAAATTGATAACCTTGAAGAAGAAATTCTCACTTTGAAATGAAAAAATATTCACAGTTGTTACTCCTTTTATTCTTAACCATAAATGGGTTGGTAATCGCATAATAGCATTAATTAACTAATTATGATAATCTTATGTGACAACAGATGATTCAATCAATAATTCAAAAAAGGATTATTGTTTTCTCACTCACTGGTTTTTAAGTTTTCTCAATTGCATTCCTATTTTAGCTGTTTTTGACTTAAAAGAGGCCTCCTCTTGCTGTTTTTTCCAAATCATCTTATTATCCAATTATCTCTCTTTGTTACCAACAAATAAGTATTAGTTAAATCTTCTCTTGATTGTTTTGAAATCTTTCAAAATCAATCAGAAAGTTGTGAAATCATAGAAATAAACTATATATTGTTGTAATACTGCTATAAATCAATTTTGATCCTTTAAATCTACAATTTATCTGTCAAATCTCTGTACCAATCTCTTTCCAAGGTTCATTTGAGTATTAGTGAGTGATTTATTATTAATTCTTAAAATTGTTTCTCTAGTAGTAGTTTTTTTTAAGAATTATATCTATAATTATTCTTGCAAAAGATAATTATATATTAAAATAATTTTATCATTTTAAACAAAGAAGTTTTTATATTAAATACTTCTTGTAGACAATTACTTCTTACTGTTATAATAACTAGAGTGTATAGCAAGTAAAAGAGATAATTAACTAATTAATTATTCAATTGTGGTTATAATAATTTTTATTATTATATTTCATAAGAACAGTCATAGTACTGATAATTAATAGTTATATTATCAACAGTTTCATAGATATATCTTACAATATCAATCATGATAAAAAGCTTCTATTGTGATTGAATCCTCTGTTTTTAAAAACTCAAAATAATTGTGACTCCCAATTTTCAAAGTAAAAAATAACAGATAAAAAGAATAGAATATTATAATAAGGCATTTCCCTTTTTGGAAAACTCTTGATCTGTTTCAATTTCATGAGGAACTTCAAGAGTGGTTTCCAAATATTCAAGAGGTGATTCTATATATTCTCTCAACTGTCATTTGCCTTTAGTTGAGTAGACAATAAAAATTCTAGGAAAAGAAGAAAGTGAAATACCTCTTTCACTTGAGTTTTGTGACTGATCCACTGATGATTACAAGTTTTTGGACAAGAAATATTGAAATATATATGTGTTTTATGCTTGAAAATATAGTAATATTATCAAATTACTACATGAAAAGAAATTACTAAAAGGAAGAAGGTGATAGGAGATGAGGAATGAGGATACTTTGATTTGAAGTGATATTCAAAAAGGTATTTCCAGAGTATAAGCTTTTCCTTCATCTTCCAAGTTGTTGGTTTGGTTTTTTAAGAAGTTTGTGTAATATAGAACTATCAAGCAGCTTCTTTAAGGTGAATGATTCAATTGATTTTATATAAACTATCTTTAAATATTTAAAATCTGGCTTGGAATATGGCCAAATAAATATAGCAAGTCAGAACCCAGTATGCAGAAAGTTGAAAGCTGGGTTGGACCTGCTACCCCTGCTGGAAGGGGTAGTATTTTTTTATGGTGAATTAGTTTAAATACCTATAAGCCAATCATAAAGGAGTCCAAAACCAATTCTTGAATTATTTTGGAAAATCTTACCATATTAAAAAATAACTATAGTCATTTTGACCCTTGAAACACCCCAAAAGTTATTTAATACAGATTTGTTGCTAAGCTTTTATATTCACTTTCTCAGTCAGTTTATATATTCACTCTTATTACTTGTGAGTATCACATGGTGAAATGTGATCCTTGAGTTGGCAGTATTAACCAGTCATTCAACCAGTTTAATAGCCTCTCACTCCTGGAATTCGGCGGACGTACTCCTGGATACGTTAAGCTGACGCATGCATGGGGATATACATGCGTCCAACTGCGTCTTAGGGTTGACGTGGAACAGCCTGCCACCTGCTAATGTTGTACTTTTCTTTTATCTCCTATCCACCTAATTTTTATCTTTTTTTTAATCAAGCTACTGATTTTCTTAACTTTTTTTTTCAATAGACTCGTAATGGAATTTTGCTTGTGTCCAAATTGCAGGAAACATTCTGTTACTACTGCTGATGGTCAAACTCGCCATGGACTTTTTGTTCACCCCAGCACACAAAGAAGACATTGGGCCATGGAATCAGCAAAACAGGACCTGTCTTTCAGGAACGAGTTTGCCCCTCAGCATTTTCTAAATGAAATTGAAAAAATTCCCATGCCTCACTCACAAGACGATGAAGAATCAAATAGCAATGGTGAAGATCATGAACAAAACACCCATGTTACACTTAACTCAAAAATCATTTGTACGTTTTTGTGGTTTTATTTCTATATGATACTAGCAGATGACTGATTTTGAATGTATCTTAGTTCTCATTTTCTATTTTCTAATGTGGCTGTATCTTTCTTGCCGACTTAGCCAAGAAAACTGCCGCAAAGCAAGAGAGATGCTTATTAATATCATTCATCGTTTCACTCATGAAGGACTCCCCAATGACACTCTCTTATCCAACGTTCCAAATGCTATTTGTACCATTTCCAAACAATTGAAACTTGAATTTCCATTTGAACAGCATGTGTGTTGTCCACACTGCTACTCACTTTACGAAATTGAAGATGCACCCAAATATTGTACATATAAGCCTACCATCTCCAGCAAGCCTTGCAACACTGAAATTCTCAATACATTTAAAGTATATCCCCTTCCACATCTCCAACTTTCCCCCAAAAAAACTCCTACCCTGACAAATCAAGGTCAAAAACTTGGTGAAATTCGTTTGAAGGGCCAAAAACCTCACCGTATTCCTCAAGCAAGATTCTTTTCTCAATCAGTACGTGAATGGATCAAATGGTTCCTCAATATTCCAGGAATCAAACAAGGCATTGAAGATTGGGCATATGAATTATCCACCCAGCCCCTCAAAGCATAACTGTTTGCGATGTAGCACAAGGTAGTGTCTGGAAAGACCTTTTTTTGCCACCATCAGCCAATCATCCTCTTGAGCTATGACTCAGTCTTTTTGTAGACTGGTTCAACCCAAAGGGAAACAAAATTTCAGGTAAGCAGACATCAATGGGAACTTTAGTCCTTCATTGTCTTAACCTTTGACCACGAGAACGATTTCAACAGCAACATTCTTGTCTAGCTGGAGTGATACCTTCACCAAACCAGCCAGACATGGTCACCATCAACAACGTCTTGAAACCACTCATTGACAAGCTAATTGAACTAAATTTTGGTGTCAAGATTATCACATCAAACCATCCATGTGGACGATATGTAGTTGTAAAGTTGGTAGGCCTGATTGGCGATATCGTAGCAATTCATAAAGCTGGGGGATTTATGTCCCATTCTGCTAAATACTTTTGCTCTTGGTGTGAACTGAAGGACATTGAGAGAACTCACTTGAAGCTCGGCAAGCCATGCAAACGGAGTGCAGTTTTGAGTGCTTCTAGGAGATGGCAAGAAGCAAGTTCCACGACTACACAACAACGCCTGGCACAATACTGTGGAATTTGATGGTCAGAAATCAATTGCTTACCATATTGGGACCCTGTCAAAAACATTTGTCTAGGTGTTCTTCATAACTGGTATGAAGGCGTTTTACAGCATCATTTTTGTTATTGATGGGGCTTTGATACAGCAATCATCAAAAAAGAGAAACATCAACCAGGTATATCAGGATATGAATCCGATGAACTGATGGAGAACTGCACTCAATCCAAAAATGAAGATAGCTTGACAATCAGTGGTTATCTTTCTCAGGAGGTAATTAATAAGCTCAAAAAACAATTGAGCAAAGTTGTAGTTCCGAAAGGAGTTTGTCATATACCAGGTGGGATAGGTACAGCGCGAAATGGCAAACTGAAAGGAAATGAATGGTCTGTCTTATTCAATATTTACCTACCATTGACAGTTTTGGATGTCTTTTGGGATCTTGGCCCAAAGAATCACTTGGTTCGTATCAACATTGGTGCACTGATTCAATGCATCAAAATTGTTGGAGCCCAATGGGTCACTGAAGACAATGGGCAATTATTCCGTAAGGCTTACAACACATATCAGAACACCTCAAAGGCACTTTTCCCAAATTGCCGAACACTTCCCAATCACCATTATGCCATGCACATTCCTGAACAGCTATCACAATGGGGCCCTCTCAATGGGATATCAGAGTATGGTGGCGAAAGGTTGGTCGGAATACTCCAAAAGATAAAAACAAATTCACTTCAAGGTATGCATTGAAAAACTATTCACTACGTTTTGCAATAGTATGTGACAATGTTTTGTTTTTGCAGGGGCTACTGAAGAGACTATGATTAAGAAATTTGGTCAATTGCAAAGGCTTCAGCAAATCAACCCACAATTAAATCTAATCAAAACAATGAAAACAAAATCACCAATAGTTAATAGGAAGGCACTAGATGATGAATCATACTCAAATCTTTTGCAACACCTTCAAAAGGAACAGCCTCACTTGCGTGATTATCGCAAAATTCCACATCCGCCTCAGTCAGTTGTGGTAAGAAATTATGCAACTGAACACCTTTATCTATCATGGCGGTTTGGCATTATCCTCTCAAGGCGACCCCCCAATAACCTCATTTATAGTAAGAAAGGTGAGAAAGGTATTCAATTTGGATGGATTTCTCATATTCTTGATTTAGGAAATGAAGATATCCATGAAGGACCAATTGCAATGGTCCATTGGCTTCACTCAGTCAAAAAGTGCGAAGAAGGTTTTGAAGGAGTGGAGGAATTTTTGAATCAATGGGGTGTCCAACATCTCAAGAAAACATATTCATTTGGATTTGTGTCAGTGGCAGATATCTGTGGTCTTGGAGCATATATAGACATGCCTGCGTGGTCTTTGGGATGCAAAAATATCACGCTTTTAGCTTGTCCGATTGACAAATTAGTTGGACTAGAGCAATTTGAATAGGTTTTTTTTCTCTTCTTACGCTGTAACTATCCTCAACACAAATTGCTCTTTTTTGCATTACTAGTCAAATCCAATATTTCTTATAATTTTTAAGACTTTCATTTTCCAAATAACATCTTTTGGAGCTCACCTGCATACTCAAACAGTTCAAAACAAAATTTATCAAGGGCAGCAAGATTTACCAACAAACATAATCAACCATTTGAAATGCATCAAACCATTGTAAAATGAAACTATCATAATTGTTTTTTTTCAGCTCTTTTCAAGCACAAAATCAAACACAACACACTAAGGTACAGTAAAATCCAAGAGATCTAGATATCTAAACTTAAACATCATCATACTAAAAAGAATCATAGCGTGTTTTTTTTAATTCTTCTGAATCATTTTTTTGAATTCAATCAAGCAGTGACAAATTATAAAAGTGCAAAAATGGATCTATATAACCCCGTCAATAGCTACCTCATCGACATTTTGGCTTGTTTCAACTCTATTAACAATTCTTTATTAAAGCCTCACCAATGTCTACCAGGAGCTCCATTCATTTGGAATGCTTAAGAAGCTTTGCTGAGATTGCTGGGGTGTATCGTCATCTTCACAATCTTCCATTTCTATATCTTCAGAGGAATCATTGGGTGTTTCCATGTGAGTGTTTCCCTGTTTGCTTTCTTCATTGTTTTTGTCTTCAAATTCCTCAGCTGCGATATCTTCAAGCTCATAGCTTTCGTCATTTGTATTTGAATCAACATCCAAATCATCATCATTTTCTATCACATGTGAAATATTGTAGGGCTCAATTATTTGATCCCAGTATTTCTGTGTGAATCGCTTATCACTCAGCCTCTCATCAGGGTGTTGTTTTCCCAAGAGACATTTTGATGCATCTGGAAAAAAGGCAACTTGATATACATCAGCAAACTGGCTTTTTTGACCTGCTGTCCGATTATTAAACCAATCAGGATCGTAGAAATCTAATGGGAGTTGATTAGGGACTGTTTTGCTGATTGATCCTTCTCCAGGTGCTGGGAGATGGTGTTCACGTCTTTGGCTACGCTTGCCACTAGCTTCTTCAGCTTTTGAGATTTCTTCATCAACCTTGCGAAATAAAACATTTGCATTTTTGGACCGACATTTGATTTGTTTTATGGTATATAGATTTTTAATTGGGTCATATTCATCCTCACTGTGAGCATCAGTATTTGCCAAAATTTTCAAATACTGTTTTGGAAAATTTTCAGCAACACCAAATTTGTAGCAAAGAGTTTTGAGCTGACATGATACAAGTCAGCTGTGTAAGCTAATCTTGACTTTTTCAAATAAATGTTTTACTAACCCTGAGTCTATATCGTAAAACAGCTTTTCGTCCTTCATCCTTTAGATGCTTTCCAGATTCTTTGGCCTCTTTTTTGTATCTTTGGGTCATGTACCAGTGAACATAGTGGTTGTAAACCTTAGTAAGTAGCTGGATATTTTCTAGAAAGCTGAAATTTACGTTCATGTATTCGTATGCTCCACTGATAGAAATTTGACGAAACGTTTGTATTGCATGGATTCTACAGGCTTCATTGTAGAGGGTATCACTTGCATTGTTGAGATCTGGTCCACATCAACAAATTCCAAGTCTAGCAAGCAGGAAAATAATGTACTTCAGTGCAAAGTCACTGATATGAACAATGGAGTTTCCAATTTTCTTTTTTCCTGGCTTTGTCCCCTGTAATGTAACTATTTGGTCCAATGGCACCAAGGGTTGTGTGTTTGGGTTTTCGGATTGGGCCTCAATATCACTCAAGAAAGAAAAACAACAATTGAATTCCTTCAACATGGAGTAATCTGGCAATATAGGTATGGAATGTTGGTAGATAAGTCCCCACAGAATCTTGATGTGTTCGTAGAAAGCTTTCTAGGATCATAAAACATAGCACTTGAGTAAAAGATTGTAACTAATTTGTAGCTAATGCAAACTGCATACCTTTGTAGGCTGAAATGCTTCAGGTATTTCGCTATTTAAAAGCTGGTGGGGGCTTCTCTTGTGAGGTGGAGTAGAAGTTTGCTGCTTGAAGATTTTGCTATGTGTATGTGGTGATTTGTTATTCATAATCTTACTGTTGACTGATGTATGGGAAGAGTTATTTTTTGGTTGTTCAGGTTGATTCCAATTTTTGGTTGAAGAAACTTGTTTAAGTTCTTTACGTTTATCTTTGGATTTGTTTGAGAATATTTTTTTTGGATTTATTTTGATTGTGGAGATTAAGCTTTGTAAGTAGGGCTGCAAATTCTTGATCGTGGCTGTCTATTTTTGCTTCAAGTTTTCTGATGTGTTCGCTCTGGTCATTTACTATTTGAAGTAAATTGTGATCACTTGATGATTGAAAATTATTTGGGAAATTTCTATTATAGTCGCCAAAATTCATAGGTGATGTTAATGAGAAGATGAATTGAACGTGGAGGTGGAGAAGGTTGCAAAACAAGCAAATCAGTTGTTGGCTGTGTTGAAAAAAATTGATAATATATGAATGAAAAAAAGTAATAAATGTAGAAGCCAATATAATAGAGGGATTTTAGAGGAGTGAGAGTAACCCATGCAAGTGAGAAAGCTAAAGTAATAAAGAAACAAAAGAAGAATAATTGAATTAGTGAAGGCATGTAAAGAAGGAAATCTGGAGATGAGAAAATAAGGTGAAAAAGAGCAAGTGGATGAGAGGAAGAGACTTTTTAGATTTTTTCAAGAAAATTCAAACACCAAATCAAAACCAAACATGAGCAAGATTGGTGATCTCAACAAAGGGGTGGAAAATAATTTCATTTGTAAGGGGCAAAGGTTTGCACTGACCCTCATTTTTTTCGCATAAGTCCTTTTATATGCACTTTTGTAAGATTTTCATTTCCATTGTATGACATATGAGGCTCATGCATTACCAATATTCTTGTCCTTTCATGTGTGTTTGAGCTGTTGAGGCAGTGTGTTAATTGACAATAATAAATATTATTTTCTTTATTATCCAAATTTTGTTATTTTGGAGTTACTAAAGAAGGGGAAATTATACTGTAATTCACGTGACGTGTGAAAAATGTTGCATACGTCAGAGTGACGTACGACTCCGTACGTCAACCAAATTCCGGCAGTGTTTTTGGCAAGAGTTCCCTTTTCTGATGTCTGGAAGACAGCATTGTGACAATAAACCAGTTACCAATGTCATGGGTTTGGTTCTGGTTGGAGACAAGGAGAGGTCTCAATCTAACAACCAGAAATCACTGGGTTTCCTGCTCCATTGGCATACAAGGGTTCCTTTTATGCTCCTGTTATTTCTAATGTAGCTCCATGAGGAGGACATGGGTAATATCATCAGTTCCATGCACTTTGGGATGCAGTGCTCTAAACCCGGGGGTACTGTCACATGGTGGAATGTGATCTACAACTTGCCGGTATTAACTGGTCTTTCAACCAGTTTAATAGCCTTTTTGGAAAGAGTTCCCTTTGCTGAGGTCTGGCAGACAGCATTGTGACATTGAGCATGCTTTCCCTTTAAAAATATTCTTAGAGATTCTGTTATCATATTAACTTCTTTAAGCACTTTTTTTAATTAATCCAAAGGAATCATTCTTGTAGAGATTATTTTTTAGTCTTGAGTTGCTCTTGTAGAGTATTTTTGAATATATATTTATGCCATAAATGAATTTAAAAACAAAGATTTTGTTTTTTTTTCTTTTAAAACTCTCAAAATCAATATTTTCAGTTGATTTTACTTTCTCCAAATTTTGAGAATAGAAAAGTCTTTGATTTTTTTAATCAAAGTTTCATGTTCACACCTTACAATGTAGATCTTTTGAAGGCCTACATTTTGAGAAATTTTTGAGCTTTGTATATTGAAATTGATAATTTTTTCCCTTGGGATAGTAGCAGTCTGTGACCTTGTGCTACATGCATAGCTCTAAAAAACCATTCAAAAGGGTATGAAGCAGCTAGAATTGATGGCACACATGTGATGAAGCATTTCAATATTATGAAAAGCTACAACCACTGGTTAAAACATCTGGTGTGGGAGGAAATGAAAGTCTTTACCCTGATCCAAACCACCAGTGGGATGGTTTACACCCATAAGTGAACATTTTGAATGAAAATTTTCAATTTGAAGATGTGTCAAGAGGAAAAACCTTCTCACAACCAGAAAAGAGCTGAAGGGTGACTCTTGTTTCATCAAATGAAGGATTTGGTCTTATGAGCCTGAGTTAAACCATCAGAAATAATAGTGATCATCATGAGGGAGTCAGCTGACTTTTTACTTTTAGATGTGCTGAGCTTTTGAGTGTTAAAATTCCTTGGTGATTTGGCTGGTTGGAAGCTTATTTTAGTCTGAAACGCAGGAAATGCCCAAAAGATTACTGGAAGCCAGAGGAACTCCCCACGCAGCGCATTGCGCCCACATCGATAGCAGGATCCATCCAGAGTCACGCTGGACGTCAAATTATCTCAATTTATCTGATTTTTTCATTTGTGCCTGTGGGAGGAAGCATTCTTGCCTCATCGACTTGTCTTTCAATCATGGCCACTTCCAAATCGATCCTTCGTCCACTCACGATACCTCGTGCATTCAGACAATCAACTCAAGTTGATGGCAAGCTCACTGACCAGTTGCCCGCAGGCTGGTCTATTAACGATAAGGACGAAATTCTTAATGAAGAAGGGCTGGTGATAGTGGACATCCAAGAAGAGCTAGACCCCGATCTTTCACCTGTTCCATCCCTAACAGTCTCCACATCACTTACTCGGAACAGAGAGGCCGCCTCAAAGCGAGATGCCATCGTTGTATCAGATTCAGATTCTGGAGCTCGACAGCTTCCAAAGGATATTTGCGATATACTTGATGCCCTTGAACTCGAAGAACAAGCCATGCAGAGGGATCTAAAACAGCAAGACGATAACCTGGATGAGTCCATCGACGAATCTTTAGAGCAAGACGAGTTTGTTACGCCTTCGGAATTAGAGCAAGAATTTGCTAAAACTTTGGATCCCCAGTCATCCTCTCTAAAACACTCTTCAGAATCTCAGAATGACTTAAAAGAATGGGGAAAGTCTGGCTTAGATGGTCTCAAAGATATCTTTCAAGCTTCCTCTCGGCAATCTGATCCCAACCAATTCTCCAGTTCCATCACCCTTGAGACGCCATCTACATCCAAACCTGATCCTCAAGCTCATGCAATGCCTCCTCCTCTCCCCCATGAAGCCGACAATAACCCAAAGAAGTCAGTCCGGTTTGCACCTGAAACTTTTTCATCTCAATCCAGTCCCTCAACAACACCATTCAACCCTCACTCGCCCATTACTCAAAACAAAAAACTCTCTCAAGGCGTAATGCTGCCTGACGTCATTGAACGTCCCCCTTCTTCCCCACCTTCAGTTGTCCCTCCCCTGAAAAACCCCATGCAAGCCGACGGAATCAACGGAAGAAATGCTCATTTAAACCATAGGCTGGCTTCTTTATTACCACGCTCTTATATGACCACACAAAATATTAATTCTGCGCAAAATGCCTCTTCTGATACAGCTCAGGAGGATGACTCAGACCAAGAACTATATGACTCACAAGAGGATTTGGATAGCAATGATGACGAATCGGCAGTATGGTCCAATTATAACGATGATTCAGAGGAAGATGGCTCGAGTTGGCCTCCCAAAGATATTGATATTCAGACAGCTTTAGATTGGCGCCAGATCGCATTGGAATATCACACCAAACGACAAGGCTTAGGGCTCGGTCAAGGGACAGGTCCATTAGGTGGCGATCATGCCCCTATGGACCCTGATGAGCCAGAATGGGTACCGATGGACACTAGAGTTCAGGCTGATGGTATTCCAAGACAATCTGATGGCCTCAGCAGGTTTAGAACAGGCAGAGCTGCCAATCGAGCCGGCTTAGTTTCAACTGGCCCGAATGCTGAAAGAGTAGTAAATGGCAAATTGTTTGGTACGATGCCAATTATCGATGGACCAAGTCCAACAGCCGGACCTGCAATTTATCAGATACCAGGTCGAAGCGCACAATCTACTGAATTGGACGAAGATTTGTCACAGGCTGAACTTGAGCTACTCATGTCTAGATTGGAGGTTTTAGGCATGGATGAGGAAAAAAGAATTGCTGCCGAGCAAACCGGCACTGCACTTATGGATCTAATGGAAAAAGTTCGAAAAGGTCAAGTAATACTTGATGAACAAAGCCAAGAATTGCTGCCCAACACATCTTGCGGCTCAACTACCCTCCCGACTTTGTTGCAAGCATATCCAAACTGTTCCTCTTTACCGCAGGATGAACCCCCACAAATTAAAACCGCTTCAAAGATTCACCGAAAGTCGGTTGCTCAACATTTCTCTCACAATAATGCAAACCAGACTGATCAATCAGCAGCCTTAGCCTCGTGAGTTTTCTTCCTTTTTTTCTGTTTGAAATTTTCTGCTTATTTATAAACCTCCGCGCAGATCGATTTTAAAAAATACCCAGAAACAAAACAACGAAATTCTGCTTTCTACTTGTGAAGCCATTCCGGTCACCCAGACGAACAAAAAACTTTCTAGATTTAAGGCTTCAAAATTGTCTGCTAGTAAAGCTAGTTAAAACAATTTTTTTTCGGATGGTTAAGGAGTTATACCCTAAACAAAGAGAACTGCCTTGTACATATTACTAATGCAAAAGCTTTAACCGCAACATAGTTGCTTCAAAGCATAATTGGTAAGAGTTCCGCCAACACTTTTTCAACTGGATGAAGCATTTATATTGTTTTGTTTGGTCAGCTATTGATGTAACTTGTAGGAATTCAACAATAATAAATCGCACTAGTCACCATCATCATTAAATGAATTGTTAAGATTTAAAGTTCAAGCTCACAGCCTACTGACTTTTGGCCCTTTAAAACTGCATCGGGATCAATAAAATCATTTAGAGGTATATGAGGCGTAAAAAATCAATTAGAGTGTAAGGAATGCCGCCATTAGAAATTCGACTTATGCGTTATGTTGGCTTTTCTGCCAAAGGTGTCCGAGGATGTTGAAAGTATTTCCAATTTTTTTGATCTGTTTTCAGTTATGAACATACATGAGGAGTATCTTTCTTTTGCTTCTCACGTAAGGTCTGCTGCAAGCTCGACTAAATCACTCTTGCCACAAACAAGAAAATAATCAGAAACTTTTATGGTTTTAAATTCCACAGAACAATCAAAGTCAAATTTCAAACCGATCCAAACTATTGACAGTTACGTGATTGTTGCATGTGTCCTGTGATTAAATTTCGAACTATAATTGTCAGCGACGCCTCTTTGTAAAAATCAACTTTAAGAAAACAATCCACTAAAGAAACTTTTTTATATAATAAATATTTATTCAATTGTTAGCGAATCCCTCTCGGCAATCTACTGGTTCAGTCCTTTAACTGCCTTACCCGACCACTGCAAACCTGGTGATCCCAATTTTTTGATTTTGCCCTCAAAAGGCTTTGGTTTGGAATCTTAGATTTCTTTTTGCCTTTTTTGTGAGTTTTTAATAAAAAAGCATAATCAACCACATCTAAGCTCTTTTTTTAGGTGCTTTTTTATTTAGCAAAAGTACTCTGGTGCGGTTACATAAATTCTCAAAACACTCATCACACCTGGATCTGTGGCCTGATGCCTCTAATGTGCAGGGGATATTCTTCTATTGCGTTTGAGCACTTTGGAGATTGTGAAATTCTGTTTTTTTTTTTTTTTGATATTTCAGCTCTTCCAAAATAATCATATCTATCAAAAGCAATTTATTTTATGCTAAACAATCTTCATAATCACTTGAAGAAAAAATGTGTTATAAAAATCATTTTAACTGAATTCTTCCCAAAAACAAATGTCCAGTTCATCAATAAAATCTTTAAAACAACTAACTTTGGAATAATAATTTATGTAATATAAATCAAATTGAGATATTTTATTTTAAGTTTGATATTTTTTTATATGATTTTAAAATAGTAGTGAATTAATTTCAAATAGTCAGAAAAAGTCATTTAATTAAATAAAAGGGATTTAAATCAATATCATTATAACTGAAATTTCTTAATAGAATTATTTAGACTGGAAAAAATTCTTTTGAATTAATATTGATGTATTAATTTTTCTTTTTCAGAAAAATAAAAAAAATATTAGGGGGTGTCAAATATAAGAAATCCCAAGTTAGAAATCCTGAATTTTTTTCCTCAAAACCCACATTTAATTTCTGAGATTTCAGAATTCCCACACCCCTAAATGCAAGGTATTTTAAACATCAAAAAACCCGTATTTTTAAGGACAAATCCTGAGTTTACATACCTCAAATCCAGGCCTTTTGTATACACATCCATCCAAAAAAATCATGAAGTGCATTGTAATTTGCATAATGAAATTGAGATATAGCTTTCAGAATTTCAGGAAGATCAGTTTATTACCTTTTAGTATATCACACTCCTCTTGTCTCCATCTTGATTCCAAAGACTTCAGCAATAATACCATTACTTTGTGAATTGAATTCTTTGAAGTTTGTCAGATTCTTACCTAGAAAGTCACATCTCACTATTACAACATCTCAACACCCAAAGATATATTGTTCCCCCAAAAATGATCCCCTTGGCCTATAGATATACCTCAGGAGATTTGGTCAACTTATCCGGTGAAAAATTAAAACAGCTATGCCATACTACAAATGAATCATTCCATTGGTTGCTATTGATGATTCAAGATCATGCAATTTTTAAAAATTCGTCAAGATACAAGAAGCAGGATCCAGCCATTCAACTGGCTGAAGCATTGTCCTGATTAAGATCCAATGGAAATGGGGAATCATTGGGTAAGCTTGGGATTCTATTTGGTGTTAGTCATGGGGAAATTTTACTTTATACTCAGAGGATCATAAAGTTTTTGGTCAAGTTTGAAAAGGATTAAGTAGTGATGTAATCAAGTGATTTTTTATACTTCATGTTGAATGTTCAGGCTCACTTCATGACTCCAATGTATATCAACATGTGTAGATTTCTGAGACTTCCAAGGAATTTTATTGAAAAAATCAGTGCTTCCTTTCAGATTCAGCATATGCAAGCTCACAATGGGCCATACCAGAATATAAATGTAAATATGCCCATTCTGAAGACAATAAAAACTTCAATCTATTTTTTGCTAGGTCACAAGTATGTATTGAACATGCCATTGGTGTTTTAAAGGGAAGGTGGTAATCTTTGAGGGAAGTACACAATAAAATTAAAAATAAAGAAGAGGTTCAATATTTTTTTCAATGGGTGGTCAATTCTGTGATCTTACAAAATGTATTAGGAAAAATTGAAGACCAATAGATTAATTTATATGAAGATAAAAACCCGCCTGATTTGAAAAATCTAATGGAACATGAAGCCGTAAGTCCCCATTTGAACATCCATGAGTACACCAAGCCATTAACCTTTAGCTTTTTTAACAATAGATAAAATGTTGACTGAATAGAACATAAATAATACTTAAAATCATAAACATATGAGCTTTAAATAATATTTTGTTTTAACTATTAATTGCATTTTAATAGGTTTGTTGAATGTTCTAAATATATTAAGGATTGTTTACAAGAAGTAAAATTCAGGACAGTGCAATTTAATCCTTTAATGGGGAATAAATGATTTATCTTTGGCATGAGAAATATTTCATTTTAAAGGAATTAAACTATTTACAGCTTTTTTTCACTGAGTCTCTTTCAATCTTTTGAATTTTGTTGTGTCTCCCCAAAAGATTTGGAATTAATCTCATTTGGTGAAGAATGTTGATTTTTTTTTGCCAATGTTGAATAATTTCATGTTGATATGAAAAGAGAAAGAAAAATGAGTAATTTCTGGATGATAATTTTATTCTTTTGGGGGTTTGGTGGTTTTATGAAGAAATGTTTCTGCTTTACAAAGGATTTTTATAATTCCATTTTCTTTGGAAAAATTAAAATAAAAATTGAGTTGTGGAAAAGATAATCCATTTCCAGATGGCTTGAAAACAGTTTGTATAGGTTGGTACGTATTTTTATCTATAAAATAAAATATACTCCAAGTCCAAGCTTTCAAGTCTTCCTTATCCAATGCATAGCTTTTAGAAAATTCGTCAAATTTTAAGGGTCATCAAATATTCAATATCGAATTTCTGTCATGACCAAATATTCAGAATTGAATTTCACCTACCTTCGAATATTCAAAATCGAATGTTCGAATATTTGAATATTCGGAAGTGAATTTTGAATTTTCATGGACACCTTCATTTATATATAATTAACCCTTTTGGGCCTTTGGTAAAACCATAAAAACCCATTGGCCCTTAAGTTCTTTTGCCATAAATTACTAAATACACATAAAAAAACACTATGGGCTCCTTGTTTATGAAATAAATGGAATTCTTATTCCATAACACAATTTATGGTATTTTTAATTCCCTTCAAGCCATTAATTTTATGTATGCATTTTTTATTCCATTAATTTCATTTATATTATTGATGATACCATTAATATTACTTATGAAATTGTTGAGGCTATTCATGTTACTTATGGAATTTCTGATGCTATTCATACCATTTTTAAGGCATTTTTCATGAAATTCATGTGATTTATGGAATTTTAACAATCATTCAACCCAAGAAGTTTCCAAAAAATATAGGCTTCTTGTTTTTGATTCTTAAGATTGAATGGATTTTTTAAAAATAATGATGATGATTTATTTCAAAAATAGAATTTGAACAGAAAGGATCATTTATTTCAAAAATAGAATTCAAACAGAAAGGATTTTTTATTTCAAAAATAGAATTCAAACAGGAAGTATTATTTATTTCAAAAATAGAATTGTGATTTTTGGTCAGAAAACACTTATATCACTTGAATTTTAATTAGAGCAATTGCTAAATAATAATGTTCTGATTAATAGATTGAATCTGAAATCACTATAATAATAAGAAAAAATATTTTAATTTGCATAATTCTGGGATTTATTAAATCTTTTGATTTCAAGAGAAATTCATTTAACAAGTAAAAATAATAAATGGAATTATTGAAGATTATCATACCAAGCATACATACTTTCATAAATTCCATTATTTAACCAAGAACGTAAACACATATTTGCCTCCACAGAATCACAGGAAAGTGATGTGCGTTTGTTAGTAATCAAGTTTCCAGCTTCTGAAAATACACGCTCACTAGGTGCTGAGGTTGCAGGTATTCCAAGGTAGTCTCTTGCAATTTTGGATAATATCGGAAACCTATTTTCGTGGCTCTTCCACCATTCAAGAATACATATTGAATAATGTGGTGAATCAGTTTGTAAGTATTCAAGAATTTCATTAGTTTTATTTTTTCGTTGGGACATTCTTTCTTCAAAAGGATGCAATTGCTTCAGATTAGTCGGAACTGTTTCAGAAACCTGAGGTTCTTGTGGAAAGTTGATTGTGTATTCAGAAGAATATTCAGCATATACTTCTTTGAGATGTTTGAGTGCTTCGTCCTTATATCTTATCGGATTGGTATCACTGTTTCTTTCATCTTCTTGCAACAAATCATGCTGAGTAAACCATGTAAGCTTGAATCGTGGGTCAAGAATCAAGCACATAGCACAGGAATTTGATCTAATATTGTAATAACTTTCAAGCTTTGAATATGCTTGATCAGCTGCATCGTAAAGTTGGGATTCCCTTGAGACTTCATTTTTTGTTTTTTGACATGTTTCAAGGAGTAGTTGGTACCAAGGCATTACTAACCCAAGTGAGGGATAAGAATCACCTTTAACTTCATTGGTTGCAGTGGCAAAGACCTTTAGAAATTCTGATATTTGTTCAAAAAATAGCCAGTCCTCTTCCAAAATTACATCCTGAATAGTTAGAAAGGAATGAAGTGAGATTTATTATACAGAAAAATAATCAACTAGGCAGACGTACAAGGCGTATATCATGATGAATGTCTGCTTTTTCTATTGCCTGGGAAATTGTTCTCTGTTTCTTGCTGCTAAATGTTTTTTGGCTTGAACTTTTAAAGTGATTTGTTTTTTGCTTTGATGTTTGAGACTTATTGTACTCATAAATAAAATCATCAAAAGAGATCTTCTGCTTTAATGCTGAACAAAGCATTGAATATGTTGGGTTCCATCTGGTGGAATTGTCAGCCATTGGCCGGTTTGGTGGCTCTTTATTTTTTTCACAAATGCTTTTGAAGTGTTCCCATGAGGTGTTTGATTGACGTATTAAGTGAACCACCTTCTTAACCTTATCAATTGATCCATCAAGCTCTTTTAAAGAATCCTTTGCAGCTAAATTAAGAATATGTGCAAAACATTGAATGTGTGAGTCAAAACCTTTCAACAGATTATTTTTAACAGCAAGGTCCATAAATGTTGTATTTGAGGAAGCATTATCCAATGTTATGGCCATGATTCGATTACCAATGGATGAGATATCCAAACTATAAAAATCATTTGACAAATTGGACAAATCACTTTCAGTTTCTGAAGATGAATCACTTGAGGTATCTATTTCAATTGCATCACGCTTTGATCCCCTTGGCTTTTGAGAGTGTTAAATAAAGAAATCATTAAGCATATCCACGATTTTTGTGTATATGTTTTTACCAGTATGAGCTTCTGTGAACTTGGAAAATCCAACGGTTGCAGTGAATGGTTTCCAATCAGATGATATGTAATGAGCTGTGAGAGTAATATACGACATTCCACCTGGACCAGACCAAATGTCAGTAGAAAATGAGAACCGTGGTGCTTGTGAATTGATAAAGGCAAATATATGTTCTTTATCATTCAGAAACTTTTGCTTGATCCGTTTGGAAATTGTGGTTTCAGAAATTAAGTTAATGTCCTTGTTGAGGGTGTGAATAAGCTTTTGAAATGATTTTGATTTAACTAATGCATACGATTGTTGATCTTGAATTATGAAGCTGACAAGATTATCAGTGAAATTATTCTGTAAGTGGACATTCATACTTTTTATTATGCTGCTTCCATGTGAGTTTGATAAGTTACTTTGTCCTTCAGTGTTCTTTTTGGCAATTGCTTCAGCCCATAGTTACTTATGAAATGCTTTCAAATGAGATACCAGGTTTTGCTTGGTTCCTTCATGTCGCTTAATTTTCTTTGAGCATCCATTGACTAGGCATAACTGGTATCCATTCTTTGCTTGGGAAAAATAACATTGTGCGATCTGACTTTGGTTTATTTTGGAGTTTGAAGAGTGATTTTTTGTGCAAGACCGCGAAATTTGACTGGCTGATTCATTGGGATTTATTAGGGAGCTTATTTGACTCATATTAAGAATTAGATAAAGATAAAGATGTATTAGGTAAAATGAATATTAATTTGAATAGAGTGGATCAAAAACAAATTCAACATGCCCAAGCCATATAAAATAATTAGGGTTAGGATGTATTTAATGTGGAAACATCTTCATTATGCATAAATTTGCATGAAATTTAACAAATCACTATCAGAATTGATTAATTTCATAATGATTCACTCATTATTTATTATTTATTGTTTGATTACTTATTAATTTATATAAATAAAGCAAAAATACAAAACAAATGAATAAAAAGCAAATAAAAGATCATAAAAATAATGAATGTCATTAATTTTCTTTAATTCTCATTAATTATATTTTAATTATTATTTATAATTAATGAAAAATAATGAAAATTAATTAAAATTAACTATAAATAATGGCAATTAATGATAATTAATTAAAATTGATTTAATGATAATATAATAATAATTAATTAAAATTAATTAAAATTAATTATAATTAATAATAGTTAATTAAAATTAATTATAATTAAAATATAATTAATTAAAATTAATTATAATTAATAATAGTTAATTAAAATTAATTATAATTAAAATATAATTAATTAAAATTAATTATAATTAAAATATAATTAATTAAAATTAATTATAATTAAAATATAATTAATTAAAATTAATTATAATTAAAATATAATTAATTAAAATTAATTATAATTAATAATAGTTAATTAAAATTAATTATAATTAAAATATAATTAATAAAAATCAAATAAAATTAATTATAAAATGAGAATTAATTATAATATAATTAATGAAAATTAATGAAAATTAATTGGAATTACTGATAATTAATTAAAATTAATTATAACTAATGACATTCAATGACAATTAATTAAAATGAATTATATTTTCATTAATTTTCATTAATTTTCATTTTATAATTAATTTTATTTAATTATTATTAATTATATTTAATTTTAATTAATTTTAATTAATTATCATTAATTATAATTAATAATAATTAATTTTAAGTAATCTTAATTAATTATCATTAATTATAATTAATTATCATTAATTATAATTAATTTTAATTAATTATTAGTAATTATAATTAATTTTAATTAATTATAATTAATTTTAATTAATTATCATTAAATCTCATGAATTATAATTAATTTGAATTAATATTCATTATAAATTAATGATAATTAATTAAACTTAGTTATAATTAATTTTCATTAAATTAATTATAATTAAAATCAATTATAATCAATTACATTTAATGATAATTAAATAAAATTAATTAAAATTCATTATAATTAATTATAATTAATAATAATTATTATTAGGTTTAATTAATTATAATTAATTAGAATTATAATTTCTTTTAAATTAATTTTAATTTTGATTATAATTAATTTTAGATAATTATAATTAATTTTCTACATTTAATATTAATTATAATTAATGAAAATTATTCAAAATTAATTATAAATAATTATAATTAGTTTCAATTAATTATAATTAATAATTAATTAATAAATAATTATAGTTAATTTTAATTAATTATATTTAATTATAATTACTTTGAATTATAATTAATTCTAATTATAATTTACTTTAATTAATTATATAATTAATTTTAATTAATTATAAATAATTTTCATCAAATAATATTAATTATAATTAATGAAAATTATATCAAATTAATTATAAATAATTATAATTAGTTTTAATTAATTATGATTAATAATTAATTATAGTTAATTTTAATTAGTTATATTTAATTATAATTACTTTTAATTATAATTAATTCTAATTATAATTTACCTTAATTAATTATATAATTAATTTTAATTAATTATAAAAAAAGTATCTCAAATTAATTATAAATAATTAGTATTAGTTTTAATTAATTATAGTTAATAATTATATTTAATTATAATTAATTCTAATTATAATTTACTTTAATAAATTATATAATTAATTTCAATTAATTATAAATAATTTTCATGAAAATTATATCAAATTAATAATAAATAATTATTATTAATTATAATTCATTATAATTAAATTTAATTAATAATTAATCAATAATTAATTATAGTTAATTTTAATTAATTATAATTACCCCTTGATTAAAAATCCACCACACGTGTTTTTTAGAAAAAAAATTACCCAAATTCTTCATTTGGGTAAATTTTTTCAACATTCTTTCTTTTTAAAACTGTTCCTCAAGCTTTGTTCTTTCATTCTGCACAGATAGTACTATTGAAACAAAAACGCCTGGGGGGGCTCTTTTTTTAATAGCAACGGTAAGCCCTTTTTTTTTATGTATTTACGCAGTAGTCATTACGGTACTGACTACTGCTTGCTGTCCCACCACCACCACCCCCACCGTCGACCGGCCTAACCCACCACCCCCACCGTCGACCGGCCACTACCACCACCGCCGGCCGACTACCACCACCTCCACCACCTCCATCGATCCACCACCACCTCCACCACCGTCAATCCACCACCACCACCTCCACCATTGATCCACCACCACCACCTCCATTGATCCAACACCTCCACCTCCATCGATCCAACAACTCCACCATTGATCCACCACCACCACCTCCAACACCTCCATTGATCCACCACCACCTCCTCCACCATCAATCCAACAGCTCCACCATCAATCCACCACCACCACCTCCATCGATCCAACCACCTTAACAATCAATCCTCCACCAACACCTCCATTGATCCAACACCTCCACCACCACCACTACCTCCAATCAACCTCCTCCATTGATCCAACACCACCACCACCAATACACCACCTCAACCATCAATCCACCACCATCACCTCCATCGATCCAACACCCCCACTACCTCCAATCCACCTCCACCACCAATACACCACCACTACCTCCAATCCACCTCCTCCACCAATACACCACCACTACCTCCAATCCACCTCCCCCATTGATCCAACACCACCACCTCAACCATCACCTCCAATCCACCTCCTCCACTGATACACCACCACTACCTCCAATCCACCTCCTCCATTGATCCAACACCACCTCAGCCATCAATCCACCACCATCACCTCCCTTGATCCAACACCCCCACCACCACTACCTCCACTACCTCCTCCAACAACTCCAACATCTTCACCACCAATCATCCTCCTCCATCAAACCACCACCACCATCACCTCCTCCAACGCCTCCACTACCAATCCACCACCACCACCACTCCATCAATCCACCACCACCACTGATCCTTCACCTTGCCCATCAATCCATCACCACCTTCACCATCAATCCACCACCCAACTAAAATGTCCTCCTTTTCCAACATCTGTACCATTCATATGCTTTTGTATTCAATACTGATTAATTATTTTGTTTTATACACTTTTTTTTGTTTTAATTTAGAGGAGGAATAACTCATATTTGGAATATCTTTAGTCTGAAATCATTATGTCACAATCCAACAATAAACTCTCCCCTTCTCTGGCCATTCCTCATCAATTATCTGATCATTTGACTGTTGGGACTCAACCAAATGACCAGATGATTGTCAATGAGCTGAATGTGCCCAAACTCTCTTTAATTACTCATGATGTGAAGCCTGTTGGGACTCAACCTCACAATCAGAATGATATAACAGAAGAGAATTCTCTTAATCATAATCACTAAAATACCAGACAACAAAGAAGAATGCTTTCTTATATGAACCAAACAGCAGGCCAGCTTGGCCTTTACAATCCCAACTTCTCCATAATTACACTAGACAAGAAGAACAATGAGAATGCCTCCTGGTTAAATCTTCCTCCACACAAACTTCTGCCCAGACCCTATGTACTTATCAATAGACATAACAAGCCTTATTTACCTATTTTCATGTATCAAATTCACCCATTCAGCAGTCCAACACCAGTCTTCCATAAACTTCAAAAATTGATCATAACATTAAATAAGCTTGCAAAGAACCGTCAAAATATCACCACTAACTCTGATATGCTTGATGGCATTATGAAAGGAATAGGATTTCGTCAGGGTTCTGATTCTGGTAAATCTGCCGGGGTTTATGCAAGGAAAGCGGGCTTGACTAAAAAAACAATTGATGAAGATAATGAGCAATGGTCAACACTTCAAGAATTTGATGAATTCATTCACTCCCGAATTCAAGGTTTTTCACATAATGCACTTAAAGACAATCAAGAAATCATGAATGCAGCCAATTTTCCAAACTTCAGCCAACTTGAATGGCATTCCAACAAATCACCAAATTTCAAAACTTATTCAAATGTTATAGTTACTTTCAATGGCTTCCACAATAAACCACATACTGATAATAAGGACATCAATTCATGGACATATGGTATATTCTCTTTTATCAATAAAAACAATTTCATTCCAATTCCTACAGATTTCACACCCTCTGGGCATGGATTATCATTTCCCAACCACAAATTCATTTTTGATTTTTCCAAAAAAGAAGGCATTGTTGAAATACTCTGGAAAACGTCTGAACTTCTTCATCAAACAACCAAGCCAGAAAAAGAATTGCTTGAACACCAATCCATCACACACTTTGGTTTTTCTTTTCAAATAAACAAGAAATTATTTCTCACAGGAAAAAAAATTCAAACAACTCAGCTCTGAAGAAATTGAAACAAAAGTCAACGGTCAAATCATGCGGAATGAACAGGATAACAAAAGATTACGTAAAAATTAGAAATTGTAAATATTTTAGATTATATATATTGACACATTTGATAATTATGACTCGATTCCAGTCTTAACATTTACCATTCCATAGATATGGATTGAAAATGTATTACAAATATTAGTCTTCAGATAATTCTCTTTGAAAATAAACATGTTTTATTAATCTTAAAACATTGTCAGCGCTTGTAATCCAATCTAAAGTGTAGGGCTTGACTATTTCATGCATATTCAAATGGCCATTTTCATCATCTTGTGTGATATTTTGGAGCTCAGGGGGGTCATTATCCTCATATGAATCACTTCATTGGTCACCTACTTGTGCTAATAGATTATGCAATATAACACAGGTTACCACCCACTGTACAAATAATTGTACCTCTTTCACATTACACATTTGATTTCGCATAATAACCATTATTTCAAGCCTGGTTATTCAGTTTTATTTTCTTCAATTGATTTCAATTACCTTCAATTTATTGAAATTAATTTGAATTAATTGAAATCATTTTTAAATACTCATATTGATCTGGGTTATTGGTCAACCCATGTAAGTAATTTGGCAAAAACATTTAATCCCTTATGTGGATTTGCCATAAATTCCCAAAATTGCCAAAATTATGCAATTATTTAGTAACAAAAATAAGGTTTGTCTTCTAGTTGAAGTTAAGCTAAAGAATACAACAGTTGGTAAAAGCCCAATTTATGGCATTGTTGGTTCCATAAATGGCATAAATGGAATGATTTATGCCAGCAATAGGATAAGTGCCATTGTTGATGCCATAAATATTTTTTGAATACCATTTATGGCATGGCTATCCTGTGGTTGATGCCATAAATATCATTTTTCACTTTTTTTAATTGATTGATTATAATCATAAAGATTTTTTTCAACCAAAATTCAAGCTTTTCGTTTTGAATTTTGATTTTGAGGTTGCAAAATTCGAATGGATCCTTTTTGCATAATCTTTTATTTGAATTTTTGGGTTTTCATTTTGCAGTTCAAAAATTTGAATTCGAAGACGAATTTTTCGAATAGTGAAAATCAAATTTTTCGAATAGCTATGCATTGTCCTTATCTATATGTGCCTTGTTGTGAAAGCAATCATAAGTGATAATAAAATTGGGGAAGTTTTTGAAATCATGTGATGAGTTTGAGCTCCATTCAAATTTAATGAAGCTGGGTAATTGAGAATCATTCATTATTTTTTGATTTTTTTGCAGTGCCATTTTAGAAAGATATTGGATTTGTGAGTGAATAAGTTAATTATAGCCTTGAAGGTCAAGCCAATCTTGATTATATTGATAAATATCCTTTTGTGTTAGTCCAGGATTTCTTGAATGAACTTCAGAATAATTTACAGCATCAGAGCCCTGACAAAATACAATGGCTTTCATAATACCACCAATCATATCCTCATTGATTTTTCATTTTGGGCAAGATTATTTAAGAGTATTATGAAATTTAAAAACTGAGAAAACATTGATGAGGGATTGTTAAATGGATGAATTTGATAAGTCACAATTGGTAAGTATGGATTATGGGTCTTATAAAGAAGTACATATGGCCAATTAAGATTCTTCTCAGGAGGGAGTGCAAGCCAGGTTACGTTTTCATACTTCTTTTATCTAGTTTGATTAATGAATAATTTTTATTATAAACTCAAAGATAGTATGTAGCTTGATTTAGTTATTTTATTGTTCTTCTTTGTTCTTGAGATTTGGGGTGATGAATATGAGTAACATCTTGGAATTAAATATTATGATTATATTGAGTCCCAAAAATCATTTTATCATAATAATGACAAAAATTATCATTAGTGGAAAAATCTTTAGAATTGTAAGAATAAAATGGTTGAGTTCCAAAAATAAAATAACTTAAACATTCTGAAGAGCTGGATGAGGAAGGAAGGAGAGTTGGTTTTGTTTTTCAAATGGTAATGAGGGAGGGAGGAATTGCTTCAAAATGATTTAAATTTAAAACAATAACAGAAATCCCAAATAATGATTTCCACCACTACAAAAAAATAAAGAAAAAACAATAAATATAGGGTCAGTATGATGAGAAACATGAAGAAAATGAAAGTAAATAGTGGCTTGGGGGCTACAACTGTGAGCCTTTGAGATATTACCACATATCCAAAAAGGTGACAAAACACCTTTAAAAGATTTATTCTAATAATAAGAGTTAGAATTATTATTTTAAAATAAATGAAAATGCCATAAAACCGCATCAATTATCGATTATCTTTGAATCTAATGAATAACAATGTGAAATAAATTGCACCATTAGATTCAAAATGACAAAATATACATATAACAGTTTTATTTCATATCTGTAAAGACAATACTTACTGAGAAATAAGCAAAAATGCCAAAAAAAGGCATAAATACTTGATTACATCAGAAACCAATGAATCAAAATGTGGAAGAAACTGAACCATTGGATTACCCATGAAGAATTTAAAATATAAAATTATTATTTATATTTGTAAAGGAAATACTTAAGTAAATAACCTGAATATATGCAATTTTATGATCAGCACATATATTCATTGTTTTGAGCTCATATCTCTTAAAATATACAAGATAGAGAGTTTTAAAAAAATGGATTTACCATTCAATTACTGTACGAATAGAGATATAAGCTTTATTTGACAAGCCATAAACAAGGTTGTAACTTGTAAGGGTTTATTGAACAAAATTGCTATAGCTGTTGACCACTTTGTTGTAAAAGTGGCCCAACTTTAAAAAGGAGTGAATATTAAAATTCTACTAGTTTATAAGTGAATAATGATGTAATTTGTATCATTATATTCAAGGTATAACCCCTTGAAATCATGGTTTCAAGTTTAAAATAGTAAATTTTAACAGAAATGATGAGTTACAAGAAAAATCATCAAAAATAGAGTTTTGATGATGTCATGAATTTCTCTTGAAATTTTAATAATGAGATGCCAAGCTATCAATATTTACTCTATATATGGCTGTAATGTGTATATCTCAAAAGTTATGAATGATCAAAGTTAAAGCTTAAGATTCATCATTTATGATCACTCACTTTAATCTTAATTTAAGCTTAATAGTCATATAAGTGATAAAAGTGGTGAATGCTAGTTTATTATGATTCAACGTAATAAAATCAATTACTTTTGGTCTTCTAAAAAGCCTATGATGTCAGAAAGCTTAGGGCTATAGTGATAACTCTAAACAATGGCATAATAATGAGATAAGATGGTTTAATTATTATTTAATCATCACTAAACCTTAAAATACTGATAAATTCCAGTTGATACCATCAGTAAACGTCTACTAAAACCCTCTGGAATCTAGGAGGGAAGATTTTAACATCAATAGAGCTCTTTTTACCTCTATTTCCCCCTCAAACACAACAAATCAAAAGGTAATTTCTTTGTTATTTATATGTAAATATACTGTATTTTTAAGCGCCACAGATCATCTTTATTGGAATAATAAATCCTGATGTGATGAAATAATTTTTTAATTGTTTTTGCTAAATTTCTCTATAAACCTCTAATTCCACATAAAAACAAGAATATTTGTAATTTCTTTTATTTTTAACTGTATTTTTAGGCTTAAATTAATTCAAATTATTATATTAAGTGTTGAAAGTAGATTCTTTTCATCTTTACAATAATTTCATTTTTGTTATTAATTTTAATAATTCTTCTATTAAAATAAAGAGTCTTTATATCAATATATAAATTTAATATTGGTAATATTATTGATATAAATTGTTTTTATGCCTTTATTATTTGTTTTCAAAAATAATAAAGTGCCATAAATATATTAATTACAAAATATTAATACATTTATTCTTATTATATTATTTTTAATAATCAAATTTATATCATCTTATGTATCTAATAATATAAATATTCTGTGCCATAATTACAATAATTCTTTACTATGAAAGCTATTATTTATAATATTATTTAATTTAATAAGGAAATTCATAGAACAATAAGTAAAATATTGGTAATATTTACTTATTGTTTCATAGTCAAACCTTACATTTGGGGGCCTGGCCATGATACTTACTTAAAATACCTTTAAAAAATATTCCAATTGGGTTTATCCAATAAATAATTCTATAATAATATTATATTTATCAATTTCATAAGCTATTGAGGCATTTGGAAAGAAATTGTACTGCCTTAAAAATCGTTTTTTACATCCTTAGACTTGCAAGAACTTTTTTTGAGTGACTCTAGTGATTAAAAAAGATACTTTGAAATTAAAAATAAATTAATATTATCATTTAATTCTAAAATAATCATATTAATTTTTATTTTATTCTTTAAAAAATGAACATATAAAAAATAATCAAAAATCATTTTTATTACTTTTTATTCATTCCAATTATTTAGGAGAATATGAAAGAAATCTTTACCTGGAAATTTCCATATTTTATCAAAAATAACACTTCTGATAAAAAGGCTTATATTTATTTTTCTTTTTTAGTGTTTGAAGGCAACCCAACAGAGAACAATCAGACCACTGTTGAGAGATTGATGTAAGAAACTTGTCAAAGTTCTCCAAAACCTGTTGTTAATAAGAAAAGAAAGGAAAAGAAATCAGTCTTTCCAGGACCCACTATTCAGGACTCTGAAGGTAAGAACCTCTCTTAAATTGCCATAAAAAGACTTTTTAGTTTTTTGAAATCTTTTTATTGCTTATTTCTTAATTATGACTACTTGAAGAGGATCCCAAAACTCCATCCAATCAGATGGAGCTGGACTCAGGAGTAGAATTGATAACCCAAAATGGAAAAGAAAGGGAAAAAAAATCAGTGGAACAGAATCCACACAAGGGAGTGCCATATCCCAAAGGCAAGTCCCAGAAATGCTCATAATATCTGAGCCAGAGTTGGAACTAAGTATGAGTAACTCCAACAGGTACAAATTGAATTCAGAGGGCTCAGATACACATATACATGACACTATACAAGAAGTACTATAAATTGTACAAGGAACATTATTGGGAAATTTTGACACAAATACACCAAGGTGTGATGAGCTGCTGACACATACTGAAAAAGTTCCTCAAAGAGGAGGAAATAGTGAGATACTACAATGAATAGAATCCAAGATCATTAAATCCTCAAATCAAAGAAATAAAGGAGTACCATTACAAAAAGAGGGAGGCAAGCAAGGAACAAACCCCAGTAGCTTCTACCAGAAAGCCTCAAGATAGCCAACCTCCCCAAGAAGGGAAGAAGAACAAGAAAAGGAATTGGAAAAAACCATATTCCCCAAGTTACAGGATTACAAGAATCCAAAAAGATGCCATGAAAAATGTCTTAAACATGGCAAGAAGCTTGATGTAATTCAAGCACAAAGAGGAACAAAGACTGAGATAACCCCATTTCCTAAAGAAATGAATTTGTCTCCTGATGTTTTAAATACTTTAAAAGAAATAAAAGATAGTATATTACATATAAAAGACACTAAAAATAGTAGCTAATTACCTTTAACAAAAGCTTTTGTACAAAATAAAAAAGAAATTGACAGAATAAAGTTCATAGCTAAAAATAATAAACAAAAAGTCTTAATTGACAATACTAAGAAATTGATACAAGGACAACAGGAATTTTATAAATACATAACAGATATCAAAGAAAAGACTTTGAAAATCAATTATAACATGAGTATTGACAATCTAACAGAAAAAATAAACAAATTAAGTCTTTCTGTTAAAAAATTTGAAGAAAAGACTTCATAACATCAAAAATTACTTCTGGATCATGTAGAAAAGAGTGATGAAGCAAGAATGAATCTTAAATATGACATTTAAAGTGACATAAAAATTATTACTGAAAAAATGGATAAAATACATGAGGCTAACTTAAATATGCCAAAGTTATCAACCCCATTTTCTCACATAAGAAGTCATGTTAAAGCAAAAGGGGAAATACAAGATCCATTCATAACAGAATTGAGTCATCAATACCATAACCAAGTATTGATGAAGGAAGCACCTCAGCTAAAAGAATGGCCAACATTCACAGGAGAAGGTGAATATGACCATATGTAATTTCTTGAAACAATTGACATGTTACAAGAGGGTTATGCCATACCAGATGAATTAATCACTACAAGATTACATTCATTATTTGCAAAATCTGAAAACAGATGGTATTATGTGATAAGGAAAGAAAATGGCAAAAATACCTGCTCTTGGTGGAAAAATGAATTAATCACCAAGTGCATAAATGATGCCTGGAGGTACAAAATGGAAAATGAATTTGAAAATTGCTTCTTTGAAACAGGTAAGGATAAAACTTTGACTTGGTTCTTAAAACAAGTTGAAAGATTAAATGCACTGTACCAAGAAATGTCACAGAAAATGGTACAAATGAAGGTGCTCAAAAAATGAGGAGAACTGGAGTACACCCTGAGAAGCTGCGCATAGAGCCATTTTCCACAGAGATGTACACTAATGCACTAGATGTCATAGTGACAATAACCAAAATTGGCAGAACATGGAAGAAATTGGATATTAAAAGTCCAAATAAACCAAGAGAAACTTTCAAACCCAATACACCCAAAACTGATGAGAGAAGAAAATGCCATAAATGTGGTGGTATTAGACACTTAGACAATAATTGTCTGAGAAAGGCAAAAATCAATGAAATTGGGGAAACAGAAGACCACAATGATGAAGAAGATGAATCTGATTCTGAAAAAGACACCAAAGAGTCAGAAACTTCTGAAAGTGATGAAATTAATATAATTATTTTAAAATTTAATAATATTGATTTAACATATGAAGTACTAGGTGTAAATTCAAACTTACCACAAGTTGGAACGTCTGACACAAGCCTCACAAATTTTCAGGCTGAGTCCATGATGAAGGTGTGATAAGGAAATTTATAACTTTAACTATGACTGTTACATGGTAAAATTAATTGAAAAGTGGTTGGATCATAGATGATGAAAGTATAAAAGGAAGTAATAAGGGCTTGACTATTATAAAATAGTGGTGGTGAGCGCTTCTGAAAGCCCTGGGTGCAGTCTTACCAGTTGGGTTACTATAATAAGAGCTACAATACAAAGATTTATAGTATAACCTGATTATTTTCCAAGAGTACAACTGTCTTTGACAGTTTTACTACTTGGGAATGCAAGAGCATGATTAGGAAACCTTTTCTGGTGGATAAAAGTGTAACAACCATCCATCAGGAGTAAGGGTATTCATTCATACACCCACTCAAACACCTTAAATCAGCAAATCCAGTATCTGCATCAGCATTCAGTTTCAGCAATCTTCATTCTGAAACATGCATACAGTTTGGTACATCAATACAGCCTGTCAATACCTGTACATGTTGGATTCACCCAATACAGTTTCAATACACCAGTATGAAACTGTATGATCACTTGAATACACCACACCTCTTGTACAGGACCTGTATTGGCCAGACTCAATTCAATCATTCAATCCTCCAATGAAAATTCTCTCTTTGGATCAGGGCTGGTGATTCTCACATATACCAGCCCCTCTTTCTCCCCCCTGGGGACTTTTCCCCAGTTAATTAGTTTAGTTTATTTATTATTTTATAATTATTCTTATCCTTATTTTGGGTATTATAATTATTTGATTTTAAGTTAGTCTTTGCATTTTCTCTCTTTGCCTGTACAGTATGAGTTGGGTGGCCATATCCTTATTAACCCTTCTCTTTCCATTCTGACAGGTTGAAACAGTGGACTTGGATATGTTTGTGGCTGGCTATTCTATTTCTTATTCTTATTTATTTGTTGCTGCTTTTCTCATATCTTTTATTATAGTAAATCATTCCTTCAACTCTTAATTGCATCCCATCTTTCCATATCCTTGAGCCCTCCATAAGTGAGTCCCGGTTTACTGAGTGCCAGGCCCTCTTCACTTAGAAGAGCCCCTGTGACATTAAATTAATTAACTAATATTTGATTCTTTCCCTTCATTAATTTTTATTCATTTCTCTCATTCATCAATTATGATCTCTTTTATGACTTAATGATCTTTAATGATTATGATTTTTCTCTCTCATCAATCTCATCTCATTCATTTTATTCATATGAAATTGATTCTTCTTCTTTCTTAATCACTGCTGACCATTTCATTCACTTCATTTCATTTTATCAAATAAAATTTTTTCTGTGTTCTTATTCAGGTCTTATTCAGGATTGATTATTGGTTTAATTGATTGGATTATTTCATTGGGATTCATTGGTTTATTGATTCAGCGGCTCAGGATTCTTATTTGGATTGGATTGATTGATTTTGACTTCTAAAGATATTGATTGATCCTCAAGAGCTGATTTTGATTGTTGATTGACTTTGAATCCTCAAGATATTTTATTGATCCTCAAGAATTGATTTTGATTATTGATTGATTTGACTCATCAAGATATTTGAATTGATTTCTGAAGATTTTGAATTGATTGATTGATTCCTCAAGACCTTGATTTCATATTGAAGACACTCATTTATTGATTGATTGATTATTGATTGAATATTGATTGATTTTTGATTACTCAAGATTACTGATATTTGATTTGAATTTGATTTATTGTTGATTTTTGATTGAATTGATTGATTGTTGATTGAAGTTGATTTCACCTCAAGAATTGAATTGATTCCTCAAGACTCATCAAGATTTTATTGTGATTGATTTGGCCAAGTTGTGATTTCTGTTCTCAATACCATCAAGTTTTTTTATTCAACTTCTGTTCATAATTCCAGTTCAGCATAGTCCCCCAGAAAAGAACACTAGATCCCAAAATATTCCAGCTGTTCTTACTCCTACAACAAGGGCTCCTCTTGACCGCACACCATCAGTTCATCAACTGAGTGCAAATTTGGACAGAGGACCACCAATGGAAGGAGCAGCACCCTCAAGAAGAGGTGGAATGAAATCTAGAAGATCAAGATCCTTTTCTGGACTTTTGGGTGGCTATCCTGGCATGTCTGAAGGTGCAAGAGCAAGATTAGGGGAATTTGAAGATGAAGAGGGGGAAGAGTCTGTGGAAGAGGAAGATTCTGGGGAAACTGAAGTGGCAGATGCCTTGGCAAATTCTCCAGAGGTGCCTCAGGGTTCTAATATAGCCCTTTCTAGTCAACCTCTTGTCTCTCAAACTGATCCAAGTCTCATCAAGATGATGGAGAAGATGACTCAATTCATGGGGCAACTCACTCAAGCAGTTGCTCCCAGGGACAATTCCAAAGCCCCTGCTTTCAAGACTCCATCCATGAAGGCACCTGATTCTTTTGATGGTACTAAAGCTCATAAATTGAGAGGATTTATCCAATCCTGTCAATTAATCTTCCATAATGATCCAGCAAATTTCTTCTCTGACAGGAAGGAAGTTTTTTACTCAACTTCTTTTCTCACTGGTAGAGCTGGAAAGTGGATTGAACCTTACCTCTCAAATATTTCCAATGAAGACCCTTCCTACCTCCTCAATAATTGGCCCTTATTTGAATCTCAATTATTCACTCTCTTTGGTGACCCCAATGAAGTCAGGAAAGCTGAACAAGAGTTGGAAAATTTGAGGATGAAGGAGAGTGGTCATGTTTCCTTGTACATTGCAGATTTCAGAAGCTTAATGTCAAGAATTGGATATTGGGGGGAAAGAGCTTATATCTATGTTTACAGAAGAGGATTTGCATCAAGATTATTGGATCAGTTGGCTTCTCACCCTGGAACTTTTGATACTCTTCAAGAACTTATGGATGTCACCTTAGAATTAGACACAAGATATCATGAGAGGCAACAATAAAAGGGTGGCAATCAAGAGAAGAAGTCTCCAGTCATTGGATCAAATCAATCTAGGCATCCTAAAAACTAATTTTCAAAGAGGCCTCACCAGAAGGAGAATAAGAAGGGCAAGCAGTTTCAATCTTCAAAGGACAAGCCTCATGCTGCTCTCCTCAATAAGGACAATAAATTAATTGGTTCTGAAAAGGAGAGGAGGATTAAAGAGGGGTTGTGTACTTATTGTGGTGGAAAGCACCCAATTGAAAAATTCTTCAAGAGACCTCAGAACAAGCCTGGGTCATCATCAAGAGGCTTCCCTAGCAAGCAGGGAAAAGCCTGAGTGGGAATCATGATGTGTTCAATGGTTCTCACTTATTCCCTTCAAGAGCACAATTGTGCACTCTGAATACTGGTGTCAAGAAATCTTTAAAATTTCTTATTTTTTCTTCTATCTCTGATATTTTCTATAGTATTCTCATTGATTCTGATGCTACAAACTCTTTTATTGCAAAGAATTTTGTTCTCAAGTACTCATTGACTCTGTCAGAGCTCCCTGAAAAGATTCATCTTTTCATTCTGGATTCTAATGAATCCCCTGCCTTGTTCATCACTCATTATACCAAGTGGGTAGTTGACTTGCCTTCCTTCCCAAACTTTGAATGAGACTTCTTTATCATAGATTCACCCAAGGGAGAAGACCTGATATTGGGCTATGATTTCCTTTACCATTTTAATCCCATTATTGATTGGAAAAATGGATTGATCACCTATGATTCTAGTCATAAGGATTCTAGTGGTATTATTCCTTCTACTAGTAATGACTTAGCCACTGCTGTAAACAGTGTTGCTCTGGCTGGTGAACTTAAGACACCTTCCCTTTCTTCTTCTGTCCATATCCCTTCCATCAATCCCTCTCAGTCATTACTTCCATTAAGAGATGAAGTCTTCAAAGAGATAAAGGATGTTGGAGACGATGTTTCCATATCTTCACTTCACCTCTTCCAAGGGGATATGGACCTTCCTCCTTTATCTTTTCATGCATCCCTGGAGGAGCAGTGGGATGAGGAGGAAGAGCCAGAAGAAATTGAAACTGGGTTGAAGGTTGTTCCTCCTGCTTATCACCAATATTTGGATGTATTCTCCAAGGTGAAATCAGAGAAACTTCCTCCACACCGCACCTGTGATCACCATATTGAATTGGAGGGTCTTCTACCTCCAATTGGTGTTATCTACTCATTATCAAATCAAGAGTCAGAAACACTGCGGGCCTACATTTCAGAGAATGTAGAGAAAGGTTTTATTAGACCAAGCTCCTCTTCAACAAGAGCACCTGTCCTTTTTGTCAAGAAAAAGGATGGAGGTCTTTGTTTGTGTGTTGACTACCGCAAACTCAATGCTGTCACTAGGAAGAACAGATACCCTGTTCCTCCTATGAACCAGCTCCTTACCGTATTCAACGGTTCCACTATCTTCTCCAAGATAGATTTGCGTGGTGCATATAACCTTCTGAGAATCAAAGAGGGGGATGAGCACTTGACTGCCTTCAGAACCAAGTATGGTAGTTATGAGTATTTGGTCATGCCATTTGGTTTGACCAATGCTCCTGCTTCTTTCCAGAATCTTGTAAATGATATATTTGCAGATTTCTTGGATGTGTTTGTTGTGGTTTATCTAGATGATATTATGGTATTCTCAAGCTCTGAGGAAGAACATGTCAAACATGTGACCTCTGTCCTCCAAAGACTCAGAGAAAATAATTTATTTGCCAAAGCCTCCAAGTGTGTATTCCATTCCTCAAGTGTGGAGTACTTGGGCTATGTTTTTTCAAGTGATGGCCTCAAGATGGATTATTAAAAAGTTCAGCAAATCCTCAATTGGCCTCAGCCCAAAAACATCAAGGCCCTTCAATCTTTTCTTGGCTTTGCCAATTTTTATTGTTGTTTCATTAAAAATTATTCCAAAAAAATCACTTCTCTCACTTCCCTTCTAAAAAAAGATTCTCCCTTTCTCTTCAGTGAGGAAGCTCTTAGTCAGTTTCAAGCACTCAAAGAAGCTTTCACCTCTGCTCCTATCTTATCCCATTTCAATCCATCTCTACCTACTATTGTAGAGACTGATGCTTCTGATTAGGCATTGGGAGCCGTACTGAGTCAGGTGAATGACTCAGGAAAGCATCCCATTGCATTTGATAGCTGCAAGCTCTTACCAGCTGAACTCAACTATGAAATTCATGACAAGGAACTCCTTGGCATAGTTTGGGCTCTCAAGCGCTGGAGAGCATTTCTTCTTTCTCTTTCCAATTCTTTTGAGGTCTTGACAGACCACTCTTCCTTGCAGTATTTCATGTCTTCCAAAGTTCTTACTCGTTGTCAGGCCCATTGGGCTGAATTTCTCTCAGAATTTCACTTCACTATCACTTACCGCCCAGGCAGGCTGGCCACTTTACCAGATGCCTTTTCACATTGGGATGACGTGTACCCAGAGAGGGGGGTGGACTTCATAAGCAAGAATCCTCAAAATTTTTATCAAGTACTTAAACAAGATGGAATTCAAGAGTCAAGATTCTTCTCAATCAAAGTGGAGATTTTCTCAGATTTAGTGGACAAGATCCAAAACGAAGTATGGAAAGACAAAGACTATAAAGAAATACTCAAGCAACTAGCAAGAGGTGAATCAGCTCCAGATTATTCTCTTGAACCTCAAGCCAAGTTATTATTATTCAAAGATAGAGTGGTAATCCCAAGCAATGAAGAACTTCAACTCAATATTCTTCAAAAGCGTCATGACTCACCATTGGCTTGCCATCCTGGCCAGGAGAAGACCCTCAAGCTCATCAAGAGGGATTCTCATTGGGCTGGCATGAATCAATTCATCAAGGACTATGTGTCCTCATGTCAGCAATGCTCAAGAAACAAGAACATTCATCACAAGAAGTTTGGATTACTCAAGCCTCTTTCAATTCTGTCTGGTCCTTGGGGTTCATTATCAATGGACTTCATCACTCAATTGCCACTGTCAAACAACTTTGATTAAATTTTAGTAGTTGTGGACAGATTTTCAACAATGGCAATCTTCATTCCAGCTTATGGAACAATCACTGCTCTGGACTTAGCTCAAATCTTCATTAGTCATGTATTTTCTAAGCATGGACTTCCAGTCAGTATTGTTAGTGATAGAGGATCTTTATTTGTTTCATCATTTTGGACTCAATTATGTCAGCAGCTCAAGATATCAAGAGATCTTTCAACTGCTTTTCATCCTGAAACAGATGGACAGAAAGAGAGGGTAAATCAGATACTAGAACAGTACCTTTGGATGTATGTCAGCTATCATCAAGATGACTGGTACACCTGGCTCCCTCTGGCTGAATTTGCCTATAATAATGCAGAACATTCATCAACCAAGCAATCACCTTTTTTCACCATTTATGGAAGAAATACCAGATTTGACTCAATCCATATTTCTCAAGACTCACCTTCTGGAAATTTATCAACAAAACTCCAATCAGTACGGCAAGTTGTCAAAGAAGAATTAGAGTCAGCAAGAAGGAGATTCAAGAAGTATGCAGATGGAAATAGGACAATTCCACCTGATTTCCAACCTGGGGACAAAGTATTGCTAGCTTCCAAGAACATCAAGACAACAAGACCCACCAAGAAATTATCATAAAGATGGTTGGGACCTTTTGAAGTTCTGAAGAAGATTGGCAGTCATGCATATCAGCTCAAGTTGCCTCAGCAATGAAAGACAGTTCACCCTGTATTCCATGAGTCCTTATTAGAACCAGTCAAGCATTCAGCTATCCCAAATTGTCATCAATTGCCACCACCACCAGTTTTAGTGGAGGAGCAAGAAGAATGGGAAGTGGCTCAGGTTCTGGAATCAAAACTCAAAAGAGGTAAATTATGGTATCTTGTGGAGTGGAAAGGATTCAGTGAAGACCCAGAAAGAACCACTTGGGAACCAGCTTCCAACCTTATCATCTCACCAGACCTTGTCAAGGATTTCCATTCATTATATCCAGACAAGCCTGGTCCAATTACCTCAAGAGTTTGATTTATGGTGCTTGGTGGGGAGGAGAAGTTATGAAAGTAAGTTCCTCTCCTGGCATGCACCTTTAAGGGGGTATTCTACCCATATGTTGTTGTAAGTATCACCTTGGCCACTTTGTGAGCACTTGTCAATTGTTTGGACAGGTTCAGGAAGCATACAACACCAATACCCTCCGATTTGGACCTTATCAAGATATGGCCAAATGTTTCTTTCTTTATTTTCATTTCCTTTTCTCTTATTTATCATTTCAATTTATGCCAACCATCATAATTCAAGACATTCATTACTTCAAGTCATTTACAGAAATTCATTTCAGAAGTCATTTATGGCAATTCTTTTCAATTTTATGGTGCTTGGTGGGGAGTGGAGGTTATGAAAGTAAATTCCATCTCCTGGTATGCATCCCTGAGGGTTCCACTTCTTGTAAAACATTACGTTGGCCACTCTGTGAGCATCAAATGCTTGGTTTTCATTTTTTAGACACTTCTTGGCCAGAATCAAGCAATTTACCACAAGAAGGACCAACCATCAGGATTTTTCTTTATTTCTTTTCTTTACTCTCATTTTCTCTTATTCCTTTATTTTTCTTTCTTCTTTACTTGTATAATTTTCTTTCTTTTATTTCTTTAAAGCAGCAGCATCCCCTCCCAAATCATGTATTGGGAGGTTCCATTATTTTTTCATTTTTTAGTATTTATAAGAGTTGGGATAGAAGTCAAACCAAACACAAACAAGGAAAAGGAAAACTAGTTATCTCTACCCAAATCATCAAAAGCTCTCTGGATATCATTTATCAACTCATCTTCATACCAGGCAAATTTTGCAGCCATCTCTTCAGAAGCAGTACCTGGAATAGTCCTGTCATTGGCATACATAATCACCTCTCTACTATTCCTATCAACCCTCCTGAATAATCTGGCCACAGCATCTTGACTTTCACTAGCCGCATTGGGATCTTCTCTGGTAACCCGGATAGGCCAACGTTCTCTTCTTTGAAAAACTTGAGCAGCAGGAAACGGCAAAGGGGACAATCCATCTCTTCTTCTGCTGGAGCTGGCCACAGGTTGGAGTTGACGGGAGGTGTTTATGGGTGGGTTTCTGGACTGTTGAACTGGTGATGGTCTTACTGCTGGATTCAAGGCAGGCCTGGTGGTGTGGGAAGTAGTTGGTGAAGGAGGAGGAAGGGTTGTAGGAATGGAAGCAAGCATTGGTTGGAAGGTTCTTGGAGTTCTGGGAATAACTTGGATTTGGAATCTAGTGTTGGAAAGAGGTTGAGAAGAGGAATTGCTGGATGGATGGTCAATTGAATGAGGAACAACTTGAGCTTCTTCACCATCCAACTAATCACTTCCTTCAGCATCTGGATCTGTTGGGGAATCAACAATTCTTCTTAGTTTGTTCACTACCTTCACTACTCCATCAGCATTGGTCCTTGAGATTGGGATTTCTGAGCTGTAGTGTATGGGCCTACCACCGATTGGAATGGACCCTCCAACATTAGTCCACCTGGCCACATCCCTCTGCCTGGAACCAGTCACTAAATCAAAATATCAGCACCAATTAAATCAAAATATGCAAATCACTCACATTGAGAAAATCCAGAAGTTGCATCAGGGGTAGGCTCCTCAAGAATGGGGAATTCCTACCCATAACGCCCATCTTTCCTGCTCCATAAGTGCCTCCTGACCTGGGACAAAGTTGATCCAGTACGGCAACATGGCTTCTTCGCAACAAAGAAAAAGTGGCATTTTGACGATCAAGGATTGTAATTTTGAAAACAATCCTTACCCTTGGCCAAACATTCAGTACAGGCAGGATCAAGAACTTCAACTGCTCTGAACCAATCATAAGTTTGGGAGGGATCAAAATGACCAGAAGACGCCATGGAAGGGGAGGACAATTGACTGAAGACGCCAGAACCACAAAGAACAGACAATGGCGGTGCAGAAGGAGAAGATTCAGTGAGCTCAGTCGGTTTGGAACTCATAGCTGAGGAATATGCAAGCAGAATATTCAAGACGTCAGAATCAATCCACTCCATATCAAGAAAAGGAATTTGACCTCAAGGAAATGGGGCCATAACTCAATTATGCCCCCCTCGAAGCCTCTAAGGTGAAGGTTCATACCCCTTTGGGGGTGAACTCATCACCCAGGGCCTCCCCTGAAGCTTTGGGGAGGCCAGGATCTTGATGGTCCAGGCCATGTATGGTGAAATTTGAAATTGGGCCATTTCTGGGCCCCTTGGTCACCCTGGGTCCCCAGCAAATTTGGGCCCAGGGGCCTCCAATAGCCCCCACGGATCAAGGACCCCAAAGACTTAAAATGGCCAATATTGGCCAAAAAATCATAAAAATGACCAAATTCACCAAAGCACCCAAAAAGGCCCAAAAGGCCATAAAAAATCAAAATACATCAAGATTCATCAGGGTAGAGACCACAGCCCAAAACACTTTGGAGCGCTGTTTGAGGCCACTTCCATGGAAAATGGGGACAAGACCCCTTGTAGGAAATTTTTCAAGATTTAATGGATTAAGCATTGCCCAATGAGTACACTTCATATACTCATTGGGCATCACTTTTTGAGCACAAGAGCTCAGTGGCCTTTATTCTGGGATATATCCCAAGGCCACATCCCAAGGGCATGGTTGATTGAATCAGAAGAAGACAAGAGCATATGTTGAAGTGGAATACTTACTCAAACTTGGAAAAAAAAGGGGGGAATCAATTGAATTTGACAAAGAAGAAGTAAAGAAGGATTTCAGGATAATGGTCAAGAGGAAAAGAAAAATAAACAGAACTTTTTTTGAAAAATGTGAGGATATTGAGATGCCACTCAACGGTGGCAGGGTATTATGGTGTTCAGGAGCCCACCAGTTTCAAGAGGGGGATACTGTAACAACCATCCATCAGGGGTAAGGGTATTCATTCATACACCCACTCAAACACCTCAAATCAGCAAATCCAGTATCTGAATCAGCATTCAGTTTCAGCAATCTTCATTCTGAAACATGCATACAGTTTGGTACATCAATACAGCCTGTCAATACCTGTACAGGTTGGATTCACCCAATACAGTTTGAATACACCAGTATGAAATTGTATGATCACTCAAATACACCACACCTCTTGTACAGGTTCTCTACATCTGTACAGGACCTGTATTGGCCAGACTCAATTCAATCATTCAATCCTCCAATGAAAATTCTCTCTTTGGATCAGGGCTGGTGATTCTCACATATACCAGCCCCTCTTTCTCCCCCCTGGGGACTTTTCCCCAGTTAATTAATTTAGTTTATTTATTATTTTATAATTATTCTTATCCTTATTTTGGGTATTATAATTATTTGATTTTAAGTTAGTCTTTGCATTTTCTCTCTTTGCCTGTACAGTATGAGTTGGGTGGCCATATCCTTATTAACCCTTCTCTTTCCATTCTGAAAGGTTGAAACAGTGGACTTGGATATGTTTGTGGTTGGCTCTTCTATTTCTTATTCTTATTTATTTGTTGCTGCTTTTCTCATATCTTTTATTATAGTAAATCATTCCTTCAACTCTTAATTGCATCCCATCTTTCCATATCCTTGAGCCCTCCATAAGTGAGTCCCGGTTTACTGAGTGCCAGGCCCTCTTCACTTAGGAGAGCCCCTGTGACAAAAAAATCCATTTTTATCCTAAAATTGGGTGAAAAAGGCTATGAGACCTTTCCACATAGGGGAGGTGAAGATGTTTCACTTCCAAGGACTGGCTTGTGGTTTTCAACAGGCCTGTATAGCCTTTACTGGGTTCAGATGTGGTTTTGAAACCACATCTGGGCGGTTTTTACCAATACAGGGTGAAAATTTTCATCTGGGGACCACATACCCCTCTTCTGATATGTATGACGTGTAGAATTCTGTACAAAACCTGTACAGGACTCAAGTATTGACCAAACTATAAGGTCATGAAGTATAAACAGGCTTCTTTGTCTATTTGAAACCTCATAATCATAGTTATGGAAGAATATCCCACAGTAAGGCGGTATTGGTCTAACTGTTCCTAGAAGCTGTATCACAAGCCCTCTTCCATATTTCATGGAAGTCTTTAGCTTTTGGGTGGATAGTCAGAAGATTTTTCTTCAGGTGATCCACAGGCAATAGGGGGTTCCACCCTTTTTCTACCAGTGAGGGTGATTTCCGTTGTGGTATTTCATACCAGTGTTTCCAAGGTTCAAATCCACAATGTCAAATCCAAAACTTTAATCAATAATAATAATAATAATATATATATAACAAGAAAATAAAGATAAAAAGTGAAAGGTGAAAGTAAAAGAAATTGCAAGAAAAAGGAAGAGAATTATATCAAAATAACAAAAACAAGTATTCCACTGGAATCTACATCAAATTTTACCTATAGTCACATATTGCCTCAACCCATAATATCAATAGTTCTCTAGATCTCATGGATTAAAGAAGAGAAATGATACTATAAACTCTATACTAGGTACAAGAATATGCTTGAAAATAATTCAGATTGTCCAAATATTCAATATGAATAAACATGTGTAATATTAAATATGTGATACCATTACTCTTACAACATCATGTGTTACATGTCTTGACATAAAAAAAAACACTTACATATAAGTTAACATAGTGTTACATTACTCGATCCCCACTTTAACTCCTATAACCAAACATTACAGGTATTACTTACAAATTAAATTTTACATAGAAAAATACTCAACTAAATACAGATCAAGGCTGTGAAGAAGAAAAATAAGGTTAGTAGAGATAAGAATACAGTTTTAGAAAATGGTGCAATTAACCAAACATATGGTGCAATATCTGTATCAAATGACACCATTCAAAATTTAACCACCAGCAAAAGTGTCTCAAGGTTGCGAAGAAGAAAAATAAGCAAAAATGACTCAAGGCTGTGCATAATAAGAATAAAGTTTAGTTAAAATATCAGTATAATTCAAAAAGTATGGTGCAATATCCTTAACAAAGGACACCATTCCAAATTTAACCAATAGCAAAAATGTCTCAAGGCTGTGCACTGACAATAATAAGGTTCAGAATGGTGCAATCAACCAAACATATGGTGCAATATCTTGATCAAATGATACCATTTTTAATTTACCCACCAGCAAAAATGTCTCAAGGTAGAATTTTTCTAAGTCCCTTGTTTTGGGAAGGCTCTATGGAGGGCCCAAAAGGTATAAAGAAAGGGCCTCTCTCCCTGTTTTCCCCCATTCTTCTGGTTCTGACAATAATCTTGAGGATCAATCCATCCCTTCTCTAGAAGGATAATCTAGTATTTATATTGAAAAAGATCAGTAGCAAGGCTCAGTATCTTATAGTATTATTTATGATTAATTAATGAAAGATATTTATAATCTTGATGAAAGAGTTTAATATTATTTAATAGTCTTACCTTTATAGCATTAGTGTCGAAGTAGTGTTTGAAGATATTATCATTAGTTATCTTATCTAATTTATCAATAACCCTTATTTATAGAAGGGATATAATCTTACCCTTATACCTTATATCATAAGCCTTTTAGGTATATTGGATTATATTCATATTGATCCTAATAGTATTATATTACTATTATATCATTTATGTCTTACCCTTCTATTAAACAAAACCACCCTTAAAGAATTATCTTACCCTTAAATTATTATAGCTATATTGATAGTATTATTAAATCACCTTTAAAAGTATTAGCTAGCTATCAAGATTATTATTAATATTAATAGTGATCTTAAACAATATTCTTTAAATATATCAGGTATTGAAAGAAGGAATACTAGAAGAATTAATTAAAAAGAATTATAAACAATAACAAGAAAGTATAGCAAACCTAAATTATTAAAAAAATATATTAACTATTACCATTATTATCATAGTGATCTTTGATTGACAGACTGATAGAGACTGCTGAAGAAAATTCTCTAATTGAAAATTCACAAAGCTAAATAATTGATTTGTGATCTCATCAAAAAGGGTATCTTTTTCAGTATATTTAGAGGGGCAGCTAATACACCTTAGCACCCATGGTTATTGGCTAATTCTGAAATTCAAATCAGACTCACAAATAATTTCCCCCTCAAGGTACTGCCTATTATTTATCCCACAACAAAAGGTGTTCCCACCTTGTGTGGTGGAGTGCTGGCTTTTGTTATAAGCCAGTTGGAATTCTGGTAAAAGGGTAACCCAATAACGAGTGTATCCTTCATGGTCTTTGTATTCCATGCCATATGCACAGAATCTTCTGACAATGTCCTCCATTGTTTGGATAATCCTTTCAGCCAAACCATCTGTCTGTGGGTGGTAAGCTGTGGAGAATGCAAGTTTAGTACCAAGCATGTCATACAAGTTGGTCCAAATTTCTGATGTGAATTTTGGGTCCCTATCATTAATGATAATTTTAGGGACTCCACAGCTGGATATTATGTTATTCCAAAATAACAAGGAAGTATCTATTGCTTTATCCTCCTTGCGACATGGTAGGAACCTCACACTCTTGCTAAACCTATAACTTATGATCAGGCAAGCATTGAAGTTTTCTTTGCTTCTTGGGAAAAGTCCTGTAACCCAGTCCATGTTGATTTTTTCCCATGGGTGTTTGGGTTCTTCTATGTGTTGAAGTAGCCCATACTTTTTCCCATGTTTTCTATTTGCCTTCTGGCATCTTTGAAAAGTGTTGATATATTAACTCAACTCTTGTTCCCATTTGGGCCAGCAAGCTGTGCTTGCTACCCTTTCCTTGGCCCTGTCTTCACTCATGTGTCCCATATAGGGGCAGTAATGGCATTCCTGCAGGATCAGGGATATATGGTCCCTGTATACTGCTGTGAGTGCACTTTTTGTGTTTCTCTCTATGGTAGAGAAGGCCGTCTATAAGGAAATATTTGTTGTCCTTATAGTCCCTTAACCAGGGTTCCTCTAACTGGGATTCCAGTTCTGGGCTCCTGTAGCTTTGTTGAATGAGTTGCAAAAGTATGCCACACTGTTTGTGTTTGGCGTATGTCTTCATTACTGCACTGAAAAATTCATTATGAAGCTGTGAGAAGCTTATTCCCAATATGAGAGTTTCTGTTCCTTTTGAATCAGTGTCTCCTCTATCTGCTTCCCATTCAGAAAATCTGAAGTTATTCCTCCTATCTATTTCCATGAAATGGATAGGAATATTGGCTGCTACTTCAGGGTCATAGGCTAGATTTCTTTTGACATTGTCCAGTGGCCATCTGCATTGGTGTGGCTTTTGCATTTTTTGTATATGATGGTTGTATTGCCTCCATATTCTTGAATGGCTATTTGCCATCTCAGAATGTGTCTCTTGGTAGTCTTCATGTTCAGTAAAGACTTCAAGGCTGTGCAGTCTGTGTAGAATTCAAAGACTGCACCCTCCAAATAATAGTGGAGTTTCTCTAGAGCCCATAATAAGAATAGAAATTCAGTCTGGGTGGCCCAATTCCTGGCTTCTGAATATTTCAGTTTCCTAGAGATGTACCATATTACTCCCTCTCTTGGTTCACCATCTACAATTTTTCTCTGGTTTAGGGCTGCCCCTAAGCCTTGGCTACATTCCGCATCTATGTATAACTTGAATGGAAGTTCAAATTGAGGTAAGATGAGAATAGGTGCATTTGTGAGCTCATGTTTGATCCTCTCATATGCATCCCTCCTTTTGTTGGTAATTTCAAAAACTACATCTTTTGAACATAACTTGTATATACTACTAGATATGTGGGCAAAAGGTCTGATGTTGTTTCTGTAGTAGCTAGCAAATTCAAGGAAAGATTTCATATCTTTGATTTTCTTTAGTACTGGCTTTAGCAGTACTTCTGCTACTTTGTTCTGGTCTATGGCCAGACTAAGGCCTGAGACTTTGTGTCCCAGTGCCAGTAATTCTTGTTGGCCAAAACTTCACTTTTTAAGTAAAATTTTCAGATTAATGGGTGTGCACTCACTTAGTACTCTGTCTATGTAGTGAAAATTGTCTTCCCATGTCTCTGAGTATATATTGATGTCATCAATATATACTACCATCCATTCTTCCAATATTTCTTCTTGAAACATGGTGTTCATCATCCTTTGGAAGTGGGCTGGTGCATTCTTGATGCCAAATGGCATCCTGGTGTACTCATATATGCCCATATGGAATATGATTCTGAGTAGTTTCATGGAGTTTGGCTTAACTCCATCCTGGTGGAAGCCTTTTATAGAATACATCTTGGTTATGTATTTGGCTTTTGCCAGTTTGTCTAGGGCATGAGGTATCCTTGGTATAGGGTACCTGTCAGCTTTTGTGTAGTTATTCAGGGGTCTTAAATCCCCACATAGCCTAGACTTGCCATCATGCCAGGTGATCAGGACAGGAGTGGTAATTTCCACTATTTTATTGTGTTCCATCTTCCTGATGACATCCATTTCTAGGAGTTCATTGATGTGTTTGTCAATTTCCTTCCTAGTTCCCAGACCTTCTGGGTATGGAGGACTTCTCAGCATGGGTGGATAGGGTCTTTCTACATCCAGATATAATTTTATATCATGACCTCTGATTTTGCCTAATGGTTCTTCACCAATGGAAAATGCTGGTATATTCTTCCTCAGCATCTTCAGTAAACTAAGTTTTTGTTTACTGGCGAGGGTAGTACTGAATTGGCCCTCCCTGAGCTCATTCAGTAGTTCTTCTAGAGGGTAATGGGTAGATATTTGGTATATGTCAAGTGAAAATTTCTTTTCCTTGTTTGTACCAATAGTAATGTGCCTGTTTTTACTCTTGTAAATGTCAATTCCATACATCCTCTGGTAGTCTGTTCCCAGTAAAAACCCTTGGATGTGGGCATCTTGAAGCACAGAAAACTCTGGGTTGAGTCTGATATTACCTTTCCTATAGGGTATAATTATATCTTTAATAATTGTCTCAATGGAAGTAATCTTCCCTGTTGCACGTTTCAAGTTCTTTGCCTTGGTTGGAAAGAGTTATTTCTCCCAATTTGGGAAGTGATTATCCAAATAATTTCTGTCTACTATTGAGCAGTGTTCTACACTGTCAATGATAAATGGCTGTTGAGCATTGTCTATGCAAACCGTCATCTTTGTGGCTGTCCCATGTATGTATAGCATTCCTTTAGTTGGTGTGACCAGGAATTTTTGTGCATCTTGTGTGTGTTCACACAAGTTTTTGTTTGCAGTGTCTTGAGGGATACCTACCTCTAACTGTATGTCCTGGATTTCTAGTGGTGTTTCCTCTTGGTATTCCACTAGAAATTCCTCTCTTGGGTCTTGGTCTTCATCAGATTGCTCTCTGAAGGTATCACCCATAGAGTCTGATTCAGAATCCTCTGTGGAGGATTCCTCCTCTGGGACTTTTCAATGGCATAGACTTTCTTCTTTGCCTTTGGAAAGTTATTGGCATAATTGTCTGTTGAACCAAAATCATGACAAGAATTCTTCTTCTTAGTCACTTCTGCCACTCTTTCTCTAGGTTTGTCTCTAAACTCCACCTTGAAAGGTTGTTTCTCTCTGAAAGCACTGCTTTTATATGGGGAATATTTCCATATATTTGTTCTTTTCCTTATATCTTGTAAGGTATTTGCAATTTCATTTAGAGTGAAATTGTGGTTGCATCTGAATTTCATTGCATGATGTAGTTCTCCTGGTATTTGTGTCAGGAGTTTGTTATTCCTCATCTGAATATTCATTTGAGGATCAATGGCAATAAGTCTCTTAGACTGTCTGAGACACCACTCATGTGGATCTTTGTCCACAGGGTACTTGTCATTTTCAAATGACATGGTCTTCTGCCATATCCAAGTACAATTGCTGTACTTTTGGATTATTTGACTCCTTCACCTTGGCCAGTTTCTTCTGCCATGGATTTATTTCATCTCTGTGTACCAAATACTAGCATTTCCTTTGAACACTTTATTCAATCTAGCAGTAGCCCTGTAGTCTGGTATGCTTGGTACATCAATGAAGAGTCCATCAATATAATCAATGAGTTCCATATGATCATATTCTCCTGTTCCAGAGAATTTGGGCCAGCTTGAGGCCTCTGAAAGATGTTTTAAGGCTTACTTCTCAGAATAAGACATATTGTATCCATCCTGGTATTGAGATGGAGATCTTGCCTTATTCACCAATATGGAATCTGGTTTGATGTCCTCTTGGTGATATGAATAATCTATAACATGGTCTTGTGGTTGGGGATTCATGTTATGGTAGACATTAAACAGTTTGTTTATGTCTTGATCCAGACAATCCCTGTCCCTTTGGCTGCGGTGTTGTTCTTGAAAGAATTGATTAAGTCTTTCATTGGTCTCTTCACAGGCTTTGCTCAATTGAGCATGTCCCTCTTGAGGAGTTTTGACAATTTTGTCCATGGAGGCTGTTAATGTTTTCATCTTCTAATGGCTTGCTTGGAGTTCTGCAAACTGCTTTTGAGTTTGCTCACAAATTGGGACGTTTGTAACCACAGTGCATCACTGTTTAAGCTACTCTCAGCTGTAACACTATTATGTTCAATCTGAGTGGGGGTAATAGTTCTATTAATGGGGCTACTGATTCTAGAAGTATGTACAGCTATTTCTGGCTCTTGTATAAGTCTTTCACCAAGTCAAGCAGCTTCTGGATCATTGGGTCTGACTCTCTCTGCCTTTGGATGAAAGAGGTCTTGTTTTTGCCCTTGTATCCTTGTCTTCTCCTGGAAACTTCCTGGGATTGTGAAGAATGGTGACTCTTGGCCACTTATCTGTTGGTTCCTGAATGGTTCAAAGCTACTAGAGAGCAGGTTTGGCCTACTACTTGAGAGCCTGAAGGAATCTGAGTATTCCCTTTCTGGGTAAGCTGTTAATCTATAGCTTTGATAGTGGCTTGATTCTCCCTTATTCTGTTTGTGCTCACCTCCAGGAGTTTGAGCTTCCTGGTGCAATTCCAACTTTTGGTGATTATCATTATGCCTTTGAAGTCTATCTCTTTGAGAAATATCTTCTGGAAACTTGCTCCAAGTTCTGCCCAGTGGGATGCTAGGTTGAACCTATTGCTTTCCATGCTCCATTGAAAGAGGTCTTTGAGGAGTTGGTGGAGCTGAAGAGCTTTTGATACATATCCTTCCAGTCCTCTGGTTTGAAGTCTCTGTTGAATTGAAATGTAAATGGAAGAGTGGGCATAATTTCCCTCAATGTCTTGCCATCCACCACTGTGTCCAAGGTGTCCTCCTCCAGGTCTTTTTGTTCTGGACAAGCCTTCTCTGTCCTCTGGTTGGTTCCTTTGGTAGCCAAGGTTTCTGAGGTGTACAGGTGACATATCAGTGCTTGCAGGCAGTCAACAACTTAATGTTTTTAGGGTATTTCCCTTTGACTGTGCCTTGTACAAATTTGTTGTCTTCTGATTTTGGCAATTTACCTTTAGAGGTTACAACTGGGTAAGTTATGGTAATATTCCCTGTACAAGTGGTTAAGGTTGGTTTACCATGTATTGAAGCAGAGTTTTGTGGTCTTCTATTCCTCTGGGTGGAAATTGGTGTCCACGTTTTTGTGGTGATAAGGCCTTCACTGTGCCTCTTTCCTTTGCCCTTGCTGCCCTCTGGTGCTGAGGCTGTTACTGGTGTATTGGCCTGTGACTGGGTCTCAAGTGGGATGTAGTTTTCTTCCACTGAATCATACAGGAAAAGAGGGCTTAATGTCAGTTGAGACTTCTTGAAAGGCTGTTTGCACGTCTAAGAACGGACTCTGGGCTATTTATCTCTATATTATGCCCTTGTATTGTGACAGTGCAATTGAAATTAACAATTAAACGTCAGAAATACAGCTTATGGATATCTGGTACACTGTTTGTATAACAGTATCTCACAGATTGACTTGTAACTAGCAAGTATAATCAAAAAGTGGTTCTGCTAAAGGGAAATTGAAATTATCAATATACCCAACCACACCTCAATAATGTTGGTTTTATAGTAAGAGGTGTCCTTTTTAATTGAAAAATGGACAGTATTTCTGGCTCAAAGTGCTTTGATATGTAAAACATGCCAAAAATAAAGTCAAATCATAATCAACCACACAACAAGGCACTTAGAAGATAAAAAACACAGTGGTATATAACAGATACCACTCAGAAATAAAAATAAGATATACATTCTAACTTATTTTTTAATGAAATTACACCTGGAAAAAGAAACAAAATGTCAGGAATAAAAGAATAATACAAAAAAACTTACTTTTATGTGTAAAAAGGTCCAAAATATTCAAAAAACATGGCCAGGCCCCCAAAATTTCAGACTGAGTCTATGATGAAGGTGCAATGAGGCTATTTACAGCTTTAACTATGACTGTCACACGTTAAAATTAATTGAAAAGTGGTTGGATTATTGATAATAAAAGTATCAAATGGAGTAATAAGGGCTTTACTATTATAAAATAGTGGTGGTGAGCACTGTCAAAAGCCCTGGGTGCAGTCTTACCAGTTAGGTTACTATAATAAGAACTACAATACTAAAATTTAGAGTATAAACTGATCATTTTCCAATATTATAGCTGTTTTTGAGATTTGTACTACATAGGAGTTTGAGAGCATGTTGAGGAAACCTTTTCTGGTGGAGAAAAGGTCCCTTTTTATCCTAAAATTGGGTGAAAAAGGCTACTAGACCTTTCCAGGTAGAGGGAGTGACAAGTTTTCACTTCCAAGGACTGGATTGTGGTTTCCACAAGGCCCGTATAGCCTGTATTGGGATCAGATGTGGTTTTGGAACCACATCTGGGCAGGTTTCACCAATACAGGGTGAAAATTTCCATCTGGGGACCACATAGCCCTCTTCTGATGTATATGATGTGTAGAATGCTGTACAGAACCTGTACAGGACCCAAGTATCAACCAAACTATGAGGTATTGAATTATAAGCAGGCTTCTTTGTCTGCTTGACACATCATAATCATAATTATGGGAGAGTATCCCATGGTAAGGCAGTATTGGTCTGATTGTGGGATTTTGACCTTAAAGCTGACACAGCTTTGTCAGTTTTTAAGATATCAAGCTCAGAGGTGGTTCATTGTGTAGCCCTGGATGTGTTCTACCAAATGATACCTCATTTGGTATGGCTATAATTAAATATGGCAAAGGTATGCCATGTACATATGTATGATTTGCTTAAAATCTGTATGGAGCTTGCTTTCCCCATACCTTTTGTTCTAGATGGGATATGGGGAAATGGATGGAGCCAAAAGGTAGCCCTGATTGTTCTATTTCCAAAAAGACCCCACTTTGGGTATCTTACACCAAAACTGTAAAGGTTAGATGAGAGGTGAATATGTCATTTCCCCTTAGTTGACCTTATTTTGGCCATAACTCCGGTAGCTCTGATGCTAGCTCAATTTTGTTAGTACCATTGTATAGAACTGACCTAGAGATTCATTTAAAATACCAATTTGATGGGTTTAAGCCTCTTCCTTTGGATTTCAGATGAGAGGTGAAAATTAAGGTTTATGCTAAGTAACAACTTTGAGCAGGAATAACTTTATTATTCCTTGTCCTATAATGGTGAGACTTTTATATTGGGAAATAGGTGAGTCTCCTCTTTCTTTGGATACTCTTTTAGCCGTTTTGGCTCACCTCCATGTTTTGGTCATATCTTGGCTCTACCATTGGTTTATGGTATTTGACTGTCATGCTTGTGCTCCGGGTTTCAGTCACAGGCTGAAACAAATATACAAGATTACAAAATGAATAGAAACAAACCTGAAAAAGAAATGGGATACACAGTTGGAAAGTCAAGTACAAGTACTGCCATGGTTGAAAACCAAGTGGCAAAAGTAAACCTAGACACAGGAGAATACTACACCTGTGTTGGTAACAATTATTTCAAAAAAATTATACAAGATTGGGAAGAAAGACTGATACCAATACAGGGGTTAAAATTTAGTAGCGCAAGTGAAAGCATGAATCCCCTTTGAATAATTGACTTGAAACTAATTTTTCCTCACCATTCCCTATGTATAAGAGTGAAAGTAGAGTTTGTAGTAATGGAAAACTTTAATAGTAAGAATTGAATACTAGGAAATGATTATTTGTCAATCTATGCTATAGCTATCTCTAACAAGAAAAACAGATATCTTACCATAAGAGACAATAAAAGACAGAAATTTGGTTTTTTAAGCAATAAAAACCAAATTTCTGTTATAAAAAATGAAGAGATAAGCTCAAAAAGACATTCATTCATAAGTGAACAGCTTATAGAGGAATAATTCAATCAAGAATTAAAAGAAAAAATGGAAGAAATATTGATTGATCTCTTATTTAAATACAAAAGTCCCTTTGCAACTGAGAAAGAACCACTAGGTTCCATCATTGGACATGAGGTAGATATTTCTATTAATGTCGAAAAACCTTATCCACCCCTGTTAATAAGACCAGCTTACCCAGCTATCCCAAGAGCTAGAGAAGCCTTAGAGGTAGAAATTAAGGAATTGTTGGACCTGAGGGTATTAAGGAAAGTAGGGCAAAATGAACAAGTGGAAGTCAATACACTGGTCATTATAACTTGGCACAATGGAAAATGAAGGATGGTAGGGGACCTTAGAGCTTTAAATACCAATACTATCCCTGACAGATATCCAATAATCAGAGCGCATGAGACATTAACACAATTGTCCCAGGCTAAGCTCATTAAAGCCATGGATGCTCTAGAGGTATATCACCAAAATGTCTTAACATACCATACAAATAACTACTGAGATTAATAGTACACTTTGGAATATATGAATATTTAAGGATGCCCCTTGGTATAGAAAATGCACCTTCAAACTAACAGAGAATTATGAATACCATATTTCCTGAAGAATTTTTAGAAGGATGGTTAATTATTTACATTGATGATATCATAATTTGCTCAGAAACCTGGGAAAATCACTTAAAAAAACCAGAAAGAGTAGTGCAAAATATAGTGCAAGTAAATATAAAATTTTCCTTGAAAAAATGTCATTTTTCTTATAGTGAACTAATAGAACTGGGATGTGTTGTATCTGGACTAAGTTTGGGCATAGACAAGAATAAAGTAGCAGAAGTACTACTGAAACAAATTCCCAAAACAAAAAAAGAAATGTAATCATTTAAAGGATTTTCTGGTTATTACAGACAGCATATGAAAGACTTTGTTAGAATTTCCAAATCCTTGTCTAAGCTTTTTGACCAACAAACAGTCTATGAAAGGATGGAAGAAAGGGTGAGAGAATATGAGGAACCAAAAAAAGCCCTCACAAATGCCCCATTGGAAACCACCTTTCAAACTGTAAATTGATGCTTGTGGAGAAGGACTAGGTTCTGCACTACACAACACGCAAATCATCAATAATAAGCCTGTTAAAGAACCACTTTTCTTAATTTCAAGACAAATTAAGCCATCAGAAGCAAGATATGAAGCAATCAAAATGGAATTCCATTTCTTAGTGCGTGCTCTAGAAAAATTACACTACTATTTGGATGGAACTGTTTTTAATGTAATCATATAATGTAATGCGGTGAAATATTTATTGAAATTGAATGAAACAAATAGACATATGCTAAGATCTCACAATGCTATCCAAGAGCTAAGAGGAATTATAACCATAGCTCATAAATATGCAAATATTCACAAAAATGCAGATTGGAATTAGAAAATATATCTGAAAACACAGCATGGGTACCACAAGAAGAACATCATATAGAAGGCATATGTGTTACAGATATTGGCACATAATTATTTAATAAAGCTAAAGAAAGCTACAAAATGGAAAAAAGTTTCATATCTTATTCCATCTCTTGATGAAAGATTGCAAAGAACCCTCACTATCTTCAAACCTAGTTGAGATATGCAAAAGGAATATGATGAAGGGAGATTCCACCTCCTTGATGAAACCCTTTATCATAAGACTAAACACATATGTGTTATTACCTTGACAGATAGAACTCTGATAAGCACTATACTACATGAATGCCATGAAAGTGTTGTATCTGGATATCTCTCAGAAGATAGGACACTAGAGAGAGTGAAAACCTGCTCTTGGTGGCCAAATTCAAGAAAGGATGTTGCAGAGTATTTCCAAACCTGTGAAAGATGCCAAAAAGAAAACAGAGACACAGGCAAAAAATTTGGAATGATGATCCAAATCCCCATGGGAAATAGTTTGAATGGATTGGGTAACAGCCTTACCTCAAGGAGGAGACAGGAGTTTTAATGCATGCCTAGTACTAGGTGAAAGGTACAGAAAAACCACAGTGTTCTTACCATGTCACAAAGATGACACATAAATGGACACAGCCATAATTATATTGAATAGAGTAATAAGTAATACAGGATTATTCCAAAAAATCATAAGTGATAGAGAGCCAAAATTCAATCAAGCATTATGAACAAATATCCATAATCTTTCTGGAACAAAGTTACCATTATAAGCATCATATCACCCTCAAACTGATGGCTTAGCAGAAATTGTGATACAAAATTTAGAAGACATAACCATAAGATTCTGTGCTTATGTCCTGGAGCTCAAAGACTCTGATGGTTTTACCCAGGATTGGTGTACCTTAATACCAGCTCTTGAACTGGAATTTAAGACATCAATTCATTCTTCAACTGGCAAAACACCAGTAATTTTGGAAAAATGTTGGAATACAAGACTTCCTCATGATACTCTCAAAAAGGACTTGGTGGATATAAACCCAACAGCAAGCCGTTTCAAAATAATGCTTGACAAAGCAAGACATAATGCCCATCAGATGTATGAAACATTATTTCAAATATGAAAAAGAAAGATGGGACAAAGATCATAAGCCACCTGATTTCAAAGTAGGAGATTTGGTCTTAGTATTGAGTCTAAACTTCAATAAAATTAAATTCCCAAAGAAATCTAAAGATTCCTTTGCAGGACCCTTCATGATAAGAGCACTACATGGTGCTGATGCTGTGCAACTAGAACTCACAGGTGAGTTAATGAATAGAAACCCAAATTTCCCTGTAAGCCTCATAAATCTTACAGCTAAAGTGATAAAGAGTTATTTCCTCTAAGAAATAAACCACCACTTGAAATTCCCCTTCTAAAAGATGGAGAAGAAAGGAAAGTTGTAAAAGTCCCTCAAGAAGAGAGGACAAGAAATGAAAAAGAAATATAATACCTTGTGAGGTAAAGAAAACCAACTCAAGAAGATGAATATCTACTTGATAAAGAAATAAATAATTCTGATAAGCTATGAAGAAGGTTTTCACATGCAAGAAGACCTAAAGAATAGAAAATCTAAGCATTATGGAGCTTCAAGACTAAGAACGCTTAATGAAGAGGTAGGACAGTGGACAATACCCCAATTAACTATATCAGTTTGTGGTACAATCTTTTTTGGTGGTAGGGAGTGTGAGCCTTTGAGATATAACCACATATCCAAAAAGGTCACAAAAAACTTTACAATATTTATTCTAATAATAAAAATTAAAATTATTATCTTAAAATTAATAAAAATGCCTCCAAAAGGCATGAATGCTTTAATATCTCTAAAGATAATGATAAAACATGTAAACTATTTTGCAAAGTTAGATTAAACATGGTAAAATACATATATAACACTTTTGTGTCATATCTGTAAAGACAATACCTACTGAGCAATAAGTCAAAATGCCATAAAAAGGCATAAATCCCTGATCATATCAGACACCAATCAATCAACATGAAAAATAAACATATAAAATTTTTATTTCATATCTTTAAAGTCAATAATCAATAAAATAGCCTGAATATATGCACTTTCATTATCAGCGCATATATTCATGGTTTTCAGCTCATATCTCTTGAAATATACATGATAGAGAGTCAAACCAAAAATAAAGTCACCACGTAATTACTGTAAGAATACAGATATAAACCTTATTTGACAAGCTATGAGCAAATTTTTAATTTTCAAGGGTTTATTGAACAAAATCTATATAGCTGTTGAACACTTTTGTCAGCCTGTGACTCAAAACCAGAGCACAAGCATGACAGCCAAATACCATAAACCAATGGTAAAGCCAAGATATCACCAAAGCATGTAGCTTAGCCAAATTGACTCAAAAGGTATCAAAAGTAAGAGGAAAATCACCTCTTTCCAAATATACAAGTCCCATCATCATAGGAAAAAGAATAACAAAGTTATTCCTGCTCAAAGCTATTGCTGAGCATAAACCTTAATTTTCACCTCTCATCTGAAATCCAGAGGCAGAGGTTTAACCCCATCAAATGGGTATTCAAATCAAAGCTCTAAGTAAGGGCTATCCAAGGGTACTAGTCAAGCTGAGCTAGCACCAGAATTACAGAAGTTATGATCAAAATAAGGTCAAATAAGGGTGATCAAAATATTCACCTCTCATCTAACTTCTACAGTTTTAGTGTGAGATACCTAAAGTGGAGTCTTTTTGGAAAGAGAACAATCAGGGCTATCTAAGGGTTCCATTCATTTACCCATATCGTATCTAGACCAAAAGATATGGAGCAAACAAGTTCCATACAGTTTTTGGACAAATTATAAATGTGTACAAGAAAACTTGTACATGGCATAACTTTTCCATATCAAATGATAGCCATACCAAATGAGGTACCATTGTGTAGATCACATCCTGGGCTACACAATGAACAAGTTTTGAGCTCAATATCTTAAAAACTGACAAAGGTATAGCAGCTTTAAGGCTAGAATCCCACCGATTGGCCAATACAGCCTTACAGTGGGACACTATCCCATAAGTATGATTATGAGGTGTCAAAAAGATGAAGAAGCTTGATTATACTTCAATACCTCATAGTTAGGTCAAATACAGAGGTCCATACAGGTTCTGTACAGTTTCTGACGCTTCAGAAGCACCAGAACACACCTGTAAACTCCATTGGTGAAAGGTTTCACCCTGTATAGGGTAAAAATGACTACCTGTGGTTCTAAAACCACATTTCCACGCAATACCAGTCTATATTGAGTGTATAGAACCACATGCCAGCCCACAGTAGTGAGGAGTTTCACTCTGTGGTCGTTTTCAGAGGTAAACCACCTCCCACTACCCCAGAACAAGATAAAAGGAGGATTTGCCCCACCAGGAAGCTAATCCATCATCCTGTTCTTAGTATTCTTATGTGGTATAAATTCTCAAAAGAAGTGGTACTCTTAGAACTCAACAGGTATAATTATAAATTATAATTATCGTAGGGTTTATCATTGTAAACCAACAGATAAACACTGCACCCAGGGCTATCAACAGTACTCACCATCACTAAATTCATGTAGTATAGCCCTTTTAACCATCTATTATCTTCATTCTCATATTTATTTTTGTGTCACACTCATAGTTATAGCTTTTATTTGTCATTGTAAAGCTATATCATAGAGTCACCCTGACAACTTTGTTGTAAAAGTTGTCAAAACTTAAGACAAAGTGGATATTCAGATTCTCATAGTTCATAAGTGAATAATTAACTCATTTGTATTATTATATTCAAGATATAACCTCTTGAAATCATGGTTTGCAGTTTAAAATAGTAAATTTTGACATGAAAGATGAGCTATAAGAAAAATCATGAAAAATAGAGTTTTTATAATGTAATGAATTGCTCTTGGAAGCTTAATAATGACATGCCAAGCTATCATCATTCACTATCTGAATGGCTGTAGAATGTATAGCTCAAAAGGCATTAATGAACACTCACTGTAATATTAATTCAAGTTTAACAGTCATATAAGTGATAAAAGTGGTGAATACTAGCTTATTATGATTAAAACTAATAAAATACACCATTTTTGGTAATCTTGCAAGCCTTTGATGTAAGAAAACATAGAGGTATTGTGGTAACTCTAAATAATAGTGTAATAATGAGATAAGATGGCTTAATTATGATGTAATCATCACTTAAAATTGACATACTGATAAATTCCAGTGGATACCATCAATGCACGTCTACTAGAAGCCCTCTAGACTTTAGGATGGAATAATCTAATGTAAATCAAGCTCTTTTTACCTCTATTTTCCCCCAGACGCAACAAAAACATTAAAAAATCAAATCAAAAGGTAATCTCTTCATTTCTTATATATGAATCTTTTATATTAGGGGGTGTCAAAGTTACCAAATCCCACAATCAAAATCCTCAGTTTTTTTTGCTAAAATGTTGCATTAATTGTCTGGGATTTCAGAAATCCCACACCTTAAGAGGTGTGGTGTTTTAAGGTACAAAAAACCAGGTTTTTTGGTACCAAATCCCATGTTTAAATACTAAAATCCCACCTTTAGCTCCCCATAAAGGCACATGTTTAAAACACACAACTCAGTAAGGGCATGTTGAATTGCATAAAGCTTTACTTCTCTTGCATAAAATATGAATAAACTCATCCATTAAAGTGTTTTATTTCAAATTGCATTTACTACAGGCCTTTTCTTCATTTACCATGCCCAAGGCATTGCAAAGGCTACCTTTACTTCAGACCTTGAACTCACTTCAGCTCATTGATGCTTACAGCTCTGATAGTGATTCTGATATCCAAGAAGATATAATCCTATTAGATGTGATAAAATCACAAAGATTCATCAATCCTTGCAGAAGATATCCATCAAATTACATGTATACAATGAATGATTTACAAACATTATAATCTGGAAAGTTTCGACAGCTATGTAGGACCACACATGAATCATTTGAAAAATTGGTTGCACCAATTCAAGCTGATAAAACCTTTCAAAACTCATCACAAAACAAACAATGAAATCCTGCCATCCAATTGGCTGTGGCATTATCAAGGCTACAATCAAATGGCAATGGGGCCTCTTTGGGAAAGATTGGAATGTTGTTTGGAATTAGTCATGGGGCTATTGTGTTGTACACTCATACAGTGATCCAGATATTAAAGAAGCTGAAGCGCAAAGTGATTATGTGGCCAACAATAGAACAACAAAGAGAGATGTCTCAAGTAATGCAAGCAGAAGGCTTCCCTGGGTGCATTGGGCTTATTGATGGGAGTCTCATACCATTATCACAATGTCCCCCCAATGATAGTGAAGCCTATTTTGATTGCAAAAAAAGTTAAGCTGTTGAATTTTGATTCTTTATTTCATTTTTACTGATTTCTTACAATTAAGGTATTCTATGTCAATACAACTGGTTTGCAATATCAACAAACAGTTCACTGCTCTACATGTTGGTTGTACTGTGTCAGGATGAAACTATGAAAGAGTGGTAATGTAGGCTATTTACAGCTCAAACTATGTTTGTGACATGGTAAAAATGCTTTAAGAAGGTTTTGAGATGCTTAAGAATAAATTTAAAGGGCTTTACTATAGTGGTTATAGTGGTGGTGAGCGCTGTTGAAAGCCCTGGGTGCAGCTTTATCTGTTGGGTTACAATAATAAAAGACTACAATAATTAAAACCTATAATTATACCTGATTATTAACCAAGAGTAAAACTGTTTTTGACAGTTTACTACGTAGGTTATTCAAGAGCAGGATGAGGAAAGGCTTTTGGCTGTGAAAAACCCTCCTTTTATCCTGAAATTGAGGTGGAAAGGCAGCTAGACCTTTCCACGTAGAGGAAGTGAAGATTTTTCACTCTCTATGACAGGCTTGTGGTTTGCAAAAAGCCTGTATGCTCTGTATTGGGCTCAGATGTGGGTTTGAAACCACATCTTGGTGGTTTTCACCAATACAGGGTGAAAGTTTTCATCTGGGGACCTCACAGCCTGATTCTGACGTGTATGACACGTAGAATGCTGTACAGAAACTGTATGGGACCCCAGTATTGACTGGCATATGAGGTATTGAAGTAAAAAAATGCTTCTTTGTCTATTTGACACCTCATATTCATGGTTATGGGATATGATCCCATGGTAAGGCTGTATATGACAGCAGGTGGGATTTTGACCTTAAAATGGTCATAGCTCTGTCCGTTTTTGAGATATCAAGCTCAAAATTGGTTCATTGAATAGCTCTGTATGAGCTCTACACAATGGTACCCAGCTTGACATGGTTATCATTAAATATGACAAAGTTATCCCATGTACAAGTATTTTTGTACATTGGCGTGGTTTGGGCAAAAGCTGTATTAAGCTTTTTTGGCCAATAACTTCTGTTGTAGTTGAGCTATGAGGAAATGGATGGCACCATCAGATAGCCCTGATTGTGCTCTTTTCAAAAATACCCCACTCTAAGTATCTCACACTAAAACTGTAAAAGTTAGATGAGAGGTGAATGTTTTGTTCAACCTTATTTGGCCTGAATTTGACCATAACTCAAGTAATACTTGTGCTAGCTCAGTTTGGCTGGTACCATTGGATAGCCCTGGCTTAAAGCGTCATTTTGAGTACCCATTTGATGGGTTTAAGCCTCTCCTTCTATATTTTAGATGAGAGGTGAAAATTAAGGTTTATGCTCAGCAATAACTTTGAGCAGGAATAACTTTGTTATTTCTTGTCCTATGGTGATGGGACTTATATTTTCAGAAAGAGGTGAGTTTCCTCTTTATTTTGCTAACTTTTGAGCTGATTTGGCTCAGCTCCATGTTTTGGTGGTATCTTGGCTATGCCATTGGTTTATGGTATTTTGGCTGTCATGCTTGTGCTCTGGTTTTGAGTCACAGGCTGACATACTGGGTCACTTCATGATTCAAATTTCTATCAACATATGAAAATAGCACAAACAACTCAAGAGCTTTATGAAAAATATCAGTACTTACTTTCCAATTCAGAATATGCAAGCTCTCCTTGGGTTGTTCCAGAATATAAGGGAGTTGTAGCACAGAATGAAGACAACCGTTCCTTCAATTACTGTCTAGCAAAATCAAGGGTCAGAATCAAGCATGCAATTGGAATTTTGAAGGGGCAGTGGTTTTCTCTAAGGGAAATGCAAAATAAAATGAGGGATGATCATGAAATTGAATATTTTGTTAGTTGGGTCATTTCTTGCAAAATTTTACATAATATGTTAGCACAAATTGGGGATTAATGGTTTGATATATATGAGGATGATGATCCACCACATGCAGAAAATCTGTCCAATAACGACATTGGGGAAGATGTGGTAAATATGCGTGAAAAACTTAAACAAATTACTTTAGCATGGAAAGATAGTCAATTGTGAAATTCATTGGGACCATTGATTTATGTACTTAATTTAATGGAAAACAACAGAGTGGAGATGCTATTGAGAAAATAAAACTATTTACAGCTAAAATTTTTTAGTTCTTTTTTGGTCTTGCATGTTTCTTTCAAAGTACCCATTGACTTTGGAATTAATTTCAGTGGGTGTCATTTTCAAGAATTTGTCACCTACATTAAATAATTTATGGTTGATTTGAAAAGAACATCCAAAATGAGTTATTTTGTCATGAGCAATTATTTCTGGAGGTGGTTTTGTTGTATGATGAATGCTTGTTGATGTCTTCCAAAGAATTTCCATGATGCCAGGTTTTTTTGAAAAATTGATCTCCATTTTCAATTCCGGGAAGTGCAATCCATGTCCAGAGGGGGTGAAGACAGTTGGAAGGGGATGGAAATATTTTTTTGATACAAAAGAAAATATATCATAAGTCCAGGAATTGAGATCATTCAGATCTTGGTGTGGCTTATTGAAAAATGCATCTTGAGTGACAATGAAATTGGTAAATGATTTGAAGTCTTGCTTTGGATTTGCAGAAGACCATTCAAGTTGACCAAAATTTGGGAATTTGACTGCTTCCATTAATGACTGATTTGAATTTGCAGCTAGTTTTGAAAAATGGGAGATTCTTGAGTAAACACATTCATCATATTTATGAAGGTTGGTCCATTGATCATTATCTGTTTCAATTTGATGAGGAGTTAAACCTGATTTTCTGGAGTAAACACCTAAAAATCCTGTAATTACTTAGCAATTATTAAAATAATAAGCAAAAAAGATTACACACCTGCAGATTTTCCAGAGTCAGAACCAGGAAAAAACCCAATACCTTTTACAATTCCACCTAGGAGCTGCTTATTGGTTTTAATTTCTTGGAGATTTTGAGATAAGGACATTAATGTCATGATGAGGTTTTGGAGAAATTGAGGGTGGCCAGAAAAATTATCAAAAGGGGTTATTTCATATATGATGACAGGTAAAAAGGGCTTTTTGGTTTTATCAATGAGTACATAAGGATGGGGTAGAGTGCTGAGTGATGGAAGTTTTAACCATGATGCATTGGCTGATTTCTTGTAAATTGAAATGGTTGAAAAGTTCTGATATTCTGTGTTTAAATGGCCAAGGTTTGACATGATTTGTTTTGAATCATGGATGTGTTGTATTTGGCATTGGGTGAGTTTTCTTTTATGATGTGATTTGGTATCATTATTCTCATGATGTTCTATATTTGGTTTAGTCCTAACCATGAAATCAAGAGGAGGAATAGTACATTCAACATCATTCAAATCATTCTGATGATGTGCTGAATCTGGTTTACCCCTAACCATGACATTATCAGAATGATTTGAAGAGTGAGATGGAGGAGGAGGTTTTTTTTGAATTTGAAAGAAGAAGGAAGGGGGCTGAAATGGAATGACATTGCAAAAAAAAACCTTATAAATAATCCACCCCTATATCAAAAAATAAATAAAAAGATGGAAGAAAAATTAAAATAAAAAACAATCATGGGTCAGTAATGATAATCATCAAAAAATGAATAATCATAAGTCCAACATGATTCTGATTTTTAAAAAAATAAAATAAAAAAAAATCATCAGTGCTTCTGGATGATTATTATAAGAAAATACAATTCAGAATTGATAATGATCAAAAAAAAACAAAAAAATATAATAATAAGTTAAACATGATTATGATTTAAAAAAAAAAGTTAGCATTCATAATGATCAAAAAAAAGAAAAAATAATAATAATAAGCTAAAAATGATTATGATTTAAAACAAATAAAAAACATCATAAGTGATGCATGATGATGATGATAAAAAAAGAGATCAGCATTCATGATCAACCAAAAAAATAATAATTCAAATCATAAAGAAGATAATTATTTGAGAAAAAAAATAAAAAAAACAAAAATAAGTATCACAATCTTCAAAAAAAAAGAAATAAATAAACAAATAAATTTTTGATGTTAATGGCCTCTGGAGGCCATTAACATCAAAAATTTAAAAAAACATCCCAAATTGATTCCAAATAGATTCAGATCAATTTGAGCCTATTAAGCCCTGGAACCTCCCAGGAGCCTTTTTGGGAGGTTCCAGGGTGACTGGGGGGTGGATGATAAAGGATGGGTGGTATTTGGAGGTGGATGGTGATGGGTGGGTGGTATTTGGAGGTGGATGGTGATGGGTGAGGGTTTTTTTTGAGAAGGATGGTGATGGGTGGGGGGATGTTGGGGGTGGATGATAGCTGTAAAAAAAATTAAATAAAAATTACCTAGAAAAAAAATTTATTAGAACCAGTTTTCAAAAAATAGAGTTGTGAGATAAAAAAAAAAGACTTACCTGAGATTAAAAATAAGAGTGTTATTTTTTGAATAATATAAAAAAAAAGAAAAAAAATTGAAGAGTGTGGGGTGAAAATAAAAAAATTCAAATCAAAAAATAAGAGTGTTCTTTTTTGAAAAATCTAAAAAAAAAAAAATGGAGAGTGTGGGGTGACAATAAAAAATAAAAAATTCCAAAGAAAATAAAAAAAATAGAAAATAGAAAATTAAAAATCCAAAATTCAAAAGCAAAAGTTGGAAAATTTCAAAATAAGAAAGATAAAATCAAACATTAAAAAGGTTAAGTAAAAGATAACAAATCAAAAATGAAAAATGTTTGAAATAAAAAAAATAAATAAGAAACATATACTGGGCATAAAACATGATGCAAAACTTGACCAAATTTTCAATTTTGTAATAAATTGCAATTAAATTTCACGGAATAAGATCAATCACAACTTGGCGCCCCAATTACGCACAAACATTGAATTTTTGATTCTGTACTAAATTGCAGTTCAATTTCATGACATAAGATCAATAATTACACATAAAAATCAGTTTTATTGAACAAATCCCCACATATAAAATGATCACATGATGGATACCTAATATGTAAATTTCTATTGATTAATTTCAGAATGCATTCCAGCTCTGCAATTGGCCTGCTTGAGGACAATGCTGCTATAGTGAGATCCATCTGGAATTTCTTTTTCTTAAGTTCACCTTCCTGATTCCACTTTTCTTTTTCAAATTTATATTTCTTTGTGTGTTGTGTCTCCTCAAACTCCATTTGCTTTTGCAACTTGACTTCTTCAAACTGTTGTTTTTCCATGTTTCTAGCTTTCTCTTCATTCCACCTCTCCCTGTCCCACTATAAACAAGCATTTTTACTGGTTTCACGGGCTATGTATCATGCATTTTGCCAGTAGTATTGATAAGAGTTACCATAAATCCAAGACATACCCTTTTGCCATGATTCGAGAAAATTTGTATATGTTGGTGCAAACATATCCATTTGCCTTTTCCTAGAACCACTCTTTTCATTCACGTTGGGTGTCAATTCTTGATTATGCTTTTTTGTTGAATGTGTGAAGGATTTACTTTGCTGGTCAAAGGGGAAATAATCAACAATGGATTTCATAAGTATCAGGCTTAAGCATACTTACTGATTTTCCACTTGAACCAAGTCATATTCATTACAAAGCAAAGGAGCAAGATTGAGAGGTGATTCCAAAAAATTATTCTCTCTTAAAACAAAAATGAGATTTAATTATCACAGGTAAAAAAAGGAAGAGACAATAGCTTACCTTATCAGGCAAAAAATCATCATCATCAACATTTAAGCTGTCTTTTTCTTGTGAATCATAGCTTTCAATGGGAGTGACATTGGGCTTGTGGCCAAAGAGCACATCCATTTCAGAATAGCAAGGACACATACTTTCAAGCTTTTGACTCATTGATTTGATTCCTTTACCCTCATCTTCTTCCGTTATTCCAGCCCCAGTTAAATTTTCAAATTTTTTTAATGCCATATACTTCTTTTTATATTTTTGCCATTGATCTTGGATGCTGCTTGAGCTAAGGCTTAGGCAATTTCATAATTTTTTGTTGAGCTCAATGGCAATAAGCTGAAATCTATGCTGCTTTTATGAAGGAGGTCTTCCAATAGATGTTGAATCACTAGTACCAAAACATGACTCAAACTTGGATTTGACTGAAAGCCAATTAATTATGGTTAAATAATCTGTATGTATTAAGTGACCCAATGGATGTGGAAGGCCAGAGGGGAACTTCATATCTGACTTGATGAGTCTTGCTTTGGAACAAGGAATTATTATATGGATGAAGGAGTATAAATGGACTGTAAGCTCTTCAGTCAGATTGTCCAAAATGGAGTGTAGAAGAATATGCTGTACAGGTATGAATTGTGAGTAATCATTTGGGTTAGGTTTCAAACTCAAATCCCAGATGCATGGGATTTGGTCAAAACGCCAGGGGACTCAGTTAAAATGCCATGTGATTTAAACATAAAAAAACCAGGATTTAGTGTTGGGATTTGAGTTCCAAAACCCGTGTTATCTTAGGGGGAGTTAAGAAATATAAAGAATTACCTATTGAAAAAAGATCAGTATAGATTGAATAGAAAAGTAGATGGAGTAAAAAAACCTTCATCAATTAATTTTAGAAAAAAGAATTCACAATTATTAGTATCAGTGCATGAGTTGATTTTTTTTAGTATTGACCTGGAATAATTATTTTAATATTAGTCAAGAATTGATTTTGAAAAAAAAAATTAAATAAATCAATTTATTTTCTGATGAGTTATGAATTTGAAAAAAAATAAGTTTATTTTTTATTCAGTAATGGGTTTTAAGTAAGAATGAATTAGTTTCTTTTCAAAATAAATTATAAAATTGGAAAACTGAAAAATTTACTTTTACTTTTATTTTGGTTTGCACCAGGGAGCTTGATTTTGATTAAAGTAAGAGACATAAATTTTGAATGGTTTTTTTCAACAGAAGAAGAAATAGAATTTTATGCAAAACATTTTTCAATTTCCAATTGTTTTTTTTTCAAAAGCACAATGTCAGGGTGAGTATATATAGTAGCTATAAAATGTAGCTACAAGCTAGTATTATGACTGTGACAAGTCAAAAAACAAATAAATTTAAATCTTCAGGTCCTACTGCTACGTGGTAACAGTGGTGATGAGTCTATTGAGGACCCGGATTGCATTACTCTAATATCTTTGACTGTAAAGAAGTACTACAATAATTATATTCTAATTATATCTTTAATGATAATTCTAAGGACACTACTGATTGATAACAGTTTTGTCACGTAAGAATATGGATAATAAGATAAAGATGATGGGTTTTCAAGGAAAAAACCCTTCTTTTTATATCTTTCAAGACTGTCAAGAGTTGTTAACTCTTCACACGTCAGAGGAGTGAAAATTTTCACTCCAATGATCAATCTGTGGTTCTGGCTCATCAATTCTGATGTCAATAGAGGCAGAATTGTGGTTTTGGAACCACAAATGATCATTCTGGATCAATACAGGGTGAAAAAACTTTTCACCTGCCACGTCAGCACTTGGATGACCTTTTTCTGCTGTCTGTATGATCAAAAATGATGATTTTAGAGAGTTCATATCTTCATAAGTATATTATTTTAAGTATGCAAGCATTACTGTTTGATACAAGTTTGATACAGTCATGTATTGCTAGAAAAACCTTCCAATCAAGATATCTCAGTCAGTTCTTAAGATATCAATAAACCAAGAGCACAGAATTGAAGGACTTAATGAGCTCTTCAATTTGATGTGCTTCATGTTTACCCTTCTTTAAAATAGCAAAAGTTATCAGGGTTTGAAGTTTTTGGATGTATTTTTGTACATCAGTATGAGGCTTCAAAAACTTCCATACTGGATATCTTCTTCAATTTGGAAGATATCTGTATTCTGATGATACAGTATTGTAGGGCTTGATTAGCTCTACAGTTTCGTATATTACACTGTACAGTTGTATGAATGTATGCCAAAGATACAGGGGTTTGTTTACATTGTTGTTTTCAGAATATCTGTATTTTGGTTGTTAAACCTTTGAACCAAGATCCCTCAGTCAATTTAAGAGATACAGAGGTCTAAGGTGTCTCAAATTAAAGCTCTTGTTTAGATCTTTAATTTGGTTATACTTTTGTACAGTTTTGTACAAGCCCTCTTTGACTTTCAGGGGGGTCTTGGGTTTAAAATAAAGGTCATATGGTATCTCCAGTTGTAGTGGTTTTACAGCAACATGGATGATACCATTGTGTGGCTCTCTATGTGAGCTTTAAGAAAAATACCATTTTGGTATGGAATAATTTAAATATGCATAAGTTAGATGAGAGGTGAAAATCAGGGTTTTGACTTGTTTATTCTCCTCTAGGTTTCCTTATTCTGTTTGGATAAGGTTGGTGTTTAATTTAAGAGGAGTTTTTTCCTCTTATTTATTACCTGTATTGACTATGTTTATTCAGTACTTGTCATACCATTATTTATGGTATGTTGGATGTCATGCTAGGGCTCTGTTCTGAGTCACAGGCTGACACACCCTCCCTCAAAAGAAGGCTCATCATTGATGAGACTCTTCAGCCCTTCTGGAGGCTCTGAATCTTCTGAGGTGTATTTGTCCATCTGGGATTTCTTTCTCAGTTAACCATTTATCTTGATCTGCTGGTTGATTCTTAAATCTAACCAGATATTGCCTGTTGTCTTTCCCATTAATTCTTATTTTCCTGGCTTTAATGATCTTTTTCACTGGTCCAGGTGAGTCATCTTCCTATACCAATCTTTCATGGGTGAATGTCTTCTTTCTATCAGGGAATTTCTCCTCATCTGTTTGGTGATAAGGTTTGACCAGGCTCACAGGGAAAACTGGGTGTTTCCTAGAAAACTCTTTGGTCAGGTTGACTTCTACTGCATTCTTTCCTATTAATTTAATAATGGTGAATGGTCCTATGAATGAGTCTCTCATCTTCTTGGGTCCTCTTCAATTGTTGAAGTTAAGAGTTGAGATTAGAACTTGGTCTCCTTCTTTGAAATCATGTTCTTGGTGACTTTTATCATATCTCTGTTTGTTGTATAATTTAGCTTCAGCCACACATTTTTCTGCTTTTTCACAGGCAGTTTTTCACATTGTGTGGAAGTCTTTAGCTGTGGGGTGTACTGAGAGGAGGTTCTTCTTCAAGTAGTCTACTGGAAGTAGTGGGTTCCATCCTTTCTCTAATGTGGCAGGGGTTTTTCCTGTCACTGAGTGTATACTTGTGTTGTATGCCAATTGTACAGCTGGTAGGAGGGTTACCCAGTCATGGGTATATCCCTCATTGTCTTTATATTCCATGCCATATGCACAAAATCTTCTAATGATGTCTTCTAATGTTTGAATCATTCTTTCTGCTAGACCATCTCTTTGCGGATGGTAAGCTGTGGAGAATGCTAGTTTGGTTCCCAGCATCTCATATAGATTAGTCCAAAATTCTGATGTGAATTTAGGGTCTCTGTCACTAATTATAATTCTTGGAACTCCACAGTTTGCTATCACATTATTCCAGAAAAATATGGCCATTTCCATTGCTGTGTCCTCTTTGTGACAGGGGAGACATCTGACACTCTTGCTGTACCTGTCTACTACTACTAGGCATGCATTAAAGCTGTCTTTCCCTCCAGGGACCAGGCCTGCCACCCAATCCATGTTTATTATTTCACAGGGGTGTTTGGGCTCCTTTATACTCTGGAGTAATCCATATCTTTTGCCATGACCTTTGTTGGCATTTTGGCATCCGGTACAAGTGTTGATGTATTCACTCAAGTCTTGTTCCCACTTTGGCCACCAAGCTGTGCTAAAGACTCTTTCTCTAGTTCTTTCTTCACTCATGAGTCCCATGTATGGGCAGTCGTGGCATTCCTGTAGTATCAGGGAAATATATTCTCTATTTATTATTACCAGGGCACTTGCGTGTTTTTCCCTATGGTATAGTAGATCATCTATCAGAAAAAATCTATTCTCTTTGAAGTTTTTGAGCCATGGCTCTTCCAATTGGCTCTCTAGTTCAGGACTCCTGTACTTTTGTTTTAATAGTTGTATCAATATAATACACTGTTTGTGTTTATTGTATGATGATTGTACTATACTAAAGAACTCTGTATTTAGATCAGAGGAGCTGATTCCCAATATGGGTATCTCTTTGCTCTCCCCATAGCTCTGTGCTGGGTTTGATGGGTCATTCCCTAATGCCCAGTTTAATAGTTTGAAGTTCTTTCTCCTATCTATCTCCATGCATTGTATGGGTATTTTGGCCCCATTTTATGGGTCATATGCTGGATTCTCTTGGTCATTCTTCAGTGGCCACCTGCTGAGACCATCTGCATTAGTATGACTTTTCCCTTCTTTATAGATAATAGTCATATTCCCTCTGTATTCTTGTATGGCTATTTGCCACCTGAGCATGTGTCTGTTTGTTGTCTTCATGTTCAATAGTGATTTGAGGGCTGTGCAATCAGTAAAAACTTCAAATACTGCTCCTTCTAAGTAGTAATGGAGTTTTTCTAATGCCCATACCAAACAGAGACATTCTGTCTGAGTAGCTCCATATCTGGCTTCTGAGTATTTCAGTTGTCTTGATATATAGCAAATTACTCCTTCTTTGGGTATTCCATCCACTAGTTGCCTCTGGTGTAGTGCTGCTCCTAGTCCTTGGCTACATGCTGCATCTATATATTGTTTGAATGGTAATTCAAAATCAGGCATCATTAGGACAGGGGCATTGGTCAGTTCATATTTGATCTTCTCAAATGCATCTCTTCTTTCTTTGGTAATTTCAAAGACTACATCTTTTGAGCACAGTTTGTATAGGCTACTTGTGATGTGTGCAAAGTTTTTTATGTGGCTCCTGTAGTAACTAGCAAAGCCCAAAAAAGATTGCATTTCTTTAATGTTCTTTGGTACTGGTTTCTTCAGTACTGCAGCAACTTTATTTTGGTCTATGGCTAGACTTAAACCTGAAACTTTGTGTCCTAGGGCTCGCAGTTCTTTCTGTCCAAAGTTACATTTTTTAAGAGATATTTTCATGTTGATTGGTGTACATTTTCCCAATATTTTATCAATTTTCCTCACATGGTCTTCCCATGTTTCTGAGTATATTATGGTATCATCAATGTACACTACCATCCACCCTTCCATTATTTCATCTTGAAATATGGTATCCATCATCCTCTGAAAATGTGCTGGTGCATTCTTAATGCCAATTGGCATTCTAGCATATTCATATATGCCCATATGGCATATAATTCTTAGCAATTTGATGGAATCTGGTTTCACCCATTCTGGTGGAAGCCTTTCATGCAATCCATTTTTGTAATAAACTTGGCTTTTGCTAGCTTATCTAGTGCATGTGGTATCCTTGGGATGGGGTACCTATCTGCTTTGGTGTAATTATTCAAAGCCCTGAAGTCCCCAAATAGTCTGGATTTACCATCATGCCAAGTTATAAGGACTGGTGTAGTGACTTCTACTATCTCATTGTGTCCTATTTTCCTTATGAACCGCATTTCTAGGAGTTCATTGATATGTTTCTCAATTTCTTTCCTAGTTTCCATGCTGGCTGGGTATGGTCTTTCTACATCCAGATATAATTCTATATCATGTCCTTTGCTTTTTCCTAGTGGTTCATCTCCTATTGCAAAAGCTCCTCTATGGTTCCTCAATACTTTCAGTAAGCTGAGTTTCATCTTACTATTGAGTTGAGTGCTATATTGGGCTTCTTTTAATTCTTCCACTAGTTCTTTCAGGGTGTTATCATTTGTTATATGATTTATGTCAAAGGAAAATTTTTTGTCTTTGTTTGTACCTATGGTAAGATATCTATTTTTATGATTGCAAATGTCCATACCATACATTCTTTGGTACTCTGTACCTAGTAAGAATCCTTGTACATGTGCATTCTCTAGAACTACAAATTCAGGTTCTAGTCTGATATTTCCTTTTTGGTGTGGGATAATTATCTCTTTGATTATTGTCCCCAGTGAGTGCATTTTGCCTGATGCACGTTTAAGGTTTCTAGCTTTTGTTGGGATTATATCCTCTTCCCATTTGGGGAAGTGTTGTTTTAAGTATTCTTTTGCCACTATGGATCAACTTGCTCCTGTGTCAATGATCATTGGATGTTTACAGTTCTCAATGTAAACTGTCAATTTTGTAGGTGTTCCATGAATGAATCCCATCCCTCTATTTGGGGTTACCAGGAATGTTTGTGCATTCTGTGTGTGCTTACAGAGCGCTTTGTCTGTTGTTATTTGTGGTATTCCTGAATCTAATTCAATGTCTTGTATGTCAAGTGAACTTTCTTCATTGCATTCCACTATGTATTCTTCTATGGTATCAGGTTCACTTTGTGATTCTGCTCTCATACCATTTCCCATACTGTCAGAATCAGATTTGTCACCTGTTTGTTCTTCTTCTGATTCTTCATCAATTGCATATATTTTCTTTTTTGGTTTTGTGAAATTGCTGGCATAGTGGTCTGGTGATCCACAGTTGTGGAACACATATTTCTTTTTTGGGGTTTCTTTCCCTTTCTCTTTGTTTGTTTCTTTAACTTCAGACTTCTTGTCTTTGAAGTTTGGTTTAACGGGTGTGTACCTTCCTATGGAGGTTTTTTTCCTCACATCTTGTATGACATTTGCTATGTCATCAATGCTGCTGATGTTGTTGCATCTGCATTCGACTGCATGTTCTAGATCTCCTGGCAATTTTGTTAGGAGTCTATAGTTTCTCATTTCTATTGTCTTAGACACCATTCATATGGGTCTTTTTCTGTGGAGTATCTATCACTTTCAAAGGAAATGGTCTTTTGCCAGATCCAACTACCATTGCTATACTTTTGTATAATCTGGTTCCTCCACCATGGCCAGCCTTTCCTGCCATGTATTTCTTTCATCTCAGTATACCATATGTTTGAATGGCCTCTGAATGCTGTGTTAAGTCTTGTTGTGATTAAGTAGTCTGGTATCTTTGGGACATCAACAAAGAGTCCATAAATATAGTCAATGATTTCCATATGGTCATATTCCCCAATTCCTGAGAACTTTGGCCAGTTTTCTACTTCTGGTAACTGCTTTAGTGCCTGTTTCTCTGAATAGCTGAGATTTTCCCCATCTTGGTACATTGACTCTGATCTTGACTTTGGAATCTGATATTCAGGTTCCTGGTCATAGTCTTTATCCTCTTCTTTCAATTTTTTAGAGGTAGTGGGTTGACCTTGTGTTGGAGGGTATTGATTGTCTTCTCTGTCATAGAGGTAATCAATTTCTTTATCAAAGCTATCCTTTTGCTGCTGGATACTCCTCAGATCTCTCCTCACAGTTTGTTGTTCTTCTAGAATTGAATTCAACTGTCTGTTAGTTTTTTCAAATTCTGTCCAAATTTTGGCCAGATTTGTATTCAAGTCTTTTATGACTGTTGCTTGGAAAGCATTTTCTTCTTTCAATGTTTCCACTTCGGTCCTCATTTTTTCTGAGGTTTCATGTGTCCAATCTATGAATTGGGCCAATTTGGTCCATGTGAATTTGTTTTCAAACTCATGAGTGTGGATTGTAGTCTCGGTTATTAATTCTGGATCAATTGAGTCAGAACTATCAAAACTATTTGTAGGTACAACTATTTTTTGCTTTTTTGTACTTCTTGGACTAAGTCCATCAGCTTTTTCATCAATGGGTCTGCTTCCTTCTTCCTCTGGTTGAAAGAAGTTTTGTTTCTCCCTTGGGCTCCTTTTCTCCTGTTGGAAACTACCTGGAATGGTTGGGGAGCCTTGGATGAAGTTTCCTTTGCCTTGTAAGGCCTGGAACTGCTGGATTGTTGTGGAGAAGATGAGACTTCTCCTTCCATTTCTGGGGGTACCTGAATCTGACTGGGCTCTTCCTTGTGCCAAGATCTCTCTATGGCTTGTATGGCTGCCTGGTTCTCTTTGATTCTGATTGCTCTTTCTTCTGAGAGTTTGAAATTCTTGTTGGGATTCCAACCTTGCATTTCTGTCATAAGTTCCATCCAAGCCATTTGCTTGAGACAGATCTTCTGAGTTGTTATCCCCACTTCTGCCCATGATGCTGCCATAGTGAACATTTTGTTGTCCATGCTCCATGTGAAGAGGTCTTTCAGGAGTTTGTGTATTTGAAGGACCTGTTCTGCATCTGTCCAATCTCCTGGTTTGACTTCTGGGTTGAATTCTATTTGGAATAAGACCTTGGGTAGGAGTTCCCTGATGGTAAGTCCTTTGCTGGTAATTTGATCCAGTGATTGGCTGTCTTCTTGGCCAGTGTTCTGGTTGATTTCTTGGGAATCCAAGATCTCTAAGAAGTGGAGGTGTCATGTTAACAATGTTGAAAAATGACAGACAATGAAAAATGTTGTATGTTTCAAGGTTTATTTACCTTTAGCAGGCCCTTGTACAAATTTATGATCTATACTCTTTGGCAATTTGCCTTTAGAGCTTACAACTGGGTTGATAACAGTGATTTTCTGTTTTTCAATTTGTTTTGGTGATCCAACTGGTTTTGTTGGAGCTTTTCTGGGTTTTTTGGCCCTTGGCACGGCTATTGGTGTCCAATCTTTTGAGTTGATTGTCACTTCACTGTGTCTTTTCTGCTTGCCCTTGGTTTTTGGCAGCACCTCTCTGTCTTCTGCGGCTGTCAAAGATGGATTTCCTTGTGACTGGGTTTCTAATGGAATATAGTCTTTTTCCACTATTCAGAAAAGATATTTCAATTTGTATATCAGTATTTTATGATAAAACAAAATGATTTTATTCAATTCTACTGTTATTTTTTGGAATGTTTAAGTATTCTTATTATAATATTTTTTTTATATGTTTTTTTATTGAAAAAAAACAGTTTTTGAGTTTTTCACTTATGTTTTATAAGTGAAAACTGTAATATCCAAGTGTTTTGTGAATGATTCACTTGGATGTTATTATGTTTTTGTATAAACACGTCAAATTTATTAAATTATAATAAATTTGGTTGTAAATGTTATTACTAATATTTCTTAATGTGAGCTTTTATGAATTAAAACTTTAATATCCAAGTGTTTTGTGAATGATTTACTTGGATACTATTGTTTTTCTTTTGAAAAACATGTCAGATTTATTAAATTATAATGAATCTGATTTGTTATTATAGATATTATAAATAATATTTATCTTAACACTTGATTTTTGATTAAAATATCAATCAGTTACAAGTTTTCATGTCAGTTTGAGTGATGTCTTGTTTTAAAGGAAATATTTAATTAAAATATTCCTTATAAATAATAAAAAATTCTTTTATTATTTAATATTTATTAATTATTTATTAATAAATGTTTCTTTATTAATTTTCACGCACTTTGGTGAAAAATAATAGTAAAAAATAAGTAATATACTGTTTGTATATTATTATTTATATTGAAATTTAAATAATACTGTTGTATTATTATCAAATTTCGTGAAAGGTATTGCAATATAATGAAATAAAGAGGATTTGTACTCTTACTCCCAACAAAAATATTTGTAATATATATTTTTGGAGAAAAAAAAATTATGTATATAATATATGATGCTATATTATATAAAAAAAATGATAATAATAGAAAATAAGATAGATTCAAAATTTTACTCACTGTTTAGTAAAATACCTTTTAAATAACTGAATTTTTATGCCTAATTCAGTTCAAAACACGTCCAGGCCCCCAAAATGTCAGGGTGAGTCTATATAGTAGCTATAAAATGTAGTTACAAGCTAGTATTATGACTGTGACACGTCAAAAAACAAATAAATTTAAATCTTCAGGTCCTACTGCTACGTGGTAACAGTGGTGATGGGTATATTGAGGACCTGGGTTGCAATACTCTAATATCTTTGACTGTAAAGAAGTACTACAATAATTATACTCTAATTATATCTTTAATGATAATTCTAAGGACACTACTGATTGATAACAGTTTTGTCACATAAGAATATGGATAATAAGATAAAGATGATGGGTTTTCAAGGAAAAAACCCTTCTTTTTATATCTTTCAAGACTGTCAAGAGTTGTTAACTCTTCAAACGTCAGAGGAGTGAACATTTTCACTCCAATGATTAATCTGTGATTCTGGCTCATCAATTCTGACGTCAATAGAGGCAGAATTGTGGTTTTGGAACCACAAATGATCATTCTGGATCAATACAGGGTGAAAAAACTTTTCACCTGCCACGTCAGCACTTGGATGACATTTTTCTGGTGTCTGTATGATCAATAATGATGATTTTAGAGAGGTTATATCTTCATAAGTATATTATTTTAATTATGAGAGCAATACTGTTTGATACAAGTTTGATACAGTCATGTATTGCTAGAAAAACCTTCCAATCAAGATATCTCAGTCAGCTCTTAAGATATAAATAAACCAAGAGCACAGAATTGAAGGACTTAATGAGCTCTTCAATTTGATGTGCTTCATGTTTACCCTTCTTTAAAATAGCAAAAGTTATAAGGGTTTTAAGTTTTTGGATGTATTTTTGTACATCAGTATGAGGCTTCAAAAACTTCCATACCAGATATCTTCTTCAATTTGGAAGATATCTGTACTCTGATTATAAAGTCTTGTAGGGCTTGATTAGCTCTACAGTTTGGTATATTACACTGTACAGTTGTATGAGTGTATGCCAAAGATACAGGGGTTTGTTTACATTGTTGTTTTCAGAATATCTGTATTTTGGTTGTTAAACCTTTGAGCCGAGATCCCTCAGTCAATTTAAGAGATACAGAGGTCTAAGGTGTCTCGAATTAAAGCTCTTGTTTAGATCTTTAATTTGGTTATACTTTTGTACAGTTTTGTACAAGCCCTCTTTGACTTTCAGGGGGGTCTTGGGTTTAAAATAAAGGTCATATGGTATCTCCAGTTGTAGTGGTTTTACAGCAACATGGATGATACCATTGTGTGGCTCTCTATGTGAGCTTTAAGAAAAATACCATTTTGGTATGGAATAATTTAAATATGCATAAGTTAGATGAGAGGTGAAAATCAGGGTTTTGACTTGTTTATTCTCCTCTAGGTTTCCTTATTCTGTTTGGATAAGGTTGGTGTTTAATTTAAGAGGAGTTTTTTCCTCTTATTTATTACCTGTATTGACTATGTTTATTCAGTACTTGTCATACCATTATTTATGGTATGTTGGATTTCATGCTAGTGCTCTGTTTTGAGTCACAGGCTGACACACAAAAAATCAAAATTTTAACCAAATACCATGCTTTGGTGTTTATAAAAACAAGAAGATAAAAAACCACTTATATCATCAATCCCAAACTGATTCAATAATTTATTTTTAAAGAAAGAGGTAATTTGGAATGGTAATATTTTTTTAAAATAAGAAAAACTAATGATTGAAAACAAACACCAGGAAGATACTTGGCTTAACAATACCCAAAAAACCAAACCACATGATTTTGTTTTTGCACAAGCCAAGAAATTCATTTCTCAAATTCTGGCAGACTGATTTAATTTGAATTTTCATCTTGTTTTTGAAATGAATACTATTTTATCATAAGATAAAAAAAGAATGCATAGATTCTCAATTGGGAAATTTCACATGGTTTCTGCTTTGAGGTGTTTTTGAATAATATAAAGCTGAAAAATATCTTTGATATCTATTGTAAGTGCAAACTAAAGAAAATTTAAGGCCAGTTAATATTGACCATGAAAAAGAAATAACCTAGAAACCCACACTATTATGAGCCATATATTATCAAGCACATAAGACATAAGTAACAAAAATACCTTATATTGATTTCTTAATTAAATGAAAATACTCTCCAAATAAGATAGTGAATGTGATGTGTTCAAAACTGTAATGAATACATCTGTGTTTTTTGTTTTTGATGCAATTAAAGGTCAATTTTCTCATTTCCCTTTCAAAATCATGTTTTTGGTTTTCTTTTTCCTTGTTGGCTTCAAGCCTGGATATTCAGTGTGCCTCTTTGAATTTTCCGGTATGACAGTTATTCTCCTGCTTAAAAAATATTTCTTCCTTCATTGTCATGGTTTTCTCAGCATCAATAATTAGTCTATTTTTTCCTAATTCCACTTCTGCTTATTCCATTCTGAAAATTCTCAATCATGTGCCTCCTGTCCTAAGGTTTATTCATTAAGCCCTTATAATGCTCATTTTGAGTATAAAAGATTCATCCTTTTTTTATTGTTATCCATTATTTGTGAGTATGAAGGAAAAAAATATCATAAGTTCTTATGCGCGAACCACTTGTGTCATTAGGATTGAAACTTGAGCCATTCTTCTACTTTTTGAGGTGCTGTTTTGGATCTTTGGTAGCTGAGTTCTGTGAATAATTAAGATGAATAATAATGATTCATCTTATCAAGGTAGCTCACTTTGACATACTCATTGTCATAATTATCATTAATGTCATCAAAATTGTACATGGGATCAATTTTACGTGCTAGATCTACAATATTAGTTGCATGCTTCAATAAAAAAGAAATAATTCGCAGAAATATTCCTTGGGGTCATTAGAAGAACTTGCTTTGGAATCTACTTGCTCCTCCTCCTCCTCATTTGAGTTCAATTGCACTTCTTGTGAATCTTAACTTTCCAGTAGTGTAACATTGCGTTTATGAATAAAGAGGGCAGCTATCTCAGAAAACATGGACACATGGTCTCTAGTTTCTTTTCCATAGTTTGAATGCCTCATTTTCTCATCATCTTTAGTGATTCAAGCCCTAGTTATATTTTCAAATGATTTTGTTGTTGTATATTTCTTGTTATAAGTATGCTATTGGTCACAAATTCTTGTGGAGTTGAGAATGAATTGGTGACAGGATTCCTCATTAAACTCCATAGCAATTAGGTTTACTCCATTTTATTTGCTTGAAAGGGGTAGTATTCCAACATATTTTGAGCCACTTCTTCAAAAAATGCATCCAAATTTTATTTAACAGTTAGCCAATTTATAATTCATAGATATTCAAATTGAGTCAGGTGGCCAGAGGCATGAGAAACACCACAGCTCTCTTCTGCTGTGGAATCATTTTTCTCTATTGGAATTCAGGGATTTGGGAATAAAAAATCTGCTTCAAATAAATAGAGATGCTGTGTTGATTTGAAAATTGCTGACAATTTGGTTGGCACCTTCACAGCAGAATTAATTGACTTGTTTTTGAACAAATGAGGTTCTAATTAGGGTTAAACTTCAAAGTACCATGAAGTTGAATTGGATAAAATCCCAGGGGGACTGAGTTGTAATTTTGTAGTATTTTTGACCTAATCATTTGGGGGTTTTCTGTGGTATTTAAACCTCAAATCCCACTTTTTTTTGCATGGGGTATTTGGTATATTTGACCCCTCCTATTATGAGAAAATTGTTTTTTTCTCAAAAAAAATCCATGAATTGTTTGGTTTCACTAAAAAAAAGCTTTCAATAACAAAAACAAACAAAATCATTCTTTTGAAAAAAGGAAATGATTCAATGAATGATTATTTGATTTCAATTTATTTTTTCTTTCAGAAATATTAAAATTTTGATAATAATATAAGGGAGTGACAGATATTCAGGTTTAATATTCAAAAATCATTCATTTTTGAATTATAAATTCTATGATTTTTTTGACTAACTACCTTAAAGAACTTACAAAAAGAAAGTTTTTAATCAATCTTTATTTAATTTATTCAAATATTGAAAATTATATTAATATGGGTAAATAACTTAACCTAAGCTTACATTTAAATTTAAAAGTCACATCTAATTAGAAAATATTAAATCATCTGAAGCTATAAAATTGTTTTTTTCAGTTTTTATTCAATTCAATATTCCTTTTTTTCTAATATTTTGAGTGCTCAAATATCTTAATTAATAGTAATACTGGAAAGTCCCTTCCATGAAATTAAGAAAAGGAATTCATATTTCAAATCAACTAAGGTATTTTCTATTTTCCAGAGAGATTGAGTTGGCTCACCTATATTTGGATTATCAATTGGCTAACAAATAGAAATAATTGTTTTTTTTTGAAGAAAGTGGCTCAAAATATAGAAATAGTTCACCTTTGAGTGATAAAATTTCTTTCAAATCATGATTATGGAGGTCAAAAAATCTCCCATAAGTTGAATCTTAGTACGCCTAGTATTTATTACAGATGGCATGAACATAACAAAATATATACAGCAGCCAAAATATTAAAAAACCTAACTTGGGAAGGCATAAATTAAGAATAAAAGGAAAAAGGTCTGCATAATATGAAAGAAAAGGTGGAGATAATTTGCCTAGGTCTTTTTTGGAAATTAATGAAGCTTTTTGGTCAAAAACAAAATTTAAGTCTCCTAGCTAGTTGTGATTCACAAGAAGTAGTAGATTTAAATTCTCATTACGGGAAGGGAGAGGAAGCATATCACAAAGTAATAGATATGATATTAACTCAACGAGGTTTTTTAAAATAAATTCCTCGTTTCATTTCAGGATTAATTCATTACTTAAGAGGAAAAGACTAATTCTTGATGTAAGTAGTGTTAATTCAAATTAAAGTTTGGAAGATAAGACAATTAATGCATTTGGTAAGTTTTTATTGGCTGTAACTATAATATATTTTCCTTATTAAGATATGGGAAATAGCAACCAGGTCATCCAAAGAGAGAAAGAAGGGGTAAAGCTTAAATTTCAATGAGGAAAGTGGTTCAGGGATCTTTGTTATGATATCTTCCTCCCAAATATAAACAGATATTTTGAAATAATGCAAGAAGGTAAGTATCTTGTATCTATTTCTACCCTTACTCCTGCATGCTAGATGAGTTTTCATTAAGCCATTATTTAGGTTTCCATGTATTGTTAGAGTGGGATAGACAGAAATGGAATGAAAAGAATAATATATTTATTTCAAAGAAAGGTACAAAATAATCTTTTGAATTAGATACAATATTTGTATGAAAGAGAGAAAAATGTGTCCCGACAAGCTTGAAGAGTAACAATTACAGTAACAACTTCAATTTCAACACAAATGAAGGTAAAAAAACATGATTCCAAGAATAAAAAATGGAAAAAATAGATGGAGATGTATGAAAAAACAACGTAAAATTAAACCGAAAATTTTATCAATGAATTGATCAAATCCAATTTCAGATTTGGCAGATATTCTCATTTAAATTAAAGAATAATTATAAGGTAAAGATTTATTTTATTTTCTCTTCAGATATTGGGTTGATATATAGACTTACAAGACTTACAAGTGATTTTGTTTTATTAATAAATATTTTTACTCTGATGTATGAATACTTGGCTTCAAATTAAGGATTTTATTTGGAAGTTTGAACAAGATGGTATTTGATAAAATAGTATAAGTATTTTGTGAACAAACAACTTTGTAAAGTAAAAAGGTTAGTAAAATGAAATAAATTTTAGGATAAAAGTCAATTTTTATTAAAATTTTGATCAATTCTGAAAGAATTTGTTTTTGTTTTTTGGAAAAATCATATCAGCTAATGACTAATTTTAATCTGATTATTAATTCTCTTTGAATTACTGTAATTTTTTGAAAATTGATCTCAAACTCATTTATCTCAAAATAGAATTCTATCAACTTTTCCTCAAAATATCCAAAGAAATTATTTTAATTTTCATGTAAGGATTTCATGATTTAAATCAAACTTTTCTCAATCACTACAAAACTCCTCTCTTAGATTTCTAGTATTATGCTCTTGAAGTTTCTTAAAATTTCATTTTTTTTGTTGGAAAAAAATATTAACAAAAATTAAGAAAAAAAATTAAAGCTGATTTTTGAATTTGCCACTTCTTTGATAGTAATAATTTTCTTACTTTTAGTAATCCCAATGGCTTTTAACTTTTTTAATCAGGTTTATTCTTTTTATAATCTATTTTCCTTTTGAATTTCACTACAATGTATTTATCCATCCTGAAAATTAGTAGACAATAAATAAAAAATCAATTTCTAATAGATTTAAAGTTTGTTTTCTAACTGATTTCTCCTTTATTGAAGATGATTTATTCTTATATTTTTTCATTTTTTTAATAAGGTGAAACTGTTGACTAAATTTCTCTGAAAAATAAAATGATCATTTCAATACTTTTAGCAGTTTTTCATTATATTTTTCTATTATTTCAATTTATTTTTTTTGAATATTGAGATTATAATAATGAATAATGTTTCATTTTTTGAAATGATCATAAAACATTTTGTTTATAATTTTTTTATGAAAAAACATGTACAAAAATCATTTTATTCAATTTTACTTGAAATTATTTTCATTAACTATGATTATAGCCTGGTTTCATTTTTTCCAATTCTCGTAAATCTAGAGATAGAATGAATTTTGGGATGTAAGTTAGAACTATAGATATTCTTTATTTATTGAAATTGATTCCTTCATCACTTAATGTCAAAATAACTCTCATCATTTTCCTGAAATCTTGAAATAAGCTAATAATTTAGCTTGTGCCACTCAAACAGATTTTGAGATTGAATCTAATAATATTTTATCCTAGGAAATATCTTGAAATCTTCTTATGCAGATAAATTTGGGAATAAAAATTATGATAAAATTGGCTTTAAAGATGATCCATTCACTTTAAGTAAATTCTCTTTTGATGATAGCTCAAATTAAATTCAGAAATAATTAGTTCATAGCAAGAGAAAAAAAGTAGAATTATTGCTTACACTGGTATAAAATTTTCAAATCTTGGCCAAACTTATAATAATTCTCAACTAATTTAATTTGAAAAAAAGATATATGAATTACAATTTACTTAAAATGTATTCTTTGGTACACTACTACATCCATATGTTTTGATGAATAAGAATGAAATTCCATATATACCAATTGTGGAGTATAAAATATTCCTTTTGAGTAGTTTGACTCCAATTTTTATAAAATGGAAAGTCCCATAATCAAACTGTATCAATATCCCAATAATAGAAGAGAGAGTTCTATATTCTTGGAGAAATAAGAAGGGTTATTTTATCTAATTATGTTTCTTATTCTGAAAACTCAATTGTTTTTCATTCTAGAAAAGGATTTTTGTAAAAAATTAAATCAATGCTGATTATGAATGGTGGTGAGAACCTTAATATTTTTATGAATTGTATTCCTAAAAAGTGACTTTATTAAATGTAATTTGGGAAAGAGAAAATCAATTTAATCACATTATTTGAGATCAATTGAATGGAACTTAAAAATAAAAATCTTATTGGAATGGTTTTCAAATTTAACTATTCCCTTTTGTGGTCTCCAAATAATTCAACACAATGCGGAGAAAAATACTTATTGTTTCTTTCTATATTAATTGAAGATAATTAAAACCCAATCCAAAACGTTTTGCAGCGCTCTGAACATTAATTGAGCTTTCTGCAACAAAAATTGTTTTTTTAGTTTACAAAATATAAGGAATTATTTAATTACTTGGGAAAATTCAACACTTTTTCATAAAACAGTAAAAAATCACAAAATTAAATTATTTATAATTTTATTCTTAAATATAAAAGTAATTGAACATTTGGAAAAAAAGAAAAACTTCTAACACCTCCTAAAAAAATCAAATCAAAAGTATATGAGAAAAATGAAAGAAATGAACAAGATAAAAAAACAGTATCAAAACGTATTTGCATAATTATTACAATAAAGGCTTGAAATATAGATCCTTTTTTGTAAATTTAATTTTTTTCATAATAATATGTATAAAATTCAGAAATTAATTAAAATTGTGAAATAAAAATTGAATCTATTACGTGATCAATTTAATGTTAGTGTATTAGCTATTTTTCAAATTTTCAAACAGCCATTAAGCGAATATAATATTAAGACATTTTGTGGTTCAGGAAGATTATTATTTTCATATAGATAAATAAATTGATCACCAAGTACTTCCAAGGGTCTCTGAGATATTGTACATGTTTTCACAAACACCATGAGAAAATTGGCTACACCTGGGAGCAGGTGGTCCATTTGGAAATTATCTTGGACTAAATTTAGAGTGAGATTGAAACCTTCCTGTGAACTATGCTGGAACCAGAATTCAAATGTTTGTTATTATTACCAGTTCTTCCAAGCCACTGGAATATTAAATAATTTCACAGATTTTCTTCTTTTTTTCAACTGGATGGAGTAAGTAGAGAATATAGTATATGGAAACTATTTCAATTTATAGTTTTATCTTCAAATTAACATTTCTCAAGATGAGAATTTCATCTCACTATTTATTTTACATTTAAAAAATTCCATTTCTTTTGGAGGAAAAAATCATTAAAAACCATTCATGAAGATGAGAAAAGCCTTCATATTTCCTTATTGATGAATTGATGTTTTTTTAGAAATATAAATTTTTATTTCTTATTAGAAAACTTTCTCAAAAAAAACAAAATTGGCTGTTTTATGCTATAGCCTCTTCTTTAAAAACTGGATTGATGAGAATTTATTTTTAAGTTTTTTATAACATTCTTGAAACCTCAGAATGAAAGGATAAAGGATTTTGTTTTTGTTTAAATAAAATTATTTCCTCAAAGATACAAAAATTTATACATATTATTTTGTTTATTGATTAGATTTACTAAAAATTATTTCTTGTTCTTTCATTTTATGATTCCTTTTTATTCTGGATTAATTTCATCAATTTCCACTATAACCACCAACATTCATCTCTTTTATTGAGACAGTCCATTGATCCGACTTGTTTAAGCTTTTTATTTATCAGCTCAAAAGAGAAGTAGTGGGTTTTATGCAAAAAAACTCCTGCTACTGGAGGAAATCAATAATTTTTGAATAAAGTTACACCAAAAGGCTCATAATGGTAGCTACTTTAAAATTGCCGACAATTGCCAACAATATTATATAAGCAGGAATTAAAGTCTCTGTACTGTAATAAACTTGATATATTACAAACTTGTAATAGTAACAGTCCTTGTAACGGCCTGTTACGGTAATTTTTATTGAAAAACAAAATATAAAATTAAATAAAACCCAGCTTACAAATATAATAGCTAAACTAAGCAAAACTCAATAAAAACCCAAAAACAGAAAAAATTCATAAAAAAATCAAAATAACATATTAACATAAGATATGGATAAAAAACTCAAAAAAAAATGATCACAAAGATAAAGAAAACTGTTTTATAGTAGCAGAAAGGAATTTCTTTATGCTGTCTTCATCTAAAACATATAATATGAGCTTTATTTAAGTAATGAAAGTCAACTCAATGAAAATCTTATGAATGTACTTATATTTCATTTTTTTGGGGTAACTATATCATTTTGAATCAATTATTTGCTAGAACGAAAAACCTTTTAGAATATTTTTTATGCCTTTTTTGTTACTGTTTTCTATTGCGAATATAAATTTAAATCATATTTATGTTTAAAAGAAATTCAGAAATTCCAATAGGGGTATATATTGAAGTCAATATAATTCCAATAATATTAATCAGAAATTAGGGGTTTTCATTTTAACAATTAAGGACAACTTCCCTTAATTTCTGAGAGCTCTCTGCCCATAAAGAATAGTATTATGTCAAAAAATGTTAAAAGACTTGATTTTACTTCAATCCTGTTCAAAACTGGATAATATTCAGATTAACTATATTTTTCTTCTTTTGAGATTTTCAAAAAGATTTTCTTTAATTTTTGAATAAATATATTTGCAAATTATTATCACAGTCTCATTGATAAAAAGAATAGAACTAATGGTTTATTGTGATAATAAATTCATTTTTTGTAAAGAAAAGTTATTAATGGGTTCAAGACCTTCTAGATAGAAACCTTTCACATGTTTCCATCAAAGGATGACATTAATGGTGTCAATTACCTTGTAAATTATTCATAATAAAAATTGAATAATTCAAAGATTATTCAGACCAGGTTTTGATTATCAATGGACATGGCTCTGAAGTAATATTTGTTCCACTTTAATATTAACTCCCAACAACGTCTAACTTACTTATGGGGCCTTCCTCTATTGAATGCTACTTATATATATTATTTAATGCTTCCATTGAGAATAAATACTAAATAGAAACAAGAACTGTTACTGTATTATCCTTTGAAAACCTTTGAAAGAGCTGAATACATGCTTTTCTTAAATGAATCTTACAAACAGCTGCTTATTGCTGATTTATCATTTGTTGAGGCTGTAAAATATATGAAATTAACCTTAAACTCACAAATCTACCACAATCCTTATAGATATTCTTTGAGAAACAAATTTTTTGAAGGAACCAATTTCTACCAGTTGTTTTTCCTTCATTTAAGATGTCATCACCATTATTTGAAAATGAACAATTGAATTGTTTTATTTGTTCATAAATCTGAAGCTTTCAATTGATTAAATGGCTGTTGAAGCTTTTTATCATATTAAATAAAATTGTTCATAGCACTATATAAATTGGTCCCTGAAACATTTAAGGAAATATTATTGTAGATAAATGGTGAAATAATTTTTTACATTATTTTTGATATTATTGATTTTTTCTTTTTTAGTATTGAGATAGTCAAAATTCACGTTGAGATACTTGAAGCTATAAATCAACCAAGTTCACATACAGTTTTCAATTGTTTGGTGTGTTGAGAGCTCTCCATAAGTCCTAATAGCTACAATATGGGGTTATTATTACGGCAATTTTGTTGAAAAGTTAGATAAAATATACAATACAGCCAACATGATCCAAAAATTTATCACACAGAAATCTATTATTATAAAGTATTTTGAGATTATTAAATGATTTTTCAAATTGAGTTTTTAGTAATATTTATACATTAAGATTAAATTTAATCAAATTTCACACAAACACTAGCATTTTTCAAGCTTTATTTTATTTCTTGATAAAGACACTGCCCTAATTTTCTTCAAATAAAAACCAAAATGATCTTTGTTGTTTTACATATGAAAGTAGTTCAATAGATAAAGATGGTGAATACGGAATTGAGAATTTCTACAGAAGAATATAAAACGTGAATCTCAGTTGGTATCCATAAAGAAAAAGATTTCATGATCCAAAAAATAAATAAGTGTTTGTTTTTTGGTTTTAGAATTCTTTCATCAAAATTGTTGTTGGTTAAGAAATGAAATTGTATAATCAAAAGGTGGCTAATTCTAGCACTAAAACCAAATTTTCCAGTCTTAATAACTATATTATCTATGTAAAAGTGTAAAACCCTCCTCTAAAGAAAATGATTGTCTGAAATAGGGATATGTTTTTTCAATATAAATCACAGTTTTGTGGTCCCCTCCTTAAAATTACATTGTCCCATAAATTTTGAAATATTGTTTAAATTTGGTTTGAATCTTACTCTAAACAGAGGAGAAAGAAATTGATATAATTCTTCACAAAATACCTTCTTTAATTGATAGTAAACAGTTCAATGATAGGGTATATTTCTTACAATATTTATATGTGAAGGAAGTCCAAAATTCTCAAACAAATTTTATCATTAATGATGAATTTCTTTGAAACTTGTAGGTTTTTAATTAAATATCATTCATACATGGGCTCCCATAAGTGGGCTTGAAATAGAATTAATGTTGAAACTATAATACAAATTTCAACATCTAGAGGAAAGACCCCCAAAGCTTGAATGTACTTTAAATTTAATGATGAAAAGTAATAAGAATGTCAAAACAAAGGGGAAATTGAAAAAAGGTTTCTAATAATGTATTTTTGAATTCTTCAGCTCTGACAAGCCTAACCAAGAACTTCTATTGAGTCAACTGAATAGATATGTTGTAGCTTCCATTTATTTCAAAACTTCTATTTCTAAATTAAATTTCTGTGCTATCTCCAGCCTGAATACAATCTATCTTCCATGTCAAATTCCAAATGCAACACCTTCTGTAAGGTGTAGCCATTTTCATCATGGTGAAAGTGTACAGAAAGCTGATCATTTTATTTTGAATATGAATTTCATTTACCTTCTCCATTTTAAAGCACCAATTTGACTTCTTATAAATAAATTTGATCTAGCTGGAAAATGTTGAAATATTTCAGTTATTCCAGCTTGGCTGGATTTTTTTTATTGTGGTAATATAAGTTGTGAGCTATCAGCCTGTAACTCAAAACCAGAGCACAAGCATGACAGCCAAATACTATAAACCAATGGTAAAGCAAAAATACCACCAAAACATGTAGATAAGGAAAATTAGCTCAAAATGAATCAAAAGAAAGAGGAAACTCACCTCTCCCCAAATATACAAGTCCCATAATCATAGGACAAAGAACAACAAAGTTATTTCTGCTGAAAGTTGGTGCTGAGCATAAACCTTAATTTTCACCTGTCATCTGAAATACAGATTAAGAGGCTCAAACCCATCAAATGGTATTCATATTGAATCTATAAGTCAGGGATATCCAATGGTACCAGCCAAACTGAGCTAGCACCAGTATTACAGAAGTTATGGGCTAATTCAGGCCAACTAAGGGTGAATAAAATATTTACCTCTCATCTAACTTCTACAGTTTTAGTGTGAGATACCTATAGTGGGGTCTATTTGAGAAATGAACAATCAGGGATATCTGATGGTGCCATTCATTTCCCCATATCTCATCTAGAACAAAATCTATAAGGCAAACAAGCCCAATACAGCTTTTTGCCTAAAACATGCATATGTACAAACATCTTGTACATGGCATAACCAAATGAGGTACCATTGTGTAGAAAACATACAGGGCTACACACAGAACCACCTTTGAGGTCAATATCCCAAAAACTCACAAAGCTATGGCTGTTTTAAGGTCAAAACCCCACAGTTTGGAAAATACACCCTTATCATGGGATAATATCCCATAACTATGATTATGAGGTATCAAACAGACCAAGAAGCTTGTTCTTAATTCAATACCTCAAAGTTAATTCAATATTGGGGTCCCATACATTCTCTGTACAGCATTCTATGTGTCATGAATGTCAGAATTAGCCTATGTGGCCCCAGATGAAACTGTTCACCCTGTATTGGTGAAAGCTGCCCAAATGTGGTTTCAAAACCACATCTGAGCCCAATACAGGATATACAGGTTGTTTGCAAACCACAAGCCTGTCCTAGAGAGTGAAAAATCTTCACTTCCTCTATGTGAAAAGGTTTGGCAGCCTTTTCACTCCATTTCAGGATAACAGGAGGCCTTTTCACTGCCAGAAAAGGAATCCCCATCCTGCTCTTAAATTCCTATGTAGTAAAACTTTCAAAAACAGCTATACTCATGGAAAATAACCACGTTATACTCAAAACTTAAGTATTGTAGCTCTTTTTATAGTAATCCAACTGGTAAGACTGCACCCAGGGCTTTCAGCAGCACTCACCACCACTATATCACTGTATTAAAGCCCTTATTATCTTATTTTAAACCTTTATTACAATCAGAAAATCTTCTCATTACCATTTTTACTGTTTCACAGTCATAGGTAAAGCCTGTAAATACAATTATACACCTTTATAATAGACTCAGCCTGACATTTGGGGGGCCTGGCCGTGTTTTTTCAACTTCTTGGACCTTATAAGTGAGTTTTTCTCATATTTTCTTTAATCTGTCAAATTATTTTGACTTTTTAGGCATAATTATTTGATAAATATATATATAATATATATCTTATATATATTTTTGCAGTGGTATATGTCATAGACCATCATTCTTTATCTTCTTTAATCACATTGTGACATGTTTGATTATAATTTAATCACCACAAAGAACTCTTATTTTGGGTTTGTTTTACATATAAGAACACTTTCAGCCATGAACAAAGCCCTTTTTTTTCATTAAATAAGGACACCTCTAACTGTAAAAACAACAGTTGGGGCATGGTTGGGTGTATTTTTAATTCAATTACCCTCTTACATACCACTTCTTATTAGATTATACTCTCTAATGACAAGTTAATCTGTGAGATACTGGCATACAAACAGTGTAACAGATATCTTTAAGCTTTATTTCTGATGTGAAATTGTTAATTAACTTACACTGTGATTATACAAGGGCATATTGTAGTAACATACAAGCCCAGAGGCCATTCTTAGATGTGCAAACAGAATCTTAAACATTCTTAACTGACATTAATCCCTCTTCTCCTGTTTGATTCAGTGGAAGAAAACTACTTACCACTTGAGACCCAGTCACAAGCCAACACACCAGTGACACCCTCAGAACCAGAGGGCAGCAAGGGCAAGGGAAAGAGACACAGTGAAGGCCTGATTACAGGAAAAACATGGACACCCATTGCCACTCAGAGGAATAGAAAACCATGAAGCTCTGCTTCAATACAAGGTAAACCAACCTTAACCACTTGTACAGGGAAGATTACCAGAATTAACCCAGCTGTAACCTCTAAAGCTAAATTTCCAAATTAGCAGACATCAAATTTGTACAAGGAACAGTCAAAGGTTAATACCCTAAGAACATAAAGTTTTTGACTTCTTGCAAACACTGATATGTCACCTGTACAGCTCAGAAACCTTGGCTTCCAAAGGAACAAACCAGAGGACAGAGAAGGCTTGTCCAGAACCAAAAGACCTGGAAGAGGACGCCTTGTACACAGTGGTGGACGGCAAGAAAATGAGGGAAATCATACCCACCCTGCCATTCACTTTCCAATTCAACAGGAACCTCAAACCAAAGGACTGGAAAGATATGGATCAAGTTCTTCAGCTCCACCAACTCCTCAAAGATTCATTTCAATGGAGCATGGACAACAAGAGTTTCAACCTGGCATCCCACTGGGCAGAACATGGAGCAAGTTTCCAGAAGATTTGTCTCAAAGAGATAGACTTCAAGGACCTTATGGTAACCACCAAAGGTTCAAATCCCACCAGGTAGTTCAGACTCCTGGAGGTGAGCACAAACAGGATAAGGGAGAATCAAGCCACTATCCAAGCTATAGAAGAAAATCTGACCCAGACAGGGTATAATCAGATTCCTTCAGGCTCACAAGGAGAAGGCCAAATCAACTCTGCAGTGGCTTCACACCATTCAGAAGCCAAGAGATAAGTGGCAAAGAGTCACCATTCTTCACAATCCAGGGAAGGTTCCAGGAGAAGACAAGGATACAAGGGCAAAAACAAGACCACCTTGGGCCAGAGGAAGAGAGAGTCAGAACCAATGATCCAGAAGCTGTTGGATTTGGTGAAGGAAGTGCACAAAAACCAGCAGTAGTTGTAAATAACTCTAGAATCAGTATTCCTATAAATAGAAATATTACCCCCACTCAGATTGAACACAATGTTGTCACACCTGAGAGTAACCTAAACAGTGATGCACTGTGGTTACAAATGTCCCAATATGCTGGGAAAACTCAAAAGAAATTTGAAGAACTTAAATAAAGCCATGAGAGGTCGAAAATATTGACAGCCTCCATGGACAAAACTGTTAAAAACCTTCAAGAAGGACATCCAATCTTTGAAGAACAACACCAAAGCAAAAGGGACAGAGATTGTCTGGATAAAGACAGAAACAAACTGTTTAATTTCTACCATAGCATGAAGCACCAACCACAAGGCCATGTTATGGATAATCCATATCACCAAGATGACATGTTGATGAATAGGGAAAGATCTCCATCAAAATCCCAGGGTGGAGATAATATGTCTAATTTGGAGAAGGAAGCTTTGAAACAGCTTCCTGAGGCCTCAAGCTGGCCAAAATTCTCTGGAACTGCAGAATATGATCATATGGAGCTCATTGATTATATTGTTGGACTCTTCATTGATGTACCAAGCAAACCAGACTATTGGATTACTGCTAGACTTAAGAAAGCATTCAAAGGACATGCTAGTATATGGCACACAGAAATGAAAGAAATCCATGACAGAGGAAACTGGCCATGGTGGAAGAGTCAAATCATCCAAAAGTACAGCAATGGTACTTGGATATGGCAAAAGACCATGGCATTTAAAAATGACAAATGCTCTGTGGACAAAGCTCATTGGAGTGGTGTCTCAGATAGTCTGAAAGACTTAAAGCCATTGATCCTCAAATGAATATTCAGATGAGGAATCAGAAACTCCTGACACCAATTCCAGGAGAGCTAGAGCATGCAGTGAAAGGCAGATGCAACCAAAATTGTACTCTAGATGACATTGCAAATACCTTACAAGATGGAAGGAAAAGAACTAATATAGGGAAATACACTCAATATACAAGCAGCGGTTTCAAAGAGAAAAACCCTTTCAGGGTGGAGTTCAAAGACAAGCCAAGGGAAAGGGTGGTAGAAGTGAAAAAGAAGAAAAATTCTTGCCACAAGTGTGGTTCAACAGACCACTATGCCAACAACTGTCCAAAGGCAAAGAATAAAGTCTATTCTATTGAGGAAGTCCCAGAGGAGGAATCCCCAACAGAGGATTCTGAATCAGACTCCATGGGTGATGCCATAAGAGAACCATCTGATGATGACAAAGACCCAAGAGAAAAATTTCTAGGGGAATACCAATAGGAAGCCCCACTAGAAATACAGGACATACAGTTGGAAGAAGGAAGGCCACAAGAAACTGCTAATAAAAGCTTGTGCAAACATACACAGGATGCACAAACATTCCTGGTCACACCAACCAAAGGAATGGCCTACATACATGGGACAGCCACAAAAATGACTGTTTTCATTGACAATGCTTAACACCCATAGATCATTGACAGTGGGGCACACTGCTCCATAGTGGCCAGGAATTACCTGGAAAACCACTTCCCAAATTGGTAAAAACAGCTCTTGCCAACCAAGGCAAAGAGCCTCAAAAGTGCTTCAGGGAAGATGACTTCCATTGGAACAATTACCAAAGAGATAATTATACCCCATAGGAAGGGTAATATCAGACTCAACCAAGGGTTTTTAGTGCTTGATGATGCCCAGATTCAAGGATTCTTACTGGGGACAGATGACCAGAGGATGTATGGTATTGATATTTACAATAGTAAAAACACGCACATTACCATTGGAACCCACAAGGAAAAGAAATTTTCACTTGATATATACCAAATATCTGCCAAGGATCCACTGGAAGAGCTAATGAATGAATTCAGAGAGGGCCTGTTTAGCACTACCCTCACCAGGAAACAGAAAATAGGTTTACTGAAGATGCTGAGAAAGAACAAAACAGCATTTGCCATTGGTGACAAACCATCAGGCAAGATTAGAGGCCATAATATAGAACTGTATCTGGATGTCAAAAGACCTTATCCACCCATGCTCAGGAGACCTCCTTATCCAGCAAGTCTGGGAACTAGGAAGGAAATTGAATAACATATCAATGAGCCCCTGGACATGGATTACATCAGAAAAATTGGACATAATGAAATAGTTGAAATTACCACTCCTGTCCTGATCACCTGCCATGATGGCAAATATAGGCTGTGTGAAGATTTCAGAGCTCTGAGCAACTACACAAAAGCTGACAGGTACCCTATAACCAGGATACCTCATGCCTTAGACAAATTGGAAAAAGCAAAATACATAACCAACATAGCTTTTAGGAAAGGTTTCCACCAGAATGGATTTAAACCAAACTCCGTGAAACTATTCAGAATCATATGTCATATGGGCATATATGAGTACACCAGGATGCTATTTGGCATCAAGAATGCACCAGCCCACTTCCAAAGGATGATGAACACCATATTTCAAGAAGAAATATTGGAAGACTGGATGGTAGTATATATTGATGACATCATTATTTAATAAGAGAAACGGGAAGACCATATGCAATACATAGACAGAGTGCTAAGTAAATGCACACCCATAAATCTGAAAATTTCACTCAAAAAATGCAATTTTGGCCAACAAGAGCTACTAGCTCTAGGACATAAAGTCTCAGTTCTTAGTCTGGCAATTGACCAGCGCAAAGTAGCAGCAGTAAAGCAAAAGCCAGTACCAAGAAATATCAAAAAAGATGTAGTTTTTGAAATTGCCAAGGAAATAAGGGATGCATATGAGAGGATCAAATATGAACTCACAAATGCACCTGTTCTCATCTTGATTGACTTTGAGCTACCATTAAAGCTATAAATAGATACAGCATGTAGCCAAGGCTTAGGAGAAGCACTTCATCAGAGACATATTGTAGATGGTGAACCCAGAGAGGGAGTAATATGTGTCACAGGGGCTCTTGGACAGAAAACAGGCATGACCTGGCACCCAGAAATCAGGGAACCTATTTGGAAGACTCCAAAAGAATAAAGAAAATAAAAAAATCAAGAATTTAACTTCTCTAAGAAGAATTCAAGTACAAAGATGGGATTCAATTAGAGAAATGAGAAGTCAAATGGCCAAAGAGCCAACCAAGTAAGTCCTTAATCACTTTTTCAACCTGTCAAAATGATCAATGGAACTAGTAAGGATATGACCACCAAATATCCATTGACAGGCAAAGAAAGAAAAGGAAAAGGTTCTAAAGGACTGATTTGATAATATCAGTATACACTTAACAAAATGATAAGAGAAATAAAGATAAAATATAATCAAAATATATGAATTAACTGGGGGAAAACCCCCCATGGTCAAAGGAGGCTGGTATATGTGAAAGGTTGAGAGATTGACTCCTTCAGGCTGAAAGCTGGTCTGTATTGAATCCTTGAAACTGTATTGACAGCTTGTTGAAGTGTATACCTTGCCAGATTGGTTAATGAACTGTGTTGAGTGATTTTCCTGTGATATATGATTGAAATACAGGTCTGGATGATTCCAGGATGTATTGAAATGAATGTGGTTGCCAAGCTGGATTGATGGAGCATTGACACTTGAAAACTTGTTTGTAACTGCCACTTGAATACACATTGGGAATGAACTGACAGTATTCGCTTGGAGGGGATACTTGAAGTGAGAATAACTAATGAATTCCTTATGGTGTCATTGGTCTTTGAGAAATTACATATGCACTTGAGCCTTGATGGGTCCTCTGGATGACATGACACTTTGGTGACTTATGGAATGTTGAATTACCCCTCTGATATTGACACCATTGAATTTCTGGTGAAAAAAGGTGCAGAATGGTGTATAACACCATTTATGACAATTCGAGTTGCTGAAGGATGAAAGTGGCCAAAGGTCTTTGTGAGTGAAGTCAGGAGGATGAGAGTGAAGATTGGGTTTTGTGTGACTTCAAAGGTGACAAGGTGTTTCTGGGTTTATTTGCAAAATACAGCTTATACAGCTTTAAAACTGTATTTTCACAAAACTGTGCAAAATTCGCAAAAGTGCGCAAAATGCACAAAAGTGTGTAAAATGCACAAAACTGGCAATTAAGCCCCAAAAGGCCTGATATGGTCTTTTGGACATATTTCCCATAATACATGGGAAAATGGCATATACAGCTGAATACAGAAAAAATGTGAAAAACTGTATTTAAAGCTTAAAAAGACAAATACAGGCTTTTGAGCTGTATTTTCCCTGTTGACTGGAAAATACCTGAAAGTGCCCAAAAGCAGAGAATGGCCTGGAAAGGCCTGATGATAGTGAAGGGGCAAGGTTGGCCCCAGGGGTGAAATGACTATAAAAGGCCAGAAACAATGTGAGGGCCAATTTGGCCAGTGATTGTGGATATGGAACTGATATGCCATATGGAGTCCAGGGAGTAATTGCCATGGTTGTGAAAGTACCCCCCACCTTGGGATAGTGAGCTCCTGAGCACCAACACAAGGTGAAGCCTTTTGAGACAACTGGAAAGGATTGGAGACAGGGATTCAAGAGTAGTGATTAAGAGAAAGATAATTTGATACTGATATTGAAAAGCTGGCATGTGACATGGGACTTGCTTGATCTTATTTTGACATTGGCTTCAGAATTTATGTAAATTTAAAATGAATGACATTGGTTCATGAATTTATGTTGATGTAAATAAAGAAAAAAAATTGAAAAGAAAAGAACATGAAAATAAAGCAATGAAAATGAAAATAAGAAAAGAAAAGAAAGAAACAAATAATGAGGAGGTTCCAATCTTCATCACAGAGGTTGATAATTGATTTTGAAATTGGTCAAGGACCTGGAAAGAGAAATTTGATGCCAGGTGCTCACAAAGTGTCCAAGGCAATGCTTTGAAAGATTGTAGACTCCTCAGGGAAGTGCAGACCAGGAGAGGAACTTACTTTTGGTAATCACCACTCCCACCAGTTCCATAAAAGAAAATAAATTTATTGAAGGAATGACTTGTAATTGGAAAGACCTGGAAAGAAATTAATAAAAGGAATGGTTCATTTTCCCAAGTGAAGATGGCCATAATTTTTGGAATTGATGTTGAAAGCCAGGCCAGAGATCTGTGACCAAAAATGTCAGGATGAAACTATGATGAAGGTGTAAATAGGCTAAATACAGCTTTATATATGTTTGTCACATGGTAAAATAGTTAAAAAAAAGGAGTTATAAGGTTAAAATATATTTTGATTTAAAATAAAAAGGGCTTTACTATATATGATATAGTGGTGGTGAGCGCTGTTGAAAGCCCTGGGTGCAGCTTTATCTGTTGGGTTACAATAATAAAAGACTACAATAATTAAATTTATAATTATACCTGATTATTAACCAAGAGTAAAACTGTTTTTGACAGTTTACTACGTAGGTTATTCAAGAGCAGGATGAGGAAACAATTCTGGCTGTGAAAAGCCTCCTTTTTATCCTAAAATGGGGTGGAAAGGGTGCTAGGCCTTTCCACGTAGAGGAAGTGAAGATTTTTTCACTTTCTAGTACTGGCTTGTGGTTTGCAAACAGCCTGTATAGCCTGTATTGGGCTCAGATGTGGTTTTGAAACCACATCTGGGCGGTTTTCACCAATACAGGGTGAAAAGTTTCATCCGGGGACCTCACAGCCTGATTCTGACGTGTATGACCCGTAGAATGCTGTACAGAAACTGTATGGGACCCCATTATTGACTGACATATGAGGTATTGAAGTAAAAACATGCTTCTTTGTCTCTTTGACACCTCATATTCATGATTATGGGATATTATCCCATGGTAAGGCTGTATATGACAGCAGGTGGGATTTTGACCTTAAACCAGCCATAACTCTGTCAGTTTTTGAGATATCATGCTCAACGTTGGCTCATTGGATAGCCCTGTATGTGCTCTACACAATGGTACCCAATTTGGTATGGTTATCATTAAATATGGCAAAGCTATCCCATGTACAAGGTTTTTTGTACATAGGCGTGGTTTGGGCAAAAAGCTGTATTGAGCTTGTTTGCCTCATAACTTCTGTTATAGTTGGGATATGAAGAAGTGGATGGCACCATATGATAGCCCTGATTGTGCTCTTTCCAAAGAAACCCCACTTCAGGTATCCCACACTAAAACTGTAGAAGTTAGATGAGAGTTGAATGTTTTGTTCACCCTTATTTGGCCTGAAATTGACCATAACTCCAGTAATATTGGTGCTAGCTCAGTTTGGCTGGTACCATTAGATAGCCCTGGCTTAGAGCTTCTTTTGGAATACCCATTTGATGGGGTTAAGCCTCTCCTTCTAGATTTTAGATGAGAGGTGAAAATTAAGGTTTGTGCTCAGCAATAATTTTGAGCAGGAATAACTTTTTTATTTCTTGTCCTATGGTGATGGGACTTATATTTTCAGGAAGAGGTGAGTTTCCTCTTTCTTTTGATACCTTTTGAGCTGATTTGGCTCCGCTCCATGTTTTGGTGGTAGCTTGGCTATACCATTGGTTTATTGTATTTTGGCTGTCATGCTTGTGTTCTGGTTTTGAGTCACAGGCTGACAAAAAATTGCAGGGTGCTCACAGAGTGGCCAAGGTGATGCTTACAACAAGAAAGGGTAGAATACCTCTAAAGGTACATACCAGGAGTGGGACTTACTTTTGGTAATTACTCTCCCCATCAAGCACCATAAAAAATCAAGCTCTTGAAGAATTGGGTCCTGGCTTGTCACGATATAAAGAATGAAAAACCTTGACCAGTTCAGGACAATTTGTGAGGTTTTCAGTTGGTTCCCAAGTGGATCTTTCTGAGTCTTGACTGAAAAATTTCCATTCCACCAAATACCATAATTTTGCTTTCTTAAGCTCTGGGTCCAGTATTTGAGAGACTTCAAATTATTCTTCTTTTTCAATCATGATTGGAGGTGGAGGCTCTTGATTCCTATTTGGGATTGCTGATGTCTTAACTGATTGGAAGAGTGAAATATGGAAGACTGGGTGGATGGACTTCCCTTGAGATGGGAGCTTGAGGTGGTAGGCATGAGTGCTGAATTTCTTCCAGATTGGAAAAGGACCCAGCCATCTTTCAGAAAGTTTTTTGGTTGGTCTAGTTGATTTTATGTTCTTGGAAGAAAGCCATACCATGTCACTAGGATTGAAAACAGGTGGACTTGCTCTATTTTTATCTGCATACCTCTTAAACCTGTTTATGGAAACTTCAAGTTCTCTCTTGACATCTTGCTGTACTGATTGGATTTTTGTTGGTAGCTTTCCAGCAGGTGTATCTTGAGTAATGTGAAGTGAGTCAAAATGAGGATCTCTTCCATAAACAGTGAGAGCAGGTGATTGTTTTGTTGAACAGTGGTCAGAGTTATTGTAGGAAAATTCAGCCAGAGGGAGCCAGGTGTTCCAATCATCTTGATGATAATGGAAATACATACAGAGGTACTGTTATAGTATCTGATTTAACCTCTCTGTCTGTCCATCAGTTTCTGGATGGTCAGCAGCTCACAGATCTCTTGAAATATTGAGCTTCTGACAAAGATTAGTCCAAAAGGAAGAAACAAAAAGAGAACCTCTATCACTAACAATGCTGGAAGGAAGGCCATTCTTTGAGAAAATATTCTTGATGAATAAATAAGCCAAATACAGTGAAGTTATTAAAGACATCGTTGGAATAAAAACTGCAATTTTTGAGAATCTGTCCACTGTGAGAAGGATTGAGTCAAAAGAATTGGACAGTGGCAATTGAGTGATGAAATCCATTGAAGGACAAATGCAAGGACCATTTGGAATGGGAAGAGGTTGGAGCAGTCCAAAATTCTTCTGATGAATATTTTTGTTTCTTGAGCACTGTTGATACGATGATACATAATCCTTGATAAATTGAGTCATGCCAGACCAGTGAAACTCCCACTTGGAAAGTCTGAGAGTCTTCTCTTGGCCAGGGCATCCAGCTAGAGGAGAGTCATGCCTCTTTTTAAGTATTCTGAGTTGAATTGTGGGGTAATTTGGGACCACCACCTGATCTTTGAACAGGAGAAGTTGGGAAGAGGAATCAAGAGAATAATCTTGAACAGATTTACGTTTACCCAAATCTTGAACAATACTTCTATATTGAGAATCTTGCGATAATTATTTCTGAATTGACTCAAGAAAACTTGAAAATGATTCCACCTTGACTGAAAAGACCTTTGAGGCTTGAACTTCATCTTGCTTGATTATTTTTCAAAAATTCATTGGATTATTGCTAATAAAATCTTCCCCCCTCTCTGGGTAAACGTTGTCCCAACGTGACAATGCATGTGAAAGGGGGGTGAGGCGGCCAGGGCAGTAAGTGATTGAAAAATAAAATTCGGAGAGAAAATCAGCCCAGCAGGCCTGATGGCGAGTGAGAATCTTTGATGACATGAAGTATTGAAGTGAAGAATGATCGGTGAGGACTTCAAAGGAGGAAGAAAGAGCAAGGAGAAAAGCTCTCCAGCGCTTGAGAGCCCAGACTATGCCAAGGAGTTCCTTTTCATGAATCTCATAGTTGAGCTCTGCTGGAAAGCCCTTGTGACTATCAAATGCAATGGGATGTTTTCCTGAGTCAGAGACCTGACTCAGTATAGCACCCAAGGCATAATCAGAAGCATCAGTCTCTACAATGGTGGGTAGAGAAGGATCAAAGTGAGAAAGCATTGGAGCAATGGTGAATTCCTGTTTGAGTTGATGAAACTGTCTAAGAGCTTCCTCATTGAGGGGAAAACAGGAATCTTTCTTGAGGAAGCTTGTGAGTGAACTAATTTTATTTGAATAATTCTTGATGAAATGGCGATAAAAGCTGGCAAAGCCAAGGAATGATTGAAATGTGTTGAGGTTTCTTGGAGGTGGCCAATTGAGAATTTTCTAGAATTTAGCTTGGTCCATCTTTAGGCCTTCAGAAGAAACAACACAACCTAAGTACTCTACACTAGAAACATGAAAAAGTAACTTGGAGGCTTTAGCAAAGAGGTTATTGGCTCTGAGTCTGGAAAGAACAGTGGACACATGAGTGACATGTTCTTCTTCAGATTTGGAAAAGACCATAATGTCATCCAAATAAACCACAACATAAATATCAAGAAGATCATACAAAATATCATTGACAAGGTTTTGAAAAGAGGCAGGAGCATTGGTGAGCCCAAATGGCATAACCAAACACTCATAGCTGCCATATTTAGTTCTAAAACATGTCAAATGTTCATCACCTTCCTTGATTCTGAGTAGGCTATATGAACCACACAAATAAATCATGGAGAATATAGAAGAACCATTAAATACAGTAAGAAGCTGATTCATAGGAGGAACAGGATACTTGTTATTCCTAGTAACAGTATTGAGTTTGTGGTAATCAACGCACAAATAGAGGCCACCCTTTTTCTTTTTGACAAAGCGGACGTGTGCTCCTGTTGAATAGGAGCATGGCTAGATGAAAACTTTCTCTACATTCTCTGAAATGTAGGCCCTGAGTGTATCTGACTCTTGGTTTGATAAAGAGTAGATCACCCCAACTGGAGGTAGAGACCCCTCTAGCTTGATATGATGATCACAGGTGCGGTGAGGAGGAAGTTTCTCTGCTTTCACCTTGGAGAATACATCCAAGTACTGGTGATAAAAAGAAGGAACAACCTTAATCATGATTTCTATTTCTCCTGGATCTTCCTCTTCATCCCACAACTCCTCCAGGGAGTCATGATAAGATGAAGGAGGAAGGTCCATATTACCAAAGAAGAGATGAATTGAAGATACAGAATTATCTTCTCCAACATCTTTAATTTCTTTGAATACTTCATCTCTAGATGATAGTAATGACTAGTGTTAATTAAGGGCCGGAATATGGACAGAAGATGGAAATGACGGTGTTCTAAAATCACCAACCGGAGCTGCACATGACTTGGCAGAAGAAAATTCATTACTAAAAGATTTTGAAGGAACATAATAGTCCTTATGATCAGCATGAAAGGTGATCAGCCCCTGCCTCCAATCAATAGATGGATTAAAATGATTGAGAAAGTCAAAGCCCAATATGAGGTCTTCTACCTTGGGAGTATCAATGACTAAAAATTCCCATTCAAAGATTGGGAAAGAAGGGAGCTCAACAATATATTCAGTATGGTGAGTCACAAATAAAGGAGGAGACTCAGAGGAGTCAATAATGCTAAGAGGAATCTTCTCTGGGAGTTCTGAGATATTCACAGAACACTATTAAACAAAGTGCTTTGCAATAAATGACCTGGTAGCACCATAATCAATGAGAACACTGTAAAACATATCAGAGAGAGAAGAAAAAACAAAGAATTTAAGAGAATCTTTGACACCAGTATTCAGAATGCACAATTGTGCTCTGGATGGAAAACAGTGAAGACCATTGAACACAAAATGGCCTTCACTCAGGCTTTTCCCTGGCTGGGAAATTCGCCTGACAGTTGGGTAAGCTTCTTTTGAGGCCTTTTGAAACGGGACTCAAGGGTATGCTTCCCACCACAATAAGTACATGAACCCTCCTTGATTCTTCTTTCTTTTTCAGAATTCATCAGCTTGAAATCTTTATTCAATAAAGAAGACTGGGGCTTGTCCCTCTTCTGAAATTCTTCTTCTTATGACTTGAACTTGAAGAATTTTTATTATGAGAAGAACTTGACTCTGATGATTTAGTATTCCTTTCTTGATGATAATTCTTCTCCTTCTGCCTCCCATGATACCTGGCATCAAGCTCCAAGGTAGCATCCATTAAGTCTTGAACAGAATTAATGCTTCAAGGATGGAAGGCCAATACCTTCCTGAAATGATAAATCATAGCCCTTTCAGCCCAATTTCCAATTCTTGAAACTAGACTTCTGAAGTCAGAAATGTATAATGATACTTATCCACCTTCTTTCATTCTTAGGCCATCAAGCTCTGCTTAAGATTTTCTAACTTCATTTGGATCCCAAAATAAAGTAAAGAGTTGGAATTCTAAAAATACCCAATTATTGAGATGGTATTCTGGGTCTTTATGGTTGAGACTGGAAATATAAGGCTCAATCCATTTTGCAGAATTTCCAATGAAAAATGAAGTGGAATAAATAACTTTCTTTTTGTCTGCAGAGAAATTTTCCTTGTCATTATGAAACATTGGCTGGCAGGACTGAATGAAACTTCTAACTTTGAAGGGTTGAGTCCCATCAAAGCATTCTAGTGCCTTCATATATGGAGTCTTGAAGGCTGGTGGTCTTGAGGATTCAGAAGATGAAGCTTCTTGAAGTTTGGCCATGATCTGAGTCATTTGCTGCATAATGGCCAATAAAGATGGTTCAGACTGATGAGAGACAGGCTGTTTAGACTGGGATAGAGATGGTCCTTCAGTACCTTGGGATGCCCCACAGGAGCAGGAACACCTTCAGTACCATCAGACTCTTCCTCTTACACAGAATTCTCCTTCTCCTCTTCACCATCTTCCCCAGGACCTCTGAAAATGGTCCTTGAAGTTCTTGGAAATCCACCAACTACACCCAAAAATAAACTTGATCTTCTTGGGCCTGTTCCTTCCTTCCTGGATGGTGCTTCTCCTTCCAAAATGGGTCCTCTGTCCAATTTGGCCCTCAGTTGAGGAACTTCTGGGGTGCCATCAAGAGGCGCCCTTGGAGTTGGAGTGAGAACAGCTTTAATTCTGGCCTGATATCTTGTCTGCCTTGCAGGAGGTGAGTTTTGGATGGGCATGATTGCAGGATAAAAATGGAATAAAATGAACAATAATCAAGATTTGAAGATGAAAACTTGAGGAAATTTGGAATAAAGCTTGAAGTCAAAAGTCAAAATCAATATCTTGAAAAAAATCAATAAAGCAAAATAAGATCTTCAGGTAAATCAATAAATTCAATATCAAATGAAAACTTGAAGTCAATGAATCAAATAAGTCAAAATGAAAACTTCAGGAAAATCAATCAATCAATCTCAAATGAAATCTTGAAGTCAATAAATCAATAAGTGAAATCAATAAAAATCAAAATATTGCAACATAAATAAATCAATCAAATGAATTCTTGAGGCAAAATCAATTTATGTCAAAATTCTTGATGTGAAAAATTAGCAAAATCAATTTTGTTGAGGTAAATATCATTTTATTTCAAATCAAAATCAAGTGAGTTCTTCTTTAAAAATCAAAATTTTGAATAATCAATCAAATATGAATCTTGATGTGAATAATGTGTCTGAATGACTTGATAAAACATTTGAGAATCAAATGAAAATTAAGATTACACCTGAATTATGAATGAATTAAAAATTTGATGATCTTAATAAGACTTAAAAGAGAAACAAAAAGAAAATTGAGTCAGCTATCAACTTCCAAAATGAAGAATGAATGAGAGAAAATTGACAGGTGATGACAAATTGTAAGGTTCATAAGCATTAGAGAGTTGTAATTTCAATGAAATGAGTGAATGAAATTATAAAGAGAGAATGAACAGAATGCAAAGAAATTATGAGTTAATTAATATAATGTCCCAGGGGCTCTTGGAAAGAAAACAAGAGTGGCCTGGCAGTCAGAAATCAGGGAACTCACTTGGAAGAATCCAAAAGAATAAAGAAAAATAAAATAAAAAAACTGAATTTCTCTAAGAAGAATGCAAGTACAAAGATGAGATGCAATAAGAGAGATGAGAAGTCAAATGGCCAAAGATCAAACCAAGTAAGTCCTTAATCACTGTTTAAACTTTCCAAAATGAACAATGCAATTAGTAAGGATATGACCACCAAATATCCACTGACAGGCAAATAAGTAAAAAGAAAAAGGTGCTAAATGACTGACTTGATAATACCAGCATTCACTTAACAAAATGATAAGATAAATAAAGATAAAACAAAATCAAAATATATTCATTAACTGGGGGAAACCCCCCAGGGTCAAAATAGGCTGGTATATGTGAAAATCTGAGAGCTTGACTCCTTCAGGCTGACAGCTAGTCTGTATTGAATCCTTGAAGCTGTATTTACAGCTTGATGAAGTGTATACCTTGCAATATTGGGAAATGAACTGTGTTGAATGGATTTCCCATAATATATGATTGAAATAAAGGTCTTGATGAATACAGACTGTATTGAAATGAATGTGGCTCCCAAGTTGGATTGATGGAGCATTGACACTTGACAACTTGTTTGTAACTGCCTCTTGAATACACATTGGGAACGAATTGACAGTATTCCCTTGGAGGGAATAATTTAAGTGAGAATAACCAATCAATTCCTGATGGTGTCATTGGTCCTTGAGAAATTACAACTGCATTTGAGCCTTGATGGGTCCTCTGGATGACATGACACTTTGGTGACTTATGGAATGTTGAATTACCCCTCTGATATTGACACCATTGCATTTCTGGTGAAAAAAGGTGCAGAATGGTGCATAACACCATTTATTACAATTTGAGTTGCTGAAGGGTGAAAGTGGCCAAAGGTATTGGTGAGTGAAGTCAGGAGGATGACAGTGAAGATTAGGTTTTGGGTGACTTCAAAGGTGACAAGGTGTTTCTGGGTGGATTGGACAAATACAGCTTATACAGCTTTAAAACTGTATTTGTGCAAAGTGCACAAAAATTCACAAGATGCGCAAAAGTGTGCAAAATGCACAAAACTGGCAATTAAGCCCCAAAAGGCCTGATATGGTCTTTTGAACATACTTCCCATAATACATGGGAAAATGGCATATACAGCTGAATACAGCAAAAAAAACATGCACAAAATGCGCAAAACTGTATTTAAAGCTTAAAAATACAAATCCAGGATTTGGGGCTGTATTTTCCCTATTGAATGGAAAATACCTGAAAGTGCTCAAAAGAAGAGAATGGCCCAAAAGGTCTGATGATAGTGACGGGGGCCAGGTGGGCCCCAAGAGTGAAATGATCATAAGAGGCCAGAAAAGATGAGAGGGCCAATTTGGCCAGTAATTATGGATATGGCCAAATCGCCATAAGATTGATATGGCACTGATATGCCATATGGAGTCCAGGAGGGTAATTGCCATGGTTGTGACAATATGTTACATCTCTAGGAAGCTGAAATATTCAGAAGACAGGTATGAAGCCACCCAGACTGAATGTCTATTCATAGTCTGGGCTCTGGAGAAACTCCATTATTATTTGGAGGGTGCAATCTTTGAAGTCTACACAGACTGCACAGCCTTCAAGTCTTTACCAAGCATGAAGACTACCAATAGACACATTCTGGGGTTGCAAATAGCTATCCAGGAGTATAGAGGGAATATTATCATCATATACAAAGAGGGTAAAAGTAATAACAATGCATATGGCCACTGGATAATGTCAAAAGTAACCAAGCTTATGAATCTGAAGTAGCAGCTAAAATTCCTATCCATTTCATGGAAATTGGCAGGAAGAAAAACTTCAGATTTTCTCAGTGGGCACAAGAAAGTGGTACCTCAGACAGTGGAAACACTGACTCAGACAGAACAGAGACTCTCATATTAGGAATCAGCTCCTCAGAACTGCATAATGAATTCTTCAATGAAGTGATGAAGAGGTATTCCAAACACAAACAATGTGGCATATTCTTGCAACTCCTTCAACAAAGGTACAGGAGCACAAAACTGGAATCCCAGTTAGAGGAACCCTGGTTGAGGGACTATAAGGACAATAAAGTTTTCCTTATAGATGTCCTGCTCTACCATAGAGAGGAGCACATTAGTGCACTCACAATAATAGACAGAGATAATATATCTATGATCCTGCAGGAATGTCATTACTGCCCCTATACAAGACACATGAGTGAAGACAGGACCAAAGAGAGTGTAGCAAGCACTTCTTGGTGGCCCAAATGGGAACAAGAGTTGAGTGAATAAATCAACAATTGTGAAAGATGCCAAAAGGAAAATGGAAAAAATGGGAAGAAGTATGAGTTACTTAAACACATAGAAGAAACAAAACACCCAAGGGAAACCATCAACATGGACTGGGTTACAGCACTTGTCCCAGGTGGCAAAGAGAACTTCAATGCCTGCTTGATCATAGTTGATAGGTTCAGAAAGAGTATGAGGTTCCTACCATGTCACAAGGAGGACACAGCCATGGATACTGCTCTGTTATTCTGGAACAACATCATATCTACCTGTGGAGTCCCTAAGATCATCATCACTGATAGGGACCCAAAGTTCACATCTGAATTCTGGACAAACTTGTATGACATGCTTGGCACCAAGCTTACATTTTCCACAGCTTACCATCCACAAACAGATAGATTAGCTGAAAGGATGATCAAGACAATGGAGGACATCCTTAGAAGATTTTGTTTCTATGGAATGGAATACAAGGACCATGAGGGATATACCCATGACTGAGTTACGCTTCTACTAGCTGTCCAGCTGGCTTATAATACAAGTCAGCACTGTACCACAGGAAACGCACCTGCACTGGTAGAGAAAGGGTGGAATCCCCTATTGCCTGTGGATCACCTAAAGAAAAATCTTCTGACCATCCACCCCACAGCCAAATATTTCCATGAAATGTTGAAGAGGGCTTGTGACACAGCTTCAAAATGAATAGCTGAGGAAAAAGAATATAATAAGCAGAGGTGGGACAAATCACACATGGAACCTGACTTTAAAGAATGGGCCCAAGTGTTAGTGTCTACACTGATTTTTAATAATCTCAAAGGACCTAAGAAAATGAGAGACTCATTTGTAGGGCCCTTCACTATCATTAAATTGATAGGGGAAAATGCAGTTGAAGTCAAATGCACAGAGGAATTTTCCAGGAAACACCCAGTCTTTCCAGTAAGTTTAGTCAAGCCATACTTCCAGACAGAGGAGGATAAATTCCCCTCCAGGAAGAAGAACCCCACACCACCAGAAAGAGTGGAAGTGGAGGACTTCCCTGGATCTGTGAAGAATATTAGCAAAGTCAGGAAGATCAGACTTAATGCTAAGGATCAGAGAGAGTACTTAGTCAGATTCAAGAACCAGATAGCTGATAAGGACAGGTGGTTGGCAGAAGCTGCCATATCAGATGGGAGCCTTCATTGAAGGAAGTTAAGAGCCTCTAGGAGTGCTGAGAAGTCTCATCAATGATGAGCCTTTCTTAGAGGGAGGGTATGTCAGCCTGTGACTCAAAATCACAGCACAGGCATGACAGCCAAATACCATAAACCAATGGTAAAGCTAAAATATCACCAAAACATGGAGCTGAGGCAGATTAGCTCAAAAGGTATCAAAGGAAAGAGGGAACTCACCTCTTCCCAAATATACACGTCCCATCTTCATAGGACAAAGAACAACAAAGCTATTTCTGCTCAAAGTTGTTGCTGAGCATAAACCTTAATTTTCACCTCTCATCTTAAACACAGAGTAAGAGGCTTACCCCATCAAATGGGTATGAAAAATGAAGCTCTAAGTCAGGGCTATTCAATGAAACCAGCCAAACTGAGCTAGCACCAGTATTACAGAAGGTATGGCCAAATTTAGGCCAAATAAGGGTGAATAAAATACTCACCTCTCATCTAACCTCTACAGTTGTAGTGTGAGATACCTAAAGTGGGGTCTTTTGGGGAAGGGCAAAATCAGGAATATCTTATGGTGCCATTCACTTCCCCATATCTCATCTAGAACAAAAGCTCTAAGGCAAACAAGCCCCATACATCTTTTTGCCTAAAACACACATATGTACAAGATCTTGTACATGGCATAACTTTGCCATATTTAATGATAACCATACCAAATGAGGTAACATTGTGTATAAGGAATTCAGGGCTACACACAGAACCAATTTTGGGGTTGATATCTCAAAAAGGACAAAGGTATGGCTGTTTTAAGGTCAAAATACCACAGCTTGGCCAATACAGCCTTACCATGGGATAATATCCCATAGCTATGATTATGAGGTGTCAACCAGACGAGTTAGCTTGTTTTTACTTCAATACCTCATAGTTAATTAAATACTGGGGTCCCATACAGGTTCTGTACAGCATTCAATGTGTCCTACATGTCAGAATCAGGCTATGTGGTCCCCAGATGAAACTGTTCACCCTGTATTGGTGAAGGCTGCCCAGATGTAGTTTCAAAACCAAATCTGAGCCTAATACAGGCTATACAGGTTTTTTGAAAACCACAATCCTGTCCTAGAGAGTTAAAAATTTTCACTTCCTCTACGCAAAAAGGTCTAGCAGCCTTTCCACTCCATTTCAGGATACAAGGAGGCCTTGTCAGCCTGTGACTCAAAACCAGAGCACAAGCATGATAGCAAATACCATAAACAAATGGTATAGCCAAAATACCACGAAAACATGGAGCTGAGCCAAATCAGCTCAAAAGGTATCATTAGAAAGTGGAAACTCGCCCTTTTTTAAATATTCAAATCCCATCATCATAGGACAAAGAATAACAAAGTTATTTCTGCTCAAAGTTGCTGCTGAGCATAAACCTTAATTTTCACCTCCCATCTGAAATACAGAGTAAGAGGCCTAACACCATAAAATGGGTATGAAAAATGAATCTCCAAGCCAGGGCTATCTAATGGTACCAACTACACTGACCTAGCACCATCATTACGGAAGGTATGGTCAAATTCAGGCCAAATAAGGGTGAATAAAACATTCACCTCTCATCTAACTTCTACAGTTTTAGTGTGAGATACTTAAAGTGGGGTCTTTTTAGAAAGGGAAACCTCAGGGCTATTTGATGGTTCCATTCATTTCCCCATATCTCATCTAGAACAAAAGTTATGAGGCAAATAAGCTCAATACAGCTTTTTGCCTAAAACACGCATATGTACAAAAAACCTGTACATGGGATAGCTTTGCCATATTTAATGCTAACCACATCAAATAAGGTACCATTGTGTAAAACACATACAGGGCTACACACTGATTCAATTTTGAGGTTGATATCTCAAGGACTGACAAAGGTATAGCTGTTTTAAAGTCAAAATCCCACACTTTGACCAATACAGCCTTACCATTGGATAATATCCCATAACCATGATTATGAGGTGTAAAACTGACAAAGAAGCTTTTACTTCAATACCTCATAGTTCATTCAATACTGGGGTCCCATACAGGTTCTGTACAGCATTCTACGCGTCATACACATCAGAATCAGGCTGTGTGGTCCCCAGATGAAATTCTTCACCCTGTATTGGCAAAAACCACTGAGATGTGGCTTCAAAATCACATCTGAGCTCAATACAGGCTATACAGGCCTATTGTAAACCACAATCCTGTCCTAGAGAGTGAAAAATCTTCACTTCCTCTATGTGGAAAGGTCTAGCAACCTTTTCACCCCATTTCAGGGTAAAAAGGGGGCTTTTCACAACCAGAAAAGCTTTCCTCATCCTGCTCACGAATTCCTATGTAGTAAACTGTCAAAAACAGTTTTACTCTTGGAAAATAATCAGTTTATACTATAAACTTTAGTATTGTAGTTCTTATTATATTAATCCAACTGGTAAGACTGCACCCAGGTCTTTCAGCAGCACTCACCACCACTATTTCTCAATAGTAAAGCCCTTTTTATTTAATTCTAACCCTTATTATCTTAAACAAACCTTCATTTTAATCTTTATAACTGTGTCACAAACATAGTTAAAGTTGTAACTAGCCTATTTACCACTTTATCATAGTTTCATCCTGACAGGCCTTTTCACTCCCAGAAAAGGAATCCCCATCCTGCTCTTAAATTCCTACGTAGTACAATTGTAAAAAACAGTTATAATCTTGGAAAATAACAAGGCTATACTTAAAACTTTAGTATTTTAGCTCTTATTATAGTAATCTAACTGGTAAGACTGCCCCCAGGGCTTTCAGCAGCACTCACCACCCCTATATCATTATAGTAAAGCCCTTATTATCTTATTTTAAACCCTTATTAAAATCAACAAATCTTTTTATTACCATTTTTACCACGTCACAGTCATAGTTAAAGCCTTTAAATACAATTATCCACCTTTATCATAGACTCAGCCAGACATGAGCTTTCAAATTATGAATCTAAAAAAAGTTAATTATCTCTTGAATGAAAATCTGGAGAACCTCTAAATATTTTCATCTGTTTATATAGATTTTAGTCATCAATCAAGAAGGAATATCCAAAAGAAAGCTCAATGAGCTCTTATTGATATCGCAAAACCATTTTATTGAAATTAAGCTGTTATATTCCATCTATATCATATTAAAAAACATCTAATTTAAAACCATGAACCATACCCTTTCCTATGGTAAAAAATGGGCTCCCTATCTTTTGAAACTCGCTTAAAAAAGGTTCAAAGACCTCTAGCTATAGAAATCTCACAGCCACAGTATTCCTAATCCCTCACCACCACCAAATTTTCCATCTTTCTCATTTTTACAAGTAATATAATCCATCTTATACATAATCAAAGCTTTTTTCATATTATGTGTGTAGTGTACAACCTACCAAAAGCTAACTACAAAAACAATTCAAAGTTTCCCCAGTTTTTCACTCATCCCATTTGATCCTAATTAGGATAGTCTCACTGAAACATTTAGGTCCAGATCTCTCTGTTCTTATCCTGAGTAGCTAAGAAATACTTGATTATTTTTGACAATGAATAAGAATATTTGAAAAATTAGTAATTAGTATGTGGAATATTCCAGAATTTGTAACTGCATAAGTGGACCAAATAGCTTTAGTGATATATCTAAGCAGAATGATTTATTTGTTCAGGGACTAATCTATTATAAAATTATACTATATATTGGATATTATTAATCATTAAGCTTCAATATTTAATAGAAGTCCTAAAGAGTCTTTTTTTCTAGACATAACCTTTGAATTAGTTAATAGTATATTTTTCTTGGAATAATGGTAATTGAGTTTAATTTAAAATTTGTGATCTGAGGTTTCTTCACAGGGTTAAAACTTGACTGATATATAATTCTCAGACTGAACTAAGTTTCCTTTAGAATGTAATTAAATTTTTCTTGAAGCTTACATCATTTATTGAAAAAAAACATTTACCAAATCTTAAACAGAATAAAAAGACTTTCTCTCAAAACTAAGTATTGTATTTTAGTGATGGTACTGGCTTATGTGAAAAGGATTTTTAGTTCAAAAAATTGAAACACAAGATATCTTTATATGAATCAATGTAGCATGAAGTAAAGATAATATCTATTAGGAGTAATAACGATCAGAAAAGGAGCTTCTTTGAAACCTCACCTTGTTCAAAAAATGAAAAATGAATACAGCCAGATTCATATTTCATAATTATTCCCCTTATTAGTTCCATTTAGTTCATGTGAGAATTCGAAAGCACCTCATACCCAAAAAAATGTTTTTCAAAAATTTCAATTCATTTATTCTAGAACTTACATGCTAATGGGTACAAGCTCTGCATATGATTTTGAGACCATCTTACAGAATTACCACAGGGCAACAGAGCTGAAATAAAGACGATAGCGAAAGGATCCCAAGTAATTTCCCTGGAATATTTGTGAATTAGTTTCAATGAGTCGTCTATAGGGTTTTTACAAAAAAATATATAAAAAAACTACTATTATATATTTGAACCATTTCTATCCTCATATGAAAGAGTAATAAGAATGAAATAATCCTCACAAATGCTTTATTATTATTTCGAATCGGAAAAAAATATTGTAATATAATAATAATGATTGATATTATCCATTGTTGAATTAATAAATGATAATAATAATGATGAATCAATTATAAAAATATCTCAATAATAATTTCCATTGAAAACCAGAAATTACTATGTGAAAATTTATATTTCATTCCAAAATATTCAATAAATGATAATAGTACTAATACTATTTTTTCAAAAAAGATAATATAATAATATAGTATTATTAGTTATAAAAATGACAGAAGCGAATATATCAAAAAAATAACCTATTATTGCAAACTATAATGATAATTTTGGATAAAGTCATTATTTAAAAAATGGAAATAAAATAAGACAACAATAATCAAAAAACCTGCAATATTTTGAGGTTTTTCTGAGGCTATGAAGATTAAAAGATAGGATATTATTTAAATTTATTAAAGATAATAAAATTTTAAATGTTATTATTTTAAATAATATTAAACTTCAGTCTTAGAAAGAATCTACTATGTTTATCAATATAGAACATTTTAATATAGTTTTTTTTTGGTAAATCATCGGAAAAAATTCAAAGTATGGCAGAAATATATTGAATAGGTAAAATATTCATTCTTAAGAGCTTTAATATAGTAATAATACAGGTATTAAATGAATAATAAGAGAAATTAAAGCTTTCATTTAATTAAATAATGATCAAATCATATTTTATACTTTGACCCATTCATTTAAGGTTATAAAAATAGCTTTGACTAAATGATATGATATTATTTGAATCTATCTCATATCTATCATACTTTATTCTTGAGAAATAGGTCTAAAATTATTTTCTCATCCAATCAAGTAATGATAAGGAAAAACCTGCCTTGTGATGATTAACAGTAATAAAATAAGGCTTTGTATACTCTATCTTCAAGCTACTATATCTGCAATAAATTCAAAGATTAAGCTATTCTAGAATTAGATTATTGAGCTTTAAAGTGTTCTCAAAGTAACATTAAGATGATTGAATTCAATTCTGAAAATTATATTTTTGATTTTTTTCTTTGAACAGCTTATCTCTGTCAAAACTTTGTATTTCAATCTTTTAAAATTCATTAAGGATATTAACTCCAAGAAATTATTGGAAGAAAATTGAATCATTCTTACTATTGAGGATCTTTAAGATTATTAGACAGTCTTATTTTGTGTTCCTACCACTTCAAAAGTAAAATGGTCAACAGGATCATGAAAAATAGTAGATTTTAAACAATTATAGAAGAAAGCCATATTGTATAAGATATGATATTCATCATGAGAAAGCCAGTTCTACATAGAAAACAGTAGAAATTGAATATACCCAATTATTGAAGTAATTATCAATATTGAAGATAAGTCATAAAGATTGAATACATAAAATTTGATTCTGAGTCAAATTATTTTCTTTTTCTGTCATATTTGTTTATTGTAATAAGTTAAATTTAAGAAAATGTATATTTCAAAGTTTATTTTATTGCTTCATGTTGAATGATTTTGTGCACCTCCGAGGTATGCCCACATATCCAAAAAGGCCACAAAGAGACTTTACAATAACTCTTCTAATATTAAGAGAACTAAAAATTCCATAAATAGGCATAAATTCTTGAATAACTCAGAATATAATTAATAAAAATTTGAAATGAAAAAACCATTAGAGCCCGCATTTTAAAATACACATATAACATTTTGATTTCATATCTATAAAGACAATGATTGCTGTGTAGTATGTAAATATACCATATAAAGGCATAAATTCTTTATCTCATAAAAAAATGAAACAAAATCTGAAGGAAATCACACCATTGGATTACCCATGAAAGACTACATATATAAAATTTTTATATCATACCTATAAAGTCAATAACCTGAATATATGCACTTTTATGATCAGCTCATATCTTTTCAAATACACATGATAAAGAGTTTTTAAAAAACATGTTACCACATAATTAGTGTAGTAATAAAGATATAAGCCTTATTTGACAAGCTATAAAAAAGTTTAGAACTTGTAAGGGTTTATTGAACAAAATTGCTATAGCTATTGACCACTTTGTTGTAAAAGTAGTCCAGCCTTAAAAAGAAGTTAATATTAAGATTCTAATAGCTTAGAGATGAAGAATGGCGTAATCTCATTAATATATTCAAGGTATAACCCCTTGAACTCATGGTTTGAAGTTCAAAATAGTAAATTTGAAAGGAAAATATGAGTTACAAGAAAGATCATCAACAATAGAGTTTTGATGACGTAATGGATTGCTCTTGAGAGTTTAATAATGAAATTGCAAGCTATCAGAATTCACTCTCTGAATGGCTGTAGACTTTATATCTCAAAATGTATCAATGATCAAAGTTTAAGCTTCAAATTGATTATTTATGATGACTCACTGTAATCTTAATTCAAGCTTAAAAGTCATATAGGTCATGAAAGTGGCTAATACTAGTTTCTTATGATTAAAAATAATAAAATGCACTATTTTTAGTCTTCTTCCAAGCCTATGATGTCAGAAAAGGTAGAGCTATAGTCATAACTCTAAATAATGGCATAGTAATGGGATAAGATGGTTTAATTATGATGTAATCATCATTAAACATTAAGCTATTGATGGATTCCAGTGGATACCATCAGTGAACGTCTACTAGAAGCGTTCTGGACTTGAGGAGGGAATATTTTAATCTAAATAGGGCTCTTTTTACCTCCATTTCCCCCTCAGATGCAACAAAAACATTTAATTATTAAAATCAAAGGTAAAAGCTTGATTTGTGAGCCTTGGGGTATACTTTAGATACACAAATAGGGCAAAATTATATTTAAAAAGAAATTCTGAACTATGCATAACTCATAATTCATGCATATATTCAAAATTCATCATTTTGAATTTCAGAAAAGATTGATAACTTTTTTATCAGTAAATAAATCCTTGGATTTAAGGCCAGATTTGGTTCTACACAAAATTTCACTGAAGGTAGATCCATAGATTCAATGAGCTTAAGCTAGCTCTATGAGGTGGTAGTATGGAAAATAATTCAACACCATATCATCAATACCACATAATGGAATTGTGAAAATGTTTCTTTTTCTCAATTTCATGCCAAAATAATGGGAACATGAGTAATCCCATGTTACATACAAACTAAAAATAATGCTATTCATGTTTGTGGAACTTAAAATCATGCTATTATCAAATAAAGGTTTGGTACACCCATAGTGGATATCAGGTTTTAAGCCTAAATTACTATTTTTGATGTGAAAATAGCTAAGGGGGACAAAAGACATCAAAGAGAGCCAGGGTCCCCAACTTCTGAGGCCTTTAGGGCATAGATATCTCTAAAGCTTTAATTCATTGCTTATAATGGCCAAATTAGTATACCAAAACCTTTTGGGAATGTGGTTACCAAGTTAAAATCTCATTAAATCATAAGAAAATTGCAAATAAGCTGCTATTTTGATTGACAATGAGGTAAAGAGCAAATTAGACTCCTGTAACCATGTCAATTCTTAATTATTTTCCATCAAGAAAGCTTAAAGGAGTAATCAAAACACTTTTTAGACTAGTATAAATTGATTTACCTCATAGAAACCAGCTATATTGTGCTATTTGGAATTCTACTTAGGAATGGGGTAAAAACGTGAAAAATTCATTGAAAATACCATTATCAATGAATCTTTATGAAACTCTCAGGACCAATGAAGAATGGCATGGCCCATGAAGAAACTGAAAAAATTGTGGTTTCATAAGAAAAATTGAAAGCTTTACTTACAGTCCATTCTTGATGATTCTGTGTGAAACACCAAATCTTCAAAAATTCACATAAAATAGAAACTTTGATAGAATTTCCAATAACCTTGATAAATTTGATAAATTGATGTTTAATTTTAAATGAAATTATATTTTCAGTGGTCACTCCTTTTATTCTTAACCCTAAATGGGCTGGTAGTCACATAAAATATTTAATTAAGTAATTATGATATATCCTGCATGACAAAGAATAATGCAATCATTGATACAAGAAGAATTATTTCTTTCTCACTCACTGGATCTTAAGTTTGCTTCATGAAATGCGTTTGTGAGCTGTTTTTGACTTAAAAGAGGCTCCCTTTTGCTGTTTTTTTCCAAATTGTCTTATTATCCAATTATACCTTTATTACCAACAAGTAAGTATTATTTAAAGCCATTTCTTAAGTGTTTTGTTCTTTCAGAATCAATCAGAAAGACACAAAATCATAGACATCAAATATGGTTTGTTGTAATACTGTTATCAATTATTTTTGATCCGTTAAATCCACAATTTCCCCCCCCAAATCTCTCTACCAATCTCTTTCCAAGGTTCATTGGAGTATTAGTGAGTGATGTTTTAGGAATTATTAAATTTATTCTCTGTTAATAGATTTCTGAAAGAATTATATTCATAAGTATTCTTGTAAAAGATAATTATATATTAAAATAATTTTATTATTTCAACAAGGAAGTTATATTATGAAGTACTTCTTGTAATTGATTCTTGTAGACAATTACTTCTTTCTGTTATAATCACTATTAGTGTAGAAAAAGTAACAGAAATAATTCATCAATCAATTTTTTGATTGTGGTTATAAGAGTTTTTTATTATTATATTTCATAAGAACAGCCATAGTACTGCTGATTAATATTAAAATTATCAACAGTTTCATAGACACATGTTACATTTGGTGCTGTGTTTTTTGAACCTTGTACCCTTACGTAATATATCTTTAAGCTCTAAAATATATCAATTTACTGATTTTTTTTCAATTTAAAGTTGAATTTGCTTTTATTTTTGAAATTTTCTTCATAAAATTTTTCATTGAGGAATTTGGTTTAATTTTATGCTGTTTTACATGTGGCATTTTCACATACAAAAACCTATAGAATTATTCTTTGAGGTACTCTGAATTAATTTTGATCTAAGATCTTAAATTTTAATTATTTTTCTTTAAAGAGAATAATTTTTGCAATATCAAGAAATAATAAATCTTATAAAAGAAAATCTTAAAAAATATTTCAAAAGTTTAAAAAATCATTTTTCTTTTATAAATTTTTCTCTAGTGTCTTTAATGAAGTATATTTCAGCTGGTAATAAGATCAGTAAGGGAAATATTACTAGTCCAGAATCTTCGGAAGCACAATTGGAAGAGACTATTGCAGTTCAAATTGCTAAAAGAGGTACTTTATTCAAGGCAGAAATATCCAAACAACCACCAAAAGGTGTGTGTTTTCTGTCTTTATTCTTTATTTTTTCTTAAATTGATGTGAAGATGGTGCATAGAAGAAATGGAAGCAACTATTCAGTCCAACCAGATGGATGTGAACAGGGAAGAGGAAATACCAGGACCATATCTACCAAGTCTTCCTCAAGAAAGAAATGTCTGGAGGGTGCCAGAGTTCCCCCACCCCCCAAGGTCTCTAACTACAAAATCTGACATTAGCTCTGAGTCTGAAATTATTCAAAGTAATGTTTTAAGGGCTTAACCATTTCAAAGGGTCAGAAATAGAAATATGTCAGTCCCGGTACAAAAACTGGTACAGAGCAGCCAAGGAGGAGGACTGGGAAATATCCCCAAGGATTTGTCGGAAGGCTATAAAATCCTACTTACACATCAAGAGATTTCTGGGTCAGGAGAAAGCCATAGAGCTATTAGCAGGATGGAGTCCATTGTCTTGCAAAGACAAGGTCAAAAAGATAAAGAATTGGTTGAAGAACCAAAGTCTTATATCCATAGACCAGAAGAAAAAGTTGCAAATGACCCAAGCTTTGGAGAAGGAAGGCCCAGCGGTGTCAACAAGCTACAAACCAGATCCTGAAGTGTTTAAATACAAGCCCAAAAGACCTCAGAAGAAGCAGAGAGGTCCCAAGGGCAAAGCCAAAGCCTATTGGCACAGACATTACCCACAAGGGTACAGGATCCCCAAATTGGAGCCTTCAGAAATGGACAGTTTATTCAATATGGCCAGGAAACCTATGAGATTTACAGCCAAAAGGAACAAAAGGGTGAACAGGAAACTTCCCCACAAATAATAGATGAGATGAAATTTCTTAAATCTAGTATTGATGGAAAACTTGGTAAATTTGATGCAAAATTTCAGAAATTAATACCAGATATCAATGAATTAAGAAAGAATTACAGAGCTTGCAATGAATGGCATAAAGTGAAAAATGCCAAACTTTAGTTGATTTCAAACACATGTGAGAGAATTGAAGTTAAATGTCAAGAAAAAAAAAATGAATTGGAAGATCTTTCCATTAATAAGATTAATAACCAACTTGAAATTCAGAGAACTCATGATGGAGAAACTGTTAATATTACCAATCTATCTTTTTGCCCAACATTTGGAAAGAAGTGACAGTGAAAGGCAGAAATTAAAGAAGGAAATAATTGCACATGTAGAGAAAATTTATAAGAATTCTTTACCACATTTACATATGCCCAGATATTCTAAACCTTTAGATGAAGAAAGAGGTTCTGTGAAAGAAAATTCAACCCCTTTTATAAGAGAAAATGCAATCTGTGCAAAAGATATTCCCAAATTGGAAGAATGGCAAACATTCTCTGGGGAAATACAAAAAAACCATATTGAGTTCATTAGAACAATTGATATGTTACAGGAGAATTTTCATATAACTAGTGAAATAATGGTGGGCAAATTACACTCCTTGTTTACCAGAACTTCAAATAAATGGTATTTCAAGATGAGACAAGACCATGGCAAACATGATTCTCTTTGGTGGAATCTGAAATGATTACCAAATGGACCAATGATTCTGGGGGATTTAAAATGGAAAATTCCTTCCAAAGGGCCATTTTTAACTCACAAAAGGATAAACCAGCTACTTGGTTCCTCAAACAAAAAGACATATTATCTGCTTTACGCCCAGACCTGTCTAACACAATGATTGATATGAAAATATTAAGAAAATGTGGAGGATAACTAGAAAATGCTATCAAATGCAAATGTCTAGAGCCCTGTTCAACAGAAGACTAAATTAATTTAATGGAAGATATCATTACTAGGACAAGAATTGGTAAAACCTGGAATAGGAACCCTATGGAGTTCAAAATGTTCCCAAAGAATCCCAGCAAGTATAAAAGACCTGAAAGACCTTTCCTAAAGTGTCAAAAATGTGGAAGCACTCAGAATTTAGCCAACACTTGCACCAAAAAGACTAAAATGAATGAAGCTCAAGTAATTGAAGAGGTTCAGGATACTGAAGAAAAAGAAGAATCTGACCAACATTCTGCAATTTATGAGGACACACCAGTAGAGGACTATCCCATTGAAAATAGCACAGCTTTCTGCAAGGTCACTGAAGCTCATAATCACTTTCAACAATATATTGAAGAATGCCATAACTTGAGCAATATTCAAGATTCCAGGTTGTGTAAGACTAAACCTGCTAAAGGCAACGGTTACACTGCTAGGGAATCTCTTATTGCATCAATACTGATTAATGATGTTTCATAAAAAATAAATTTGAATAAAGGAGCATTTTGTACTTGTGTAGGAAAATACTAGTTTCAAGCCATACTCCCTTGATGAAATCACCATCTATCACCAATTGAAGGTGTGCAACTAAGTAGTGCAAGAAATAATATGTACTTTTTGGACATCTGAGACACTAATCTTCTATTTGCACACCCTTCAGGAAATGTGAAAATAAAGATAAAGATAGTAGTAATAGACAATTGTACATCTCAACATGACATTCTTGGAAATGATTACTTGAATATTTATCGCATTGACCTCAATAACCATAAAGACAGATATTTCATAATTGGAGAAAATAAAAGACAGAAATTTGCTTTTTCCAATATTTCCAAACAAATATCAGTAGTAACTACAAATAAAGATACTTACAAAGAATAATTTTTGACCAATCAACTTGTTGAAGCACAGATTAATACATCATTACCACCCAAGATGAAGCATGAGCTTATTGATGTGTTATACACATATAAGAATGTATTTACTTCAGATAATGAACCATTAGGCACCATTAGATGACATGAAGTTGATATTACCCTTAATATTGACAGACCATACCCTCCAGTACTTGATAGACCAGCTTACCCACCAAGCCCCAGAGCTAGGGAAGCCTTGTAAAAACATATCCAAGAGCCAATCAGACTTGGTGTACTAGGGAATGTAGGCCATAATGAGAAAGTTGAGAAGACCACTCCTGTTATTATTTCTTGGCATAATTATAAATAAAGGATGATTGGAGATCTCAGAGCATTGAATAACTATAATGCTCCAGACAGGTATCCAATTCCTAGAATCCAGGAAACTTTAACCCAATTATCTAAATACAAGGATATCACATCCATGGATGCATTGAAAGACTTCCATAAGAATGTTTTGACGCCCAAAGCCAGAAAATTACTGTGAACTATCACTCACTGTGGTATTTATGAGTATCTTAAAATGTCAATTGGTATTAAAAATGCTTCATCTCATTATAAAAGAATGATGAATACCAGCTTCCCCACAGAATCTTCTGAAGGATGGCTCATTATATATATTTATGATATCATTATATGTTCAGATTTATAGTCTTTGCACCTTGTAAGACTTTCAAGAGTATTTAAGAAATTTGTAGGAGTCAATATGAAACATTTACACAGGAAATGCAAGTTTGGTTTTGAAGAAATTAAAGCAATAGGACATATTGTTTCTGGATTAAGTTTGGGTATTGAAAAAAAGCAAAGTAGCAGAATTGTTACTTAAGCCAATACCTCAGAATAAATAACAAGCAATGTCTTTTCTTTGGAATTTACGGTTATTACAGGAAAAACCTGAAAGAATTTTCAATTCTAGCCAAATAACTCTATAGAAGCTGTGATCAACAGAAAGTATTTTAGATGACACTGGAGAGAATTAAAGCCTATGAGAAGATAAGGAAAGCTCTTACAGAAGCACCTTTACTCCTCATGACAGACTGGAATATACCTTTTAAATTTTAAATTTATGCATGTGGAGATGGATTGGGGGAAGCCCTACATCAAGTCCAAATTATTGATGGAAAACGTACAGAAGGACCAGTTTGTTACATCTCAAGGAAAATCAAACAAACAGAAGCCATATATGGTGCAAGCCAAATGGAAAGCTTATGTTTGGTATCTGCACTTGAGAAATTACACTATTATCTTGATGGAAGTATCTTTGAAGTGATAGCTGACTTTAATGCCATAAAGTCACTTCTTAACATGAAGACACCCAACAGACATATGTTGAGAGGGCTAATAGCCATTCAAGAATATAGAGGTAACATGACTATAGCTCATAAGGAAGGAGATATTAATAAAAATGCTGATGGACTTACTAGGTGGGAATTAGACAATACTCCTGATAACCCAGCTTATGTGCCATTGGAAGCAGAACCACAGATTCCAATTGAAAGCATTAAAATAACCAATATTGGGAGTGAGTTCTTTTAATAAAGCAGAGAATCTTATAAGCAAGATAAAAATTTCCATATCTTGACATTATTTCTGGATAAATACTGTAGAGACACAGCTGTGGTTCATTCACTGGATGAAGTGTGGAAAAATTCCTCTTCTGAAGGAAGATTTCACTTGTTTGATGGCATAATTTACCACAGGACTAAACCTTCATGTGTAATGAGATTATGCAGTAGAGTCCTTACCAATACCATTCTTCATGAATTTCATGATAGACTCTATTCTGGGCACCTGTCAGAAGACAGAACACTTGGGAAAGTGAATAACTGTGCATGGTGGACATCTTGGAGAAAATAGATCATTGAGTACTACCATACCTGTGATAGATACCATAAAAGAAAACAGGAGTACAGGAAGGAAATTTGGACTTATGATCCATATTAAAGAACAAAAATCCCCTTGGGAGGTTGTTCAAATGGAATGAGTCACAGTACTTCTTTCAAGTCACCAGTGAATCTTTTGTGTAACTGGATAGCCAGTGATATATTGTTGCTTGAATTGATCCTATAATATACCACTGTAGTTATCTGAATGTTCTGAAATAATGCTGCTAAGGTTCTTTTGAAGTTCCCCTAGTATAGAAATATTATTGATGTGTCTTCAATATCTTACAAATTATTTTTGTAGCTTGCCCTAAAAGATAAAGTTCATGAGACTATATACTGACAATAAATGGAATTATTATGAAACTATACCTTAGATGAGCTCCAAAGTAATAAATTTAAGAAAATATGGAAAATCAACTAAAGCTATTATTTGAGCCTGGAATTCTTTTTTTCAACATTTCCCATCAATATGTCAAAGTAAATATTAATTATTGTAGATAAAATATGAATCTGCTCTTTATAGATTTTGAAAATGCTAATTCATAATAAATACAATACAATAAGGCAGTAAATTACCAGTACTTTTAATCTATGATCTGGTCAAATAGGTATCACTATGACTATTTTATTTTATAAGATCATCAAACCTGTTTAAAAAATGGAAGTTCCTACTTGGTAAGATCACTCACAGAGAAACATTTTATTCAAAATGTTTGTGTTGGAAAGACCTAATATTATTGAAACATGAAGAATGGAATCACAAACCATGAATTAAGTGGAGACCTTTTTTAGGGGCTTTACCATGGAAAAATCAGTGAAAACATTATCAAATTCCCAAACTTGTGCCTTCAAATAGATTTGGGGGCCTTGAAAATATGTCAAAAGCAGAATTCTCTTGACAGAACTGTATGAATCCTTTATATTGCGGGGTTTGATATGGTAAACTTACTAAACCCCCTTCCAAAATGGTCAAACCTATATATTTAGAGCCCAGGGCCATCCCCTGGGTTTAGGGACATATTTTATCAAGCTACTGAAATGAACCCCTGGACTCTTGCAAGGCTTATTTTGGAAGAGTTACTTTTGAAAAATTGGTGAAAACCCTGTGAAATTGCTAAATTGGTCCAACAAAAGGGGTTTTGGGGGTCCAAAAAGCTTTCAAATAAAGAATAATTGGAAAAGAACCTTTTGGTATATTTTTCCAACAAATTGGCTATTTTTCTTGGGGTTTACTGTGGCCAATAAGCTTAAATCTCCAAAAATAGTCAAAAATAGATTCCCTGTACTCTGTGACATACCCCTAGTGTCTTGTCCCACAGGTGTGTGAGCTTGCTCACTACAGCTACTATCAAAGGCCCCCAGGACCATGGGCAACCTTATTTTGGGGATTTACCCTTAAAACCCTATGAAATTGCCAGATTTGTGCCATAGTATCAGTTTTTGGAGGCTAAATGAATTTTGAATACATAATAATTTTGACAGTACTCTATGAAGTAATTTTTCCAAAAAATTGGTTTTTTTCATTTGAGCTGCACTATGCTCAGGTTTGTAAAAACCCCCAAAAACTGTCAAATATAGATCTTCTGGACCCTGGGGCATCTCCCTGGTGTATTCTCCAACGGTGTATGGGGGGTTTTGACTCCAGATATTTCAAAACACCTGCCTAAGCCAGAAGATATCTTATTTAGGGGGGTTTTCCATGAAAAACCAAGTGAAAGCCCTGTGAAGTGGCTAAAATTGAGCTAAGTAATAAGTTCTGGGTGCCTGAACACCAGTATAATACATAATCACTTTCACAGAAATTTATGGAATATTCATTCCATTAAGCGGAACCAGTTTCTTGGGGTCTGCTATGGCAAAGAAAATAAATGAAATCCCAAAACCAGCCAAAATAGCTACTTTTGGACCTCAGGCAAAATTAAAGGGCTTTGCTATTATAGAATAGTGGTCGTGACACTGTTGAAAGCCCTGGGTGCAGCTTTACCTGTTGGATTACAATAATTAAGATTATAATTATACCTGATTATTTTTCAAGAGTATAACTGTTTTTGACAGTTGTACTACGTAGGAATTTAAGAGCAGGATGAGGAAAGCAATTCTGGCTGTGAAAAGCCACCTTTTCATCCTGAAATAGGGTGGAAAGGGTGTTAGACCTTTCCATGTAGAGGAAGTGAAGATTTTTTCACTCTCTGAGACACGCTTGTGGTTTTCAGAGACCTGTATAGCCTGTATTGGGCTCAGATGATGTTTTGAAACAACATCTGGGCAGTTTTCACCAATACAGGGTGAAAAGTTTTATCTGGGGACCTCACAGCCTGATTCTGACGTGTATGATGCGTAGAATGCTGTACAGAAACTGTATGAGACCCCAGTATTGGCTGACATATGAGTTATTGAAGTAAAAAAAGCTCCTTTGTCTATTTGATACCTTGTATTCATTATTATGGCGAATTATCCCATGGTAAGGCTGTATATGACAGCAGGTGGGAATCTGACCTTAAAACAGCCATAACTTTGTCAATTCTTGAGATATCAACCTAAAAGCTGGTTCAGTGCGTAGCCCTGTTTGTGCTCTACACAATGGTACTTCATTTGATATGTGTATCATTCATTATGGCAAAGTTATCCCATGTACAAGAGTTTTGTACATTTGCGTGGTTTAAGCAAAAAGCTGTATTGAGCCTATTTGCCCCATAACTTTTGTTCTATTTGAGATATGTGTAAATAGATGACACCATAAGATAACCCTGATTTTTCACTTTTCAAAAAGACCCCACTTTAGGTATCTCACGCTAAAACTGCAAAAGCTAGATGGGAGGTGAATATTTTGGTCACCCTTATTTGGCCTGAATTTGGCCATAACTCAAGTAATACTGGTGCTAGCTCAGTTTGGCTAGTACCATTGGATAGCCCTGGCTTAGAGAATAATTTTGAATACCCATTTGATGGGGTTAAGCCTCTCCTTGTGGATTTTGGATGAGAGGTGAAAATTAAGGTTTATGCTCAGCAACAACTTTGAGCAGGAATAACTTTGTTATTCTTTGTCCTATGGTGATTGGACTTATATATTCAGAAAGGGGTGAGTTTCCTCCTTCTTTTGATACCTTTTGAGCTCATTTGGCTCAGCTCCATGTTTTGATGGTATCTTGGCTACACCATTGATTTATGGTATTTTGGCTGTCATGCTTGTGCTCTGGTTTATGAGTCACAGGCTGACATACCCTCCCTCTAAAAAAGGCTCATCATAGATGAGACTGTTCAGTCCTGCTAGGTGCTCTGAATCTCTTTAGATGAAGGTTCCTATCTCATATGGCATCTTCTGCAAACAATTTGTCTTTATCATCTGTCTGGTTCTTGAATCTGACTAAGTATTGTCTTTGATCCTTCCCATTGAGTCTGATCTTCCTGGCCCTTATGATTTTACTCACAGGTCCAGGGGAGTCCTCTACTTCCACTATATCAGGTGGTGTGGGGTTCTTCCTGGAGGGGAATTTATCCTCCTCTGTTTGGAAGTGTGGCTTGACCATACTTACTGGAAAGACTGGGTGCTTCCTGGAAAATTCCTCTGTAAGTTTGACTTCCACTGCATTCTTCCCTATCAATTTAATGATAGTTAAGGGCCCTAAAAATGAGTCTCTCATTTTCTTAGGTCCTTTAAGATTATTAAAGTTCAGTGTGGACACTAACACCTGGTCCCCTGCCTCAAAGTCAGGTTCCATGTGTGTCTTGTCCCACCTCTTCTTATTATTTTCTTTTGCCTCAGGTATGCATTTGGCAGCTGTGTCACAAGCCCTTTTCCACATATCATGAAAGTCTTTGGCTGTGGGGTGGATGGTTAGAAGATTCTTCTTCAAGTGATCCACAGGAAGTAGGGGATTCCACCCTTTCTCTACCACTGCAGGTGTTTTTCCTGTAATAGATTGCGGACTTGTATTATAAGCCAGTTGGACAGCTGGTAGAAGGGTAACCCAGTCATGGGTGTATCCCTCATGGTCCTTGCATTCCATGCCATAGGCAGAGAACCTTCTAAGGATGTCTTCAATTGTCTGGATCATCCTGTCAGCTAGGCCATCTGTTTGTGGATGGTAAGCTGTGGAGAATGAAAGCTTGGTGCCAAGCATATTGTATAAGTAGGTCCAAAATTCAGATGTGAATTTTGGGTCCCTATCACTAATGATTATCTCAGGGACTCCACAGGTGGATATGATGTTATTCCAGAATAACAGAGCAGTATCCATGGCTGTGTCCTCTTTATGGCATGGTAGACACCTCATGCTCTTGCTGAACCTATCAACTATGATTAGGCAGGAATTGTAGTTTTCTTTGCCTCCTGGGACAAGTCCTGTCAGCCATTCCATATTGATGGTCTCCCATGGGTGTTTGGGTTCTTCTATATGTTGAAGTAACTCATACATCTTCCCATGTTTTCTATTTGCCTTTTGCCATCTTTCACAAGTGTTTACGTATTCACTCAACTGTTGTTCCCACTTGGGCCACAAAGCTGTGCTTGCTACCCTCTCTTTGGTCCTGTCTCCATTCATGTGTTCCATATAAGGGCAGTCATGGCATTCCTGCAGGATCAGAGAGATGTGGTCTCTGTCTACCACTGTGAGTGCACTTGTGTGTTTTTCTCTGTGGTAGAGCAGGCCATCTATAAGGAAGAACTTGTTATCCTTATAGGCCCTTAACCAGGGTTCTTCCAGCTGGAATTAAAGTTATGGACTCCTGTACGTGTGCTGAAGGAGTTGTAGTGATATGCCACACTGTGTGTGTTTGGCATAATACTTCAGTAATGCACTAAAAATTTCATTGTGCAGTTCTGATGAGCTTATTCCCAATATGGGAATTTCTGTTCCTCTGAATCAGTGTTTCCACTGTCAAGGGTACCACTTTCTGGTGCCCATTCAGAAAATCTGAAGTTCTTCCTCCTATCTATTTCCATGAAATGGATAGGGATCTTGGCTGCAACTTCAGGGTCATAAGCTGGATTGCTCTTGACATTATCTAGTGGCCATCTGCATTGGGATGACTTTTACCTTTTTTTATTATGATGATCATGTTCCCTCTATACTCCTGGATGGCTATTTGCCATCTCAGCATGTGTCTATTTGTAGTCTTCATGTTCAGTAAAGACTTCAAGGCTGTGAAGTCTGTGTAGACTTCAAAGACTGCACCCTCCAGATAATAATGGAGGTTTTCTAGATCCCAGACTAGACATAGACATTCAGTCTGGGTGGTCCGATACCTGGATTCTGAATCTTTCAGTTGCCTAGAGATGTAACATATTACTCCCTCTCTTGGTTCACCATTTACTATTTGTCTTTGGTGAAGGGTTGCTCCCAAGCCTTGGCTACATGCTGCATCTATGTATAACCTGAATGGTAGTTCAAAATCAGGAAAAATTAGCACTGGGACATTTGTGAGTTCATGTTTGATCCTCTCATATGCATCCCTTCTTTCCTTGGTGATTTCAAAAACTACATCATTTGAGCATAACTTGCATAAACTACTAGTTATGTGGGGAAAACTTTGGATGTGGTTTCTATAGTAGCTAGCAAACCCAAGGAAAGATTGCATCTATTTGATCTTTTTTGGTACTGGCTTTTGCAGTACTGCTTCTACTTTGTTCTGGTCAATTGCCAGACTAAGACCTGAGACTTTATGTCCTAGAGCTAGTAGCTCTTGATGGCCAAAATAACACCTTTTCAGTGAAATTTTCAGATTGATGGGTGTACATTTACTTAGTACTCTGTCTATGTATTGTACATGGTCTTCCCATGTTTCTGAGTATATAATGATATCATCAATATATACCACCATCCAGCCTTCCAATATTTATTCTTGGAATACCGTGTCCATCATCCTTTGCAAGTGGGCTGGTGCATTTTTAATGCCAAATGGCATCCTGGTATACTCATATATGCCCATATGGCATATTATTCTGAGTAATTTCATGGAGTTTAGTTTAACTCCATTTTGGTGGAAGCCTTTCATACAATCCATTTTGGTTATGTATTTGGCTTTTGGCAGTTTATCCAAGGCATGAGGTATCCTGGGTATAGGGTACCTGTCTGCTTTTATGTAGTTATTCAGAGCTCTGAAGTCTCCACACAGTCTAGACTTGCCATAATGCCACGTGATTAGGCCAAGAGTGGTGATTTCCACTATCTCATTATGCCCAATATTTCTGATGACATCCATGTCCAGGAGTTCATTGATGTGTTTTTCAATTTCTTTCCTGGTTTCCAGGCTTTCTGGATAAGGAGTTCTGCTGAGCATGGGAGGATAAGGTCTTTCCACATCCAGGTATAGCTCTTTATCATGGCCTTTGATCTTTTCTAATGGTTCTTCCCCAATGGCAAATTCTGGTCTGTTCTTCCTCAGCACCTTCAGTAAACTTAGGTTTTGTTTACTGGGAAGGGTAGTGCTAAACTGTCCCTCCCTGAACTCATTCAGGATTTTTTCTAGTGGATCTTGAGAAGATATCTGGTATATATCAAGTGAAAATTTCTTTTCCTTCTTGGTACCAATGGTAATGTGCCTATTTTTACTGTTGTGAATATCTATGCCATACATCCTCTGGTAGTCTTTTCCCAGTAAGAAACCTTGGATGTGGGCATCATCAAGCACTACAAACTCTGGGTTGAGTCTAATATTACCCTTCCTGTGGGGTATAATTATCCCTTTGATAATTGTACCAATGGAAATCATCTTCCCTGAGGCACTTTTAAAGTTCTTTGCCTTGGTGGGCAAGAGCTGTTTTTCCCAATTTAGGAAGTGGTCATCCAGATAATTTCTGGCCACTATGGAGCAGTGTGCCCCACTATCAATGATCAATGAATGTTGAGCATTGTCAATACAGACAGTCATTTTTGTGGCTGTTCCATGTATGTATGCCATTCCTATGGTTTGTGTAACCAGGAATGTGTGTGCATCTTGTGTGTGTTTGCACAAGTTTTTATTGGTAGTATCCTGTGACATGCCTGCTTCCAACTGTATGTCCTGAATTTCTAGTAGGGTTTCCTCTTGGTATTCTACTAGAAATTCTTTTCTTGGGTCTTGGTCATCATCAGATGGTTCTCTGATGGCATCACCCATGGAGTCTGATTCAGAATCCTCTGTTGGGGATTCCTCCTCTGGGACTTCCTCAATGGCATAGACTTTTTTCTTTTCCTTTGGACAGTTGTTGGCATAGTGGTCTGTTGAGTCACAATTGTGACAAGAATTCTTCTTCTTTGTCACTTCTGCCACCCTTTCTTTGGGTTTGTCTTTAAACTCCACCCTGACAGTTTGTTTCTCTTTGAAACCACTGCTCTTATATGGGGTGAATTTCCCTATATTAGGTCTGTTCCTTATGTCTTGTAAGGTATTAGCAATGTCATCTAGAGTGCAATTTTGGTTGCATATGCATTTTACTGAATGCTCTAGCTCTCCTGGCAGCTGGGTCAGAAGTTTGTGATTCCTCATTTGGATGTTCATCTGAGGATCAATGGCTTCAAGTCTTTTAGACTGTCTAAGAGACCACTCATATGGATCTTTGTCCCCAGAGTATTTGTCATTGTCAAATGACATGGTCTTTTGCCATATCCAAGATCCATTACTGTACTTTTTGATGATTTGACTCTTCCACCATGGCGTGTTTCTTCTGCCATGGATTTCTTTCATTTCTGTGTACCATATACTAGCATGACCTTTAAATGCTGTATTTAGTCTAGCAGTAATCCAGTAATCTGGTATGCTTGGTACATCAATAAAGAGTCCATGAATGTAATCTATGAGTTCCATATGATCATATTCTCCAGTTCCAGAGAATTTGGACCATCTTGAGGCCTCAGGAAGCTGCTTCAAGGCTTCCTATTCTAAATAAGACATACAATCTCCATCCTGGTATTGTGATGGAGATCTAGCCTTATTCACCAACATGCAATCTGGCTTGATGTCATCTGGTTAATATGGATTATCCACAACTTGGCCTTGTGGTTGGGGCTCCAAGTTATGGTAGTCATTAAACAATTTGTTTGTGTCTTGATCCACACAATCCCTGTCCCTTTTTCTGTGGTGTTTTTCTTCAAAGACTAGATTCAGTCTTTTGTTGGTCTCTTCGGAGGCTTTTCTCAATTGAGCATGTCCTTCTTGAAGAGTTGTAACAATTTTATTCATGGAGGCTGTTAATTTCATCATCATCTCATGGCTTGCTTCAAGTTCTGAAAACTGCTTTTGAGTTTGCTCAGCATATTGGTACATTTGTAACCACAGTGCATCACTGTTTAAATTACTCTCAGGTATGACAACTTTATGTTCAATCTGAGTGGGGGTCATATTTCTATTAATAGGACTACTGATTCTAGAGTGGTTTACAACTACTTCTCGTTCTTGTGTACTTCTTTTACCAAATTCCACAGCTTCTGAATCATAGGGTCTGACTCTTTCCTCCTCTGGTTGAAGGAGGTTTTGTTCTTGCCCTTGTTTCCTTCTCTTCTCCTGGAAAATTCCTGGAATTGTGAAGAATGGTGACTCTTGGCCACTGATCTGCTGGTTTGTGAATGGTGTGAAGCCACTTGAGAGCTAATTTGACCTGCTCCTTGTGAGCCTGAAGGAATCTGAGTAGGCCCTGTCTGGGTTAACTGTTCTTCTATAGCTTGGATAGCAGCTTGATCCTCCCTTAGCCTCTGTGCCCTTCCTGCAGGTGTCTGAACTGTCTGGTAGGATTCCAACCTTTGGTGATTACCATAAGGTCCTTGAAGTCTATCTCTTTGAGACAGATTTTCTGGCAACTTGCTCCAAGTTCTGCCCAGTGAGATGCCAGGTTGAACCTCTTGTTGTCCATGCTCCATTGGAATAGATCCTTGAGGAGTTGGTGGAGCTGAAGAACTTGATCCATGTCTTTCTAGTCCTCTGGTTTGAGGTCTCCGTTGAATTGGAGTGTGAATGGCAGGGTTGATATTATCTCCCTCATTGTTTTTCCATCCACTACTGTGTCCAAGGTGTCCTGTTCCAGGTCTTCTGGTTCTGGACAAGCCTTCTCTGTCCTCTGGCTGGTTCCTTTGGAAGCCAAGATATCTGAGGTATACAGGTGACATGTTAGTGTTTGCAAGCAGTCAAAAACTTTATGCTCTTAGGGTATTTACCTTTGACTGTGCCCTGTACAAATTTGTGGTCTGCTGATTTGGGTGATTTACCTTTAGAGCTTACAACTAGGTTAATTATAGTAATTTTCCCTGTACAAGCTATCAAGGTTGGTTTACCTTGTATTGAAGCAGAATTTTGTGGTTTTCTACTCTTCTGTGTGGGAATGGGTGTCCAATTTTTTTCTGTTGTCAGGCCTTCACTGTGCCTCTTTCCTTTGCCTTTGCTTCCCTCTGGTTCTGAGGGTGTCACTGGTGTGGTGGCCTGTGACTGGCTTTCAAGTGGTATGAAGTTATCTTCCACTGCATCAAACAGGAAGAAGAGGGCTTAATGTCAGTTATGACTCCTTAAAATGCTGTTTGCATGTCTAAGAATGGCCTCTGGGCTTGTATATTACTACTTTATGCCCTTGTACAATGACAGTGTAATTGAATTAACAATTTCACGTCAGAAATACAGCTTACTGATATTTGGTATACTGTTTGTATACCAATATCTTACAGAATAACTTGTAATTAGCAAGTGTAAACTGTCAAAAAGTGGTATGTAAGAGGGTAATTTAGTTAACAATCTTCCCAACCACGCCTCAACTGTTGGTTTATCAGTATGAGGTGTCTTGATTTAATTGAAAATTAAGACTGTATTAATGGCTAAAAAGTGTTTTTATATATAAAACACACCAAAAATAAGGGTCTTGTGGTTATTAGCCACGTGACAAGAACTCCATTAGTATGAGTATATGGACAAATATATAATAAATATATAGTCTGAAGGAAGAATTACGCCTGAAAAAGATAAAAAAAGTGTCAGAAAATAAAGAATATAAGTAAAAAACTCACTTATAAGGTCCAAAAAGGTCAAAAAACATGGCCAGGCCCCCAAAATGTCAGGTTGAGTCTATGATAAAGCAGTAATTAGGCTATTTACAGCTTTCACTATGACTGTGACATGTGATAAAAGATTTAAAAAGAAGAGTGTTTATGAAGAAATAAGGGTTTATAATAAAATTAAACGGCTTTACTATTATAGAATAGTGGTGGTGAGTGCTGTTGAAAGCCTTGGGTGCAGCTTTACCTGTTGGATTGCAATAATTAAGATTATAATTATACCTGATTATTTTCCAAGAGCATAACTGTTTTTGGCAGTTGTACCATGTAGGAATTTAAGAGCAGGATGAGGAAAGAAATTCTGGCTGTGAAAAGCCTCCTTTTCATCCTGAAATGGGGTGGAAAGGGTGTTAGACCTTTCCACATAGAGGAAGTGAAGATTTTTTTCACTCTCTGAGACAGGCTTGTGGTTTTCAAAGACCTGTATAGCCTGTATTGGGCTCAGATGTGGTTTTGAAACAACATCTGGGCAGTTTTCACCAATACAGGGTGAAAAGCTTCATCTGGGGACCTCACAGCCTGATTCTGACATGTATGATGCGTAGAATGCTGTACAGAAACTGTATGGGAACCCAGTATTGGCTGAAATATGAGGTATTGAATTAAAAACAAGCTTATTTGTCTATTTGATAACTTGTATTCATTATTATGGCGCATTATCCCATGGTAAGGCTGTATATGACAGCAGGTGGGAATCTGACCTTAAAACAGCCATAACCTTGTCAATTCTTGAGATATCAACCTCAAACCTGGTTTGGTGTGTAGCCCTGCATGTGCTCTACACAATACTACCTCATTTGATATAGGTATCATTTAATATGGCAAAGTTATCCCATGTGCAAGAGTTTTGTACATTTGCGTGGTTTTGGCAAAAAGCTGTATTGAGCTTATTTGCCCCATAACTTTTGTTCTAGTTGAGATATGGGGAAATGGATGACACCATAAGATAGCCCTGATTTATCAATTTTCAAAAAGGCCCCACTTTAGGTATCTCACGCTAAAACTGCAAATGTTAGATGGGAGCTGAATGTTTTGTTCACCCTTATTTGGCCTGCATCTGGCCATAACTCAAGTAATATTTGAGCTAGCTCAGTTTGGCTAGTACCATTGGATAGCCCTGGCTTAGAGCATCATTTTGAATACCCATTTGATGGGGTTAAGCCTCTCCTTCTGGATTATAGATGAGAGGTGAAAATTAAGGTTTATGCTCAGCAACAACTTTGTTATTCTTTGTCCTATGGTGATGGGACTTATATATTCAGAAAGAGGTGAGTTTCCTCTTTCTATTGATACATTTTGAGCTAATTTGTCTCAGCTCCATTTTTTGGTGGTATCTTGGCTACACCATTGATTTATGGTATTTTGGCTATCATGCTTGTGCTCTGGTTTTGAGTCACAGGCTGACAAGAGGGTGTACGTTATTACTAATATTTGATATTATTAAGTCAAATCCTTGTTTTTTTGTGATATTAATAGATTTTTTATTTTTTATCATACAAAATTCTGGCTAGACACTTCTCCTCTATATTTATATCAATATTTCCCTTCTATATATCTGATAATTGTGGTTTTCTTTCATTATTTCTATTGCACTCCATTATGCACATCCAAAAAAGATTTTCAAACAATTATCTTATTTTCATAAAGCTAACCATAATTAAAGAGATTTCAGGGATAGATAACTGAGCCTATAGAACTCAGAAAATGTCACAACCACAAAGAATGACCCTCCTCCATTGGTGTTATGGCAATTCCAACCTGGGACTAAGTTGGGGCCAATTGGCCACACCATATCCTTATGGCCAATTTGGCCCCTTCTGGTGCGCGATGGCATTTTGGGCATATCACTCTTCCCTGGCCTTTTATGGCTCCAATCATCATTTATGGCCTCAGGCTATATCCTGCCATCCTTGGCCTCCGTGGCCAATTCTTCCATATCCCCAACCCCCAAGTCTTTATCCTTGTTTTTGGGCCCTCTAGCCAGAACCAGCCCTTCTGGGGCACCCCTTTTCATTAGGGGGTCTAGGGCCTAAATGGCCTTTTTGGGCCATTATGCCCCCTATGGCTTCTGCAGTCCGTGGGCCATAATCATGGTCCATGGCCCATACACCGCCTTCCGTGGTCTGTGGGGCCACAGGGGGCAGTCCATTAGTCCCCAAGGCCAGGTTGGTCCCAAACCACAATTGGGCCCACCTAAGCCAATTTTGGCCCCAAATCCCACAAAACCCTCAGGACTCATTTTGGGCCAATACCCACCATGGACCATTTTTCAGCCCATGGCCTCTGGTAACCACCAGAGGCCACCAGATCAGCTCAGCTCAAGCTTTCCCCTCACCTTAGGGGGATTCTTCCACTCCTCCATGCACTCCGTACTCAAGGTTGCAGGAGTGGTGCATATATGGTATTATATACCATTATGCAGCATTTTTGCTCAGCAATTCAATGGTGACGTTTTCAGGAGCCAATTCCATATTTCCAAATCAAGGTTCCAAAATACAATGCTCCTTTTGAAGGAGGGCTTCTTAACTCATCAGTCTGGCAATCCATGCCGGCAATCAGAAGATAATTGAAGGATCCCAATCACCTGGACCTGCAGGAGTTGGGTTGCCAATTTCATTCAGGATTATTCCAAGGGGCATTATCAGAGGCTATAAATTCTTTCAATCAGTTGTCAAGGAATCAAGTATTTCAATACTCGTTGGACAACTCAATTGGTCCATACAGGGGTCAATCAATCAACCTGTATGTACTTGGCCCAATTGGGTCAATTCATATTCCACTGTAGGAATGCAGTCACACAGTTCAAATTTCAAGATAGCCAGATTTGTATTGACCCAATTCAGACAATACAGCCGATGACTCACCTTCCAGGATCAGTATTTCAACTTTTCACATAGACTGGCCACCTTTCAGCACCTAGGGACTTTTTCCCCAGTTGATTAATATATTGGATTTATTTTTGTTTTTATTTTATTTTACCTTATCAAAGCTAATACTGATAATCTTAAGTCAGTCATTCAGCACCTTTCTCTTTTTCTTCCTTGCCTGTCAGTGGATATTGGTGGTCATATCCTTTGCTAATTCCATTTCCTTTTCTGGCAGGTTGAAACAGTGAATTGAGGATTCACTTGGTTGGAATCTTGGCCTTTGGCTTCTTATCTTTTTGTTTGATCTTTGGCATACTTGTCTTTTCCCTTATTCTTCTTTAAAGGAATTTAATCTTTATTATTCCTTATATTCTTTGGAGTCCTCCAAGTGAGCTCTTGATTTCTGAGTGCCAGGCCACTCTTGCTTCCATAAGAGCCCCTTTGACATGATAATAATTAACTCATAGTTTTCTTATGTTCATTCATTTGTAAATTAAATTCATTCATTTCTCTTCATCAAAATTATGATTCTTTAAGGTTTTATGATCTCATGATTTACTCGTCACCTCTCAATTTTCTCTCATTCATTCTTCATTCTGAAAATTGAAAGCTGACCCCAATTTTATCTTTTGTTTCTCTTTTTTGAAATCTTATCTCATTTTTCACCTTCATTAAATTAATAAAATTCTTTGTATTCAGGCCCTCATTATTGAAATCCAAATTGATCTTTATTATCATTTAGACACGTCTTCACATTGATATTCATATTTGATCTGTTCTTCAAGAATTTTCACTTTCTCAAGAAAATTTTACGTAATTTTGATTTTGACTGATTGATTTGACATAAATTGACAGTTACCTGAAGATGTTATTGATTTTGCTGATTGTTCACATCAAGAATTTTGACATAAATTGATTTGCCTCAAGAATTCATTTTGATTGATCAATTTTCTAAAAGATTTTGATTTTGGATTGATTTGACATTTGATTTTGATTGATTGATTTATTTTGATTCATTTATTATTGATTTATTCCTCAAGATTTGATTTTGATTTGATCTTCAAGACTATTTTGGTTTGGCCTCAAGTTGTTTATTCAAATTTTGGTTATTTTCATTTAATTTTTATTTTATTCAATCATGCCACTCCAACATTAACCTCCTGAAAGACAGACAAGATCTCAGGCCCAAGCTCAGGCTGTTCTCACTCCTACTCCAAGAGCTCCTCTTGATGGGACCCCAGCAGTTCAACCACTGAAGGCCCAATTAGACAGAGGACCAATCAAGGAGGGAGCAGCACCATCCAGGAAGGAAGGAAGAGTGCCAAGAAGATCAAATTCTTTCTCAAGAGTAGTTGGCAGCTTTCCAAGCATGTCAAGGACTACTTTTAGAGGTCCAGGTGAAGATGGTGAAGAGGAGGAGGAGAATTCTGTGGAAGACGAATAGTCTGATGGCACTGAGGCTGCTCCTGCTCCTGTGGGATCATCTGAAGGCACCAGAGGACCAGCTCTAGCCCAGTCTGATCAGCCTGTCTCTCACCAGACTGAACCATCCTTATTGGCCATCATGCAGCAAATGACCCAAATTATGGCCAATAATCAAGCTGCTGCATCTTCTGAAGTTTCAAGACCACCAGCCTCCAAGACTACATCCATGAAGGGGCCGGAATGTTTTGATGGGACTCAACCCTTCAAAGTCAGAAGTTTCATTCAGTCTTGTCAACTTATCTTTCACAATGACCCGGCAAATTTCTCTCAAGTCAGAGGGAAAGTTCTTTATGGCACTTCATCCTTAGTTGGCACGGCTGCAAAAGGGATTGAGCATTATCTTTCCAATCTCAATAATAAAGACTCAAGTTATCTTTGCAATTCATGGCCATTGTTTGAATCCCAAATCTTCACTTTATTTGGGGACCCAAATAAAGTGAGAAAAGCCAAAGCAGAGTTGGATGGCCTTAGAACAAAAGAAGGTGGGAATGTTGCCTTATACATTGCCGATTTCAGGAGTTTGGCTTCAAGAATTGGAGATTGGGGTGAAAGGGCTCTTATTCATCATTCCAGGAAGGGTTCAGCCTCCAGCATTCTGGATCAGTTGGGCTCCAATCCTTCAAATATTGATTCTCTTCAAGACTTAATTAATGTCAGCCTGGAACTTGATACCAGGTACCATGAGAGGCAAAAGGAGAAGAATCATCATCAAGAGAAGAAGCATGACGCCTCAAAGTCAAACTCTTCTCATAATCAAAATTCTTCAAGCTCAAGTTGCAAGAAGAATTTTCATTCTCAAAAATGGGACAAGCCCCATTCTTTCTTGTTGAATAAGGACTTCATGTTGAAATGTTCTGAAAAAGAAAGAATAATCAAGGAGGGCTTGTTTACTTATTGTGGTGGGAAGCTTAGTCTTACGTCTTGTGTCAAAAGGCCTCAAAACAAGCTTACCCAACCATCAGGCAGTTTTCCCAGCCAGGGAAAAGCCTGAGTGAAGATCATTTTGTGTTCAATGGTCTTCACTGTTTTCCATCCAGAGCACAATTGTGCATTCTGAATACTGGTGTCAAGAATTCTCTCAAGTTCTTTGTTTTTTCTTCTCTTTCTGATTTTTTTACAGTATTCTCATTGATTCTGTTGCTACACACTCCTTCATTGCAAAGCAGTTTGCTCACAAGTACTCATTGACTATGTCAGAACTTCCAAAGAAGATTCCTCTGAGTCCCCTTCCTTATCTGTCACTCACCATACTAAATATTGGTTGAGCTCCCTTCCTTCCCAAGCTTTGAATGGGAATTTTTAGTCATTTATACTCCCAAGCAAGAAGACCTCATATTGTGCTTTAAATTTCTAGATCATTTTAATCCTTCTATTGATTGGAGTCAAGGGCTGATCACCTTTAATGCTGATCATAAGGACTATTCTGATCCTTCTAAATTTTTCTGTAATGACTTCTCTTTTCCCAATCATGTGCAGCTCTGGTTGGTGATTCCAGAACACCATCTGTGAGCCTTTGAGATATGAACACATACCCAAAAAGGTCACAAGAAATATATAAAATAATCATACATTAAAAATAAGTACCTTACAGCTACAAAAATGCCATGAACAGGCATAAAACTTGGTTCAACTTAAAAGAAAATGAATAAAAATGTGAAATAAATTATCCCATTGGATTCCCCATGGTATAATACACATATACCATTTTTATGGCATATCTGTAAAGTCAATATTTAATGAGTTATAAGTAATAATACCTTATAAAAAACAAAAATCCTTAATTAGTTCAGATACCAATGGATAAACATGTAAAATCAATGGGACCATTGGATTCCCCATACAAAGCTACACATAAAACAATTAAGAAGCTAATCTCCAAAGTCAATACTTAAGGAGTTAAGCTGAATATATACACTTTTTTGGTCAACGCATATATTCAAGGATTTTGGCTAATATCTTTTGAAATATACATGATAGAGTGATTAACCAAAAAGAAAGTCACTGTGTAATTACTGTAAGGATACAGAAATGAACTTTACTTCACAAGTTATAAATAAGGTTAAAACCTGTAATGGATTATTGATTAAAATCAATAGAGCTGTTGACCACTTTGTTGTGAAAGTGGTCCAAACTTAAAAGAAGTAGACGGTTGGATTCTACTAGTTAATTTGTGAAGAATGATGTCTTTCCTATTACAATATTCAAGGTATAGCCCCTTGAAATCATGGTTTGAAGTTTAAAATATTAAATATTAACAGAAAAGATGAGTTACAAGAAAAATCATCAAAAAGAGAGTTTTGATGATGTAGTGAAATGCTATTTGCAGTGTAATAAGGACATGTAAAGCTATCAGAATCCACTCTCAGAATAGCTGTAGCTTGTATAACTTGAAAGCTATTAATGATCAAAAGTTAAGCTTAAATTTGATCATTTAAGATCACTCACTGTAATTTTATTTTAGGCTTAACAGTCATATAAGTGATAAAACTGGTGAATAATATTAGAATATGATTAATAGTAATAAAATGCACAAATTTTAGGCTTCTGACAAGCCTATGATGTCATCAAACTTAGAGTTATAGTGATAACTCTAAATAATGGCATAATTATGAGGTAAGATGGTTTGATCATGATGTAATCATCACCAAACCTTAAAATATTGATCAATTACAGTAGAAAGCATCAGTAAAAGTCTACTACAAGCCTGCTGGACTCTAGGAGGGAGGTATTTATGATAAATAGAGCTCCTTTTACTCTGTTTTCCTCTCAGACGCTTACAAAACATTAAATCATTAAATAAAAGGGTAATTTCTTTATTATTTATGTATAAAACTTTTATATTATTAAAGACCAAAGATAATCTCATAATAATCTTCATCTCTGACGTGATTATTGCAATTACTTAACTGTTTTGTTTGAATTTCTCTTAAAAACCTCTATTCTATGTAAAATCAAGAAAAATTGTAATTTCTCTTCAATTTTATTGTAACTACAATTTAAATAAGTTGTATTTACATTTCTAGGTGTCAAATTATTCAAAATTATTATATTAAGCATTCAAAGTAGATTATTTATATTATTATGATAATTTTTCTCTATTATTAATTTAATAATTCTATAATTGATATAAGTAGTATTTATATTAATTTATAGCTTTAATAATAGTAATATTATTGTTATTGATTGTTTTTAATTTTAAAAAACAATTCTTCCCGCCTTTATTATTTGTTGGTAACAATAATAAAGTGCTTTCAAATATATTAATTATCTTGTATTAATATATTTATTTCATTATATTATTTTTTATAATATGAATTATAGTATGATATTTATTTAATAATATAATTATTTTACACCATAATTATAATAATTCTTTATTATTATAATTTTTTTCATCTTATTTATTTCATTTATAAGGACATTAATAGTACAATAAGTAAAATATTAGTAATTTTTCCTTATTGTTTCATAGTCAAGCCTTACATTTGGAGGCCTGGCCCTGGTATTTACTCTAAAAGACCTTTAAAAAGATTCTAATTGGGTTTCTCCAATAATAAATTACAATTATAATTATGAAATTATATAATAATCTTATCTTTATTGATTTGAAATACTATTGAGGCATTTGGAAAGCAATTGTACCGTCTTACACGTGGTTTTTCACATCCTTAAACTTGCAAGAACTTTCTTTGAATGACTCTAGTGATTAAAAAAAATATTTCATAAATTAAAAATAATTTCATATTATAAATTAATTTTATAAAAGAATCATATTCTTTTTTTTTATTTTATCCTTTAAAAATAACAATATAAAAAACAAAAAAAATTATAAATAAAAACCAATAAAAAAAGTTCTTTTTTATTCATTTTAATTTCATTTCTTTATTTATTTTCATTTTTTAAGATATAAAAGCAATTTTTACTGGAAAATTGCCATATCTTACCAAAAGTAACACTTTTTATATAAAAGACTTATATTTATTTGTCTTTTTTAGTGCTTGAAGACAATCCAACAGAGGACAACCAAACCACTGTTGAGAGATTGGTGGAAGAAACTTGTCAAAGTTCTCCAACACCAATAATCACTAACAAAAAGAAAGCTAAGAAATTAGGCTTTCCAGGACCCACCATTCAGGACTCTGAAGGTGAGTACCTCATTCATAAGTTACCATAAGAAGAATTCCTGTTCCGAAATCCTTTTATTTCTTATTTTTCTTAAAATATGACTACCAGAAGAGGCTCCCAATACTCCATCCAATCAGATAGAGCTGGAGTCAGAGGTAGAATTGATTCCTCAAAAGGGAAAAGGAAGAGCAATATCCCCAGTGGAACAGAATCCACACAATGACGTGCCTTATCCCAAAGGCAAGTCCCAGAAATGCCCATGATATCTGAACCAGAGTTAGAACTAAGCATGAGTTACTCAAACAGGTACAAATCACATTCAGAGGGCTCAAATAGACATTTACATGAGCCAGTACAAAAAGTACTACACAGTGTACAAAGACAAGGACTGGGAAATGTTTCCCCAAATACACCAAGGAGTGATGAACTCCTGGCACATCCTGAAAAAGTTCCTCAAAGAGGAGGAAATAGTGAGATACTCCAATGGATGGAATCCACTATCATCCAAACCTCAAATCAAAAAGATCCAGGAGTACCATGCCAAAAAAGAAGGAGGAAACCAAGGAATAAGCCCCAGTAGCTTCTACTAGCAAGCCCCAAGCCAACCCACTTCCCCAAGAAGGGAAGAAGAACAAGAAAAAGAATTGGAGAAAACCATATTGCCCAAGCTACAGGATTTCAAAAATACAAAAGGATGCCATGGACAATGTATTCAACATGGCCATAACCTTGATGGAATTCAAGGACAAGGAAGAACAAAGAATGAGAAAACTTCATTTCCCAAACCAATAACCTTGTCCAAATATGTTGTATACTTTAACTGAAATTAAAAATAGTCTACTACCTCTAAAAGAAATTAAAAATAGTTTATTATCATTACAAGAAATAAACAATAACTGATCTTCTTTAACAAAAATTGCTGTACAAAATAAAAAAGAAATTGACAACATTAAGTTTATTGTTGAAAATTAAAAACCCAATATTTTAATTGATAAAACTCAAAAATTGTTACCAGGACAAAACGAATTGCATAAATACATAAAAGATATCAAAGATAAAACTTTGACAATCAGTTATGACATGAGTATTGATAATCTTACAGAAAAATTAAACAAAATAAGTATTTCTGTAGAAACGTTTGAAGAAAAGACTTCATCACACCAAAAATTACTTTTGGACCATGTGGAAAAAAGTGATGAAGCAAGAATGCATCTGAAAGATGACATTCAAAGTAAAATAAGGCTTATTACTGAAAAAATGGATAAAATCAATGAGGCTAACTCAAATATGCCAAAGTTATCAAATCCATTCTCTCACATAAGAAGCCCTGTTAAACCAAAAGATGAATTAACAAATTCATTCATGACAGACTTAAGTCACCAAGACAATAACCAAGTCTTAATGAAGGAAGCACCTCAATTGAAATAATGGCCAACATTCACAGGAGAAGGTGAATATGACCACATGTCATTTATCAAGACAATTGACATGCTACAAGAAGATTATGCCATACCAGATGAATTGATTACTGCAGATTACATTCATTGTTTGAAAAATCTGCAAAAAGATTGTATCATGGCATAAGAAAAACAAATGGCAAAAACACCTGGTCTTGGTGGAAACAAGAAATAATCACCAAGTGGGCTAATGATGCCTGGAGGTACAAGATAGCGAATGCATTTGAAAATTCTTTATTTGACCCAGACAATTGCAAACCTTTAACTTGGTTCTTAAAACAAGTTGAAAGACTCAATGCATTGTACCCAGAAATGTCACAAAAAATGGTACACATGAAAATACTTAAGAAATGTGGAGGAGAGCTAGAACATGCCCTAAGAAGCAGGTGTATAGAACCATTCTCCACCGAAGAGTATATCAATGCACTAGAGGCCATAGTTCCAAGAACAAAAATTGGCAGAACTTGGAAGAAATTGGATATTAAAAGTCTAAATAAGCCATTTATCAAAAAATATAAATCAAAAGAAGCTTTCAAGCCCAATACATCCAACAATAATGAGCAAAGAAAATGCCATAAATGTGGAGGTATTGGACACTTAGCCAATAACTGCCTCAAAAAGGCAAAGATTAATGAAATTGTGGAAACAGACAACCACAATGACAAAGGAACAATCTGACTCTGAAAAAGAAACAGAAGAGTCAGAAAGTTCTGAAAGTGATGAAATTCATATAATTAATGCACAAATTAATAATATTGATATAGTTTATGAAGTACTAGATGTTAACTCAAACTTACCACAAGTTGAAACATCGGACACAAACCTGACAAATATACAAGATGCCAAAATGTACAGAACCAAACCTGCAAAAGGAATGGGATATACAGCTGGAAAATCAAGTACAATTATTGTTATGGTTGATAACCAAGAAGTAAAACTGAACTTGGATACAGGAGCATATTTTACCTGTGTTGGTAAAAGTTATTTAAAAACCATTGTCCCAGATTGGCAAGAAAAACTTATGCTAATACAAGGTGTCAAATTTGGTAGTGCAAGTGAGAGCATGAAGCCCCTTGGAATAATTGATTTAACACTAATTTTTTCTCACCCCTCACAATGTGTCAGAATTAAAGTAGAGTTTGTAGTAATGGACAACTGTACTATTAATCACTTCATACTTGGAAATGACTACTTATCAATTTATGGTATAGATATCTCTAACCAAAAGGATAGATATTTTACCATAGGAGACAACAAAAGACAAAGGTTTGGCTTCTTAAATAACAAAAACCAAATAACAGTTATTAAGAATGAAGATAAAAGTCCAGAAAAGGAGCTTGTTATATCTGAACAACTCAAAGAGGCAGAATTAAATCAAGAATTAACAGAAAAAATGAAAGAAAAATTTCAATGACCTCTTATTTAAGTACAAAAATGCCTTTGCAACTGACAAAGAGCCACTAGGTGCCATAATTGGGCATGAGGTAGATATAATTCTCAATGTGGAAAAGCCTTACCCACCCTTACTAAGGAGACCTGCTTACCCAGCTAGTCCAAGGGCTAGAGAATCCTTGGAGGTACACATTAAAGAATTAATGGACCTTGGAGTATTAAGAAAAGTCGGACATAACAAACAGGTAGAGGTCACTACACCTGAAATTATAACTTGGCATAATGGAAAATCAAGAATGGTAGGAGACTTCAGAGCCCTGAACACCTATACCATTCCAGACAGATATCCAATACCCAGAATCCATGAGACATTGACACAATTGTCACAAGCCAAGTTCATTACAGCCATGAATGCTTTAAAGGGTTTTAATAAAGATGTCTTAACATACAATGCAAAGAAACTACTAAGGATAATAGTCCAATGTGGGATTTTTGAAAACCTAAGAATGCCATTTGGCATAAAGAATGCACCTTCTCATTATCAAAGGATGATGAATACCATATTTCCTGAAGAATTATCAGAAGGATGGTTAAATATCTATATTGATGATATCATAGTTTGCTCAGAAACTTGGGAAAATCACCTTACAAGACTAGAAAGGGTACTACAAAAAATAGTGCAAGTGAATATGAAAATTTCCTTGAAAAAGTGTCATTTTTCATATAGTGAACTAAAAGCACTAGGACATGTTGTATCTGGACTTAGTCTAGGCATAGACAAGAATAACGTAGCAGCAGTACTACTCAAGCCAATGCCTCAAACCACAAAGGAAATTCAATCATTTCTAGGATTTGCTGGTTACTATAGACAGCATATAAAGGACTTTGCAAAAATTGCCAAATCCTTGCATAAACTATGTGATCAACAAACAGTCTATGAAATGACAGAAGAAAGAGTCAAGGCATATGAAGAATTGAAAAATTCATTAACAAATGCCCCATTTCTTCTAATGCCAGATTAGAAACTACCCTTCGACTTTTACATTGATGCTTGTGGAGAAGGATTAGGTGCTTCACTACACCAGACACAAATTATAAATGATAAACCAGTGGCAGGACCAATTTGTTTTATTTCAAGACAGATAAAGCCAACAGAAGCAAGATATGGAGCAAGCCAAATTGAATGCCTCTGCTTAGTGTGGGCTTTAGAAAAATTAAATTATTACTTGGATGGAACAGGATTTGATGTGATTACAGACTTTAATGCTGTAAAATCTCTATTAAATATGAAAACTCCAAATAGACATATGCTGAGATGGCAAGTTTCTATCCAAGAATATAGGGGAAATATGACTATTGTTCATAAATCTGGTAATATTCATAAAAATGCAGATGGTCTCAGCAGATGGGCTCTAGCATATACCCCTGACAATCCAGCATGGGTACCACAGGAAGAGCACCATATAGAAGGAATATGTGTTACAGACATTGGAACAGAATTCTTTAACAAAGTTAAAGAAAGCTATAAGATAGACAAAAATTGCCATATATTAAGCCAACTTCTAATGAAAGACTGCAAAGACCCATCACTTTCATCAAAATTAGATGAAACATGGAAAAAAGCATATGATGAATGTTAATGTGTTTAATTATAAAAGATAATAATAAAAACAAAAGATAAAAATAATGATGATAAGATATCTATTTACAAGCACTAGACAACGGTCTATTTATAGATTGGTTGTCAGATATGGAATGTTGTTCCATCACGGTCCCAATACCTAATGCAACAATAAAAAAAGTATCCTACTTTTCTTTTGTCTTTTTACAATGTCAGAGCTAATATAAGATTGAGCTTTTCTTTTAAAAGATTTCTGCTTTTATAAAAACACTAGCCTTTATTTCTGAGGCGTGCTTTTGATTTGATTCCTCAACACACCCCCTCGATCCAAGCACACATAAGGAAATGTTTGCGATGTAGGATTCAATGTTGTTTAATCACATGTGTTATTGAATGATTGATGTTTTACACGATCTAAGGCTTTAGTCATGCAGTCAGAAACCATCTCATTTGTAGTGATGTATTCAAAATGAATGAAGTTGTTCTTGATATAATCTATAACAAAGATATAGTGTACATCAATATGTGTTGTTCCAGAATGATAAACCTCATTTTTGGCTCTGTTTATTGCCCCCTGATTATCACAATATACAATAATCTGTTTTGGATGAGTGCTTGTAATATCACTAAGTATTTGACGGAGCCATTTTCCTTCTTGAAATGTTCCAAGTAGTGCACAAAATTCGGATTCTGTCAACAAGACACTGACAGCATTTAATCTCTTTCTTCTCCAGCTTATAGCTGCTCCACCATAAGTAAAAACATATCCACAACATGATTCCTTGTTGTTTTCCTCAGCCAAGCTTGAATCAGAATATCCTATAATATCAGAACTACCATTCATATTGTAAGTTAGTCCTAGGTCTTTGGTTTTTCTTAGATACTTCACTGCTCTTTTGAATGCCGACCAGTGACTCAGACTTGGTTTTTCAAGGAACTGTGATAGTGTTCCCATAGTATGAGCCAAGTTGGGTCTTGTACACTGTGATAAGTAATTTAAAGAGCCAATAGCTGCTCTATAATTAATATTGAGTTTCTTGAATTCTTCATGTTCTTTGTCTGTTGCAGTTTCAAGTTTGATGTTACTCTGCATTGATGTCATACTCAATTTGCTATCCTTCAAACCATGTTGACTTATTAATTCTTCTATGTAACTTTGTTGGCTTACAGTTATCATATGGTCAGATTTTGACATTTGTATTCCTAATATATGGCTTGCCAAGCCAAGATCCTTGACTTTGAAGTCTTTTTTGAGTCTCTTGAGTATATTATCAGCTTCCTTACCAATTAGTATAATATCATCTACCCAATCAAACAAGATTACGTCTTTACCAATGAAAAGACATGCATCCGCCATGCGTTCAACAAACCATTCTTGATAAGCCAGTTTCCCAAGGTTTCATACCAGCTTCTAGCAGCTTGTTTAAGTCCATACAAGGCCTTTTTTAGTTTTATTACAAAAGTTGCTGGATTATTGATTAATTCGATTCCAATGTCTTCAATGTAAGTTGTTGGTTTTGTTTCTTTTAGCCAGTCTACAAATCCATCTGGTAATTCAATATAAACTGATTCATCTTCAGGTAGTTTAGAGTTAAGATATGCTGTCACAAAGCCGGCTTGTCTTAGTTTTTGGTTTGTTATAGCTGCATGGCTTAGAAGGAATCTCATTTTAGTAAGTCTTCCTGTTGGGGAAAAGGTTTCAGTGTAATCTATTCCTTCCTTTTGCTTAAATCCTCTGGCAAAACATCTTCCTTTATACTTTTTGATTTGTCCCTTTTCATCACATTTTTTTGTAAATACCCATTCAGTATTTATTATACTTTTTTTGTTGGGCACATTTTTCCTTCTTATGAGCTCAAAAACTCTCCTATCAACAATTGAGTCAAATTCTGGAAGGCCTTCCTGTTTCCATTTAATAGCTTCAGGACTTCTCTTGGCTTCTTCGTAGGTTTCTGAAAATTTTTCATTTTCAGTTTCTTTGGCGGTTAGTGCAACAGATATACAATAATTGTGATCTTCTTCTGAGAGCTTATTTATATTTTCTGCAATTTGAGCTTGATTTCTTTGTCGATTTGTCAAAATATTATTAGTCAAAATTTTGGAACTGATGTCATGAGGTACTTCTGGTTGAATTTTCCAATCCCAAACAGGTTTATTAAATATTTTATTTGTAACTCTCACCCCCTCATTAGTTTCACCAATTTCTTGATGTGATTAATCTATATTTTCTATTTGAGGTGTAGTCTCCAAGGGTGATACTGGGACATTGATTTGGTTTTCTTGTGTGTCTTCAAGAGCTGGTATATCTATTTTGTCTTCAGGTTCTATCTGCTTGAAGCTTCTATACTCAATCAGATCAGTGTTGAGAGCAGTTTTACTAATTAGAGGCAGTTTATTTTCATCAAATCTTACATCTCTTGATTGAATAACTACTTGTTTTTCTTCCAAGAATATTCTGTAGACACCCCATTTGGGCTAATATCCTGCCAATATACCTTTTTCAGCTCTATTATCAAATTTCTTTTTCTAGCTATTTGTGGCTACCCATGCTTGACATCCAAATCATTCTATTCTTTTGAGGTTTGGCCTCATCTTGAAAATTTTTTCCCAGGGGCTGATGCCTCCTTCAGATGTTCTGACTCTTAAATAGTTAGCTGTGTTAATAAGTTCAGCCCAGAGTTCTTTTGGGACTCCTGTTTCTACCCTCATAGCCCTAGCTTTATGTAGGAGAGTATGGTTGAGACGCTCAACAATACCATTATGTTGGGGAGTATAGGGGGTAGTTGTTATGTTTTCTATTCCTATATTTACACAAAAGTTTGAAATAAATTTATTTACAAATTCCTTCCCCCCATTGGTAAGTATCCTCTTTACAGATTTTTCCAATCTGTTTTCTGCTTTATTGATTATTTAAACCAATTTTTCCTTAGCTTTGTCTTTATATTTTAAAAATCTGACCCAAGAAAATTTAGTAGCTGTGTTGACGACTACTAGTACAAAAGTAGATCCTCCTATTGACGTTGGAGTGATTGGTCCCATTAAGGCTACTGATAATTCCTCAAGTGGCAGCTTTGCTCTTTCTAGATCTTTTTTAAAAGATGATCTAGTTGTTTTTCCAATTTTGCAAGCTTCACAATTTCCTGTTTGACCAATTTGTCCCAATATTTCGTGCTCTGAAACCTGAGCATCAATTCCTTTGTCATCAAAGTCCACTTCAAGTAAGTCATTTCTTATATTTCCACTGAAACTTTCATCCTTTCCTTTGCAAATTGAGAATTTTTGATGATTCTTCTTTTTTAATATACCATTGTTTTCCCGGATCTCATTTAATGAAATCAAATTATATGGTATTCTGGGTACATGCAGAGCATTTTTGAATAGGATTTGTTGTCCATTGAATTTTTTTTAAAATATTTCCTCAACCAACTAAGCTGTCTTTGCTTCCTTGTTTACCAATTTGTACCTGGCCATCACATGGTTTGTACTGTATGAAATATTTTTGACTTGCAAACATATGCCTGTTTGCACCGGAGTCAATGATCAAACGTACTTTGTCTTCTTGCATCAGAGTGATAGGATTTGATTGTTCTTGTATTACCGCAACAAACCCTATGATCTCGTCATGACTTTCTTTTTCTTCAGAGATTTTACCATGGTGAGTCGATGTCTTTACTCCTTTCTTTTCCCAACAGTCTTTCTCTAAGTGTCCAACTTTTGGGCAGAAATAGCACTTTCTTTTCTCTTTGACTGGTCTTCTTTCTGCAGACAGAGCCACTTCACTTTTGATGAAGGCCTTTGAGAATTGTGCTTGATTGGATTCACCACAATCAATGATAGCTTCAATGTCAGGATACCTATCAGAGTGTGTCAACACCCTGATAAGTGATTCAAACTTGGATGGTAACAACCTAATTGCAAATATTGATATAATATAATCGTCAATGGAAACACCAGACAACTGGATCTTCCTAGTGGATTTGCGTAAGTCTTCAACCCATTGCTCCACTGTTCAAAACTTAAGATGAAAGAATTGATCCAAAGAAGCTCCTTGAGCTTGTATGCCACTCCCCACAAGCTTCTCCTTAAGTAAGTTCCACAATGCTTTTCCATCCCCATCTTGTTGAGGTTGGATCTTGTTGCTAACAAAAGATAGTGTATTGTTGTCTAAGCATCAGATGAGTAGACAAAGGGATTTCTCCTTTTTGTCCCCTGAAACATCTGGTTCAGTGCCTTTGACATACTTCAGGCAATTAATAAAGCATAATTCAGCCTTCATTGCCAAAGTCCAGTAAATATAGTTACGCTTGTTGAGGATGAAACGCTTTGTGATTTTGCTTTGATCCATTTCTGGTAAGTGACTCAGTTCTTTTAGCTTGGTTAGAGCACCGTACTGATAATGTGTTAATGTGTTTAATTATAAATGATAATAATAAAAATAATGATGATAAGAGAACTATTTACAAGCTACTAGAAAATGGTCTATTTATAGATTGGTTGTCAGATATGGAACGTTGTTCCATCACGGTCCCAATACCTAATATGACAATAGAAAAGTATCTTACTTTTCTTTTGTCGTTTTACAATGTCAGAGATGATATACAAAGGAGCTTTTTTTTTAAAAATCTTTCTGCTTTTATATGAAACACTAGCCTTTCTTTCTGAGGCATGCTTTTGATTTGATTCCTCAACAATGAAGGAAGATTCCACCTCCTTCATGGAATCCTTTACCATAGAATAAAACACACATGTGGTATGGCCTTAAAAGATAGAACCCTGATAAACACTATTTTACATGAGTGTCATAATAGTGTTGCAGCTGGAAATCTTTCAGAAGACAGAACGCTAGAAAGGTTGCAAACCTGCTCTTGGTGACCAAATTGGAAGAAAGATGTTGCAGAATACTGCCAAACCTGTGACAGATGTCAGAAAGCCAACAAAGCCACAGGAAAGAAATTTGGAATGATGATCCAAATCCAAGAACCAAAATACCCTTGGGAAATAGTTCATATGGATTGGGTAACAGCATTACCTCCAGGAGGAGACAGAAGCTATAATGCATGCCTAGTATTAGTTGACAGGTATAGCAAAACTCCCATGTTCCTACCATGTCACAAAGATGACACAGCTATGGGCACAGCCATAATGATATGGAATAAACTCATTAGCCATACAGGCTTATTCCAGAATATTATAAGTGACAGAGACCCAAAATTCACTTCAGCATTATGGAAAAATCTCCATAACTTGTTTGGGACAAAGTTATCATTCTTGACAGCTTACCATCCTCAAACTGATGGTTTAGCAGAAAGAATGATACAAACCTTGGAGGACATTATCAGAAGATTCTGTCCTTATGGACTAGAATTCAAAGATTCTGATGGTTTTACCAATGATTGGTGTACACTAATACCAGCCCTTGAACTGGCATATAAAATCAATCCATTCTTCTACTGGCAAAACACCAGCAATGTTAGGAAAAGGTTGGAATCCAAGACTTCCTTATGATACCCTCAAAAAGGACTTAGTGGATATATATCCAACAGCAAGCAGTTTTAAGATAATTCTTGACAAAGCAATACACCATGCACACAGATGTATGAAAGATTCCTTCAAATATGCGAAGGAAAGATGGGATAAAAGTCATAAACCACCTGACTTCAAAATAGGAAACTTGGTCCTAGTATCAACTCTTAATTTCAATAACATAAAACGTCCAAAGAAATTGAAAGATTCATTTGCAGGACAATTTATGCTAAAAGCACTTCATGGACCCAATGCTGTGCAATTGGAACTCACAGGTGAATTAATGAACAAACACCCAACTTTCCCTGTAAGTCTGATAAAACCTTACAGCTAAAGTGACAAGGAATTATTTACACTAAGAAATGGACCCCCACTTGAAATTCCCCCTTGGAAGAAGGGGAAGAAAAGAAAATTGTAAAAGTCCTTAAAGAAAGAAGGACAAGAAACAAAAAAGAAAAAGAATACCTTGTAAGGTATAGAGATTCAACCCAAGAAGATGAATGGCTACTTGTGAAAGATATAACAAATGCCAATAAACTACTAAGAAGGTTCAGACATGAAAGAAAACCTAAAGAATAGAAAAATCAAGCATTATTGAGCTTCAAAACTAAAAAAGGGTATTTAAGAGGTAGGACAGTGGATGATACCCTAATTACACATATCAGATTGTGGTACAATCTTTTTTGGTGGTAGGGAATGTGAACCTTTGAGATATGACCACATACCCAAAAAGGTAACAAGAAATATTTAATACAATTATACATTAAAAATAAGTACTTTTAAAAATACAAAAATACCATAAATTGGCATAAAACTTGGTTTAACTTAAAAACAAATGATTAAACATGTGAAATAAACTATACCATTGGATTCCCCATGGTAAAATACACATATACCATTTTTATGGATTATCTGCAAAGTCAATATTTAATGAGTTATAAGTAATAATACCTTATGAAAAACATAAATCCTGAATTATTTCAAATACCAATGAAACAACATGTAAAATAAATAACACCATTGGATTCTCCATAAAATTCCACACATAAAACAATTAAGAAGCTAAACTCCAAAGTCAATACTTAAGGAGTTAAGCTGAATATATGGACTTTTTTGGTCAATGCATATATTCAAGGATTTTAGCTAATATCTTTTGAAATATACGTGATAGAGTGATGAACCAAAAGTAAAGTCTTCACGTGATTACTTTAGGAATACAGAAATGAACTTTATTTTACAAGCTATAAACAAGGTTAAAACCTGTAATGGATTATTGTTTAAAATCAAGGGAGGTGTTGACCACTTTGTTGTGAAAGTGGTCTGAACATAGAAAAAGTAAAAAGTTGGATTCTACTAATTCATTCATGAAGAATGATGTATTTTGTATCATAATATTCAAGGTATAAGCTTTTGAAATAATGGTTTGAAATTTAAAATATTAAACTTTGACAGAAAAGATGAGTTGCAAGAAAAATCATCAAAAATAGAGTTTTTATGATGTAATAAAATTCCCTTTGCAGTGTAATAAGGATATTTAAAGCTAACAGAATTCACTCTCAGAATAGCTATAGCATGTATAACTTCAAAGTTATTAAAGATCAAAGTGTGAGCTTAAACTTGATCATTTAAGATCACTCACTGTAATCTTATTTTAGGTTTAACAGTCATATAAGTGATAAAGCTGGTGAATACTATTAGAATATGATTAATACTAGTAAAATCCACAAAGCTTAAGCTTCTGCCAAGGCTATGATGTCATCAAACCTAGAGTTATAGTGATAACTCTAAATAATGGTATAATTATGAGGTAAGATGGTTTGATCATGATGTAATCATCACCAAACCTTAAAATGTTGATCAATTGTAGTAGAAAGCATCAGCACACGTCTACCAGAAGCCTTCTGGACTCTAGGAGGGAGGTATTTATGATAAACAGAGCTCTTTTTGCTCTGTTTTCCTCCCAGACGCTTACAAAACATTAAATCATTAAATAAAAGGGTAATTTCTTTATTATTTATGTATAAAACTTTTATATCATTAAAGACCAAAGATAATCTCATTATAATCTTCATCTATGATGTGATTATTGCAATTATTTAACTGTTTTGTTTGAATTTCTCTTAAAAACCTCTATTCTATGTAAAATCAAGAAAAATTGTAATTTCTCTTCAATTTTATTGTAACTACAATTTAAATAAGTTTTATTTACATTTCTTGGTGTAAAAGTATTCAAAATCTTTATATTAAGCCTTAAAAGTAGGTTATTTCTCTTATTATAATAATTTTTCTCTATTATTACTTTAGCAATTCTATCATTGATATAAATAGTATTTATATTAATTTATGACTTTAATATTAGTAATATTATTGTTATTAATTGTTTTTTATTAATAAAAAACAATTTTTTACGCCTTTATTATCTTTTGGTAACAATAATAAAGTGCTTTCAAATATATTAATTATCTTATATTAATATATTTATTTTATTATATTATTTTTTATAATATAAGTTATATTATTATATTTACTTAATAATATAGTTATTTTACGCCACAATTATAATAATTCTTTATTATTATAATTGTTTTTATCTGATTTATCTTATTTATAAGGATATTCATAGTACAATAAGTAAAATATTAGTAATTTTTACTTATTGTCTCATAGTCAAACCTTACACCATCATTCCCATCTTCTGTCCATATTCCTTCCATAAATTCCCCTCAGTCATTACCATTATCTGGAGATGAAGTCTTTAAAGAGATTCAAGATTTTGGAGAAGATAATTCTTTATCTTCACTTCATCTCTTCTTTGGGAATATGGACCTTCCTCCTTCATCTTATCATGACTTCCTGGAGGAGTTGTGGGATGAAGAGGAAGAGCCAGAAGAAATAGAAACCATTATGAAGGTTGTTCCTTACACTTATCACCAATATTTGGATGTACTCTCTATGGTTAAAGCAGAGAAACTTCCTCCTCACTGCGCCTGTGATCATCATATTGAGCTGGAGGGGTCTCTACCTCCAGTTGGGGTGATCTACTCTTTATCCAAACAAGAGTCAGATACACTCAGGGCCTACATTTCAGAGAATGTAGAGAAAGGTTTCATCCGGCCAAGCTCCTATTCAACAGGAGCACCTGTCCTCTTTGTCAAAAAGAAAGGTGGTGGCCTCTGTTTGTGTGTTGATTACCGCAAACTCAATGCTGTTACTAGGAAGCACAAGTATCCTGCTCCTCCTATGAATCAGCTTCTCAATGTTTTTAATAGTTCTTCTATCTCCTCCAAGATTGATTTGCATGGTGCATATAACCTGCTCAGAATCAAGGAGGGTGATGAACATTTGACATGCTTCAGAACTAAATATGGCAGTTTTGAGTACTTGGTTATGCCATTTGGGCTCACCAATGCTCCTGCCTCTTTTCAGAATCTTGTCAATGATATTTTCCAAGAGATTCTTGATGTTTATGTTGTGGTTTACTTGGATGACATTATGGTCTTTTCCAAATCTGAGGAAGAGCATGTCACTCATGTGTCCACTGTCCTTTCCATACTCAGAGCCAATAACCTTCTTGCTAAGGCTTCAAAGTGCCTATTTCATGTCTCTAGTGTAGAATACCTTGGTTATGTTGTTTCTTCTGAAGGCCTCAAGATGGACCAAGCAAAAGTCTAGCAGATTTCCAATTGGCCACCTCCAAGAAATCTCAAGCCTCTTCAATCTTTCCTTGGCTTTGCCAACTTCTACTGCCGTTTCATCAAGAATTATTCAAAGATCAGTCCACACACCAGTTTCCTCAAGAAAGATTCCTGTTTCCCCTCAATGAGGGGGCTCTCAGTCAGTTTCACCAACTAAAAGAGGCTTTCACCACCGCTCCAATCCTTCTCTACCCACCATTGTAGAGACCAATGCATCCAATCATGCCTTGGGTGCTGTACTGAGTCAGGTCTCTGACTCAGGAAAACATCCCATTGCATTCAACAGCCGCAAGCCTATCCCCGAAGAGCTCAACTATGAGATTCATTACAAGGAACTCCTTGGCATAGTCTGGGCTCTCAAGCGCTGGAGGTCTTTTCTTCTTTCTCTGTCCTCTCCTTTTGAAGTTCCTACCAATCATTCCTCTCTTCAGTACTTTATGTCTTCAAAAGTCCTCACTTGCCGTCAAGCCCCCTGGGCTGAGTTCCTTTCTGAATTCCATTTCTCAATCACTTACCACCCTGGCTGCCTAGCTACTCTTCTGGATACCTTAACGCGTCAGGATGACATTTATCCGGAGAGGGGGGAGGATTTCATCAGCAAGAATCCAATGAACTTTCAACACCTCATCAAGCAGGATGAAGTCCAACCTTCAAGATATTTTGCAGTCAAGGTGGAATCCTTTTCAAATCTGATTGATTCAATTCAGAAGGCTCTATGGCAACATTCTCAGTACAGAAGTATCCTTCAAGAATTGGGCAAAGGTAAATCCATTCAGGATTATTCTCTTGATTCCTCTTCCCAACGTCTTCTCTTCAAAGATTGGGTGGTGGTCCCAAATGACCCCACAATTCAACTCAGCATTCTTCAAAAGCGTCATTACTCTTCTCTAGCTGGACACCCTTGCCAAGAGAAGACTCTCAAACTTATCAAGCGGGATTTCCACCGGTCCCGCATGACTCAATTCATCAAGGATTATGTCTCATCCTGTCAGCAGTGTTCAAGAAACAAGAATATCCATCATAAGAAGCTTGGACTACTCAAACCTCTTCCAATTCCAAATGGTCCTTGGATTTGTCTTTCAATGGACTTCATGACTCAACTGCCACTGTCCAATTCATTTGAGTCAATCCTTGTCATAGTGGACAAATTCTCAAAAATGGCGGTTTTCATTCCAACAATGTCTTCAATCACTTCACTATATTTGGCGCATTTATTCATCAAGAATATCTTTTCAAAGCATGGCCTTCCTTCAAGCATTGTTAGTGATAGAGGTCCCCTTTTTGTTTCTTACTTTTGGACCAATCTTTGTCAGCAGCTCAAGATTTCAAGAGATCTGTCAACTTCTTACCATCCAGAAACTCATGGAAAGACAGAGAGGTTAAATCAGATACTAGAACAGTATCTCTGGATGTACCTCAGTTATCATCAAGATATTAGAACACCTGGCTCCCTTTGGCTGAATTTTCCTACAATAATTCTGACCACTTATCAACCAAGCAATTGCCATTGCTCACTGGTTATGGAAGAGACCGACAATTTGAGTCAGCTCACATCACTCAAGATACTGCTGCTGGAAATTTATCAACAGATATCCAATCAGTAAAGCAAGATCCCAAGAGAGAACTTGAAGTTACCATAAACTGGTTTAAGAGGTATGCAGATAAAATTAGAGAAAGTCCACCTGTTTTCAATCCTGGTGACATGGTATGGCTTTTTCCAAGATCATAAAATCAACCAGACCCACCAAAAAACTGTCTGAAAGATGTTTGGGTCCTTTTCCAATCTTGAAGAAAGTCAGTACTCATTCTTACCACCTCAAGCTTCCATCTCAATGGAAATCCATCCACCCAGTCTTCCATATTTCACTGTTGGAACCAGTCAAGAAATCAACAATCCCAAATTCACATCAAGAGCCTCCTCCTCCAATCATCATTGAAGAAGAAAAGTAATGGGAAGTGTCTCAAATACTGGATCCAAAGCTCAAGAGAATAAAGTTATGGTATCTGGTGGAATGGAAGGGTTTCAGTCAAGACTCAGAAAGATCCACATGGGAACCAGCTGAAAGCCTCAATAATTGTCCTGAACTTGTCAAAGAGTTTCATTTGTTGTATCCTGACAAGCCGGGACCCAATTCTTCAAAAGCTTTAATTTGTATGGTTCTTGGTGGGGAGAGGAATTACCAAAGGTAAGTCCCACTCCTGGTATGCACCTTTAGGGGTATTCTACTCTTTTCCGTTGTAAGCATCACCTTGTCCACTCTGTGAGCACTTTGCAATTTGGACACAGATCTTTTGGCCTGGCTTTCAACATCAATTCCAATTTTTGGCCATTTAAACTTGGGAAAATGGAATATTGATTTCTTATTTTCCTTCCCAAGATATTATCCTTTAAACCCATTCATTTATCAACATCTTTTTTATTTATGGCACTGGTGGGAGTGGTAACTACCAAAGGTAAGTTCCTCTCCTGGTGTGCACTTCCCTGAGGGGTCTAAAATCTTTCAAAACATCACCTTGGCCACTCTGTGAGCGCCTGGCTTATAATTCTGTTAGGCAGGTCCTTGGCAACTTTCAAAATGAATTGTCAAAATCCATGATGAAGATTGGACTCTCCCTCAAGATTCATTTTCCTTTTTATTTTCTTTTTCTTTCTTCGTATCTGTTTCTTTTGCCCTTTTATTCTTTATATTTTCTTAAATTTCTTTTCTTATAACTCTTAATTCCAAAGTCTTTATGAAAGAATCATTTCTTCAACATTTTCGAGCCAAATTTCAAGAGAAGACCAAGTCAACCTCAATTCATATGCCAACACTTTTATCAGTCCAAAATTTTTCTTTTCAAGATTCAAATACCTCTGGAATCCCTACGTCCAATCCGTCTCAACAGCCTCAACAGGCTTCTACCTTATCTTGGTGCTCAGGAGCTCACCATTCAAGGTAGGGGGGTACTGTCACAATCACGAAGAATGACCCTCCTCCATTGGTGTTGTGGCAATTCCAACCTGGGACCATGTTGGGGCCAATTGGCCACACTATATTTTTATGTCCAATTTGGCCCCTTCTGGTACTCTATGGAATTTTGGCCATATCACACTTCCCTGGCCTTTTATGGCTCCAATCATCATTTATGGCCTCAGGCCACATCCAGCCATCCTTGGCCTCCCTGGCCAATTCTTCCATATCCCCAACCCCCAGATCTTTATCCTTGTTTTTGGGCCTGGGGGTGTACTTTTATGTCCTAGAGGGTTCTGCGCCCTCTAGCAAGAACCAGCCCTTCTGGGCCACCCCTTTTCATTAGGGGGTCTAGGGCCTAAATGGCTTTTTTGGGCAATTTAGGCCCCCTACAGCTTCTATGGCCCGTGGGCCAATTACGCCCCTTTTGGCCTAATCCAATGAGGCCAAAAGGTGCCAAAGGGGGGTCCATCGGCCCACCTGAGCCAATTTTGGCCCCAAATCCCATAAAACCCTCAGGACTCATTTTTGGCCAATGACCACCATGGACCATTTTTCAGCCCATGGCCTCTGGTAACCACCAGAGGCCACCAGATCAGCTCAGCTCAAGCTTTTTCCTCACCTTAAGGGGAATTCTTCCACTCCTCCATGCACCCTGTACTCAAGGTTTCAGGAGTGGTGCATATATGGCATTATATACCATTATGCACCATTTCTGCTCAGAAATTCAATGGTGACGTTTTCAGGACCAAATTCCATCTTTCCAAATCAAGGTCCCAAAATCCAATGCCCTTTTGAAGGAGGACTTCTTAGCTCATCAGTCTGGCAATCCATGGCGGCAATCAGAAGACCATTCAAGGATCCCAATCAGCTGGCCCTGCAGGGGTTGGGTTGGCAATATCATTCAGGATTATTCCAAGGGAAATTCTCAGAGGTTATACATTCTATCAATCAGTTGTCAAGGCATCAAGTATTTCGATACTCCTTGGACAACTCAATTGGTCCATACAGGCGTCAATAAATCAACCTGTATGTACTTGGCCCAATTGGGTCAATTCATATTCCACTGTGGGAATTCAGTCACACAGTTCAAATTTCAAGATAGCCAGATCTGTATTGACCCAATTAAGACAATACAGCCGGTGACTCACCTTCCAGGATCAGTCTTTCAGCTTTTTACATATACTGACCACCTTTCAGGACCTGGGGACTTTTTCCCCAGTTATTTAATATATTGGATTTATTTTTCTCTTTATTTTCTTTTTCTTTATTAAATTTAATACTGATAATCTTAAGTCAGTCATTCAGCACCTTTCTCTTTTTCTTCCTTGCCTGTCAGTGGATATTGGTGGTCATAACCTTTGCTAATTCCATTCCCTTTTCTGGCAGGTTGAAACAGTGAATTGAGGATTCACTTGGTTGGCTTCTTGGCCTTTGGCTTCTCCTATTATTTTTGGCCTTTGGCTTCTTATCTTTTCCTTTTATCTTTGGCATAGTTGTCTTTTCCCTGATTCTTCTTTAAAGAAATTTAATCTTTATTATTCCTTATATCCTTTGGAGCCCTCCAAGTGAGTTCTTGATTCCTAAGTGCCAGGCCACTCTTGCTTCCATAAGAGCCCCTGTGACAGACAAGAGTTTAGAGATCCATGAAATTTTCATTTTACCATAATGAAAGTTATAGAAATTTCAAATAGTTTCCTCTGATATAATGAGAAATTCCCCCAAACTCAATATCATTAAATTTCAAAAATATTTCTTCTTGATGACAAAGTTATATTTCAGGAATATAATAGGAACTAATATTACCCCTTCAGGAACATAGAAGCAACATTCAAGGCTCTTGTGAGGCATAAAGTATGACTGGCCTGCCATTCACAAAGAAAATGCTGTGGTCAGTGGTGACAGAGGTTATAATGCTTGTTTAGTCATTGAAGAAAGATAAAGAAAAACTCCCATATTCTGACCATGTCATAAGTATGACACTGATACAAATAGAGTTCTGCTTCTTTGGAAGAGAGTTATTTCTCATACAGGGTTTTTTAAGAATATCATAAGTGACAGAGATCCCAAGTTCATGTCTGCACTTTAGACCAATATTCATAGATTGTTTGGGACCAAGTTATCATTTTCTAAAGAATACCACCATCCAACTGATGGGTTAACAGAAAGAATGATTCAAACTGTAGAATACATGATAAGGAGATTCTGTGCCAATGGCTTAGAATGCAAAGACTCAGATTGATTTACCCATGACTGGTGTACTCTAATACCTGAATTAGAATTGGGATGTAAGGCATCAGTGCATTCTTTCACAGGTAAAGCTCTTGCTATGTTAGTAAAAGGATGAAATCCAGGACTGCCAGTAGACACACTGAGGAAAGACTTAATTGACATCCATCTTACAGCCTCCAACTTCAAGATTATGCTTGATAAGGTGAAAAATAATGAAAAAAATGCATGAATGACACTTTTGACTATGCAAACCAAAAGTGGAACAAGAATCACAAAGTACCAGAATTCAAACTAGGGGAATTAGTTCTAGTTTCAACCTTGAATTTTAATAATATCAAAGGCCCAAAGAAGCTTAAAGATTCCTATGTAGGACCTTTTGTTATTGTTTCCTGACATGGAACCAATCCAGCTCAAGTGGATTTTAGTGGCAAATTGGAAAATAAACATTCAAAATTTCCAGTCAGCTTGATAAAAACTTATCAACCAGCTGAGAAAGAATTTTTTCCTTTAAGGAACCCAACTCCATTAACTGTACCACCAGTGGAACATAGTGAAGACAGAAAGATAAAGAAAGTCATTAAATAAAGGAGAATATCTTTTCAGGTATAGACATCCAGAATATGAAGATGAATGGCTGGCAGAATCAGAAATACAGGAATCAGATAAACTCTTGAGAAGATTAAGACATGAAAGAAGGCCACAAGCCTCAATATGTCTATAAATGTGCTTTAAATTCCTTTATCTGATTAATTTGAGGAGGTTGGACAGTGGAAATTAAACACCTTTGGGGCCTTTTTTTCTTTTAAATATAATTAATAAAATTGTAGTACAATTTCCTTTTTTGGTGGGAGGGAATGTCAGCCTTGAGGTATATTTTACATACCCAAATAGGCCATAATTATCTTCAAAAATTAACTCTGAACTATTCATGACTCATACGTCATGCATATATTCCAAATTGATAATTCTGAATTTCAGAAAAGATGAATATTGTTTTTGTAAGTAAGTAAATTCATGAATTCAAGGCCAGATTTGGATTTTACACAAAATTCCAACTAGGGTTGCTCCATGGAGTGGATAAGCTTAAACTAACTCTATGCAGTGGAAATATGGAAAATAATTCAAGACCACATCATCAATACCACATAAAAGAATTGTTAAAATATTTGTTTTTCTCAATTTCAGGCCAAAATAATGGGAATGTGGGAAATCCCATGTTACATATACACTAACAATAATGTAAATGATGTTTTTGGCACTTAAAGTTATGGTATTCTTACATACAAATTTGGTACACCCATAGTGGATATCAGTATTTAAGCCTAAGCTACTAATTTTGATATGAAAATAGCTAAGGGGGACAAAAGACATCAAAGAGAGCCAGGGTACCCAACTTCTGAGGCCTCTAGGGAATAGATAGCTCTAAAGCTTGAATCCATGGCTCATAATGGCCCAATTAGTATACTAAAACCTTTTGGGAACCTGGTTACCAAGTTAAAATCCCATTAAATCATAAGAAAATTGCAAACAAGCTGCTATTTTGATGTGACAAGGAGGTAAAGAGCAACTTAGACTCCTGTAATCATGTCAATTCTTAATTATTTCCCAAGGATAAACCATGAAGGAATAATTAAAACCCCTTTCAGACTATTATCCATTGATTTAACTCATAGAAACCAGCTAAATTGTGCTATTTCCAATTCTATGTAGAAATGAGGTGGAAACTCCAAAAATTCATTCAAAAGACAATTCTCAATTAAGATTTCTGAAACTTCAAGGACCAATTGAGATTGGTATGACCCATGAACAAAACAAAAGGAATCATGGTTTTATAAATAAACTTAAAATATTTACTTTCACTCTATTCTCGACAATTCTGTGTGAAACACTGTGAGCCTTTGAGATATGACCACATACCCAATAAGGTCACAAAAAGATTAAGAATAATTATACCTTTAATATAATTATACTAAAATTACTTAGAATAATTATACATTAAAATTAATTACTTAAATATACAAAAAATACCATAAATTGACACAAAAATTGGTTTAACATCAAAACCAATGAATAAACATGTAAAATAAATTATACCATTAGATTCCTCATGGAAAAATACACATATACCATTTTTATGGCATATCTGTAAAGTCAATATTTAATGAATTATAAGGTATAATACCTTATAAAAATCATAAAATCCTATTTATATCAGAAACCAATGAAACAACATGTAAAATAAATTGTACCAGTGGATTCCCCATAAAAATCTACACATAAAAAAATTAATAAGCTAATTCTCAAAGTCAATACTTAAGGAATTATCCTGAATATATGCACTTTTTTGGTCAACGCATATATTCAAGGATCATAGCTAATATCTTCTAAACTATACATGATAGAATGATGAACCAAACATAAAGTTACCACGTAATTACTGTAAGAACACAGATATGAACTTTATTTTACAAATTATAAACAAGGTTAAAACCTATGATGAAATATTGATAAAAATCAACAGAGCTGTTGACCACTTTGTTGTGAAAGTGGTCCAAAGTTAAAAAAAAGTATACAGTTGGATTCTACTAGTTCATTCGTGAAGAATGATGTAATTTTTATTATTAAATTCAGGGTATAACCCCCTGAAATCAAGGTTTGAAGTTTAAAATATTGAATTTCAACAGAAAAGATGAGTTACAAGAAAAATCATCAAAATTAGAGTTTTGATGATGTAATGATAAGCTCTTGGCAGCATAATAGGGTTATGCCAGGCTATCAGAATTAACTCTTTGAATTGCTGTAGCGTGTAAACCTTAAAAGGTATTGAAGATCAAAGTTTGAGCTTAAATTGAGCAGTTATGATCACCTACTGTAACCTTAAATTAAGTTTAACAGTCACAAGAGTGATACAATTGGTGAATACTATTAGTTTATGATTAAAACTAATAAAATCCACGAAATTTGGGGTTCTGCCAAGCCTCTGATGTCATCAAACTTAAAGTTACAGTGATAACTTTAAATAATGGTGCAATAATGATGTAAGATGGTTTGATCATGATGTAATCACCCTCAAACCTTAAAATATTAATCAATTCCAGTGGATATAATCAGTACACGTCTACTAGAAGCCTGTTGGACTCTAGGAGGGAGGTATTTACTATAAATAGAGCTCTTTTTACTCTATTTTCCCCTCAGACGCATCAAAAACATTAAATCAATTAAATAAAAAGGTAATTTCTTTATTCTTTATATATAAAACTCTTATATTATTAAAGACCAAAGACCATATTAATATTAATGACCACTTTTACGTGATTAAATCAATTCTTTAATTGTTTTTGTTATAAATCTCTTTATAAACTCATTTCCACGTAAAATCAAGAATTTTAGTAAAGTTTCTTTATTTTTTATTGTAAATACAATTTGAAAAAGTTGTATTATATTCTTTTGGCGTAAAATATCTCAAAATTATTATCTTAAGTGTTAAAAGTAGGTTATTTCATCTTATTATAATAATTTCTCTCTTATTATTACTCTTAATAATTCTTATTTAATATAAATAGTATTTATATTAATATATAACTTTAATATTGGTAATATTATTGTTATTAATTGTTTTTTATTCATAAAAAACAATTTTTTACGCCTTTATTATTTGTTTCTAACAATAATAAAGAGCTTTATAATATATTAATTATTTTATATTAATATATTATTTTCAATATTATAATCTTATATAATATTAATTATATTATTATATTTATTTAATAATATAATATTTTTACGCCATAATAATAATATTTCTTTATTATTATTATTATTATAATCTTATTTACTTCAATTATAAGGACATTCAGAGTACAACAAGTAATAAATTAGTAATTTTTACTTATTGTTTCATAGTCAAACCTTACAAACACCAAATCTTCAAAAATTGCCGGAAAATACAACCTGTGATGGAATTTCCAATGACCTTGATAAAATTGAGAAATTAATGATTATTTTGAGAAAAAAAGAGTATTTACAGTGGTCTCTCCTTTTGTTCTTAACCATAAATGGGTTGGTATTCATGTAAAACCTTTAATTAAGTCATTTTGATAAATTGTACATGACAACAGATGATGCAATCATTAATCCAAAAAAGGATTATTAATTTATCACTCACTTATTCTTCAGTTTGCTCCATGGAACAACTCTCTGAGCTGTTGTTGACTTACAAGACACCTCCTTTTTCTGTTTTTTCCAAATCATCTTAACATACAATTATAACTTTATTACCAACAAGTAAGTATTAGTTAAAACTACTTCTGAAGTGTTTCATTCTTTCAGGATAAAAAAAAAAGATTTGAAATTATATAAATAAACTATAATTTGTTGTAATACTTTTATACATCAATTTTGATCCCTTAAATCCACAATTTACCCACCAAATCTCTCTACCAATCTCTTTCCAAGGTTCATTGGAGTATTAGTGAGTGAATTTTTGTCAGCCTGTGACTCAAAACCAGAGCACAAGCATGACAGCCAAAATACTATAAACCAATGGTATAGCCAAGATACCACCAAAACATGGAGCTGAGCCAAATTATCCCAAAAACTATCAAAAGGCAGAGGAAACTCACCTCTTTCTGAAAATATAAGTCCCATCACCATAGGACAAGAAATAACAAAGTTATTCCTGCTCAAAGTTATTGCTGAGCATAAACCTTAATTTTCACCTCTCATCTTAAATCTATAAGAAGAGGCTTAACCCCATCAAATGGGTATTTAAAATGAAGCTCTAAGTCAGGGCTATCCAATGGTACCAGCCAAACTGAGCTAGCACTGGTATTACTTGAGTTATGGTCAAATTCAGGCCAAATAAGGGTGAACAAAACATTCACCTCTCATCTAACTTCTACAGTTTTAGTGTGAGATAACTAAAGTGGGGTCTTTTTGGAAAGGGCACAATAAGGGCTATCTGATGGTGCCATCCAATTCCTCATATCTCAACTATAACAGAAGTTATGAGGCAAACAAGCTCAATACAGCTTTTTTGCCCAATCCACGCCTATGTATAAAAACCTTGTACATGGTATAACTGTGTCATATTTAATGATAAACATACCAAATTGGGTATAATTGTATAGAGCCCATAGAGGGATATCCAATGAACCAACTTTGAGCATGATATCTCAAACACTGACAGAGGTATGGCCATTTGAATGTTATAATCCCACAATATGGCTAATACAGTTGTATTATGACAGGATACAGTTGTACTCTGATTATGAGGTATCAAACAGACAAAGAAGCATCTTAATGCTTCAATACCTCATAAGTCATTCAATACTGGGGTCCCATACAGTTTCTGTACAGCATTCTACGCATCATACACGTCAGAATCAGGCTGTGAGGTCCCCAGATGAAAAGTTTCACCCTGTATTGGTGAAAACTGCCCAGATGTGGTTTCAAAACCACATCTAAGCCCAATACAGGCTATACAGGCTGTTTGCAAACCACAAGCCAGTACAAGAGAGTGAAAACATCTTCACTTCCTCTACGTGGAAAGGTCTAGCACCCTTTCCACCCCATTTCAGGATAAAAAGGAGGCTTTTCACAGCCAGAATTGTTTCCTCATCCTGCTCTTGAATATCCTACGTAGTAAACTGTCCAAAACAGTTTTACTCTTGGGTGATACTTGGGGTATAATTATAATCTTAATTATTGTAGTTCTTATTGTAGTAATCCAACTGGTAAGACTGCATCCAGGGTTCTCAATAGCGCTCACCACCACTATTTTTCAATAGTAGAACCCTTTTATTACTTTCTAAACCATTATATTATCAAACAAATCTTATTGTAAAAGTATTTTCACATGTTACAGTCATAGTTCTAGTTGTATATAGCCTAAATACTGCTTCAACATAGACTCCAGCTGACAATTTTTATTAATTATTAAAGTTTTTCCCTAGTAATAATTTTCTTCAAGAATTATATTTGTAGTTTTTGTTGTAAAATATACTTTTATATTAACATAATTTTACTATTTTAATACAGAAGCTTTATTATTAAATACTTCTTGTAATTGATTCTTGTAGACAATTACTTCTTACCATCATAATGACTAGTGGTGTATAGCAAGTAAAAGAAGTAACTAGTGAATTAATTCTTTAATTGTGGTTTTAATAATTTTTTATCATTATATTTCATCAGAAAAGTCTTGGTCCTGTTGATTAATAGCAATATCATCAACAGTTTCATAGACACATCTTAAATTATTCTTTTTATATAAAACTATGATATATTTGAAGATGCAAGTGGATCTTCATTTTAATCACCAATTTTGAAATGATTAAATCAATTTCTTTTTTTAAATTTCTCTCTAAAATCTTCAATTCAAAGTAAAAAGAAGAATATTTTTAATTTCTTCCATTGTTTATTGTAAATAAAATTTAAGTAAATTGTATTTACATCTTTTTAGTGTAAATTTATTCAAAGTTATCGTATTAAATGTTACAAGTCAGTTTTTTTCTCTTTTTTGATAATAATTTCCTTGCATTATTATTTTGGATAGTCCTTTTATTAATATAAATAGTAGCTATATTGATTCATAACTTCAATATTGGTAATATTATTTTTATAAATTGTTTTAATTATTAAATAGAAATTATTTACAACTTTACTATTTGTTTGTAACAATAATAAAGTGCCATAAATATATTAATTTTCAAATATCAATATATTTATTCTTCTAATATTATATTTTTATAATATGGCTTATATTATTTCATTTCGTAATAATATACATATTTTATGTCATAGTTATAATAATTCTTTATTATTAGAATATTTTTCATCATATTACTCAAATCCATAAGGAAAGTCATAGTTCAATAAGTAAAATATTGGTAATATCTACTTATTGTTTCATAGTCAAACCTTACAGATATTGTACAATTGATAGTTCTATGTTTACTTATCATACATTTTCTATCAAATTTAATTCATTCTCAAAAAATTTGATATAAACTAATTATTATTAATAATAGACTTAAAATTATGCAATATTGATTCTTTTTTTATTTCATATCTCATTATTTTAATTATTGTCCTAATAGCTTTGTGAGCTTATTTGCATATGTTTTGATAGCTGAGAGTTTCACATATCTGGTGTTTTTGATGATTGATCTTCAATGATTTCATATTAGTACTACTATTAAATTCACCTTCAAGGATTATGTAGATGGAAAATTTTATTATCAATTCAAAGCATATATTATTGAGCATCAATAACCACACAGTAAATAAGCTACTTGCTAGTTTGTCTTGATTAATATGAGGTTTTGTCAATTTGAAATATATCAGAAATTATAGTTATAGTAATGATCATATAAGAGCTTTGGTTATCTAATGTGTGAACCTATCTTCCTTTAAGATATTTATACTTAAGGATAATACAGACAAACATTCAAGTGAATAAATATTCTCAGGGAGGCACAAAAGGTAAAATGAAAACAAGAAGAAACTCAAATATTTTCAAATGATTCTTTGATAGATTGGGAATGTTAAAGAGACTAAATAAAATCAGAATGTAAAATTCCTTATTTTATATTGAAGAGTTTTCATATGTATCTATTTGATACCTCAATTCCAATCAAATAATTTCTTAGGCCATTTAAAGTAAATTTATTGACCAATATTGAGAAATGAAGGTGTTGAAAAGTGGTAAGATCAATGGAATAAATAGAAAGGAGGAGAATTACCAAAATATGGGTACTTCATTACTATTAGAAAGAAATCAAAAAACACAATTTAGAGACCAAAATTTTTATTCAAAGAGTTAAGCAACAAATTTCAAGAAAAAGAATAAATTCTTGTATTATCTTATTATGATCCTCAAGGGCTTGAAATTATTTAATAGTCTAAAACTTTCAGTTAATAGAATTTCGATTCATAATAAATTAGTCCACTTCAATATTTCATATCCTATCTAAGTGGGATGAATTAATAGACCAATATTACCAAAGGAAATTTCACTCAGAAATCAATGAATAAAGTCTTATCACCTACTAATACAGTCATAGTTTTTATCAAGGGACAGATTGACTATGAAAGGTGAGCTTGATAGGTAAAGGATAATCTTACTTCTAGCGCTTTTAACAAGCCAATAGAAGAGCTTTAAGTCTTTTGAAACTCTCACCTCTCTACTAAATCATGATTCAAAACATATATCAATTTCCAATTTATTTAGAAATTAAGAACACTCATTGAAACCTCCTTTCTAATTAATTCTCAAGATTAAAAGCTCTCTGATAACACTTGAGAGTTTGTCACAATTAATTAACATATTTAGAGTCTTATAATTGAAAATCTCACTACAAAGGTTGATATATCTATACTTAAAATGGAATCTAAGTAATTTTGCATCTCTAACCTTTTTACCTAACTCTGAGAAGGTATATACTTGATCAGTACTTATCTATAGTCCTTTGAATAGGATAAATTGAGATTAAAATTGATTGGTTATTTGAAGATATTTCTATGAAACTCTTGATAATATTACTATTAATCAAGAGAACTACAACTTTTCTTTTGAAGTATAATAAATAGATGTATTGCACCATAAATAAAGAATGAAATACTTCATTATTTCTTTTTATTGTTAAACACTACCAGTGATTATAACAGTAAGCAGTAATTTTTTACTAGAATAAATTACAAGAAGTATTATAAATGAAACTTATCAAAAGAATGGAAGATTATCTTAATTAAAAATTATATTTTCTTAGAGGACCTATATTCAATTCTTTAAGAAAAAGACAGCTTTAGAGAAAAAACTTGAACTAATAAAACATTTAATAATACTCCAAAAATACCGTGAAAAGAATTGAAAGAGTAATTTCATGGATTATTTGTTTATTTAAAAGATTTGAATCAATTTATAGCAGTAATAAAACAATATCGCAGCTAAACCCTATTGAAAATAACTTATTTCTTTGATCTCAAATCTTTCTGATTGATTTGGAAAGATTTAAAGTTCTTAAGAGAAGAGTTTGACCAATACTTACTTGATGGTACAAATGATATGAGTGAATGATAAGATCATTCTTGGAAAAAACAACAAAAGGAGGCCTCTTTCAAACAAATGAATTTCAGAAAGAAAACTCAAAAAACAATGAGTGAGAAAACAGTTATCCTCTTTTGAATATTAATTACATCCGTTGTTTTCAGTAACATTATCACAATTAATTGAGTCATTTTATGTGACTAAAAACCCATTTATGGTTAGGAAATAAAGGGGTAAAAACTTTGGATCTTCTTTTATTTCAAAAGAAAAATAAATTACTCAAGGTTATCAATTCTATTGGGAATTTTATCACAGGTTGTATTTTCTGTGAAGTTTTGAAGATTCAGTGTTTCATGTGAAATAATCAAAAATGGAATTTAAGTAAAGCTTTCAATTTGAGTTATAAATCTAAGGATATTTTCAATTCAAGTATTTATTATTTACTTATAAATTGCTCGTCAATGTTTCAGAATGATTAATTAATAATTTTATTTTTAATTATTTTTTGAACTTTTTACCTGATTTCTACATAGGAAAGCAAAGAATATAGCTACAGCTAGTTGCCATGGGGTTAATTAATGGATACTAGTCCAGGAAGGGTCCCAACTACTACTTTTTAGATATATACAAGTAAAATTATTAAGAATGGGTATGATTACAGGAGTCTGAGATGCTCATTACCTCCTTGCTGTGTCAAAATATCAGCTTATTTCCTATTTTCGCATGACTTAATGGGGCTTTAACTTGGTCACAGGTTCACAACAGGCTTTAACAGACCAATTGGGCCAAGATAAGCCATAGATTGAAGATTTGGAGCTGACCATGCCTCATATTCCTCTGAAGATTGGTACCCCGGCTCTCCTTGATGTCTTTTGTCCTCCTTAGCTATTTTCACATCAAAAATAGTAATTTAGGCTTCAATACTGATATCCACAATGAGTTTCTGAAACCCTTATATAAGAAAAAGTAGTATTAAGTGCCAAAAACATTCATAACACTATTCTTAGTGTATATGTAACATGGGATTTCACACATTCCCATTATTTTGGAATTAAATAGAGAAAGAAAAAGTTTAACAATTCATTTATGTGGTGTTGAATTGTTTTACATATTACCACCTCAAAGAGTTAATTTAAGCTTACTACCTCTATTGAGCTACACTAACTGAAATTTTATGTGGAATAAGAGTCTGGCTTGAATACATGAAGTTACTTACTCAAAAAAGTTATTCATTTTTTTCAGAATAAAAGTGATGAATTTTGAATATATGAATGACTTATGGGTTATGCATAGTTCAGGATCTATTATAATTTCTCATAATTTGATTGGACTATAACTTGGTAGCCAAGCTCCCAAAGGGTTTAAATAGATGAATTTAGTGATGATAAGCTATGGATACAAGATTTAGAGCTATCCATGCCCTAGAGGCATCAGAATTTGAATACCCTTGCTCTCTTTGATTTCTTTTGTCCCCCTTAGCTATTTTCACATGCAAAATAGTAATTCAGGCTTCAAGACCAATATCCACTATGGGTGTATCAAAACTGTATATCAGAATAAAGTAATATCAAGTTCCACAAACATGCAGAATGAAATCCCTAGTGTATAAGTAACAGAGGATTTGTTGCATTACTGTTATTTTAGCATGAAAGTGAGAAACAAATCTCCAGAACTCTTCAATGTGGTATTGATGATGTGGTGTTGAAGTATATTCCATATTACCACCTCATAGAGTTAATTTAAGATTATTTACCTATGCAGTTACCCTAGGTGAATGTTTGTGTAGAATCCAAATATGGCATTAAATCCATGGATTTACTTACTCAGAAAAAACATTGTTCATATTTTCTAGAATAAAAAGGATGAATTTTGGGTTATACATAATTCAGAATTCATTTTTATATTAATTGTGGCTATTTGGGTATGTAAAATATACATCAGGGATCACAGTTATTCTATTCTTTTCTTAATAATTGCATGTTTTTTGAATAAGTATCTCTTTTGTTAGATCCATTAATAACTTGAATCTGTTTGACTCTAAATTTTTCAATCCTATTTTTAGATTTTGAGTCATTTAAACTATTTCCTGATCCACCAATCTCTAGGCCCTTTCTATTTAAAAGGACTTCCAAATATTAAACTCATATTAAAGACAAATTAAATTTATCTTATGAATTCCAGGCTCATGATTTTTCTTGGTAATAATAAATTCAGGAAGACCTCAAATTTCACCTTTCATAAAATCTCAATTCATTTAGTTAATGTTGATAAATGAAGTTAAAAAGAATAATTTCTTCAAAATTACTCCTGATAGAAAACCAATTTTTTTTGCTTTAACAAAATTCCCTCACCAATGCATATCAGAAAGCTTTTATATGGGAGAGACTTCTTGAGAATACACAATAATTGGCATCAAATGGGAGGAGAACTAATAAATATTTTTTTGTTTATAGATCTTAAAAAAAATCATTAAACATGTGAGTAATACTAACTGAATTTTTGAGACTGCTAAAATTTTCATTTTTCAGAATCAATCTTTATTAAAACAAATTTAAGTTGAGTTTTTTCTAAGTTTGAAATAAAGATATTATAAATTTATGATGAAAATGAAATGAAGTTTAATTTAATTTGAAACTCATTTAAGACCGACAAACTAAGGCTTTTCTCACTATGTGATTCAAAATTAAAGAGGTATTTCATAAAGACATTTGATGTGATCATTTCTCTCTGAAAGCCACCTTTTCACAACAAATAAACTACATTTTATCATTTTATATTTTATTAACACTTTGGTAAGTATTTTCTCATCCTTTGCAACACGATCTTGAATACTTGAAAAGATTGAATTTTCCCAAAATATTGAGCTTCATTTTATTTTTAGGTAATTCATCAGCCTTAGAAATAAATTTTGACTGATGGGAAGATTTTCAAGAAGAGATATCTTGATTGAAGAGTTGGTTCATTCATGGTATAAGGCTTAGAAACAAAAATGGAAAATAATCTTATGAAGACTAATAGGATTGCCAAAAATACTAACCATAGGATCTGTATTACCACCCAATTATATTTATAGAAATATTTTTTTAAAATTACTAAAATATCAATATCTGCACCATTATAGATTAAGCCAAAACCTCGAAAGATCTATATTTGAAAGAATCAGTCAGAAATATCAAAAAAGATTTAACTAAGATCATCCAATTTACAAAAATAATAGTTTTCATAAACTATTTCCTGTTTTTCGTCAGTTAAAATTAAGATAGGAAAGGTTTGTCTTGCAAAGAGATGTGGTTTATGTGTGTAAATTTGACAAAAAAGTAAAAATGGGCAAGCGGATGGTGATCTCATTTTCAAGAAGAGTAATTTGGAAATAAAAGAATGTTTCGAAGGGCATAATGGGTTATAAATGGAGCCAGCATTATTTTATATCAAAAGCCAGTATTAGATAACAAGAAACATTCTGATTGTAAAAAGTGGTAATCAGTAATTTCAAAGCTGGTTCTTTATTTAAGCAAAAGGATTATTTATATTATTTGATTATGGCTGTGGTCTTGTAGTAATTCAAAAATATTTAAGGAGATGAGGAGTTTTAAGTTCCCTCACTTCTTTTTGAAAAATTTGTTTGTAAATCATCTATATTCATCATTCAATAAACGTTTTTTCACATTCATACTTTATTTCAGCAGACTAATATCTACCAGAATAGTCAGTTTGTTTGTTCAATGGTCACCTCCTTCCAGAATATAAGGCCCCAGAATATAATTTTGGAGATAATGAGAGTCCCGAATACTTTTTAGGAAAGACTTCTGTGTGCAATAATGATAAACATGCGATACTCAAAAGGATTTTGGCCTAATTTGAGGAATCAAGATCTCACCTTGATTAGTCAGAGAACATGAAGCATATCCCTAACTGAATGCGGGCTTTCTTTATCCTACACAATATAATATCTGACCTGAATGATTCCTGGGATGATCTTACTAAAGAAGAGGTAATTAATTACCTAAACCACGCTTATAACATAATAAGAAGGAGTGCCCATTTGATCAATTGATAGTGAATGTTTTGATTATAAAATTTCAATTGAAGCGCTCATCAGTTGTTTTCATCAGTTTGTGCTGAATATGTTTAAAAATTGATAAGTAAGCCAAAATAATGATTTTTAAAAAACTAAATATCTGAGATTTGAAGAAATAAGACTTGTGAGATGAAACAATGACCATAAAAAATCAGATAAAATGATAATTTTTGAAATCTAATGCTGGAGCTAGTAGCTAAAGAAAGTACTTTGAACTCACAATTCATAATTTTTCATCAGTTTATAATAATAATAGGAAAAAGGACAGCAGAAATCTCAATCATGTAAGGGATAAAACTATAAGATACAAAGAAAAGAATAATCTTTAATTCAGGTCTGATTAAGATTTGGGAAAGATTAATTTAAGAATATATCAATTTTCTTTACTGATAGTATTTTCAAGCCATCTATCTACTTCTGAAATTACTTCTCCCTCGATAATTGATCAGAGCTGTTTCCTTCTTGAATTCTAATGAGCAAAAATTATTTTGAAATTTAAGTTATTCAAATTAATTCTCTTTTTTCGCATAAGCCACTTGGAATCAATTTTCCCTCATGTTATATTCCTGAAAATTCTCATTAGCTTGCTTATCCATGAAAAGGTGATGTGCTTGATTTTTTTAGTTTTTTTCAGATTGGGAATTGAAATTTGTGAATGAAACCAGATCTTTTGAGACAATTTTTTTCAATATGAATTCACTAGATTTTTTTTCCTTCCTTTTTAAAGGTGCTGGAAATTAATTTTTTGGGTTTGTAAGTTCTTAGTAATTCTGCTTTTCATGAGCTTTAATTGGGTATTGGGGTTTTTGAATCATTTAACTCTTCAAATCAATGGTAAATTTTGATATCAGCCACCTTGGAAATTGAGCTATTGGATTAATAAAGCTCAAGTACATAAAATCTTCTTTTTGAAATGGAATATTTTTTTGGCTTTATTGAATATTGCTTCATCATATTTCAATCCTTCAGATTCACCATTAATCTCCAACTCACAGTTATTGAAAGTATTGAAAGGCCTTAAATTTACTTTGTGTACAAAAATATGGTTCATACGTTCAAAAAATGGACAGAAGCTTTCGAAAAATGCAGTTAAGCTCTTCTATTCTTAAAATTAAATTCTTAAGCCAGTTTTATTTTTCCGATGAAGTTTTTTCATGAAAAAATTCTTATAAGTGAACCATATTTTCCAAATCTCCCCATTATCTAAATTTAAGTTTCCTCCACTATTATTTTTATTCAGATATTTTGAAAATTAATTCGATTGTTGGGTCCTTTTAATTTTCTTTTTTCATAATGAAGTCATTTCAGAACTCTCAAATATATCTAAAAAATAATTATGATGCAAAAAAATGTGGTGGAGATAAGCACTTACCATTTTAATTATCCTCATGTTAAATATAACTACAGATACGCTCAAAGTTCTCCTTTATAAACTGTGAATATCTAATTTATTCCATTGTTCACTAGGCTCTCAAACTTGATTTTTTTTCTTGTTGTTGATCTTTACTATTGAAAATTTGTGCATTTTTCCAAGAAAATCATTTTTTTATGAAATTTCACATCTCCTTGATTATTGAAAAGTAGTAGGATTATGGAGGTAGTTCTTCTTGTTTAATTCAGAGAGCTATCAAATAAAGAAGGATGTAAAGATGAGGGTACTTAGCTCATTTGAAACTATATTCATTCAATTTCATTAGAAAATGAAGTTGCCAGTTTGGTTGAATCTAGCTATGAGTCAAAATGTTTTTAAAATTGAATATTATAAGAGTCATTACAAAATGAATTGATATATTGAGATGCAGAGAGATGGATAAAACAATAGGGTCAAAGATTGACATTTTATGAGGTAATTTATAAAAAAAATTGAACAAAACTTTGTAAGATTAAAGATCCATGAGCATAGCTGATTAGTGATTTTATATTTTGGTAAAGCTGTGTAATCTTTGGTTTATTATAATTCAAGATGAGTAGGGTTCAAAGGGCCAACCCATATGCCAAATTTTAAATGAGCACCCGAAGGAATATCCTTATCAAAAAACTTGTATTAGATTTCTTATGAGGTGGTTTTTGGCTTTAAAAGTTTGTTATTTTTAAATTCAAAATGACTTGAAAGATACCATGAACAGTCCATGAAGATGCACCACTTGAAGCAAATCCAGTGAAAACGCTTACTTTTCAAGCAGAGATTCACCCAAAGTATCAGTTTTCCTGCCAAAATTCACTTCTCAGAAGACTCCCCTCGCTCTCATCTAAATCAAAACCATAATAATTCCCTCACTCTCATCTAAATCAAAACCATAATAATTCCCTCACTCTCATCTTAATCTGAGCCATTGTGTCTAATATTCAAAATGCTCAAGACCTCTCGGAAAGGCCAATCCTTTGAGGAGATTGAGCGTATGTGGATGGTCTCAAATATTGATGAAAATAATCAGGACATAGCCTGATATTTTTGCCTTCCAACAAACCCAGCACTCGGATCAGCCATGTATCCAGAAGACCTGGCTAAATCATCTCTAATTGATCATTGTGTTTCCCAATAAAACATATATAGACAGGCTATGTATCTCCCAATGAGATCTGAATATTTTGAGCGCTCACTTCAAAATACCAACCATCAAGATTATAAAATGCATGAAAAAGATTTCAAACAAGGAATGAGAACACCAAAAGGGGGATTTGTGTTCATATAGCACAAGATTTGGAACCATGTGGTATTTCAAAATAATAGCACATTCCAACAGCTTCCAAGCTCTCCCAAATTGGCATTGAAACTGAAGTACCTGGGATAAAATGGAAACTCAGCATCAGTAGGAAACTTTTCATGAAAATTTAAGGTTGGTTGGGGAGCTGTAATCCTTGTAACATGTTGTGTGATCAAAGAAACGTATTCCCTTGAGAATTATTACATTGAATTTTCATTTCTGAAAAAAGGGGACAAATATCCCAGGTAATTTGCCAAGAAGGATTTGATGGCTTTGTAGAATCCATTGATGCGAAAAATCCCCCCTTTGTGGAAGACTGGAATGTCAGGGGGAATTTTACTTTGATAAAATAATTATTCAATAAATTCTTAGATTCTGTGTGATTGTGATAAGAATATAAGAGCCTTAATTAAAGGCTGGCTAGGGTCATGTTCAGATGAAAATTTACAGGAACCCTCAGTCCTATTTTGATAAAGATTCTTCTGAAGCTTATTCAAATTAATAAGACTGATCAAAAGCTAAAGGGGCCTTGGGATAAGAGATAGGTCACTATCTGTTGGGAAATTTCTCTTACTCATCAACAGAGAATCAAATTCCAGAAATAAAACCAACAACGGTCAGCTTTCCCATTAACAGTTATTTTAACCTTTTTAGGCAAAATCATGGGTGCAAAATGCGCATACAATCAGTAATTTAAAGGAACAATGGGCTTCCCTTAAAAATAATACTAAAACTAAATTGGGAACAGGATATCATCCCATATGTGAGGTGGCTCAAGGTCTGTTGCATATTACACGGCATCATTTTTCAGATCAACAATTCATGGGAAGAACTGAGTGATAAATACAAGGAGGATGGTAATTCAAGAGTCCTCTGAGACAAACCATGTCCGAATGCACCAGAACTTCAGAAGGAAGTCAGGGAGGCTTTCTTAAAAATCCATTATGAGCAGGGCATACTTCCAATCCCCTAGGAAAGTATGCGATGATTGCATTGAGACTTTTTCTACTATTTAACATTTAAGATGAAGCAGACATTGATACTTCTGATTCACATAAATTTCCTCATTCATATGACCATTGATAATTTCGTTTAGTATAGGACTCCTGGTCTTTGATTGAATAATACGTATTTTTTGAAGATATAACTATAGATTATTCAAAATTCTTTCTGCGTCAATTTCATCCATTCTCATCCCTTTATTATTTTTTAGGATTTTGTTGATTCTCTTCAGATTAATGGAATTAAACTTAGCAATAATTTCTCTAAATTATCTTGGAATCCTATTGTCATCCTTCACATTCATTTCTTTTTCCAAAAAAACTTGATATTTATCATTAATCTCCAAAGTCAATCAGAAAAGCACAACCTCTCTATTTGAAACCCTAAATAAGTAATTAAAGTATTCAATTTCAAATCATGGAAGATGCATTTTAAGGATCCCACTGTCACAGGGGCTCTTCTAAATGAAGAGGGCCTGGCACTCAGTGAACAGACTTACTTAAGGAGGGCTCAAAAATACTCAGGAACAGGATAGACAGAATGCAAGGATAAATTCCTGATAAAAGAATAAGAGTACTAAGAAAAAGAAATAACAATAAGTAATAAATAGAGAGCCAACCACTAAGTAATCCTGAGTCACTGTTTCAACCTGTTCAGAAAAGAGAAAAGGAATTAATAAGGATATGGCCACCAGGACTCTATTGAACAGGTGAGGGAAGGCTAAGACTAACTTAATAAATAATAAAGTAATATTCCAAAAGTGAGAATAAAATAATATTAAATAATAAATCAACTATTTTAATTAACTGGGGGAAAAACCCCCAGGTGGGTGAAGAGGGGCTGGTATATGTGAGAAATGCCAGCCTTGGAGTTTGAGTGTTGAGATACTTGCCTGTATGCTGGAAGAAGTTGGATGTGGGATTGAATCCTGTATTGGTGAATCCAATACAGGTGATACATTCAATACAGGTATTTGCGCCTGTATTGATGACAGGCCTGTATTTGGTGAATCCTGTATTTGAGTCTTTCCTGTATGGAACTGTATTGAGGTATGAAAACTGTATTGGGTGAATTGTTGAATGAAACCCCCTTGCTGATTGGGTTTTGAAGGGTATCCATGATATAATGATTTGCTGATGATGATTGGAAATGCCCCTGCCTCCTTGGCTGTGACACCCACACTGACAACAGTAGCAATACCAAGGTATTGAAATTTGATGGAATCACATCAGTTCTGCTTTACAATTGATTCTTATACTTCAATAATTTTAACCACAACTTGACTAATTAAAAACTAGCACCAAAATTATCAGAGGAATGCCCATTCAAATATTTAAAGACCAAATTATATTCAAAAAAGAAATCCCTTCACCATTGGAATATTCAATTCATTTTTTGTACTTAACAATTAATCCTTATTCTTCAATCACGCTAACCACGAACTGACTAATTAACAACTAGCACCAAAACAATCAATGAAATTTCTACTCAAAAAGCTCAAAATCAAATTATATTCAAAAAATTGATCCTTTTACCATCAAAATATTCAGCTTATCATCTTCATTTTGATATCTTGAAAAGGTCAGGTCAATACAAACTATTATTGAATCTTTCCTGTTTGATATATCATTTGTGATATTTTATTCCAAACTCGAAAATTTGGCATGTTCACCTACACAAATTCATTCAAACAACAACCAATCAAATGGAAAACTTCAAATATAAATCTTCATTATGAGATGATAAAGTTCTACATCCATTCAAAAGGGTGGGTCACAACAGTCTCAGGGACTCTTTGCACATTCTTCAATGTATGGAGGAGGATTGTAAGTAAAGTAAACAAGTTATCCAACTATTACATCAGGAATACTCATCTCCTTCTAGGATGGTTTTCTTCTAAATAAAGGATCTTGCTTTTCTTGAGAACCAACAAGTTGAAACCAGAAATTTCATCATGCAATTGATATTCCTTATGTTAAATATTATTAGTTTTGATATAACACCACCAAATGGACCTTGGATTATGACCCAATCACCATAAAAAAAACTATCCCTGCCAGAAGGGGTAGAAGGTCCAACCCTGGTTCAAACTCGCTTCCAACTTGCTTCATACTTGGTTCTAACTTGCTATTATTATTTGGTCATCTTCCAAGCCATATTTTCAAGATTCCTAAATAATTCAAATCAATTTAATTATGTAGCTTCTGGAATCTTCAAGCAATCCTTTATTCCACAAAGTTCTTTGAAAGAAGAATCAACAACTTTGAAGTAAATATGAATCCATTGGTCATTAATTTGTCTTTACAATTCTCAAAATCAAAATACCCACTTTCCTTATCTCCTATCATATCCTTCCTTTCATGTTTTTTCTTTCTCTGAAGGTTCAGTTGTAAGACCTCAACACTTTCAAATTTGAAAATATTTACATCAAAAGAAATGTTTTCAAAAAATTATCTATCATTATTTTCTCTTATTCACTCAAAAAAATATGTATTTTTCATTATTATGTTCTCCAAAAAGCTGAATTAATCTTGATTTCTGGAAATTCAACTCAAATTAATATATATCATTCCCTTTTACATGCATTGAGAATTATCTTTGTAAATTACTTGTAAAGATTAGATTCAAAAGAGATATCTCCCAAAAAATTGATCAGGTATATATTTTTTCTCTTATCCTTCAAATCCAACATCTTTTTTCAAAATCGAGACCAAATATCATTCCCATTTTGCAAAAAAATTAAGATTAAATCACTTTCACACCTTTTTCCCTTTATGGAAATAACTGGAGACTTCTTATGACCCAGAAATCTTTGTTCCATCTCAAACAATATTCAATATATTCATGAATTTCAAATTAAGCTAATTAATAGAAATATATCATGAAATGTTATATAATTTCTACAAATGCTATTAATAAGAGAAAAATTCATCATATTCTATTGTGATGGGGAATAAAATTTAACTTGGGCTCTCAATATTTCATTTTCTAGAGAAAAATCAGCAATCCCATGATGATTTTCCAAATCAGAAATATGTTAGATAATTAATAACCATCCATCAAAATACCAACTTAAGAATGGAAGTTTTGCCTTATATCTTTCAAGTCTTTATATGAGAAAAATTCATTGGTTTCAGGGTATGTACTAAGGTTACATATTTTAAAAGTAAGGAATCAATATTCAAGATTTTTAAATCCTGAAATCTCAAATAGGGAATTCATTCTTTCAAGGAAAATTTCAACTCATTGAATCAGTATTAAAATTTCTTCTACTTTTTTTCCAAGAAAAAGTATATGTTTCAAAATAATACCTGTGATTGAGTTTGAAAGATATTTCATATTGACATCTTTATACTACTAATAAGCTTATCAACATGGTGATATTTAATGATGCACAATTATAATCTTCAATATTTGAAGAATACGTATTGAGGTGAAACATTTCTTGCAAACATTCATGCACTTTTATATCAATATTCCAATCTGATTGGAAACAAAAAACATTAATTCTTCTTTAAAAAGAAATTTCCACTATACAAAATGAATAACGTTCATATATTTTTAGGACTGAATTGAGAGCTTCATAATAATAATAAAATACAAAAATATCATTTAGTGTTCAGAATAATATACTTAAACTCAAAGCTCCCCTAAATTTGTAGGAATATTATAGAATATTAATAATGATAATCATTTTCCAAAACATGCAGGGACCATATTCAGATCCATATAATGATGTCAAATTGGCGGTAAAATCAATATTTTTTAATAAGCTCACTTAATTACTGAATTTAAAATGGTTTCCACATGTAATTTATTTCGTCAACCTGAAAGGTATAACATATGATTCTTCAAAGAAACCATCTCCCAGATATTCTTAAGGATTGGTACCCTTTGAGTTTAACTTATCAGAAGACAGCTTTTAATAACTTTTCTTCTTCTTTTGGAAAATAAAGAACATTTTTAAGCTTATTAATTTGAATATTCATATAGGCTTATAGATTTAGTGAGCTCTAAAAAAAGGTAATACTCAAAGTCTTAATCCCTGCAAAAGGATGCGCGAAAGGGGTTTTCCAATAAAATAGGGATTTTGGAATCTTTAAATGACTCCTTTAAGCTAGAAATTTCATTCATAATTTGCAAACCTCATCTGTATATAAACTTAATTATACTTCTTAACTATAGGTTGGTATTGGCTTTTGATTTGAAATTTTACATCTACTATTAAATCAGCCGATTCATATGAAAGACTAAAATGTGTACAACATAAATATAATTTTCTTCCTTTCTTCCAAAATTACTTCTGTGAATTTTTTCCAAAATTGGAGAATTGAAACTCAAACGTTGGATTATAATCATAAAACATTGTTCAATGCAGCGTTATGTTTCCATACAGGAGAAATCATAACTTTCCCTTTAAAGGCATATTGATTTCTTGAAATTTTTTTACTAAAATGGAAAAAATTCAAAAGAATTTCACAGTAATAGCCTATGGAATATATTGTTTTTCTTTATTTAGACAAAGAATTCTCAAAGAAATTCAAATGAATTTTCAAACCCATGTTTTGGTTTTTCATCCCAGTAGAAACAATTATAAAATTCTCATTACTATACTATATAGCTTTAGAGATTCAAATAACATTAATTTAAGGAGGAATCTTTGAGGTGGAATATTTCAAAATTTTTGAGATTGGGATATTTTAATAAATTTCTCTATGTACATGTTTGGACTGTGATGAAAATTGCTTATCTTGATAAAAAAACTAAGTATAAATTCTCCAGCCATCCAAGTCAAATAATATCAGGGTATCTTTTGAGATTTCCTTAGAAACTGTTAAATGAAATGGTAAAAGGTCAAATTTTCTGTTCATTTTGGAAAGAAATCATGCCTTCAGAAGTGATAATATTAATATTGGCTCCTAAAGACCTTTCTGTGGTGGTTTTTGTTTTTTTTTAAAAACGAATAGAATAAATTTCAACCTTCATTCAAGTTTTCCTCAAACCTTTGTCCACCCCACATTTATTGGCCATGTTGTGGTCCAGTTGAACATAGGTTGTATAAAGGATTTATTAGCAATTGAACGTTATTGTAAAATACTGAATTGAAAACAAACTAAGAGTATATTTGATATTATTGATTCAGATCACTTACACATAAGACTTATTGAAAAATTCTAAATAAAAATCCTCTATCAAATTGTCAATCATTTTGGTAAAACTGATATACTGGGCCTTGAAGCTTTTTTCTATGTGTTTTCATGATGATAGGATATTAATATTTATTAGGAATTCATTTTAAAATTCAATACACAGGAATTTATCACATCCAAATGCCTTTTCTTGATAAACATAACAATTTCTAAATAACTATTCCACCTCATGTGTCTACACTATTTTCAACAATTTTTTAATTGATTTTATCTCAATTGCACTTTTTTCATTGTCCTTTTATTTAATTTTCTGTTACAATCTTTTCCTATATAATCAATCAAATTGCAATCATTTTGATATTTGTAATTTGTGCATGGTTTTTATCACTATTTGCTTCATTTTTTTAAATTATTATTTTCTTATTCTCTTATACTTTGCTGCCTTCTTGAATTGATGGCTTATTTCAATTCTTGATTTCATTGCATTGTCTCATAATTTCTTTCTTTCTTTTTGATTTTTCATTTTGAGTCAGTTTCAGTAACTTTATTCTATTATTATTTCATTGTTTGTTGAATTTTCCTTTTATTTTGTTGTTTATTTCTTTGAGATTTTTTGGATTTCTTTTTAACTTTCCAAATCTTGATGGATTTCTTTTCAATTGTAATTTCAAAAATGTTTTCAATTTCTAATATTTTTTTTTTGTAATTTTGATTTTTTTTAATGTCTTTTTTTTTGTAATTTTATTTTTTAAATTTTTGAATTTATATTTTTTTAATTTTTTTTATGGGTGAAGATACTCCAAATATATGTATTTGCACTGATTTGGAGTATCTGCACCCATACAATAATTGAGCAAAAAATATCAAATAAAAAGAATTAAATTCAAAGAAAATTCCCTCTTGAATCTTTTGCAAAAAAAAAACAATTATATTAGAAGAAAAAATCAAAACAAAAAAAACTAAAATTTGAATTGAAAAAAAATCAGCCATATTCAAAGCAAACTGAGAAAAGCATATAAAAAACATGCAGAAGAATTAAAAAAAATAAACAAATGGATAAAATTAAATAAAAAACTAAAAAAAAATTGTTTCTTAAAATCAAAACACATATGATAAAATAGCCATATACAAAAATATTGAAGCTTTTGGAAGAATTATAAAACAAAAAACAACAATAAAAAATAAAACAAAATTGAAAAGTAAAAAAAGTCAATTTTTCTGACTCATAGAAAATAAGTTGGTATAAATATCAGACAAACAAGAAACTTGGTGATAAACCCAGTGATATAAAAAATAAAAAGAGAAAGAGAAAATGGAAATTTGAAAAAGAAATGTTATTTTTTCCTTTTGAAAAAACTACCTCACGTTTATTATTTGCACTTTTTTGAGGAAAGAAATTTTGTAATCAATAACATTTGAGCTAAAAAGAATAAATTAAATTTTATGGTAATAAATAAGCAATATGAGAGGTTAAAAGGTCAAACAAGAAATGGGAACCATGAAAATTCAATACTTGTATTGTTGTAAACTTGCATATAGCAAATGTTTGAGAAAATCCATTTAATTTGAAGGATGATGAGGTATTCAAAAAAACACTTAGCAATTTGAAAAAAGAATAAGCTTAGCCTACATGGGTAGCCCTGTTATTTCTTTGAACAAAAATCAAATCCAACACACTGTCAGGATGAAGCTATGACAAAGATGTAAAATAGACTAATTACAACTTTGAATATGTTGGTGACACGGTAAAAATGATTTTAAAAAGATTTATAAAGGTTTTAGATGGTTTGGAATGGAATTAAAGGGCTTTAATATACTGGGTATAGTGGTGGTGAGCGCTATTGAAAGCCCTGGGTGCAGCTTTATCTGTTGGGTTACAATAATAAAAGACTACAATAATGAAAGATTATAGTTAAACCTGATTATTTAACCAAGATTAAAACTGTTTTTGACATTTTACTACGTAGGTTATTTAAGAGCAGGATGAGGAGACAAATTCTGGCTGTGAAAAGCCTCCTTTTTATCCTGAAATGGGGTGGAAAGTGTGCTAGACCTTTCCACGTAGAGGAAGTGAAGATTTTTCACTTTCAAGGACTGGCTTGTGGTTTTAAAACAGCCTTTATAGCCTGTATTGGGCCCAGATGTGGTTTTGAAACCACATCTGGGCAGTTTTCACCAATACAGGATGAACATTTTCATCTGGGGACCTCACAGCTTGATTCTGACGTGTATGACGCGTAGAATGCTGTACAGAAACTGTATGGGACCCCAGCATTGACTGACTTATGAGGTATTGAAGTATTAACATGCTTCTTCATCTGTTTGAAACCTCATAATCAGAGTACAGCTATATCCTGTCATAATACAGCTGTATAGACCATATTGTGGGATTATAACCTTCAAATGGCCATAACTCTGTCAGTTTTTGAGATATCATGCTCAAAGTTGGTTCATTGGATAGCCCTGTATGAGCTCTATACAATGATACCCAATTCGGTGTGGGTATCATTCAATATGACAAGGTATCCTATTTGCAAGGTTTTTTGTACATAGGCATGGTTTGGGCAAAAAGCTGTATTGAGCTTGTTTGTCTCATAACTTCTGTTATAGTTGAGATATGAAGAAGTGGATGGCACCATCAGGTAGCCCGATTGTGCTCTTTCCAAAAAGACCCCACTTCAGGTATCTCACACTAAAACTGTAGAAGTTAGATGGGAGGTGAATGTTTTGTTCACCCTTATTTGGCCTGAATTTGACCATAGCTCAAGTAATACTGGTGCTAGCTCAGTTTGGCTGGTACAATTGGATAGCCCTGACCTAGAGCTTCATTTTTAATACTTATTTGATGGGGTTAAGCCTCTTCTTCTAGATTTTAGATGAGAGGTGAAAATTAAGGTTTATGCTCAGCAACAACTTTGAGCAGGAATAACTTTGTTATTCTTTTTCCTATGGTTATGGGACTTATATTTTCAGAAAGAGGTGAGTTTCCTCTTTTGTTTGATACCTTTTGAGCTGATTTGGCTCAGCTCCATGTTTTGTGGTATCTTGGCTATACCATTGGTTTATGGTATTTTGGCTGTCATGCTTGTGCTCTGGTTTTGAGTCACAGGATGACATACCCTCCCTCTCAAAAAGGCTCATCGTTGATGAGACTGTTCAGCCCTCCTAGAGGCCCTGAATCTCCTTAGATGAAGGTCCCCATCTGGTATGGCATCTTCTTCCAACCATTTGTCTTTATCAGCTGTTTGGTGTTTGAATCTGACTAAGTATTGTCTTTGATCCTTTCCATCAAGTCTGATCTTCCTGGCCCTGATGATTTTACTCACAGGTCCCGGGGAATCCTCCACTTCCACTATATCAGGTGGTGTGGGGTTCTTCTTCCTGGAGGGGAATTTATCCTCTTCTGTTTGGAAGTATGGTTTGACCAAGCTTACTGGGAAGACTGGGTGCTTCCTGGAAAATTCCTCTGTAAGTCTGACTTCCACTGCATTCTTACCTATCAACCTAATGATAGTGAAAGGTCCTAAAAATGAGTCCCTCATCTTTTTAGGTCCTTTGAGATTGTTGAAGTTCAGTGTAGACACCAACACCTGGTCCCCCTCCTTAAAGTCAGGTTCCATAAGTGATTTGTCCCAACTCTGCTTATTCTACTCTTTTGCCTCAGCTATGCATTTGGCAGCTGTGTCACAGGCCCTCTTCTACATCTCATGGAAGTCTTTGGCTGTGGGGTGGATAGTCAGAAGTTTTTCTTCAAGTGATCCACAGGCAACAGGGGTTTCCACCCTTTCTCTACCATTGCAGGTGTTTTTCCTGTGGTAGAGTGCTGGCTTGTATTATAAGCAAGTTGGACTGCTGGTAAGAGGGTGACCCAATCATGGGTGTATCCCTCATGGTCCTTGTATTCCATGGCATAGGCACAGAATCTCCTGAGGATGTCCTCCATTTTTTGGATAATCCTCTCAGCTAGGCCATCTGTTTGTGGATAGTAAGCTGTGGAAAAAGCAAGCTTGGTTCCAAGCATGTCATATAAGTTGGTCCAAAATTCAGATGTGAATTTTGGGTCCCTATCACTAATGATGATCTTAGGGACTCCACAGGTAGATATGATGTTATTCCAAAATATCAGGGCAGTATGCATGGCTGTGTCCTCTTTATGGCATGGCAGACACCTCATGCTCTTGCTGAACCTATCAACTATGATCAAGCAGGCATTGTAGTTTTCTTTGCCTCCTGGGACAAGTCCTGTAACCCAGTCCATGATGATGGTTTCCCATGGGTGCTTGGGTTCTTCTATATGTTGAAGTAACCCATACTTCTTCCCATGTTTCCTGTTTGCCTTTTGGCATCTTTCACAGGTGTTGATGTATTCACTCAACTCCTGCTCCCACTTGGGCCACCAAGCTATGCTTGCTACCCTCTCTTTGGTCCTGTCTTCACTCATGTGTCCTATATAAGGGCAGTCATGGCATTCCTGCAAAATCAATGAGATGTGGTCTCTTTCTACCACTGTGAGTGCACTTGTGTGCTTTTCTCTGTGGTAGAGCAGGCCATCTATAAGAAAAAACTTGTTATCCTTATAGGCCCTCAACCAGGGTTCTTCCATCTGGGATTCCAGTTCTGGACTCCTGTACTTTTGTTGAGGGAGCTTTAGTAATATGCCACACTGTTTGTGCTTGGCATAAGACTTCAGTACTGCACTAGAAAACTCATAGTGTAGTTCTGAGGAACTTATTCCCAGTATGGTAGTTTCTGTTCCCTCTGAATCAGTGTTTCCACTGTCAAGGGTACCACTTTCTGGTGCCCATTCAGAAAATCTGAAGTTCTTCTTCCTATCTACTTCCATGAAATGGATAGGAATCTTGGCTGCAACTTCAAGGTCATAAGCTGGATTGCGTTTGACATTGTCCAGTGGCCATCTGCTAAGGCCATCTGCATTGGTGTGGCTTTTACCTTCCTTGTATATGATGTTCATGTTCCCTCTATACTCCTGGATGGCTATTTGCCATCTCAGCATGTGTCTATTTGTAGTATTCATGTTCAGTAAAGACTTCAAGGCTGTGCAGTCTGTGTAGACTTCAAAGACTGCACCCTCCAGATAATAATGGAGTTTTTCTAGAGCCCAGACTAGGCATAGACACTCAGTCTGGGTGGCCCCATACCTGGCTTCTGAATCTTTCAGCTGCCTTGAGATGTAGCATATTACTTCTTCTCTTGGTTCACCATCCACAATTTGTCTTTGGTGAAGGGCTGCTCCTAAGCCTTGGCTGCATGCTCCATCTATATATAACTTGAATTGTAGTTCAAAGTCTAGTAAGATGAGCACAGGTGCATTTTTGAGTTCATATTTGATCCTCTCATACTCATCCCTCCTTTCCTTGGTGATTTCAAAAACTACATCTTTTGAACACAACTTGTATAAACTACTAGTTATATGGGCAAAATTTTTGATGTGGCTTCTATAGTAGCTAGCAAACCCAAGGAAAGATTTCATCTCTTTGATTCTCTTTGGTACTGGCTTTTGCAGTACTGGTGCTACTTTATTCTGGTCAATTGCCAAACTAAGACCTGAGACTTTGTTTCCTAGAGCTAGTAGCTCTTGTTGGTCAAAATTACACTTTTTAAGTGAAATTTTCAGATTAATTGGCGTAAATTTACTTAGCACTCTTTCTATGTATTGTACATGGTCTTCCCATGTTTCTGAGTATATAACAAGATAATCAATACATACTACCATCCAGCCTTCCAATATTTCATCTTGAAATATGGTGTCCATCATCCTTTGGAAGTGGGCTGGTGCATTCTTGATGCCAAATGGCATCCTAGTGTACTCATATATGCCCATATGGCATATTATTCTGAGTAATTTCATGGAGTTTGGTTTAACTCCATTTTGGTGGAAACCCTTCATACAATCCACTTTGGTTATGTATTTGGCTTTAGCCAGTTTATCCAAGGCATGAGGTATCCTGGGTATAAGGTACCTGTCTGCTTTTGTGTAGTTATTCAGAGTTCTGAAGTCTCCACACAGTCTAGACTTGCCATCATGCCAGCTGATTAGGACAGGGGTGGTGATTTCCACTGTTTCATTATGTCCAATCTTCCTGATGACATCCATATCCAGGAGTTCATTGATATGTTTCTCAATTTCCTTCCTGGTTTCCAGGCTTTCTGGATAAGGAGGTCTCCTAAGCATGGGTGGATAAGGCCTTTCCACATCCAGATATAGTTCTATATCATGGCCTTTGATCTTGCCTAATGGTTCTTCACCAATGAGAAATGCTGGTGTGTTCTTTCTCAGCATCTTCAATAAACTTAGTTTTTGTTTACTGGTGAGGGTAGTGCTAAACTGTCCCTCTCTGAATTCCTTCAGAAGTTCTTCTAGTGGATCTTGAGAAAATATCTGGTATATATCAAGTGAAAATTCCTTTTCCTTGTTAGTACAAATGGTGATGTGCCTATTTTTACTTTTGTAAATGTCTATGCCATACATTCTCTGGTAATCTTTTCCCAGTAAAAACCCTTGGATTTGAGCATCATCAAGTACCACAAACTCTGGGTTGAGTCTGATGTCACCCTTCCTGTGGAGTATAATTATCTCTTTGATAATTGTCCCAATGGAAGTCATCTTCCCTGATGCACTCTTGAAGTTCTTTGCCTTAGTGGGCAAGAGCTGTTTTTCCCAGTTTAGGAATGGTTATCCAGATAATCTCTGGCCACTATGGAGCAGTGTGCTCCACTGTCAATGATCAATGGATGTTGAGCATTGTCAATACATACAATCATCTTTGTGGCTGTTCCATGTATGTATGCCATTTCTTTGGTTGGTGTAACCAGGAATGTTTGTGCATCTTGTGTGTGATTGCACAAGGTCTTGTTGGCAGTGTTCTGTGGCATGCCTGCTTCTAACTGTATTTCCTGAATTTCTAGTGGGGTTTCCTCTTGGTATTCCACTAGAAATTCTTCTCTTGGGTCTTGGTCATCATCAGATGGTTCTCTGGTGGCATCACCCATAGAGTCTGATTCAGAATCCTCTGTTGGGGATTCCTCCTCTCGGACTTTCTCAATGGCATAGACATTTTTCTTTCCCTTGAGACAGTTGTTGGCATAGTGGTCTGTTGAACCACAATTGTGACAAGAATTTTTCTTCTTTGCCACTTCTTCCACTCTCTCTCTAGGTTTGTCTTTAAACTCTACCCTGAGAGGTTGTTTCTCTTTGAAACTACTGCTCCTATATGGGGTTAATTTCCCTACATCAGTCCTCTTCCTTATGTCTTGTAAGGTGTTGGCAATGTCATCTAGAGTGCAATTTTGGTTGCATCTGCATTTTACTGCATGCTCTAGTTCTCCTGTCAGTTGTTTCAGAAGCTTATGGTTCCTCATTTGGATGTTCATCTGAGGATCAATGGCTTTCAGTCTCTTGGACTGTCTAAGACACCACTCATATGGATCTTTGTCCACAGAGTATTTGTCATTTTCAAATTACATGGTCTTTTGCCATATCCAAGTTCCATTACTGTACTTTTGGATTATTTGACTCTTCCACCATGGCCAGTTTCTTCTGCCATGGATTTCTTTCATTTCTGTGTACCATATGCTAGCATGACCTTTAAATGCTGTATTCAATCTAGCAGTAATCCAGTAATCTGGTATGCTTGGTACATAAATGAAGAGTCCATCAATATAATCTATGAGTTCCATATGATCCTATTCTCCTGATCCAGAGAATTTCAGCCAGCTTGAGGCCTCAGGAAGCTGTTTCAAGGCTTCCTTTTCTGAATAAACATGCCGTCTCTATCCTGGTATTGTGATGGGGATCTTGCCTGATTCATCAACATGGCATCTGGTTTGATGTCATCTTGCTGATATGAATTATCCATAACTTGGCCTTGTAGTTGGGGCTTCAAGCTATGGTAGGCATTAAACAATTTGTTAATGTCATGATCCAGACAATCCCTGTCCCTTGTGCTGTGGTGTTGTTCTTCAAAGACTTGATTCAGTCTTTTTTTGGTTTCTTCAGAGGCTTTCCTCAGTTGAGCATACCCTTCTTGAAGATTTTTAACTATCTGTTCCAAGGAGGCTTGAGTTTTTCTCATCCTCTCTTGGCCAGCTTTAATGTCTGAAAACTGCTTTGCAGATTGTTCAGCATATTGGGACATTTGTAACCACAGTGTATCACTGTTTATGTTACTCTCAGATGTGACAATGTTATTTTCAGTCTGAGTGGGGGTAATGTTTCTATTACTAGGACTACTGATTCTAGAGTGGTTTACAGCTACTTCTGGTTCTTGTGCACTTCTTTTACCAAATCTAACAGCTTCTGGATCATGGGATCTGACTCTTTCCTCCTCTGGTTGAAGGAGGTTTTGTTCTTGCCCTTGTTTCCTTGTCTTCTCCTGGAAACTTCCTGGAATTGTGCAGAATGGTGACTCTTGGCCACTGATCTGCTGGTTTCTGAATGGTGTGAAGCCACTGGAGAGCTGATTTGGCCTGCTCCTTGTGAACCTGAAGGAATCTGAGTAGGTCCTGTCTGGGTCAACTGTTCTTCTATAGCTAGGATAGTGGCTTGATTCTCCCTTATCCTCTGTGCCCTTGCCTCCAGGAGTTTGTGCTGCCTGGTAGGGTTCCAACCTTTGGTGATTACCATAAGGTCTTTGAAGTCTATCTCTTTGATACAGATCTTCTGGCAACTTGATCCCAGTTCTGCCCAGTGAGTTGCTAGGTTGATCCTCTTGTTGTCCATGCTCCATTGAAATAGGTCTTTGAGGAGTTGGTGGATCTGAAGAACTTGATCCATATCCTTCCAGTCCTCTGGTTTGAGGTCTCTTCTGAATTGGAGTGTGAATGGCAAGGTTGATATTATCTCCCTCATTGTTTTGCTATCCACCACTGTGTCTGTCAGGTTGAGTCTATATTGAAGTAGTAATAAAGGTATTTACAACTAGAATTATGAGTGTGACACATAGAAAGTTGATTTAAAATATGGTTTTAAGATTTGAAAGATGATTTATATTGCAATTAAAGGGTTCTACTATTGATTAATAGTGGTGGTGAGCGCTATTGAGAACCCAGGGTGCAATCTTACCAGTTGGTTTACTATAATAAGA